>JAOTQR010000002.1:10724991-10802913 GCA_025774065.1 Solanum ossicruentum
CTAGCAAGATAACTCACTAAGATATATGTGTCAATCTCCGTTCTCACAAAAATATATATATATATATATATATATATATATATATATATATATATATATATATATATATATCATAGTGTCTTAGTGATACAGATGCAACATGATGTGTATACACGCTAATGCCACAATACGAGTAATCATATGTAATATGACATGATAATAATATGCAAAATAGCAATAACATCACAAGGCTATGTCAAGTGCATCAACTAGTACCAAAAATCATCCACAGTCTCATATTAATGCTCTCTCATCAATAAAATTGATTATTAATGAAATTGGACTCTTGAAGTCCCACAATATGTTCATATATCCCAATAGTATCACAATATTATCAATTTACCACGTAAGTCTGCTAAATTGTATCACAAATCTACTATTGCCACATTAATATCCAATATATATTAATTATCATAATTTCATCTTAATTTATCAATAGAATTACAATTTATTTAGTTTTCGGCATCACTAGTGTAACATGAGCATCATAATTCTATCATATTAATCTGAATTATGATGAATCAATCCACATCTTACAATTATCCTATGAACATATCTAATAACCCAAATGCAGTCCAAAAAGATTAGCCGAACCTTGTTTGATGCCGAAAACGCATTAGAAAAGATTTCAATCAACTCAAACCTCCAAATAATCCCTGAGTCAATCAATCACTATCAAAAATAGATACCACATATTAAGAGGTGAATTTTGGTAACCATATTAGCGCGAATTAGGCTTAGGGAAAAATGATCAAACTTAAAAATAAAATTCAAAGGTTACAAATGTGGAATTGACTTTAAAATCAGGTTTTACTCGACAAAAATGTCTATTCGTGAAAATCCCACTAAACTTGAATCCAAATAGAATGAGAAAACACTACTTGAAGTTTTAAAATCATAACCAAAAATCTCTACCTTCAAAATCATGAAATTCAAGATAAAATCAAGATAAAAGTCATAGAATTTAATCAAAGTGATGGTAGAAACACTTACACAAAAGGAATCTCCAAAAAGTCTCATCCAAAATCATCTCCAAAAGTATAAAATTCAAAGAAATAAGTAAAAATGGTATTTTCTCAAGTTTTAAAATTGATAAGGTAAAATGTACTACACGAACGCGAGTGGAGTCCTGTGAACACAGAGGGTAAAGACCATTAGTGTTCCACGAACACAGGGAAGGACATAGGTAGGAAAATAATAGCTCCATAAACATGGACCAACAAATGCATAGGAAGCAAAAACACAAACCTATGAGTACATAGATACTCTCTCGTGAATGTGGAGAAGATCCAAAAATTAACTGGATTTTCCTTTGCACCAGCAAAACCAACAAACGATGATTCTCGACACGACCCCTCAAATTTCATCCAAACACAGACTATCACAGACCAAACATGTATCTGATATCGCCTAAGTTGCACTTCCTTTTTGAAGGTTAAACTGATAGTTGTCAAATTATATAAGCTAACTAAGGTTAGAGTTGATCCTACAAGGAGTATGGTAGAGTTAGAGTAATTTAAAGAAATTCAAGTTAATTAACTGACTTATCTCCCTGAAGGGGTGGGGGTTGTAAACTAGTAAGAAGAGTAACTAGGGTATTGTGGTTCCCATGATTTCCTAACATGGTATTACTAGATAATCATATTCTTTTCTAGTGTGTGACATGCAGAATAGTAAGTTAAGTTCACCAAACCCTTTCATCAAGGCAAGAGGAAAATTTCACTATGAAATTTGATCCATCCTCACAGTGTGACATTACTAACCCTTAACTATTATCCCAGTACAACATACCTTGATCTAGTTTGATTGGTTGGATGAGATGAAATGACCCCAAAAAGTGCCTGAAAATGTGCCTCGGAAGTGCTCAGAATCATAATTTTTGTGTATCTCAAAATCTGTGCGCGATATTGAAATTCCAACTTCATATTCTTATTTAGAGGGTTAAATTGAGTAGGGAGTGGGTCTAAACCCAATTTTAGAGCAAACAAATCATAATTTTAATTTCTTAGAAATCGATTTTCAGAGAGGCTTTCACGCACCTGGCATGATGCGTTGGTACAAATTTTGCCCAGTTTTTCTATCGCGGTCCAAGGCTTAAGGTCTTGAGCCTAAGTGTTCCTATACATGAAAATGTCTATACTTAGCCTTATTTGACCCTCATTTCATTCAAGACATTCCCAAATACACTCCCAAATACTTAGATAACATTTCATCTCCTAAATTCAAGTCTCAAAACTCATCCAGATTCGGTTAACATTCAAACTTTAAGTCTCCATCTTTAAATTTCATCAAGTTATTCTCCCATCCTAAGCTATGTTGTCTTCTTTCATGTTTTCCTTTCACCCATAATACTCAAGCTCTCTTTTACTTAAAACTGCATGATTTAAAGTTGATTTATGCATGTGTCTTACTTATTATGAATTTTACTTCACACTATGTTGGGGTTTTATGAAATTATGATAGTTTTAGCATGTTTTGAGTTATGGATCTAAGATATATTGTGAGATTTGATGAATGGTATTGATGTATATTGCTTCAAGGTGTTATCAAGTATCTATTGATGGTTTTACATTGAATTTTCTAGCATGATTTCACTCTTGAATTGCAAGGGTTTACACTAGCACTATACACCTGCCAAGTCTTTGATAAAATGTCCAGTTATGAGTTTCTTTAGCATTTGAAGTTCCAATGCATGTCTTATAAGTTGAATTGTTGTATGATGATGAAAGGAATACATGATTATGATATTATCTCTATAGTATTGGGCATTGACCAAGCCTCAGTCGAGGGGTTGTAGGCCCGGGTAACCATGTTGGGGGGTTCATACCTCATTCACCTCTCCAAAGGATGGTAGGCCTTGGATATTCACTAATAGTGGTCTCTTCTTATGCAGGTATTATGTTCTATATAAGCATAATTTTACTTCAAATACCATTCATACATATCATATTATTATATGCTTATCCATTGCCTATATTATGTATTTTGTTTATGGTGCTTATCACTTGTTGCATTGCATCCTACATACTTAGTACATTCAAACATATTAATGCATACTCTTGCCTACATGATATCACCAGGTAGGAACCAGAGCCCAAGTTGATCATCTTCCTCCACGTGGCTAGTACCACATCTCTCAAGCTTGTTAGTGAGTCCTCAATTTAGGGACAATGCTTAAGATCTCATGCTATGTTCAAAGACTATCATTTTTCTTTGTAAATGTTGACTATGAGGATGATCTCAGTAGTATGTCTTGGCCACCGCTAAGTATCTAAGTTTTAGAGGTGTTGTTGGACTTGTTTGTATTATGCGTTGAGCTTTGACTCTCTTTTGACTCTTGATGTTTATGATATGAAAATTGTCCCTTAGCCCTGTTTGTCCCTATCTACTATCTTATGTTGTATTTTATTGTTTTCATGACCAAGGATATGCAAATGATATGCTAAGAGGCTTGTTTAGGGTCCCTTCGGATTCCCAGTTCACCGTGTCATGTCTAGGCCCTAGGCTTGGGTCATGACGAACTTGGTATCAGAGAACTAGGTTGTTAGATCCTCAGAGTCCAACACACTATGTCGATTAGAGTTTTATTCTTGGTTGTGTTGTGCACCACAACTATAAGTGAGAGACTATGAGGCATTTTAGGAAATGTTTCCCGTCTACATGTTCTAAGTCATGCTATAGAGTTGAAGTAAGGATTTACCCCCTAATGATTGTGCAAGTACTTTGCTATGCTAGATCATGCCTTACATAGGAGGAAGAAAAGCCCGCACTCCGAAGGACCAATCGATTCATGGTAAGCACTTGGATGCTCTCACATTACTTGCAAAAGTTGTGGCTAATCAAGCCAATCAAAGGGCCCAATCCCCTCATGCTCCTACATCGACATCTTGGGTAAGAGACTTTTTGAGGATAAATCCCTCAGAATTCCATAGGTCAAAGGTCAATGAGAACCCTCAAGAGTTCATTGATGAGGTCTACAAGGTTTTGGCTATTATGGGTGTTAGATCAGAGGAGAAGGCGGAGTTGGTGGCTAACCAACTCAAGGGGGTGGCACAAATATGGTTAATCAATGGAAGGAGGAGAAGGGAATCAATAATGTGGTGCTTTGGGAGGAGTTCGAGGCGGCTTTTCTTAATCAATTCTTCTTTCTTGAGCTTAGAGAAGCCAAATTGGTGGAGTTTATGAATTTGAGACAAGGGTCTATGAGTGTGAGGGAGTATTCCCTCAAGTATACATAACTCTCTAAATATGCTCCCCACTTGGTGGCCATCACAAGGTCTAGGATGAGCAAGTTTGTAGTGGGTGTTCCTGATTTGGTGAGTGAAGAATGCCGGTCCACTATGTTGATTGGTGGCATGGATTTGTCCTGGTTGATGGCCTCTGCTAAACAAATAGAGGAGGAGAATTTGAGGAAGAGGAATCATTAGACCAAGAGGGCCAATTTTAAGGGGAAGTTCCATAGTCAAAAGAGTGACTGGTTCCATCAAGGCCAAGGGTCCTCTACTATATATAATAAGAGGGTTGTCAATGACTTTCCAAGGGCCCAAGGTGTTGGAGCTGTGGTTCCTAATGGTGGGTGTCCAAAAGTTGGTAGGGGTCATAGTGGCCCATGTTTGAGGAATACTAATATGTGTTATGTTTGTGGGGATGTTGGGTATAAGGTGATGGATTGCCCCCAGAATTGCAAAAAGTGCAAGGAGGCTCATCCAAAAGGTGCTAATGTAGTTCCTTTGGGGAGAGCTGGTCAACAAGGTAGTGCCCCAAGGCACAATCGGTTTTGTACTTTGCAAGGGAGACAAGGAGTTGATGAGGTGCCCGACGTCATTTCCGGTATGTTGAAAATCTTTGATTTTGATGTGTACGCTTTGATTTATCCAGGTTCCACTCTTTCTTTTTTACCCCCTTTGTTGCCAAAATTTTTTATGTTCAGCCAAAATTGTTATGTGAGTCAGATGAGGTGTCTAGTCTTATTGGTGCGTTATTGTAGGTATAAAGGTCTATAGAAATTGTCCCATTTGCATCTTACATAAAATATTGCCTTGTGACCTTGTTGAGTTGGATATAGTTGATTTTGATGTCATTCTTGGGATGGATTGGTTGTACGCATATTATGCCTCTATTGATTATTGAACTCATAGGGTCAAATTCTAATTCCCAAATGACCCCTTCCTTGAGTGGGAAAGTCATAATGTGGTGGTCAACTATAGATTCCTCTCTTGCATTAAAGCTCGTAAGTTGATCTCTAAGGGGTATCTTTAATATCTTGTGAGGGTTAGAGATGTGGAGTCTAAAGTCCTTCCCATGGAGTCAGTTCTTGTTGTAAATGAGTTTCTTGATGTCTTTCCAAATGACCTTCCCCGTGTTTCTCTCGAAAGGGAAATAGATTCTTGTATAGACCTTCTCTCAATACTCAACCCAATTTATTTCCCCTTATCCTATGGCCCTGGCGGAGTTAAAGGAGCAATTGAGGGACTTGTTGGAGAAGGGTTTTATTAGACCTACCCAGTCACCTTGGGGTGCACAGGTGTTGTATGTAAAGAAGAAGGATGGGTCTCTCAGAATATACATTGACTACCGGTAACTTAATAGGGTCACCATCAAGAATAGGTATCCTCTTCGAAGAATTGATGATTTGTTTGACCAAGTGCAAGGGGCTAGCCACTTCTCTAAGGCTGATCTTTTGTCTGGGTACCATCAAGTAAAGGTGACGGAGTGTGATATTCCTAAGATGGCCTTCCAGACTAGACATGGGCATTTTGAGTTTGTTGTGATATCTTTTGCATTGACCAATGCATCGGCTATCTTCATGGACCTTATAAATAGGGTCTTCAAACCCTATCTTGATTCATTTGTTGTGATATTCATTGATAATATTTTGATCTATTCTCATACTGAGGAGGAATATGTGGGCCATTTGAGGGTAGTATTGCAAAGATTGAAGGAAGAGAAATTTTATGTTAAAGATGAGAAGTGCGAAATTCAATTGAAAGAGATTGCGTTCTTAGGTCATGTGGTGTTGGGGGATGATATTAAAGTGGATCCTCAAAAGACAGATGTGATTAAAAATTCGCCTAGACCATTGACCTGATCGAATATTAGGAGCTTTTTGGGCTTAGCGGGTTACTATTGGAGGTTAGTGAATAGATGCTCTTCTATTGCTTCCCCCATGATAAAGTTGATTCAAAAGAAAGCCAAATTTGTGTGGTCCGATGAGTGTGAAAAGAGTTTCCAAAAATTGAAAGAGAAGAGGTTGTTTGCTCCTATCTTGTCACTACCGGAAGGGCTGGAGGGATTTGTTGTGTATTGTGATGCTTCCTAGGTTGTTTTGGGTTGTGTGTTGATGCAAAATTGTAAGGGCATAGCCTATGCTTCTAGACAATGCACAGTGTATGAAAAGAATTATCCTACCCATGATCTTGAGTTAGCCATAATTGTGTTTGCATTAAAGATTTGGTGTAACTATTTTTATGGGGTGTATGTTGATATGTTCACCGATCATAAGAGTCTCTAATATGTCTTCATTCAAAAAGATCTCAACATGAGAAAAGGAGGTGGTTAGGACTTCTAAGAAACTATGATAGTGTGCAATACCATCCCAGTAAGGCTAATGATGTGTGGATGCTTTGACTAGGGTGTCTATGGATATCCTTGCTCATGTTGATAAAGATGGCATATGGGTGGCTAGAGAAGTCCATTGGTTGGCTAGATTAGGAGTTAGGTTGGAAGAGGGTATTGATGGTGGTTTTGTTGTCATTGATAGTTCTAAATCTTCCTTGGTTGAGGAGTTGAAAGCTATGAAACGACCCTAAAAAGTGCCCAAAATCGTGCCTCGGAATGCTCAAAATTTTGATTTCCATATATCTTAAAATTCGTTTGTTATATCAATAATCTGACTTCATATTTATGATAAGGGGTCAAAATAAGGTGAAAAGGGTCTAACCTCAATTTAAGAGCGAAAAATTAGCAATTATAAATTTTTAAGTGACGAACTCCAATAAGGTTTACGCATTCCCTCCGTGACACGCCAAGGGCACGCTTTAGTGTAATTCCTTCTCCGCGCCTTCTCCGCAACGCGAAGAGGTGTATTTTTCCTGGCAATGTTTTCCTGTACGGCCCATAATATTCTAAGTGTTAGGCCCAAGTTTCCCAAATGTGTTTTTAGACAAATTTCACCCTTATATCATCCTAAACATTTTTCAATACTTCCTAAAATACTTAGCCATATTTTCACTCTAAAATTCAAGACTCAAAATCCTCATAGGAACTAAGGATTTTTCTTCAAGCTTCAAGCATCCATTTTCATACTTCACCAAGAACTTCTCCAAAGCTAAGGTATGTGGTGTTAAACCATTGGGTCCTTCCACCCATGGTGCCTAAGCCTCCTTTTCACTAATATTGCATGATTTAAAGTTGATTTTACATATGGGTCTTGTATATTGAGAAATTTACTGCACAGTGATTTTAGTTCATGAATATATAGTTGTTTTAGCATGTTTCGAGCTCTAAATCTTGGATCTAATGTTGGATTTGAGAAGGGGTTTTGATGTGAATGTCTTGGGGGTGTTGCAAGGTGTTGATTGATGGTTTTACTATAGATTTTCTAGCATGATTTCATCTACAAATTGCATGGTCTTTTACCCCCATACACGCCCCCTAAGTGCTTGATAAAATGTCTGGCTAGGGTTTCTTGAGGAATTGAAGGTCCAAAGCATGAGATATGATAGAATGATGTTTTGATGATTAAATGAGCTTATGTATTTGATATATATTTTCTACATAATGTGTTGCATTAGACCATGCCTGGTCCGAGGGATGTAGGATCCCAGATAACCATGTGAGGGGTATGTACCTTGCCATCATGGTATCCAGGTGTGAATGGCATCAACCATATGAAGGTTATGTACATTGCCACCATGCTGTCCAGGTGTGAATGGTATCAACCGTGTGAGGGGTATATACCTTGCCACTAGGGTGTCCAGGTGTGAATTGTATCAACTATGTGAGGGGTATATACCTTGCCACTAGGGTGTCTAGGTGTGAATGGCATCAACCATATGAGGGGTATGCACATGCCATAAGGGCATCCAAGTGTGAATTACATCTCCTAACCAAAGTTGGGACTCTTGCTTGATCTCTTTTACACATATGATATTTGATATGAGCATGAGCTACATAGGCATGTTTTACTTATGCATCAAACATACATGTCATATTGCTACACTATGCGTATTATCTAATTTATGCATTTTGAGTATGATGTCTATTTATTATTGCATTTATCCCACATACTTAGTAAATTCAAACATACTAACGCATACTCTTGCCTACATGATATAATCATGTAGGAACTAGTGTTCAAGTTGATCATACTCCTCCTCCACGTGGCTAGATCAGTTCTACTCAAAGACATTTGGTGAGTCCTCCACTTCGGGGACCTTAGTCTATGTTGCTATTATCTATGTATAAGACACCTTATTTTCTATTTTGACTATGAGGGTGAGCCCGGTTACTTTGTCTTGGCCCCCACTCTATCAATGTATTTAGAGATTTTTGTTGGAGAAGTTATGTATATATGTAATGAGCTATGACACCTTGGCCCTTATTGATGTTGTTTTGCAAGCTATCCCTTAGGCCCTTTGCCACTTAATCTTATTTTAGGCTTTTTACATGCTTCCGCAACCAATGATGTGTAATGATAAGTTGAGGGGCTTGATTGGAGTTCCTTCGGGTTCCCCATTCGCCGTGTCACGTCTAGGCCCTAGGCTTAGGTCGTGACCAACTTGGTATCAGAGCACTAGATTGATAGATCCTCGGAGTCCAACACACCACATCAATTAGAGTCCTCTTCATTGTTGAAGTGTGTCATGACTATGAATAGGTGGCTATGAGGCATTTTAGGAAATGATTCTCTTCTTTATGTTCTATGTCATGCTATAAAGTTGTAGTGAGTTTTTCCCCATAATGATTGTTCGTTGCTATGCTAGATCATGCCAAACACTAGAGGAAGATAGGCCCAAACTCCCAAGGAGAAACCTGCCAATCATGAGCTCTAGGATGTTGTTATATACTTGCGCAAGTGGTGGCCAACCAAGTCCAACAAGGGTCCCAATAAGCTCATGTTACTACCCCGGGAGCTAGGGTAAGAGACTTCATGAGATCCTCCGGTTTTCAATGGATCAAAGGCGGATGAAGATCGACAAGAGTTCATTGATTAGGTCTACAAAATCTTGAATATCATAGGTGTTGGGCAAAATAAAAATGTGGAGTTGGTGGCATACCAACTCAAAGGGGTAGCCCAAATTAGGTATGAGAAATAGAAGGGTGAGAAGGGGGTTGGTAATGTGGTGCTTTGGGAGGCATTCAAATTGGCCTTCCTTAATAGATTTTTCTCTCTTGAGCTTAGGAAATCAAAGTTGGTAGAGTCTATGAACTTGAAACAAGGTTCCATGAGTATGAAGAATTATTCCCTCAAGTTTAATCAACTTTCAAATGTGCTCCTCATTTGGTAACCGATCCTAGATCAACCATAAATAAATTCATAATGGGGGTTTCCGACTTGGTGATTGAAGAATGCCGGTCCGCCTTGTTAATTGGTGACATGGACTTGTCTCGATTGATGATTTATGCCAAGAAAATGGAGGAAGAGATGTTGAGAAAGAGGAAGGGTCATGAGGCAAAGAGGGCCCGTTTTGAGAGTAGGTTCCAAAAGAGTGCTAGATTTCATCAAGGCCAAGGGCCTCCTCATACTACTAATAGGGGGTTTCCCAATGACTTCCCTAGGCCTCAAGGTATGGGTGGAATGACTCCTAATGAAGTGTGTCATAGATGTGGAAAGAATTATAGAGGCCCATATTGAGGGGTTCTAATGCATGCTATGAATGTGGGGAGCTTGGTCACAAGAAGGTAGAATGTCTGAGACACCGTGGCAAGATCCAGGGTCCTAATGTGATCCCATTCGGGAGAGGTGGTCCTCAAGGTGGTGCCCCAAGGCACAATCGTTTTTATGCTCTATATCGAAGAAAAGGGGTTGGTGAGGTCCCCGATGTTATTATTGGTATGTTGAAAATCTTTGACTTTAATGTGTATGCTTTGATTGATCCGAGTGCCACTCTTTCCTCTGTTACTCCTCTTGTTGTTAAAAAGTTCCATGTTGTTCCCGAGTTGTTGCATAAGTCATATGAAGTATCTACTCCTATTGGTGCCTCTATTATTGCTAGGAAAGTTTATAGGAGTTGTCCTATTTGCATTTTGAATAAGTTGTTACCTTGTGATCTTGTTGAATTAGACGTGGTAGACTTTATGTCATTCTTGGGATGAATTGGTTGCATGCCTACTATAGTTCTATTGATTGCAGAACCCATAGGGTGAAGTTCTAATTTCCTAATGAACTCGTCCTTGAGTGGAAAAGTCAAGATATGGTGGTCAAGGGTAGATTCATTTCATGCATTAAAGCCCATAATTTGATTTCTAAGGGGTGTTTGTATCATCTTGTGAGGGTTAAACATACGGAGTCCAAGGTCCCTTCAATTGAGTTGGTCCTCATTGTAAATGAGTTTCTTGATGTCTTCCCAAATGACCTTCACGGTGTCCCTCCCGAAAGGAAGATAGACTTTGGCATAGATCTTTTTCCCGATACTCAACTTATGTCCATTCCCTCTAACTATATGACCCGGCAGCGTTGAAGGAATTAAAAGAGAAATTGAAAGATTTTTTGAAAAGGGATTTATTAGACCTAGTCAATCACCTTGGGGTGCTCGAGTGTTGTTTATGAAAAAGAAGGATGGGTCACTTAGAACGTGCATTGATTACCGGCAACTCAATAGGGTCACTATAAAGAATAGATAATCTCTCACAAGGATTGATGACTTTTTTGACAAACTGCAAGGGGCTAGCATTTTCTCTAAAATTGATCTTTGGTCCGAGTATCATCAAATGAGGGTGAGGGAGTGTGATATTCCCAAGATGGCCTTCTGGACTAAGTACGGGCATTGTGAATTTGTGGTGATATCCTTTGGGTTGACTAATGCACAGGAGATATTCATGGACCTAATGAATAAGGTCTTCAAACCCTACCTTGATTCCTTTGTCGTGGTTTTCATTGATGATGTTTTGATGTATTCACATAGTAGGGAGGAGCATATGGGTCATTTAAGAATTGTGTTGCAAAGATTGAGGGAGGAGAGCTTGCATGCTAAAAATGACAAGTGTGAGTTTTCGTTGAAGGAGGTTGCATTGTTGGGTCATGTGGTGTCTGGGGATTGCATTAAAGTGGATCCTAAGAAGATCGATGCGATTAGGAATTGGCCTAGACCATTGACCCCATCGGATATTAGGAGTTTCTTAGTCCTTGCGAGTTACTATAGAAGCTCAGTAATAGGTTCTCCTCCATTTCTTCCCAGATGATAAACTTGACTCAAAAGAAGGTTAACTTTGTGTGGACCGATGATTGTGAGAAAAGCTTCCAAACATTGAAAGATAGGCTTGTGTCCGCTTCTATATTGTCGCTACTGGATGGGCTTGAGGGTTTTCTTATGTATTGTGATGCATCTAGAGTTGGTTTTGGTTGTGTGCTAATGTGAAATGGTAAGGTCATAGCCTATGCTTCTAGGCAACTCAAAGTGCCTAAAAGGAATTATCCTATCCATGATCTTGAATTAGCCGCTGTGGTGTTTGCATTAAAGATTTGGCATCATGTTTTGTATGGGGTGCATGTTGATGTCTTCACCGATCATAAGAGCCTCCAATATGTCTTCACTCAAAAATTTCTAAACTTGAGACAAAGAAGGTGGTTAGAACTTCTTAAGGACTATGGCATGAGTGTGCAATACCATCCGGGTAAGGCAAATGTTATGGCGGATGCTTTGAGTCGGGTGTATATGGGTAGCCTAGCTAATGTGGGTGGTGATGATAAAGAGATGGCTAGAGAGGTGCATAGATTGGCTAGATTGGGGGTGAGGTTGGAAGATATGGGTAATGGTGTAGTTGTTGCTGATGGTTCTAAATCTTCCTTGGCTGATGAGTTGATAGAAAAACAAGATATAGACTCCTCCTTACTTGAATTAAAGGCCTTGTTGAAAGAGGGCAAAATAGAGGTTTTCTCCCAAGGGGAAGATGGGACCCTTAGATATCAAGGTAAGTTGTGTGTACCATCTGTGGATGATTTAAGAGAGAGAATTCTTGATGAGGCCCAAAATTCTTCTTATTCTATCCAGCCCAGTTCCACCAAAATCTATAGGGACTTGAGGAACAAGTATTGGTGGGGAGACATGAAGAGGGACATTGCTAAATTTGTTTCTAATTACGTTAGTTGTCAACAAGTCAAAGACAAACATAAATTGTTGGGTGGTCCAACCTAAGACATAGAGATTTCTACTTGGAAGTGGGAGTTGATTAATATGGATTTTGTGGTTGGGTTGCCAAAGACTAGGAAAGGTTTTGATTCCATACTGGTCAAGACTACATATAGGGCTGAAGAGTATGCAACATTATACATCCATGAGTTAGTGAGGTTACATGGGGTTCCTTTATCATTTTATCGGATCGTGGTGCACAATTGACCTCATACTTTTGGAGATCTTTTCAAAGGGGTCTTGGTACAAAAGTTCGCCTTAGTATGACCTTCCACCCTCAAATGGACGGCCAATCTTAAAGGACAATTCAAACACTTGAGGATATGCTTAGGGCTTGTGTCTTGGAGCTTAAAGGTAGTTGGGATGACCATCTTCCATTGATTGAGTTTTCCTACAAAAATAGCAATCACTCTAGCATCGGTATGGCTCCTTTTGAGGCTCTTTATGGGAGATGTTGTAGATCACTGATGGGTTGATTTGAGGTTAGAGAGATGTATTTATTGGGGCCGGATATGGTTATGGATGCTCTTAATAAGCTTAGGATGATTAGTGAAAGGTTGAGGACAATCCAAAGTCGATAAAAATCCTATGCCAAAGTAAGAAGAAGAGACCTAGAATTTCAAGTGGGTGATTGGGTCTATTTGAAAGTTTCTCCAATAAAAAGTGTGATCCATTTTGGCAAAAAGGGGAAGTTGATTCCAAGGTATATTTGTCCTTATAAGGTGATAAATAGGGTTGGCAAGGTAGCTTATGAGTTGAAGTTGCCTAGTGAAATTAATTTGGTTCATCTAGTATTCCATGTTTGTATGTTGAGAAAGTGTCTTGGTGACCCTAATGCCATTATGCCTCTTGATGTTGTGGATGTTACCAAGGATAAATTGACTTATGAGGTGGTTCCGGTATAGATCTTGGATAGGCAAGTGAAGAGATTGAGGAGCAAAGAGGTGGCATCCGTTAAGGTCCTTTGGAGGAACCAACAAGTCGAAAGTGCTACTTGGGGGGGCCAAGGCGGATATGCAAAAGCGGTATCCTCATCTTTTCTACTCCACTCAATCCTAAGGTACTAATTCTAAGTACCATATGTGATCCCATATGTGATTTCAAGCTTTACAGTTCAGCCCATATGTCATTCATATGCATTTATGTTTAAGTTGATAAACTTATGATGATTTTACACTTACGTTGAGAATTTGAAAATAGTGTTTTACATGTTATGTTGCATTCTTGTTGGGGGCTGATATGTGCATGATCACTATTGCCTTGTACATCTCTTGTACATTCGGGGACGAATGTTCCCAAGGAGGATATATTGAAAAACGACCCCAAAAAGTTCCCAAAAACATGCCTCGAAATGCCTAAAATTTTAATTTCCATATATCTTAAAATTTGTTCACTATTTCAAAAATCGGACTTCATATTTTTGATCAGGGGGTCAAAATTACGTGAAAAAGGGTCTAACCTCGATTTAAGAGAGAAAAATTAGCAATTATAAATTTTAAGTGACGAATTCCAGTGAGGTTTACGCGTTCCCTCCGCAAAGTGCCAAGGGTGCATTTTAGTGTAATTCCTTCTCTGTTCCCTCTCCATGAAATAGATAGATGTGTTTTGCCAGGCAATATTTTCCTGTGTGGCCCAAAATATTCTAAGTGTTGGCCTAAGTTTCCTAAACGTGTTCTTATCTATACTAGCAAAATTTTACTCTTATATCATCCTAAATATTTTCCAATACGCCCCAAAACACTTAGCCATATTTTTACTCCAAAATTCAAGACTCAAAGCCCTCACCCCGAATAAGGATTTTCTTCAAGCTTCAAGCATCCATTTTCAAACATCACCAAAAAGTTCTCCAAAGCAAAGGTATGTGGTGTTGAACCATTGGGTCCTTCCATCCATGGTGCCTAAGCCTCCTTTTTACTATTATTGCATGATTTAAAGTTTATTTTACATATGGATTTTGTATATTAAGAAATTTACTGTACAATGATTTTAGTTCATGAAAGTATGGTTGTTTTAGCATGTTTGAGCTCTAAATCTTGGATCTATTGTTGGATTAGACTAGGGGTTTTGATATAAATGTCTTGGGGGTGTTGCATGGTATTTATTGATGGTTTTACTACATATTTTCTTGCATGATTTTATCTCCAAATAGCGTGGTCTGTCACCCCCATTACACCCTACCCAAGTGTTTGATTAAATGTCCAATTAAGGTTTCTTTAGGAAGTGAAGGTCCAAAGCATGAGATATGATATGAATAATGTTATGATGATGAAATGAGCTTATGTATATGATATATATATCCTATATAATTTGCTATATTAGACCATGCCCTGTCCGGGGGGTATAGGATCCCGGATAACCATGTCAGGGTTATGTACCTTACCACAAGGGTGTCCAAGTGTGAATGGCATCAACCATGTGAGAGGTATGTACCTTGCCACCAGGGTGTCGAGGTGTGAATGGCATCAACCATGTGAGAGGAATGTACCTTGCCTCTAAGGTTTCCAGGTGCGAATGGCATGAACCATGTGAGAGGTATATACCTTGCCACAAGGGTGTCCAGGTGTGAATCGCATCTCCCTACAAAAGTTGTGTTTCTAGCTTGGTCTCTTCTACACATATGATATCCGATATGAGCATGAGCTACTTAGGCATATTTTACTTACGCATCGAACATACATGTCATATTGTTATACTATGCCTATTATCTAATGTATGCAATTTTAGTATGATGTCTATTTATTATTGCATTACATCCCACATACTTATTACATTCAAATGTTCTAATGCATACTCTTGCCTACGTGATATCACCATGTAGTAATCGGTGCTCAAGTTGATCATTCTCCTCCTCCACGGGGTAGATCGGTTCTACTCAAAGCTAGTTAGTGATTCCTCCACTTTGGGGACCTTAATCTATGTTGTTATTTTCTATGTGTTGAGACACCTTCTTATGTTTTATATTGACTATAAGGGTGAGCCTGGTTACTTTGTCCTCACCCCGCTCTATCTATGTATTTAGAGGTGTTTGTTAGACAAGTTATATATCTATGCTATGAGTTATGACTCCTTGGCCCTTATTAATGTTGTTTTGCAAG
Source organism: Solanum ossicruentum (assembly GCA_025774065.1). Lineage (NCBI taxonomy): Eukaryota > Viridiplantae > Streptophyta > Magnoliopsida > Solanales > Solanaceae > Solanum > Solanum ossicruentum. Next base: position 10,740,476 of record JAOTQR010000002.1, read on the forward strand.
CTATCCCTTAGCCCCTTAATCTTATTTTAGTCTTTTTACATGCTTATGCGACCAATGATGTGTAATGATAAGTTGAGAGGCTTGATTGGGGTTCCTTCGGGTTCCTCATTCGCCATGTCATATCTAGGCCCTAGGCTTGGGTAATGACAAGCTAAGCAAGATCTTGATCCCTAATTGTTAGAATTGAAGGTCTTGGTAAAAGATAGTAAGGTGGATGTTTTCTCCCAAGGGGGAGATGGTGACCTTAGGTACCAAGGTAGGTTGTGTGAGCCTTGTGTTGCTAACTTGAACGAAAAAATTCTTGATGAGGCTCATGGTTCTTCGTATTCTATTTACCTGGGGTCTACTAAGCTGTATAGATATTTGAAAGAGGTGTATTGGTGGAGAGGCATGAAGAGGGACATTGCCAAATTTGTATACGGTTACCATAGTTGCCAAGAAGTCAAAGCCAAACATCAAAGGTCGAGCGGCCAAACCTAAGACATAGAGATTCCTACTTGGAAGTGGGAAGAGATTAATCTGGATTTTGTGGTTGGGTTTCCCAAGACTAGAAAGGATTTTGATTCCATTTGGGTTGTGGTTGATAGGATGACAAAATTGGCTCACTTTGTACTAGTTAATACTACCTATGGAGCTGAAGACTATAGTAGGTTGTACGTTCATGACTTGGTGAGATTGCATGGGGTTCCTTTTTCCATCATATCGTATCATGGGGCACAATTCACTTCACACTTTTTGAGGTCTTCCTAAAGAGGTCCTGGAACCAATATAAAGCTTAGTATGACCTTTCACCCTCAAACGGATAGCCAAGATGCAAGAACTATCCAAACATTTGAGGAAATGCTTAGGGCTTGTGTATTAGAGCTCAAGGGTAGTTGGATGATCTTTTTCCATTGATTTAGTTTGCATATAAAAATAGTTATCATTCTAGCATCAGCATGGCTCCTTTTGAGGCTCTCTAAGGTAGATGTTGTAGATCCCCAGTTAAGGTTGTAGAGATGGCTTTGTTGGGTCTATATCTAGTTGTGGATGCTATAGAGAAGGTAAGGATGATTAGAGAAAGGTTGAGGACATCCCAAAGTCGCCAAAATCTTATGCCGATGTGAGAAGGAGGGAGCTTAAGTTTAAGGTTGGGTATTGGGTCTATTGAAAGGTGTCACCCATGAAGGTTGTGGTCCATTTCGGCAAGAATGGTAAGTTGAGCCCTAGATATATAGGTCCTTATAAGGTGATGACGAGGATTGGTAAGGTGGCTTACGAGGCTGATTTTCCTAATTAAATGGAATTGGTTCATCTGGTCTTTCATGTGTCTGTGTTAAGCAAGTGGTTGGGTGATACTAATGCTATTGTTCCTCTTGATGTTATGGGGGTAGTTGAAGATAACTACTCATATGAAGAGGTTCCAGTAGAGATCTTGGATAGGCAAGTTAAGAGGTTGAAGAACAAGGATGTTGCGTCCATTAAGGTCCTTTATAGGAATGAACAAGTTGAAAGTGCTACTTGGGAGGTCGAACCGGATATGAAAAAGTGATAACATTATCTTTTCCATCATACTCAAGCCTAAGGTACAAATTCTGAGTCTTCTATGTGATTTCATGTCTTATATTCCAGCCCTAAGTCATTTGCATGCATTAATGTCTATATCGATAAATTTCATGGTGATTTTACAATTATGTTGAGATTTTTAAAATGGTGATTTAAGTATGTTGTTGCATTCCTGTCACTAACCAAGCCTAGGGCCTAGACATGACAGGCGAATGGGGAGCCTGAAGGAACACCAAACAAGCCTCATAACATATCATTTACACATCCTTGGTTGTGGAAGCAATGGAAAACAAAGTAAGAAACATAAATAAGGGAAATTGGGACTATGGGAGAGACTCATATTTAAATAGCTTGAATATCATAAGTAAGCCAACGCTCAAGCATAATACATAACTTGTCCAACTACAACTCTAACATAAAACTTAACGGAGGCCAAGACAAGCAATCGTGCTCACCCTCATAGTACACATATACCAAAAACAAGGATAGTCTTTAATACATAGCATAAGAACATATATATTGCCCTCAAAAATAAGGACTTACCAATTAGCTTGAATGGATAACACTAGCCACGTGAAGGAGGAGTATGACCAAATCGAGCTCCGGTTCCTACATGGTAATATCATGTAGGCATAGAGTATGCGTTAATATGGTTGAATGTACAAAGTATTTAGAATGCAATGCAACAAGAGGTAGGCATCACAATCGAAATGCATAACATTAAAAAATAGGCATCATAAAGCAATATGGCATTTATTACCAACACTTACGTAAAACATGTAGCTGAACCAAATTAGTAGATAACGAATAGAAAAAGGGAAGTAGATAACAGGATTCGACTGATGTGTTCCCGTCTAATTGACCAAACCTGACCAAGGAGAGGTTAACTGAGATAGTAGGTAACGGTTAGTTGGCACGCCATGGTAGTGGACCAAGCTCCATAGTGAAATTCGACCTTCACCTTCACAAGAGGGCTGGATGAACTAAGTTTCCATCCTGCATGGAATTCACTAATCATAGTTATGATATGTAGGGTAATTGAGTCAACGAACCATGGGGAACACAATTCCCAAGTTGTTCCAAAAATTGAGTGTTTTCTTGAATTTTAATTAGTGTTCATTTTAAGTTGTCTTTGAATCACAACCCCCCCCCCCCCCGAAATCTAGAGATTATGGTTATAGATACTAGGAATGACTAGTAGTGAAATCTTATAGTTAAGCCTTGTATTCCTTGTGGATTCGACCTTAACCTTGGTTACGTTAATTACTTATAACGACCACTTTCTTATTGGAGCGTGACCATCATTATAATATTATTGCGTTGTTGCCGAAGAACAAGCTAGGTTTTGACTTGAATTCACTATTAGTTAATTCTAGTATTGATTTCTAGAATCCCTTGTACTTTACTTTTTGTTTTGTTTTTGTTGTTTTATTTTTTTAAAGGGTATACTAGGTTTATGCCAAACACAAAGAGTCAAGGCAATCCCTTAGCTCCATTAAAATTGGAGATCCATCGACTACCAAGAAGGATGGCTCGAGTGAATGAGGACACTGAGGTTGAGGATGATATGCATGCAAATGAGGAAGACTTAAGAAGAGAGGACAATCCACCACCAAGGGTTAACCAGCCATAGCTTAGAGATTTCAATTCAAATGCTTATGGCTAGAATCAATAGCGATTAAACCCTATGGCAATGGATGTTACCGATTCTATAATATTGCCCCCTCTACCAGGAGAAGCTAAATTCGTGGTATCAAGTGGATTGCTCTAGATGCTCTAAAATTGTGGCCTATTCATAGGGTTACCATCAGAGGATCTCCACCATCATCTCCAAAATGTCATCTTCATGTGCAAAGTGTAATGGGGATCCAATTTCTATTGACGTTATTAGATTGAGCATGTTCCCACTATCACTGACTGGCTATGCAGCTATATGGTTGTCTGAACATCCTCAGAAGGGTGTTCTTAGAAAGATATTTCCCAAGTTCGAAGAAGCTGAAGCTTAAGGACAAAATTAATAACTTCGAGCAATTGCTTAGAGACTCTATTAGTACCATATAGGAGATATTCATCAAATTCTTGAGGATGGTCCCTGATCATAAAATTGTTGATGATGCTTTGGTTGAGATCTTCTATAGAGCACTTGATGATATAACAAAGCTTGCGCTAATAGGATCATGGGAGGTGTTTTTCTTGATCAATCTTTCGAGCTAGTTACCGAAAGAATAGAACAAGTGGTGAAGACCAACAGAGCATGGGGTTAGAGTGAGCATGGTAATACAAAGAGTTCTTGTGTGGTTACCACAAATAGTGAGCATGCTAAAGTGTGTGAAGAGATTATGGAGCAACTTGTTCAACTGCGTACAAGCATGGATTTGGTTTTGAAGCAAAACCAAGCTAGTGTGAAAGCAATAGCTCACCAACCCCCAATTACTCCTGTGTATGATGATCAATTCTTTGATGAGGGTGCCTATTATGTGCGCAACCAAGTGGCAGATTTTTGGAATAACACCTAAGGGTCCAATTCATACTATTGGAGGCAAGGTTCCAGGAATCAAGGCTGGACCTTTCACCGTGATGGGATGTATAGATATAATAGGGGTGGATATTATGAGAGAGAAAGAGTGCTAGACGCAGAATGGAGAAGAGAGGGCTATAGAAATGGTCCTTATGTGCCACCACACAATCGTGATGCTGGCTCAAGCAATTCTAGGATAGAAGATATGTTTGAAAAGTTGTTGAAATGAGCAGACCATCAAGATGAGACTCTAAAGGGAACGAAAGCAGATATGTCAAGTATTAATCAAAAGAAAGAGTCTTATTTAGTGGTAATCAAGCAACTTGAGCTACAATTTGGACAATTTCTTCACAATTGAACCAATGCCAAAAGGGCACCCTACCAAGCAATGCGATTCAAAATCCTAAAACTGAAGGGCATTGCATGGCGGTGATGACTGGGAGTAGTAAGAGCATAATAGATCCCTCTATGCCAGTTCTGGTAGATGAAGTCGATGAGATAGGTCTTGTTGGTGAAGTTGAAGTTAAGGGAGAAGATCCAAGGGGTGTTGTGATACAATAAGAAGAGATAAGGGAGCATTGCAAAGTGAAATCCATCCCAAAACCTCCTCCTCCTTTCCCTTTAAGGCTCAAGAAGAAGGAAGATGAGGGAAAGTTTAAACACTTCCTCTCGATGTTGAAGCAACTCTTAATGAACATTTCTCTCCTAGAAGCGTTGGAGAAAATGCCCAGATATGATAAAATAGAAGGACTTAGTCACCATGAAACCCACTTTGAGCCAAGAGTTCTCACGAGAACTCCAACAATATAGTGTGATTATGACTAAATGCCTTGCTCAAAAGCGAGAGGACCTGGGTCATTCACCATTCCTTGCACTATTAGTGACATTGAATTTGCAAGAGCACTATACGACTTAGGAGCAAGCATCAATTTAACACCTCTTGTCGTATTCAAAAAGTTTGGCCTTGGTACTCCTACCCTGTCATGAATAAGGTTTCTTATGGTAGATTAAACCATTAAAAAGCTAGAGCGAATCCTTTTGGATGTGCTTGTTAAAGTCGACAAGTTCATTTTTTCAGTAGATTTTTTCATCCTCGATTGGGAAGTTGATTTTGAGGTGCCCATCATTTTGGAGAGACCTTTTCTGTCCACTGGGAGAGTACTAATGGATATGGATTCAAGTCAACTACGGTTTCAGCATTAATGATGCAAAAGTTGTATTTGATATTCACCAATCCATGAAACACCCAAATGAATGTAAGAGTGAAGTGTAGACCCTCGATGATAGTTGACAAAGGAAGATGATGAAGTCAAGTCACGACATTAAAGGAGGAGCTTCTTTGGAGGCAGCGCAAGCATTTTGCTAATTATTTATTTATTTGAGAGTCAGAGTAGTAATGGTTGTTTCACTTATAGTTAGAGACAATGATGCATTTGTAATAATTTTAAGGATTTATGTGCTTTGAGACTTGGTTTGCAGGTAAAAAGTGGAAGAACTAAAGATCTAGAAAAATTGGACTTGGAGCAGCTCCTACGAGAAGGCCAACGAGTCATAGTCTTCACTGTGACTTATAGTCATGCCTCGTAGGGGAAACAATAAGTATTTGAAGTCAGCACATATACTACGAGCCAACCTTATGATTTGTAGGATCTCCTATGAGTCGTAATAGGGGTTCGTAGTACCCAGGTACAATTTCTGAATTTTTACCAAGTGTTAGGTTTGGTACGAGATTGGAACCTACGAGTCGTAGGATGACCATTGACTCATAGTCGGGGTATCATAGCCTTGATCTACAGATTTTTAAAAACTCGACCTGGTTTACTTACATAATGGGTCAAAACTAAATTTGACCCCTATTCCCAATCCCAAACCCTAAATAGGCGACGAAAAACTCTAAATCTACTCCTATTTTCTTTTTTGAAAAAGATCTCGACTACCCCACGTCATTTTCCTACAAAGATTCCGGTGAGGTTACTAATTTCTAGGGTTTCATCTTGATTTTCAGTTTTCTTCACATTGGTTCACCTCTATAATCAAATTGATAAGCTCTCCGATTTATATTTCTTAATTTTGTTGATGAGCTTGTTCCCTGCATGAGTACATGTTTAGTTTGACCAGGCTTAAGCATGCCAAATGTTGATTTTTGAGCTAAATTTGTAATTTAGGGTTTGTAGGCTTTGCAAAAGATTGAGTTGTAAATTGAACCTTGTTGAGATTCTTTAATGGATGATTGTAAGCATGAAATTGGTAAATTTTTTATTTTTATTGCATTATTATTGTGGGAGTTGAAATGTAGGTAGTATGGGTATGATTGCCTATGTTTGAACTTATGGGTTGTGATTGAATCGTTATGAATGGTGATTGCACTCATTTGGAAAGTGTATAGTTATCAAATGTTAGTTTGTAATGTATTTTATGTTTGATGTGCTTGATGAATTGTAAAATTGACATTGACTCTTAGGGATGATGGTCGTTATGAACGACCAATGTTAGTTTGGAATTGAATATCTGTCACTTTGTCTTACTTTGCTCCTATTTGCTTGAATGAGTTGACATTGCTGATATATTTGTGCTTCGGGTGGGAAATAAGTAGGCATTGCAGGTGGCTTTTGTGATTAGTTACGAGGCATTCCTATGACTCGTAAGTTCCTATATGAGTCGTAGTGGTCCCTCGTAGCAAGTATCAGTCATCTATAATTCCTTCATATTTCCCATGCAAGACCCACATACGACTCGTAGTACCTGGTACCACTCGTAGTGAGGGTCTCGTAAACTTTGCTAAGTTTTAAAATATTTCTAAAACTAGGTACAAGACCAAAACTACGACTCATAGGTTATCCTAAGAGTCATAAATGTGTCTCGTATCTGTGACTAGAAAGCATTTTTAAAGGCACAACTAGTTCTACGAGGCCAGTATATTACTCGTAGGTCACCTTACGTGTCGTAACTGCACTCGTACCTACATATCTACAATTGCATCACTGTATAGTTAACTTTTATTTGTTTTTGTTTCCTATCTTTTCTTTGTATTTTAGTGAATCAAACACCTGGGAGTAGTAGGTTGCTTTGTGGGTTGTTTGTAGACAAAATGCCTCCAAAAGACAAATGGGCTATTCAATCCCTTCAACAAAGGTTGGGGGATGAATCCTCCAATACCGAGCAATCTAAGGGCTCTGTAGAAGTCCACAGAGTCAGGATAGACCTGGAGGCCCATAGACCTCAAACTCGGGCACTTACAGCATAGACGCCCATGGAAGTGAGTAGTTCCTCCAAGTCTGAAGAGGAGGAACAATAGGGAAACACGAATGGATCAGGTAGTAGCTTGCCACAGATGACCCTCTCATATTTTGGCTCCAAGTCTGAGTCAGAAAGCACCTCCCGAACCCAGCAGGAGGAGAGTTCGCCCCATGACTCCGTAACTTAGCCAGAGACTGGTGCTTGATGCACCAAGATGTTTGACTTCTTTTGACCCCAGTCCTTATCTTGATATTTTGGATACTTAGTTCTCTTTTTAGACAATTTTGTTATTATGTTGGTTTTTGGTTGTATTTTAAATATGTTTATGTAGATGTTATTTTTACTTCTACTTTGGATGTTTATTTTTGAGCTTTTAATGAATGTAACTATATATTTCTATGTTATGATGTTTCATTATTGTTTTTGTCTTTACTTTGAGGAAAAAGTATTATCTTTTGTGGGGGTGATGGAAGTTATGGATCAAGGTGAATCTTGAGTAGCCTTAAGACCATAACTTACCCTATTTTTGATCCCAAGGCTTTCTTGATGTGCTTCTTTTTCCTAGTGGATATTTATTTTCCTGTTGAATCGGCATATTTAGGTAGTGTAGAAAATGGGTAAATTCATAGTTGTATTATTTATTGGCATATACATAAACTTTAGAGTTGTTTTCAATGTTTTGATAAAAATTAAGGTACCCTCCTCAAAATTTTTGAGGTTGGGAGTATTGATGCATTCATACATTTTTGAGTATCTGGTAATGTTTGTTCTGATATTGCGAAAGTAAGCTGAGACTGAAAGCATGACCTATAAGTCTATACTTGATTGTGGACACAATTGCCATGTGTGCTGTGAGTTTATTTTGTTGCATTCATGCATCTTATATGGACCCAGAACTTGTCTTGTAACTCTAAAAGTTGGATTGGTGATGTGGTGGACATGGAAAGGATCCTAGGCATTTGTTCTTTGAGTGAAACCACTTTTAGCCTAAAAATAACCCACCAGTTAAGTGAGAGAATCCCTTTTTCCAAGACTTTGAGCTTATCATCTACTCATTCTTTCTTGATACCTTGCTAGCTTAACCTTGCCTGATGAAATACCTTGATATTGGCCCTGATCTATCCTTGAACATGTGAACCTTGATTGAGGCCAAAGGCCTAAGTTGAGGGTGGTTGTAATTAGTGGTTGTGGTTTGAGGCATAGATATTGTGTACTTCACCTGAGGCTGAAACCCTAAGTTGAGGGTGGCCCTTATTCTGGTAAAGTAAAAGTGATATGGTAGATAGTTGGGAAATCAAGAAAGAAATGAAAAAGCATGAACCGAATGAAGGAAAAGAAAAAAAAAGTGCCTTTAATTGAGAAAAAGTAGCAAAATTGAGTTTGAAATCAAGGAACAGCTAACAAAGAGAAAGAAAGAAAAGAAAAGTTCAAAGCAAGAGAACAAGGGTGGATTAATGAAAAAAGGGCTAGATTATGAAAGCAAAAAGTGCTTGTAAACATGATTCAAGGATAGTTTTTAGTCACTACTTGCCCAAAATGCTGCACCAAAGCACCTTGAGCCTATGTTACAAGCCTATAAGTCCTAAAGTGATCCAACTGCACTCTATCACCAAGCTAGAAAATGATTATAGAGGCAAGCCTGTGGTGTTAGTCAGCATGCATTGAATTTCAATTGTGAGAGTAAGAATGACTCCTCAGTCCTTGAATTCTAAATGCTTTTGAGTGAGCATAAGGGACTTCTTTCCAGTGAGGGCATTTGCACTACTTGAGTAGCGTATGACTATACCAGTGATTGTGGATGGTTGACGCTCCTTAGCTTGTCATAGTTGGATTGTCAGGTCTCTCATGATATTCTTGTTTGCTCAATAACTTTGCAACACTATCTTAAAGTAGTAGTTGGGTACCTGAACCAAATTAGTTGTTGTATATGCCATTGATATAGCTGCTATGTATTTCTCCTTGTTTGCATAGATTGACTGGTCGCTTGAGGACAAGAAACAATTCTAAGTTGAGGGTGTTGATGTGTTGTCAAATTATAGCATATTTGGTGCCTGAAATAAGGGATTTTGTAAGTTCTTAAGGTGACGTTTTAGTGTTTTGATCTGTTTTTGTGTTAATCTTGCAAAAAAGTTAGGTTGGCATGATTTTAAACAAAAGCTGTAGATTTTGCTAAAGCATAGGCCATACGAGTCCACCTACGATTTGTAGCTCGCACTACGAGTCGTAGGTTGCGTCATAGCAGGAATCAGAGGCCAAATATTAGAAATCTGCCAAGTGAAGGTCACCCCTACGAGCCCAGCCTACAGGTCATAAGACATACTATGATTTGTATAAGTGTACTCATAGCAAGAATCAGAGGACCAAAATGTTACACAAAAACAACTAAAAACCAAGACTACGAGACCAACATACGAGTCGTAGCTCAAACAGCAACTCATACCTATGGGTGGACTCGTATAGGTGGACTCATAGCAAGAATCAGAGGGCTAAAATGTTGGACCAGAAAAACTGAAACCAAGAATATGAGACAAACGTACGAGTCATAGCTCAAGCAGCGACTCGTACCTATGGGTTGTATCAATTCAGCCTAACATGCCAAGATCCTATATGAGACCCCGACTATGACTCGTAGGTCCTCCTATGAGTCATAACTGCAAAAATTATGAGATTCCTGATGTCTTTTATAGATAATTTCAAGGGTTGTTTTGTAAATATTATAAATAGTTTAAGTTAGGTTTTTCTAGAGAAGTTCGACCAGTAGACAGTACTCTATTGTATTTTTGAAGCTTTTCTTAGGTTTTTAGAGTAGATTATTATTCTCTTTGGGAAACCCATTTTGGGGATTGCAAATCTTGCTTTGTACTCATTCTTGATCAATCAAACTTGTGGGTTTGCAACTTGTGCTTCTATCTTCTCTATTGTTATTGGTGAAACTCTCAATTATGTCTTTTATTTGCATTTTTTGTGTGTTTTATCTTAGCCATGAGTAGCTAAGCACCCACAACTTGGGGTTGTGGGAACCATGGGTAGTTGAAATGAAATGACCTAGGTTTTATTCATATTTATGATTGGGGTTTTACATGTATTATCTATTTCCATTCATGGTTAATGTTGTTTGGTGGTGGCTAACACCAAACCCTGCCTACTATCACGATCCTAACATAGGTAGTGATGAATAGGAAAAGGGAAGTAGATGACAAGATTTGGTTGATGTATTCCCATCTAATCGACCATACCTAACCAAGGGGAGGTTGATTAGGACAGTAGATAATGGTTAGTTAGCACGCCATGGTAGTCGACCATGCACCATGGTGAAATTCGACCTTCACCTTCACAAGAGGGTTGGAAGAACTTAAGTTACCGTCTTGTATGTGATTCACTAATTAAAGTTATGTTATCTAGGGTAATTGAGTCAACTAACCATGGGGAACATAATTCCCAAGTTGTTCCCAAAATTGAGTGTTTTCCTGAATTTTAATTAGTGTTCATTTATAAGTTATCTTTGAATGACAACAAATCTCCCCTATCTAGAGATTGTAGTTATAGATACTTGGAATGATTAGTAGTAAAATCTTATAGTCAAGCCCTATATTCTCAGTGGATTCAACCCTAACCTCGGTTAGGTTAATTACTGATTGCAATCGCTTTCTTATTGGAGCATGACCATCATCACCTCCTCCACGTGGCTAGTTTTGGCATTTTGAAAGATAAGCTTTGGTGAATACTCAACTCCGGGGACACTAACTATGCTACTCTTACTATTTGATGTCTCTTTATGTTAAACACTTGATACTATCAAGGTGAGCCCAGAAAGTGTCTTGGCCCTACGCCAATCTGTTAGAGTTGTTGTTGGACGATTCATGTACTTATGCTTTGAGCTTTGACTCTTTTATTCTTTATAAATATTTAAACTTCCCATAGTCCCGTTTCCCATATCTGTATATCAGTTGATTATTTGTTTTACTTCCGAGACTAAGGATGTGTGAACTATATACTAAGAGTCTTGTTTGGAGTCTCTTGGGGTTCCCATTCGTCATGTCACGTCTAGGCCCTAGGCTTGTGTCGTGACATTCCAATTGGCCGTATTCAGACTCACGCCCATATAGGGTTTATGTCACACCGTAATAGGATACCCTAGACATGGTCAGCAGTCGAAGCCTATTGCTAATCTCCAAGCGAACCACTTAGCCTCATCACATTCATTCAATCAACAATTATCATATCAGTGAAAGGCTAAAGATGAATAAAGGTAGAAAATCAATAAGGATAATAATAATAATAATAATAATAATAATAATAATAATAATAATAATAATAATAATAATAATAATAATAATAATAATAAAAAATCAACAAGACTAGTGTACAAGAAACTAATTGGACAACATCCAAATCATCAATCCCAAATCTAGTATATGAAGCCTCTAACTAAACTATCTAGATGGTGCCATAACAGGCCATGTCTACCTAAATCAAAGGAAATATAGTACTAACTCAAGCTAGATGAAATCTAAATGAACATCCTCTGGATGTAGAGGAGGACTTACCAATCAACAGGAATGTGAATAGATCCTCAATGATGCACTTGTTGATGATCTCTAATACCAATCTCTGCATCATGAAAAGATACAGGCTCAAATGGATGTAAGTACATAGAATATATTGGTAAGTAAAATATCTTATAGAAACAGATGAAGGTAGAATAACATTACTCAAATATGCTCAATCAAAGTGTCAAATGTCTATCTAAAGCAAGAGTAGAGAATAGACCATGACCTATCAATACACATCCACTCCAATTTAGTCATAGTATTATTAGTTTGGGACCTATCTGGGAGTTTCTCTTATCTGACAACAATCACTTATGCGCTAGTGATTGTACAACAATCTCACTGATATTGCCATAGCCATTCAATACTAGTCAAGTGAAGGACAAATCGAATCTTTAATGGATCCAGGAAATCAAGTCCGTTATTCTTTCAGGAACTTCCAATAAAGAGGGAACATTTGATGAAATACTTTAGTCCCCACCTACGCTCGGCGACGTAATTAATGAGTTCAAGTTGGACTTACTATTACTTATTTCGATGCTCGATATTTCTCCTAAGATGCGATTCTCATATGATAATCATTCTCAATCAACTAGTCTCATCTGGACATCTGTCATATCAAATCACCATATCCTCTACCGACTCTTTGGTTACATTCGTTTAAGGTTCAATTCTTGGCTTATGGAGACTGTCATGCATCATTCTAACTTATAGCATTCGGAAACAAAAGTGGAGTTAAAGCATTTACTGACTTCATAGGCTCTCTAGGCTCACTTCATACTCATGCATGCTCAATTAGAGGAAGTTTGTAAAAACAATGAGAATTCATGCTCATGTAGTATGGCAAAATCATCTATTTCAAGTAGTTAAATTAAAAAATAGTAATTCATGAAAGATTATGTAGAAATTCATTAGATATTAAGAAAAACCCTTGAAGAAACATGCATTGGAGATTCAATTCACTCACAATTCCCCCATTTCAGGGTTTTGGGCACATCGAAGAACAAAATCCATGTTTTGGTTATCTTTACATACCTAGGAATAGAAGGAACAATAAGACTACTGTCAATCCTCGTGCTTGAATGCGAATCCCTCACTCTTCTTCTCTCCTCTATTGTTCTCAAGAAACCCTTAAGCATGAGAAATGGTGAAAATACTCTTAGGGTTTTATTTTAGGGCTTTGATTAAGTCCAAAATTTCCAAAGATTTTATTAGAAATGGATAGGAATAGACAAAAATACCTCTCTTAAAAACTGTTGATAGGTTAAAGAGAACCCGTCTACAGGTTGTAGACCATTTTACGAGCCGTAGATTGCATCTTGTAAACCAAGGGTTCTGAAATTGGAGTTACTAGAATTTTTCATGAAACCTCTTCTACGAGTCGTAAAACATTCCATGAGTCATCTGCTAACTCATAACTCAAGATATTGAAAAGTTGATACTTGATCCTACAATTCACGAGACCAATCTACAGGCCATGGAATACTTTAGAGGCCATAGACTATCTCATGTATAGGTCCTGGACTTGGAAAATTTCACCAAGTCATCAAGGGTTTAGGAAACCCATTCTACGAGCCATAGCTCTCTCTATGGGCCGTAGATGACCCTCGTAGATTCTCTTTCTGCAGTTTTTCTTAGCTTTTCCCTCAATTTTCTCTATGCATCTACACCCAACTAGGTGTAAGTAACTAGGGCGTGTTACATTATCTCCCCGTTGGGATCATTCTTCCTCGAATGAAGAGCGAGGATAGACTCAAGGCATGAATAGCAATCAAGACTCCTCTCTATACTCAATCAACCAATCAACAATCGAGGAAACCACTATTTGGACTCAAGAAATGAACAAATCAACTCAAGTTAAGAGTAGGAAATTACCTTCAACATTATCATCGTTAGGTACAAATAGATGCGGGTAGCTAGCCTTCATTTCCTCTTCAGCTTCCTATGTAACCTCTTCAATAGATTGACTTCTCCACAAAACATTGACAGAAGCAGCCTTTTTAGTTCTCAGGTTACGAACTTAACAATCAAGGATTTAGATAGGAACCTTCTTATAGCTCAAGCTATCTTTCACCCAAATTCTTTTGACAAGCACAACCAAGGACGAATATCCCAAACTCTTCTTGATCATAGAAATGTGAAAGATCGGATGGATGGTAGCTAACTCTAGTGGTAGGTCTAACTCATAAGCCATATTGTCCACTCTCTTTATGATCTGATAAGGGCTAACGTACCTCAGACTCAGTTTCACTTTCTTTTCAAATCTCACCATACCCTTCATGGGTGAAAAATTCAAATACACCCAATCATTGACCTCAAACTCCAAGTCTCTTTTTCTAAGATTAGTGTAGGACTTCTGATGACTTTGTGCTGTTCTCAATTTTTCTTGGATAATCTTTACCTTCTCCATAGCCTGGTGTACTAAGTCTGTCCTAATCAACCCTGCTTTACCTACCTCGAACCACCCAATCGGTGATCTACATCTTTTACCATAGAGGGCCTCATAAGGAGCAATTTGAATGCTCGAATAGAAGCTATTGTTGTAGGTGAACTCAATTAGAGGCTAATGGTCATCCCAATTACTTTTGAAATCAATAATGCAGGCCCTTAACATATCTTCCAAGGTCTGAATTGTTTGGTCTGCTTGGCCATCAGTTTGAGAGTGAAAAGCAGTGCTAAGGCTCACTATTGAGCTAAAGCCTTTCTGGAAGGGCTTCCAAAACTGAGTTGTGGATTGAGCTCCTCTGTCTCAGATAATAGACCAGGGGTCCGTGCAATCTAACAATCTACCTTATTTACAATCAGTTATAACCCTCTATTATGTCAGTCATCTTTACTGCCTAAAAGTGAGCAGATTTTGTCATCTGATCAACTAGCACCCAAATTGTATCATTCTATCTGTGAGACCTCGATAGACCTGTGATGATGTCCATGTTGATTATCTCTCACTTTCACATTGGAATCGTAAACTATTGAGCTACTCCACAAGTCCTTTGATGCTCAAACTTGTTAGTAATGAGGGCACTTGGAGACAAACAAAACAATGTCTTTTTTCATCCCACTCCATTAATTGAAACGACCCCAAAAAATGCTCAAAAATGTGCCTCGAAAGTGCTCGAAATTGTAGTTTTCATATATCTCAAAATTCATGTGTGATATAGAAAATTCAACTTCCTATTCTTGAATAGGGGGCAAATTTGAGTGGGAGAAGGGTCTAACCCTGATTTTAGAGTAATCAAATAACAATTTCAAAATCCCAAAATTTTCGTATCCAGAATGAGCTTGTGCCCCTGGCGTGATGCGACTAGGGCACGAACTAGGGTTACTTTTGCCCAGTTATTTTCAGTTCGGTCCAAGACTTTTGGGTCTTGGACCTAAGTCTTCCCATGCGTGAAAATACCTATACTTAGCCATATTTCAACTTCATATCACATTCCCCAATACTCTCTCAAACACTTAGACAAATATTTCACCGCAAAATTCAAGTCACAAAACTCATCCGTATCTTAAGGATTTCACCCAAGCCTCAAGTCTCCATTTCCAATCTTCGTCAAGTAATTCCCCAATCTTCATCAGTTATTTTTAGTTCGGTCCAAGACATTTGGATCTTTGGCCCTAAGTCTTCCCATGCGTGTAAATACCTATAATTAGCTATATTTCACCTTCATATCATATAAGACAATCTTCAATACTCTCTCAAACACTTGAGAAATATTTCACCCCAAAATTCAAGTCCCAAAACTCATCCGGATCTTAAGGATTTCACTCAAGTTTCAAGTCTCCATTTCCAATCTTTATCAAGTAATTCTCCAAAGCTAAGGTATGTGACTTTCAATCATTAGGTCCTTTCGTCCATGGTTCCCAAGCTTCTTTTTTACCTAAATTACATGTTTCTAAGTTCATTTTACTTATGGGTCTTCTATTAAGAATTTTACTAGGAACTATGTTGGGGTTCTATAAAAATGTGACTGTTTAAGCATGTTTTGAGCTATGAATCTTTGATCTAGCTTGAGATTTGATGAAGGGTTTTGATGTAAATTACATGAAGGTGTTACTAAGTATTGGTGGGTGGTTCTATATTGAATTTACTTATGTGGTTTCACTCTTGAATTACATGGTTTTACACTAGCATTTCAAACCCACCAAGTGCTTGATAAAATGTTTGGGTTAGGGTTCTTGAGCCATTGATAATCTATTGCATGACCTATGACTCGAATAACTTTATGATGATGACAATATGGTAAAATTATGTTGATTTTATGAAAAGTATCTACAGTGTTGGAAGTTGATCAATTGCCTCGTTTGGGGGGTAGTAGGCCCAAACTACCATGTTGGGGGGTATTTACCTCAATTATCTCACTCGGGAGGTAGGAGGCCTGTGGAACCATGTTGGGGGGTTTGTACCTCAATTGCCTCGCTTGGGAGGTAGTAGGCCCATGCAACCATGTTGGGGGTTTTGTACCTTAATTGCCTCACCCAGGAGGTACTCGGCCCATGCAACCATGATGGGGGGGTTTGTACCTCAATTGTCTCGCTCAGGAGGTTGTAGGCTCATGCAACCATGTTGAGGGGTCTCTTCCTCAATTGTCTCGCTATGAGGTGGTAGGCCTTGGTTACTAATGATGGTCTCTTCCTACACATGTAAAAAATGTTCTATGTAAGCATGTTTTGCTACAAGCAATGATCATGCACGCCATATTGCTACATGTTCATTTATTGCCTAAATATGCATTTTGATTATGTCTCCTATCTCTTGTTGCCATTCTATCCTACATACTTAGTACATTCAAATATTCTAATGCATACTTTGTGCCTACATGATGTTACCATGTAGAGACCGGAGCTCCACTTGATTATACTCCTTTTCGATGTGGCTAGTACGATTTCCCTACAAGCAAGTTGGTGAATCCTTAACTTCGGAGACAATGCCTTTGATATTATGCTATGTATAACAACTCTCATTCCTTTTATTATATGCTTGACTATGAGGGTGAACCCGGTTGTCTGTCTTGGCCCACACTAAGTTTTATGTTTAGAGGTGTTGTTGGACAAATTATGTAATGATGCTATGAGCCTTGACTCTCCTTGATTCTATGATGTTTTATGATATGAAAGATGTCCCTTAGTTTTGTGTTCCCTTATTTCTACTCTTTATTTTTTATTTCATTGCTTTCGCGATCAAGGATGCGTAATGATATATTAAGAGGCTTGATTGGGGTCCCTTCGGGTTCCCTATTCGTCGTATCACGTCTAGACCCTACGCTTGGGTTGTGAAAAACATGGTATCTGAGCATTAGGTTGTTAATCATCCTCAGTATCCAACATACTATTTTGATTAGAGTCTTATCCATGGTTGTGTTGTGCACCACAACTATGAGTAAGAGGCTATAGGACATTTTAGGAAATGTTTTCCTTCTTCTTTCTCTATGTCTGATATGGAGGTTAAGCTGAGGTTTCCCCCTAATGATTGTTCTTTGCTATGCTAGATCATGCCTAACACAAGAGGAAGAAGAGCGCGCACAACCGAGGAACAACCGACACATGGAGAGCTCCGGGATGCTCTCACCTTTTTAACTCAAGTTATGGCTAACCAAGCAAACCAAAGCGCCCAAGCCTCTCATGCTTCTACTCTGACATCTCAAGTGAGAGACTTTATGAGGATGAACCCATCGGGGTTCAATAGGTCTAAGGTAGATGAGGACCCTCAAGAGTTTATTGATAAGGTATACAAAGTGTTGGCTATGATGGGTGTGAGGTCGGAAGAGAAGGCGGAGTTGGCGGCTTACCAACTTAAAGGGGTGGCCCAAATATGGTACACTCAATGAAAGTAGAAGAAGAGGAACAACAATGTGATTTTATGGGAAGAGCTTAAGGCGGCTTTCCTCAATCAATTCATTCCTCTTAAGCTTAGGGAAGCCAAATTGGTGGAGTTCACGAATTTGAAGCAAAGGTCCATGAGTGTGAAGGAGCATGCCCTCAAGTTCAACCAAATATGCTTCACATTTGGTTGCCAACTCGAGATCTAGAATGAATATGTTTGTGATGGGTGTTTCCAATCTGGTGTGTGAAGAATGTCATACCACCATGTTGATTAGTGACATGGATTACTCCCGCTTGATGACTTATGCCAAAGTAGTCTTATGGGACTGATATTCGTACCTCATTCACTCTAAGCAAGCCTAAGATAGCAAGTAAGTTCTTCATGTGATTTCAAGCCTTATGTTTTAGCCCTATGTCATTCATATGCATTCATGTTTAAGTTGGCAAGTTTATAATAATTTTACACTTATGTTGAGATTTTGAAAATGGTGTTTTAAATGTAATGTTGCATTCTTGTTGGGGCTAATTTGTTTATGATCACTCTTGTATTGTACGTTTCTTTTACATTCGGGGATGAATGTTCCCAAGGGGGAGATATTGAAATAACCACAAGTACCCAAAAATGTGTCTTGGAATGTCTAGAATTTTAAATTCCATATATCTCAAAATTCATGCACGATATTGAAAATCCGACTGCATATTCTTTTTCAGGGGTCAAAATTAGAGAGGCAAGGGTCTACCTCGATTTCAGAGCAAACAATTAGCAATTTCATTTTTCATAATTTTTCTTCTCCATAACTGATCCACGACAGTGCCGCAATGCGCAGCTATTGCATACGTGGATTAAGTTTGCCTCCGCAATAGGTCCGCATTGCGGACCTATGTATTTTGTTGCCAGTGATTTTTATCTCGGTCCAAGGCTTTTGTGTCTTGGGCCTAAGTTTTCCTAAACATGTTTTTACCTATACTTAGCCATATTTCACCCTCATATCATCCAAAACATTCCCTAATACTCACTTAAACACTTAGCCATATTTTTCTCTCCCCAATTCAAGTCTCAAAACCCTCATTCGAAATTAAGGATTTCCTTCAAGCTTCAAGCCTCCATATTCAATCTTCATCAAGAGCTTCCTCAAAGCTAAGGTATGTAAGTTTTAGCCATTGGGTCCTTTCACCCATGGTTCCCTAATCTCCTTTTTAGTCAATTTACATGATTTAAAGTTGATTTTACAATTAGGTTTACTAGTATGAACATGTCTATGATCTATGTTAAAACTATGTAAAGTTGTGACTGTTTTACTATATTTTGTGCTTTAAATCTGGGGTTTATTCTATGATTTGATGAGGGGTTTAGATGTGGGGTTTTGATGTATATTGCTTGCAGGTGTTGCAAAGTGTTGATTGACGGTTTTACAATAGATTTTCTTGTATAATTTCATCTCTATATTTCATGGTTTTATACTAGCATTACACACCCGCCAAGTGTTTAATAAAATGTCTGGTTATAATTTCTTGAGGAATTGAAGGCCCAAAGCATGAGATATGATATGATTGATGTTAAGATAATGAAAGGAGCTTGTGTATATGATATAATCTATATAAAGTGCTGCATTAGACCATGCCCGATCCGGGGGGACTAAGAGCCTAGATAACAATGTTGGGGGGTTTGTACCTTGATGACCGAGGTTGGGTTTGTACTCATCAACCGAGTTGGGGGTTTGTACTCATCAACTGATGTGGGGGTTTGTACTCATCAAACGATGTGGGGGGTTTTACTCATTAACCGAGATGGGGGTTTGTACTAATCAACCAAGGTGGGGGGTTTTTACTCTTCAACTGTGGTGAGAGTTATTACTCATCAACCATGTAAGGGGTTTTTACTTTGCCACCAGTGATAAGGTGAAATTATCAGCAGACATATGAGGAGTTTGTACCACACCACTAGGATGATGGGGTGAGACCATCATTAACCAACCAAGGGGTTTGTACTTTGGAAATTTAGCTTGGTTTCTTTTACACATATAATATCCTATATGAGCATGAGTTACTTAAGCATGTTTTACTTATGCATTGATCAAACATGTCATATTACTATATTATTCCTATTGCCTATCGTTATGCATTTTGGCTATGATACCTATTGATTGTTACAGTGAATAACATATACTTAGTACATTCAAATGTACTAACGCATACTCTTGCCTATATGATATCACCATGTAGGATCCGGAGCCCAAGTTGATCATCCTTCTCCTCCATGTGCCTAGTTCGGTTCTCCTCAAGCTAATTAGTGAGTCCTCAACTTCGGGCTCTAGTCTATGTTTCTCTTATTATGTATTGAGACATTCTTCTTTGTGTTCTATTTTAGCTACGAAGGTGAGCCCAATTGCTTTGTCTTGGCCCCGCCCCTATCTATGTATTAGTGGTGTTGTTGGACGTGCAATGTATCTATGTTATGAGCCTTGATTCTTTCGTCTCTTGATTATGATGTTATGCATGCTTTCCCCTTAGCACCTTGCCCTTGTTTTCCAAACTTTTACATGTTACTTAAGCATTAATCTCTCTCCCTTAGTCCCAATTCCCCTTTGTTTATGTTTCTTGTGTTATTTTACATTGCCTCTGTGACTAAGGATGTGCAATGATATTCTAATAGGCTTGTTTAGGGTTCCTTCGAGTTCCCCATTCGCCGGTCACGTCTAGGCCCTAGGCTTGAGTCGTGCATTCAGGTTCTACAATCAACAGAGGTATAACAGGTGTGAATCCAATCCATGCAAAGAATAACATCGAAGTTGACCATCTCTAGCATAATCAAATCAGTAAGAGTATCCTTATGATGGACGAACACTACATAGTCTCTATAGATTCTTTCAGCTAGAATATATTCACCAATATCAGTAGAAACATGAAAGGGTTCAAGAAGACACTCAAGAGTTCTATCAAATCTACTAGCCACATCAGGAGACATAAACAACAATGTGGCACCAGGATCCATAAAAACATAGCAATCAAGAGTAAAGACTCGAACCACATGCATCACAATATCTGGGGAGTTTTTTGGATCATCACGACAACCCATTGCATACAAACGGTTTGTGGACCCACTTGAACCAGAAGTAGCATCCCATGAATTCCTTCTAGCTGGTGATATTGGTGCAGAAGATTGGGCCTTGTCGGCCCATATTGGACAATCTCTCTAGAAGTGATCAATTTGGACACACTTATAGCATGCATCACCTCCCTCACGGCACCTCCGCAAGTGTAGTTTGCCATACTTTCCACATGGTGGCTTACCCTACAAACCTAGACTCACACTAGCCTACGAATGGGATCCCTAGGCTCTAAAATTCTGAGATTTTTTCTCATTCTAATTTCTAAGAGCCGATGCACTAGCAAACGAAGGTGCAGGCTCAGACTTAAACTTGTTACCATTCCCCTTCCCTCTCCTTCCAACCTCATGGTTAGAGGTTTTAGCCCTCTTATTCTTGATCTCGTCCCTATCATGTTATTTTCCTCATCAACCTGCTACACATAGACCATCAATCTACTATTTCTATGTTGCTCACAAGCATAGCTCCCCTTCCATCTTTCTTTGGCCACTTGTTCAACCCATCCACATACAGACCCATTATGCTTCTCATGTCCGCAACCATCTCAAGAGTATAGCGAGACAACTACATGGACATAAGACCATATTCCTTTACTACCATAAAACCTTCTTTCAAATTCAAGAACTTTCTTACCTTGGCCTCCTTCAGCTCTTTCAGAAAGAAGTGCCCCAAGAAGGCTTCCTCAAACATTGTCCAAGTTAGAATCGGGGCACCCTCTCCTTGGTTCTTCCTCCAATGGTCATACCACAGCTTGCAAACACTCTTGAGTGGGTAGGCAGCTAACTACACCCTATCTGCTCCAGTCACATTCATCATCTTGAACAGCTTTTGTAGTTCGTCAATTTAGTTCTCAAGATCCAATGGGCGTAGACACTGTGAACTCGGGTTGGTTCAGCCTCAAGAATTTTTGGACTTTAGATATGTCTTGTGCATCCTGTCTACTTGCTCCTTATCTAGTAGCAGGTGTGGTCACAACCTGGGCCAAGGTCTGGATGTCTTGGCGGAGCTTAGCATTCGAAATATCAGTATGTGGTGGTTAGTATGTGGTGGTTATTCAGGGACGGTTGGGGCTATGGGTTCATCCTTTATTTTGGGGCTCAGGTTGGTTATCATTCTATCTAGCCAGATGCCCCTTTCTCTAATAGCTCTTCTTGGAGGCAAGGTCGCAATTCTGCCAAAATGCACGGGTTAGAGGAGAGCTTTCGTAGAGTTTAACTCTATAACACAAGTTAGAGTATGAAAGAAGTGTAGCCCTTCTAAATGTCTGATAGCCTCCTTCTTATGAATTATGGTGCACAACACACCCATAAACAAGACTCTACTAGACATGGTTTCATAGACTCCCTAGGGCACTTGAACTCTATGCTCTGATACAAAGTTTGTCATGCCCCGGGAAGGAACCATAGACGTGGCCGACACTCAGAGAATATTGCTAGACCCTAGGTGAGCCACTTGGCCTCATCACATTTATTCAATCAACACTTATCATAACAGTGGAAGACTAAAGATGAATAAAGGTGGACAATCAATAAGGACAATAATAACAAATCAATTGGACTAGTATGAAAGAAATTAGTCAGACAACATCCAAATCATCAATCCCAAATCTAGTCAATGAAGCCTCTAACTAAATTGTCTAGATGGTACCTTGATAGGCCATGGCTACATAAATCAATGGAAATACAATACTAATACATGCTAGATGAAACCTAAATGAGCATCCTTTGGAAGTTGGGGAGGACTCACCAATCAATTAGAATGCGAATAGATCATCAACGATGCGCTTGCTGATGATCTCTAGCATCTATCTCTCCATCATCAAAAGATAAAGGCCCAAATGGACGTCAGTACATGGAATATACTGGTTTGTATAATAGCTGAGTAAGACAGATAAAGGTAGAATAACAAAACTCAAATATGCTCAATCAAAATGTCAAATATCTATCTAAAGCGAGAATAGTGAATTGACAATGACCTATCAATACCAATCCAAATCAATCTGACCCAATCCGGTCAGAGTACTATCAGTTCGGGACCTATTTGGGAGTTTCTCTTCAAGAGACTTCTAGTACTTGCTGAGTTTAAAACTTTCCTATCAATTCTGTTTCTAGTATTAGATTTTACAAGGGTCAATATTAAATGACCATAACGTTTTAGCACACATAGGCTTAGGTGGCCTATGACTAACCAAATGAAATTTCTTTGAATTAGCTTTTATTACCATTATTTTCATCATTAGGAGGCATGAATAAGTGAGGATATCTAGTATTCATATCCTCTTTAATGGATCGACTTCTCCATAACACCTTTACAGACATGACCTCTTTAGTTCTCAACTTGTGAACTTGACAATTAAGAATTTGGACTAGATTTCTTCATAACTCAAACTATCCTTCACTCCAATGCTTTCAATAGGCATAACACAAGATGGATCTCCCTAACACTTGTTAAGCATAAAGATGTGAAAGATAGGATTGATAGCCACTGATTGTACAAAAATCTCGCTGATGTTGCCACAGTCGTTCAGTACTTGCCGGGTAAAGAACAAACTGAATCCATAATGGATCTAGTCAACCGAGTACGCTATTATTACAGGGATTTCCAATCAAGAGGAAACATCTAATGAAATGCTTCAGTCCTCACCTATATGCTTGGTGACATAGTTAATAAGTTTGAGTTGGGCTTACTCTTAATGATTTCGGTACTTGATACTTCTCCCAATACTCAATGCTCATTAGATCATCTTTCTCAATCAACTAGTCTCATCTAGACATCCAGCTAATCACATCACCAGATCCATTATCGACTCTTTGGTTGCATTCGTTTAAGGTTCAACTCTTGGCTCATGGAGACTCTATCATGCATCATTCTAACTCATAGCATTCGGAAATAAATGTTGAGTTAAAGCATTTAGTCATTTGATAGGATCCCTAGGATCACTTTATACTTATGCATGCTCAATTAAAGGAATTTTATAAAAACAATGAGAATTCATGCTAAGGTTCATGTATTATAGCAAAATTATCTATTTCAAGTAGTTAAATCAAAAAACAAGTAATTCATCCAAGATTATATAGAAGTGCATTAGGTTTTAAGAAAACCCTGGAAGAAACATACATTAGAGACTCAATTCACTCACAATTCCCTCAATAAAGGGTATGGGGGATATGGAAGAACAAAATGCATGTTTTGGTTAGTCTTACATACATGGGAATAGAAGGAACAATTATGTATCAGTCGGTCCTATTGCTTGAATGCGAAACCCCTGCTCTTTTTTCTACATCTATTATTCTCAAGAAACCCTTAAGCGTGAGAAATGGTGAAAATACTCTTAGGGTTTAATTTTAGGGCTTTAATTAAATCCAAAACGTCTAAGGCTTTGACTAAAAGGGGTGAGGAATAGATAAAAATACCCCTCTTAAAACTATCAACAGGTTCCACGAGACCCCATCTATGAGTCGTAGACCATTCTATGAGCCGTAAATAGCATCTCATAAACCAAGGGTTTTGAAATTGGAGTTAACTTTGCATGCAACCTCTTCTACGAGTGGTAAAATATTCGACGAGTCATCTGCTAACTCGTAAATTAAGATACTAAAAAGTTGATATTTGATCCTCCAATTCACGAGACAAATTTACGGGCTGTGGAAAACTTTATAGGTCATGGAATAGTTTATGGGACGTAGACTATCGCTTATATAGGTCTCAGACTTAGGAAATTTCACAAAGTCATCAGGGGATTGCATAGCCATCTACATAACATTGTGTTTATCTATATATGTCACGATCCGACCTTTCAAGTCATGATGGCGCCTATTAGATCCCTCTTATAGGTAAGCCAACCCAAAACCCTTAGCACCTATCATAATAACTAAGCATAACAATAGCTAGAGGCACACAAAATAAGTTAACAACAACCTATCTCAAGACTTAGAAGTCACCTGTACAGAGCTACTGTAGCCTCAAAATAAAATAGACATATCGACAACATAACCAGAATAATAATCTACATGTACAGATCCAAACTATATATACAAGGCCAGTGTCTGCATATAAAAGACAGTCATTGAAACAGAAGGAGACTGCAAAATATCTATAGTTGTTGATGCTCACCAATGTCTCTAGAATCATCTGTGAACCCCTAATTCAGGGACTGCGCTAGTACCTAGACCTGCACCATGGGAAGATGCATAATGTTAGGGTGAGTACCAAGAATAGGCACCCAGTAGGCATCATCGGCCAACCGAGTGAAGTACAGTAAATATGTAAGAACATATATAATAAAATACTGTAGTGCTAGTTATCTTATTCCAAACCAAAACATAAGCACATCTGGAGAACTAAGGAACCCTAACTAAGCAACCTAAGTAATGTGTAGTTATATCGACTGACGAAACCTGCAAATCAAGTGTCAACTATGTCGGTGGCATTGGGGGAACCCATCAGAGTAGAACTAGAAGAAACAATCAAATAGAAAGAGAAAAGAACCAACAAATTCAAAATGGAAGCATATCACGACTATCACAGGATCGAGGTATAGTGGTATACGTGGGTAAGTCCCTAGTATCTATACCTATACATCGACTGGTCCCCATAAGCCCAGAAGGTACACCCACAGACAACTATGGGGTGTATAGGTATAGGATACACGAATCAATAACCAACGACAAAGTTCTCAACCACCCAACCATATCTGATACAGTAACCCAACCCTGATAGCAAGAGAGGAATTTGAAACCATAAACCTGAACTGCTGATGTGACTTAATGGGTGCCCTGATCTGGACTCCACCTGCAGATCATACCATGTGCTAGACTATAGGCAATCCCCTCAACACCCAGTGATGGACTGTAGGCTATCCCATCAGCATATAGTAAGAAGTACACATGAAGAGGCTATATCCTATGCTGGATAATAGGCGATACC
This sequence comes from Solanum ossicruentum, assembly GCA_025774065.1. Taxonomy (NCBI): domain Eukaryota; kingdom Viridiplantae; phylum Streptophyta; class Magnoliopsida; order Solanales; family Solanaceae; genus Solanum; species Solanum ossicruentum. The sequence continues at coordinate 10,766,179 of JAOTQR010000002.1, forward strand.
CACAGCACCCTATGCTGGACTATAGGTGATCCCCTCAGCACACAATCAGGAGTGGAACACAAAAGGCCTTGTGCTGGACTATAGGCAATACACTCAGCATCCTATGTTGAACTATAGGTGATCCCCATCAACAGTCAATTAGGAGTACCATATCGATTTAGCCCTAGCATACAACAGGTCTCTCAGCATCTAATAACCCAACAGGCAGACAAGCAATCAACACAACTGTACGTCTCAATAGGAGTAATAAAAATATATATCTTAATAGTAGTAATATAGAATCATGTCAGTTGTCAGGAAGTTCGTACCCAGTTAGAGACAAGCTAAGCATAACAATATCGAGGCTCATTATTGACTGTAACAAGTCCTCGAGGTGAAATAACATGCATTCTAATTAATAAGAGAGACAACTCCCCCAAGCAACTATATGCCAGCTCATTGGTAATGTAGCAAACTTCTATATAGACGGTAGTCCTAAGGGCTAACTCACACAATCAATATTTCAACCACAAATGACCTAATAAATCCCATAGGAAAAGACATACATCTCTTTAACAGAATCGCATCCCCATTTCTATCTCAATAGAGGGGTAGCAGCATCACATCTCATGTCAAAAGTCAAAATGCCCATTCAAAGGCAAAAAAATTAACATCTCTCAAGATATAGCATGTTACCCAGTATCAAGTAAAGTTAGAAAATGTACAATGGCTAACAACTATATATCTAGGCATATGTGTCACAAAAATGGTATGGAATCGTGTTTAACAAGAGACAAGTATATCACAACTAGACGGTCACATGTATTCAAAATAATAAGGCAGTCACAGCGATATCACAGGTATCTAGAACAATCAGGGCTATTAGAACCAAGCATATACCAGAACAGATCCCCAACACAAAGTATAGTTAGCAACTAGTCTCATAACTACTACCTCTGCAGCACCAGGCTACATCCACGTACACACAAAAGTCAAGAAAGAGTACATACCTATTATATGGCATCAGCCCATATCCAGCCTTTACTAGATCTTCCCGCAGTTTAATAGAACCAGAACACAACTATTACAATAGCTACAATTAATATAGCACCTTACACAATAGCCAGTATCTCACATCATTACATACAACACATTCTTAGTAAAACCAGTCTATATACAACACATCTACACATTTCAGCTCAATTTAAGGTTTAAGGAAGCCTAACCTACCTGAAAGGTGAACCCACGCACTACGAATCAGTCCACGTGAGTTTTTCCTCCTTGATGACCTTCAAATGTTGCTGAGCTATCAAAATATGAGTCACAACATCAATACGGCAATTTTGGCTATAATATTTTAAGAAAGGGGGAGAATATGTCAATTGAGACTAAAATGCGAAAAAGTGGGGTTCATGCCCAAAATACCAATCCAACCCTCATAAAATGATTCTTACTTCACCCCGAGTCTATAGCTTGAAATTAAGTTCAAAATAAAGCTCAGAAACATCATAAACAACCTAAAAATAAATGACATTTCTTATCGAAAAGTAGCATTTAGTGAAATGACCCCAAAAAGTGCCCAAAAATGTGCCTAAGAATGCCCAAAATTTTGATTTCTTTATATCTAAAAATCCATTTATTATTTCAAAAATCGACTTCATATTAGTGATCAGGGTGTCCAAACTAAGTGAAAAAAGGGTCTAACCTCAATTTAAGAGCGAAAAAATAGTAATTATTAAATTTTGAGAGACAAATTCTAAAGGGCTTTACATGATGCCTCCGTGACGCACCTTAGGTGTGGCATAGTGTAAAATCATCTCAGCATCCTCTCTGCAATGCGGAGATGTTTTTTTGGTCACCTGGTAGTTTTTAAGTGTAGTCCAAAATATTTTAACTGTTGGGCCCAAATTTTCCAACCGTATTTTTATACATGCTTAGTCTTATTTCACCCTTATATCACTCAAAAACATTCCGCAATATTTCCCCAAATACTTAGACTCATTTCTAAGCCTAAATTCAAGTACCGAAGTCAAGGCAATCTCAAGGATTTCATCAACGATCTCACCCAAGCTTCAAATCTCCATTAATGTCTTCTTCAAGAACTTCACAAAAGCTAAAGTATGTGGTGTTGAACCATTGTGTCCTTTCACCCATGGTGCCTTAATCCTCTTTAACTTAATATTGAATGATTTAAAATTGATTTTACATATCGGTCTTTTATATTTAGAAATTTACTGCACAGTGATTTTAGTTCATGAAACTATGGTTATTTTAGCATGTTTTGAGCTTCTAATCTTGGATCTAATGTTGCAATTGATGAGGGGTTCTGATATGAATGTCTTTGGGGTGTTGCAAGGTGTTGATTAAAAGTTTTTCCATTGATGTTCCTGCATGATTTCATCTCTAAATTGCATGCTCTTTTACCCCTGTTACACACCCCCAAGGTATTTGACAAAATGTCCGGTTATGATTTCTTGAGGAATTGAGGGTCTAAAGTATGAAAAATGACATGATTGACTATGTGACAATGAAATGAGCTTATGTACATGATGAATACTATCTAAAGTATTGCGGTAGACCATGCCTAATTCGGGGACCTAGTTGAGGGGTTGAATGCTCAACCACTAGGGTGATGGGTGTGGTCCTCATTAACCCAGTTGAGGGGTTGAATGATCAACCACTATCATGATGGGTGCGATCATCACTAACCTTGATGAGGGGTTTGTACCTCATACACTAGGGTGATGGGTGCTATCATCACCAACCCCAAGGGGTTTATACCTTGGTAATCTAGCTTAGTCTCCTCCTCACATATGATATTCTATATAAGCATGATTTACTTAAGCATGTTTTACCTATGCATTGATCATACATGTCATATTGCTATATTATGCCTATTGCCTATCATTAAGCATTTTAGATTATGATGCTTATCTCTCGTTGCATTGCATCCCACATACTTAGTACATTGAAATGTACTAATGCATACTCTTGCCTATATGATATTACCATGTATGGACTGGTGCCTAAGTTGATCATCCTCCTCTTCCACGTGGCTAGACGGTGTTATTTGAGCATGTTGGTAAGTCCTCCATTCTGGGGACCTCGGTTTATTTTGATCTTATCTTTGTAATGAGACATCTTTCTTATGTTCTATGTTGACATGAGGGTGAGCCCGATAGCTTGTCTTGGCCCTGCTCTATATATATATATATATATATATATATATATATATATATATGTATGTATATATATTTGAGGTGTTTGTTTGACGTACTATGTACTTATGATGAGATTGACTCTTGTCTCTTGTTTATGATGTTTATATGAGTTCCCTTACTCTCGTTTCCCTATTATTACTCTTTACGTCTTTGTATGCCTCCATGAGAAATAATGTATCATGGCATGTTAAGAGGCTTGTTTAGGGTTCCTCGTGTTTCCTATTCGCCATGTCACGTCTAGGCCCTAGGTTTGGATTTTGAAAAACTTGGTATTAGAGCACTAGGTTGATAGATCCTCGGAGTCCAACATAGCGCACCGATTAGAGTCCTAATTATAGTTGTTAAGCACATAATGACTATGAATAGGAGGCTATGAGGTATTTTAGGAAATGTTTCCCGTCTTCATGTCCTAAGTCATACTATAGAGTTGTGTTAAGTATTCCCTTCTAACAATTATTCTTTGATATGCTAGATCATGCCTAATACAACAATAAGATGGGCCCAAACTCCCAAGGAGCAACCTACCAATGGTGAGCTCCAAGATGCCCTTACTATGCTTGCCCAAGTAAGGGCCAATCAAGTCCAACAAGGGGCCCAAGCCCCTCATGCTACTACCTTGGGAGCTAGGGTAAGGGATTTCATAAGGATGAATCCTATGGTTTTTCATAAGTTAAAGGTTGATGAAGATCCACAAAATGAAATCTACAAAATCTTGTCTATTATAGGTGTGGGCCAAAATGACAAGGTGGAGTTTGCGGTGTACCAACTCAATGGGGTGTCCCAAATTTGGCTTGATCAATGAAAAGGTGAAAAGTGTAATGGCTACGTGGTGCTTTGGGAGGAATTCAAATTGGCCTTCCTTAATCAGTTCTTCCCTTTTAAACTTAGGGAAGCAAAGTTCGTTGAGTTTATGAACTTGAAACAAGGTGGTATGAGTGTGGGGGAATATTCCCTCAAATTTAATCAACTTTCAAAGTATGTTCCTCACTTGGTGGCTGACTCTAGGTCAAGGATGAATAAGTTTGTTATAGGTGTCTTTGATTTGGTAGGTGAGGAGTGTCGGTCCACCTTGCTTATCGGTGACATAGACTTTTCTTGGTTGATGACATATGCTGAGCAAATGGAGGATGAGAAGTTGAGAAAGAAGAGGGCTTATGAGGCCAAGACGCCCAATTTGAGTGTCAGTTCCACAAGGGTGCTAGATTTCAATGCCAAAGGCCTCCTCATGCTACTAATAGGGGGTTTTCCAATGACATCATTAAGCCTCAAAGTGTTGTTGGTGTGGCTCCTAATTATGGATGTCCTAGATGTGGAGGGGGTCATAAGGGCCCATGTTTCAAGGGTTCCAATGCATGTGTTGAATGTGGGGAGGTTGGCCATAAGAAGGTAGATTGCCCTAGAAATTGTGGCAAGCTTTGGGGTACAAATGTTGTTCCATTGAGTATAGGTGGTCCTCAGGGTAGTGCCCCATGGCACAATCGATTTTATGCTCTACATGGGAGGCAAGGGGTTGGTGAGTTCCCGGATGTTATTACTGCTACGTTGAAAATCTTTGGTCTTGATATATATGCTTTGATTGATTCGGGTGCCACCTTTTCCTTAGTTAGCTCCTTTGTTGCTAAAAAGTTCCATGTTAAGTCGGAGTTATTGCATGAGTCATATGAGATGTCTACACCTAATGGTGCCTTTATTATTGCTAGGAGGGTGCATAGAAATTATCTGGTTTGCATCTTGCATAAAATCTTACCTTGTGATCTTGTTGAATTAGATATGGTTGATTTTGATTTTATCCTTGGGATGGATTGGTTGCATGCACATTATGCTTTTATCGATTTTAGAACCTGTAGGGTCAAGTTTCGATTTCCAAAAAACCCTTCCTTGAATGGGAAAGTCATGATGTAGTAGTAAGGGGTAGGTTCATCTCATGCATTAAAACCCATAGGTTGAAGGGGTGTTTGTATCATCTTGTGAGAGTCAAAGATGTGGAGTCCAACATCCCTTCTATTGAGTCAGTTCCGATTGTAAATGAATTTCTTGATGTCTTCCCAAATGACCTTCCCGGTGTCTCTCCCAAAAGGGAGATAGATTTTGGCATAGATCTCCTTCCCAACACCCCTTCTATCTCCATTCCCCCCTTACCGTATGGCCCCGATGGATTTGAAGGAGTTAAAGGAACAACTGAAAGATTTGTTGGAGAAGGGATTTATTAGACCTAGCCAATCATCTGGGGGTGCACTGGTGTTGTTTGTAAAGAAGAAAGATGGGTCACTTAGAATGTGCATTGACTACCGGCAACTCAATATGGTCACTATAAAGAATAGATATCCTCTTCCAAGGATTGATGACTTGTTTGACCAATTGCAAGGGGCTAGTTTTTTCTCTAAGATTGATCTTCAGTCCGGGTACCATCAAGTAAGGGTGAGGGAGTGTGATATTCAAAAAATGACCTTTCGGACTAGGTATGGGCATTATGAATTTATGGTGATGTCCTTTGGGTTGACTAATGCACCGGCCATCTTCATGGACCTAATGAATAGGGTCTTTAAGACATACCTTTTTCATTGATGATATTTTGATCTATTCACATAGTAGGGAGGAGCATATGTTTCATTTGAGGGTTGTGTTGCAAAGATTGAGGGAGGAGAGACTGTATGCTAAGTATGACAAGTTTGTTAATTTTGGTTGAAGGAGGTTGCATTCTTGGCTCACGTAGTGTCTAGGGATGGTATAAAAGTGGATCCAAAGAAAATCGATGTGACTAGGAATTGGCCTAGGCCATTAACCCCATCACACATTAGCAGTTTCTTGGGCCTTGTGGGTTACTATAGAAGGTATATGAATGGGTTCTCCTCTATTGCCTCTCTTATGACAAAATTGACTCAAAAGAAGGTGAAGTTTGTGTGGACCGCTGAATATGATAGACTTGTGTCTGCTTCTATATTGTCTCTATCGATTGGACTTGAGGGTTTTTTTGTGTATTGTGACACATCTAGAGTTAGTTTGGATTGTGTATTAATGCAAACTGGTAAGGTCATGGCCTATGCTTCTAGGCAACTTAAGGTGCATTAAAAGAACTACTCTACCCATGATCTTGAATTGACCATCGTGGTGTTTGCATTAAAGATTTGGCGTCATTATTTTTATGGGATGCATGTTGATGTCTTCACCGATCATAAAAGCCTTCAGTATGTCTTCACTCAAAAAGATCTTGACTTGAGACAAAGAAGGTGTCTATAACTTCTTAAGGACTATGACATGAGTGTGAGTTACCATCCGGGTAAGGCAAACGTTGTGGCGGATGCTTTGAGTCAGGTGTCCATGGGTAGCCTAGCTCATGTGGATGGTTGTGAAAGGGAGATGGCTAGGGAGGTACATTGGTTGGCTAGATTGGGGGTGCAGTTGGAAGATGTGGGTGATGGTGTTGTTATGGTAGATGGTTCTAAATCTTCTTTAGTTGATAAGGTGATAGCAAAACAAGATGTAGACTCCTCCTTGCTTGAATTGAAGGACTTGGTGAAAGAGGCCAAAATAGAGGTTTTCTTCTAAGGGGGAGATGGGGCCCTTAGATACCAAGGTAGGTTGTGTGTGCCATGTGTTGATGGTTTGAAGGAGAAAATTCTTGATGAATCCCTTAACTCCTCTTATTCTACCCACCCCGATTCCACAAAAATGTATAGAGACTTGAGGGATATGCATTGGTGGAGAGGCATGAAGAGGGATATTGCCAAATTTGTTTCTGGGTGTCATAGTTGCCAACAAGTCAAAGCCAAACATCAAAGGCTGGGTGGCCTATCTCAAAACATAGAGATTACTACTTGGAAGTGGGAGGTAATAAATATGGATTTCGTGGTTAGGTTCCCCAAGACTAGAAAAGGTTTTGATTCCATATTGGTGATGGTTGATAGGGTGACGAAATCGACTCACTTTCTACCGGTCAAGACTACATATGGGGATGAAGAGTATGCAAGGTTGTACATCCATGAGTTGATGAGGTTGCATGGGGCTCCCTTTCATTATATTGGATCATGTTGCACAATTTACTTCCCACTATTGGAAGTCTTTTGAAAGGGTTCTTTGTACCAAAGTTCACTAGTACAGCCTTCCACCCTCAAATGATGACCAAGCCGAGAGGATAATTCAAACACTTGAGGATATCCTTAGGACTTGTGCTTGGAGCTTAAAGGTAGTTGGGATGACCATCTTCCATTAATTGAGTTTGCCTACAATAATAGATATCACTCTAGCATCGGTATGGCTCCATTTGAGGCTCTTTGTGGGAGACATTATAGATCACGGAGGGATGGTTTGAGGTTGGAGAGGTGGATTTATTGGGTCCAGATCTAGTTGTGGATGCTCTTGAGAAGGTAAAGAATATTAGGGAAAGGTTGAGTATAGCCCAAAGTCATCAAAAATTCTATGCCGATGTAAGGAGAAGAGACCTGGAATTCCAAGTGGGTGATTGGGTTTATTTGAAGGTTTCTCCAATGAAAGGTGTGGTTCGTTTTGGTAAGAAAGGGAAATTAAATCCTAAGTATATTGGTCCTTATGAGGTGATAAAGGAGGTTGGTATGGTGGCTTATGAGTTGAGGTTGCCTAGTGAGATGAATTTGGTCCATCTAGTATTTCATGTCTCTATGTTGAGAAAATATGTTGGTGATCCTAATGCTATTGTACCTCTTAATGTTGTGGGTGTTGTTGAGGATAACTTGACTTATAAGGAGGTTCCAGTTTTGATTCTTAATAGACAAATAAGGAGATTGAGGAACAAAGAAGTCGCATCGGTTAAGGTCCTTTGGAGGAACCAACAAGTCGAAGGTGCTACTTGGGAGGCCAAAGCGGACATGCAAAAGTGGTACCCTTATCTCTTCCACTCCACTCAAGCCTAAGGTACTAATTCGAAGTCCCCTATGTGACTTTATGTCTTACATTTCAGCGCCTATGTCATTCATGTGCATTCATGTCTAAGTTGGCAATTTATGACGTGCCTTGGGCACGCCATAGTGTAAAATCATCTCCGCTATGCAGAAATTTGTTTTTGGTCACCTGCAGTTTTTAAGTGTGGTCCAAAATATTCTAAGTGTTGGGCCCAAATTTCCTAATGTATTTTTATCCATACTTAGTCTTACTTCACCCTCATATCACCCAAAAACATTCCCCAATATTTCCCCAAACACTTAGACTCATTTCTAAGCCTAAATTCAAGTCCTAAACTCAAGGCTAATCTCAAGGATATCTTCAAAGATCTCACCCAAGCTTCAAATCTCCATTAAATTCTTCTGCAAGAACTTCACAAAAGCTAAGGTATGTGGTGCTAAACCATTGGGTCATTTCACCCATGGTGCCTAAACCCTCTTTTACTTAATATTGCATGATTTAAAGTTGATTTTACATGTGGGTCTTGTATATTGAGAAATTTACTACATAGTGATTTTAGTTAATGAAAGTATGGTTGTTTTAGCATGTTTTGAGCTTCAAATCTTGGATCTAATGTTGCAATTGATGAGGGGTTGTGATATGAATGTCTTTGGGATGTTGCAACGTGTTGATTAAAAGTTTTTGATGAGGGGTTTTGATATGAATGTCTTAGGGATGTTGCAAGGTGTTGATTAAAGGTTTTACCACTGATTTTCCTGTATGATTTCATCTCTAAATTGCATGCACTTTTACCCCCATTACACACCCCCAAGGTGTTTAACACAATGTCCGGTTACGACTTCTTGAGGAAATGAGGGTCTAAAGCATGAGATATGATATGATTGACTAGATGATGATGAAATGAGCTTATGTACATTATGGATACTAACTAAAGTGTTGTGGTAGACCATGCCTAATTGGGGACCCAATTGAGGGGTTGAATGCTCAACCACTAGGGTGATGGGCGCGATCATCACTAACCCAGTTGAGGGGTGGAATACTCAACCACTAGGATGATGGATGCGATCATCACTAACCTTTATGAGGAGTTTGTACCTCACACACTAGGGTGATGGGTGTTACCATCACCAATCCCAAGGGGTTTATACCTTGGCGATCTAGCTTGGTCTCCACCTCACATATGATATTCTATATGTGTATGATTTACTCAAGCATCTTTTACCTATACGTTAATTATACATGTCACATTGCTATATTTTGTCTATTGCCTATCGTTATGCATTTTGGAATTTGATGCTTATCTCTTGATGCATTGCATCTCACATACTTAGTACATTCAAATGTACTAATGCATACTTTTGCCTACATGATATCACCATGTATGGACCAGTGCCCAAGTTGATCATCCTCCTCCTCCATGTGGCTAGACGGTGCTATTCCAAGCGTGTTAGTGAGTCCTCTATTTTGGGGACCTTGGTTTATGTTGATCTTATCTTTGTAATGAGACATCTTGCTTATGCTCTATGTTGACTATATGGGTGAGCCCGGTAACTCGTCTTGGCCCCGCATAATTTCAGTTGATGAAGAAGAATGGAGAAGGAATAGGAGTAACATACCTTTAAGTAAAGAGATAAAAAGGATGAATAAAGAACGAACTTGAGCTTTTCTTGGAGATGTGTGAGAGCAAAAGTTTTGAAAAATTATTTATCTCACATTAGATTGTATTCCCTACAATGTATTCTTTTATTTCTAAAGATGTAGGACAATGTCACAAGTGATTTATCTTTTCTGTTATGACACTCGTTCAGATCTCCACCTTCGCGGACAATTAGGCATGATCACACCTCTCTGCATTTTCTGCACTCCACATTCATGGACATAAGACCACCTTCGCGGAGCTTTCTTGGGTGCTAGACCTAGGCCAAGTTTTTGCAACTTTGGGTGATCCTAAGCCTATTTCAGTGATCTTCCCATTATTAATGGGAGATGCTTGAGCCTAGAAATGTGATCAAAATGGCCTAGTTCCATCCTTGTGCAATTTTGGTTAGTGTTTCTACCCAATTCTTTAACTCCAATCATCTTGATACTTCTAAACCTGTACAAAACCACTACCAAAGACTTGAAACATTTGAGGGTTAGCTAAAAATCAAAAATTAAAATCAAGAAGCTGCTCTAAGAATTTAAAATGCAAGAATTTATTAAAAAATGAACAAAATTTGATTCACCACCCTTTTGTATTTCCACTTTGAGAATCTCGTCTCCAATTTCAAGATGATCTTCCATTTGAACTCATGGGTATGATGACAAGAGACTTAACATTTTCCATTAGTCTCTCCACTTTAAGGATTTGAATTGTCTACCCAACTTGATATCAACTTTCCTTTTTGGCTCTTTGGATAGACATGGGAGTGTCAAGAGGCCTTCTCAAATTGATCATCACATTTTTTGACCTCCAAGTAGGCAACACTCCCTATTCAAATGAACTAAAGTTTTCATCTAAGATTTCCATGGCTTTTTCTTGCAACTTTAGTATCATTTCCTCAATCATGGCTTCTTGGATGGTTATTGTCCTTGATGACATGTATTGGTGCCATATTTCTTCCATATCAAGCACCACTCCTTTTTCTTGAGACTCCAATTACTGGTTGATCACCCTTAAGTTGGGAGCCTTACTTACTCTGTTTCTTACTTTCAAGTCAACAACTTCCCATTCAAATGGTCCAACTCATAACCTCCAGCAACAAGCAAGTTCTTGAGATCATCCCTCTTGTTGAACAATTGGTTTCTTTGAGCCACTACTACGGTAAGTCTTAGACTCAAGTCCATGAGCGAATCTTGACTCACAACACTCTTGTCGCCATTCACATCCTCAATACCAATTTTCTCACCACGAAGTGCAATACTCCGAAGGAGATAGAAAAAGGGCTTACATTCATCAAGAAAGTTTTCATCACAATTAGGCATGTAACAAAATCAAAAACAAAAAAACAAAAACAAGTACTCATTGATCAAATTAAATAGAGTAAACTACAAGTCTTAAATCAACTCAACATGTCTTTTGTTCTCCTGTAGTAGCATAATCTTTATGATGTTTAAGCCTACATCACCAATGGATGTAGATTATGATCATCATAATAACCCAACTTTTGAGGTCGGGTTCGAATCCCTTAAGGATAATGTATTGGCGATTCAATCGGCTAAGGTCTACGAGCTACTGGTTTTGATTAAACAAGAGAGTACCAAGCAATTTCTTACTAAATGAGGGAAAGTGAACCAACAACTACTCCTAATAAGAAAGGAAAATAGAGCAGGATTGATTGATCAAGGGAGCAAGGATAGAGAAACAGGGTTCGATCTATCATACTCATTATCAAATTAACTCTATGGATACGGTAAATTACTTATAACCATACCTTAATTATGACAATGTGGTATTTCACAAGAGCTTATTATGGCCTCTCACATAAGCCATTAAAAGACACGCCTAGCTTGAGCACCTCAAAGCAAAACTCCTAAGACCTTACCTGTTGAGTCCTATTTGAGGACCTCAACATATAAACGAATGACTATCATGCAAAGCCTCCACTTCAACTAATCTAATTAAAGCAATAATTGAAAATCTAAGCTAGATTCAAGTTCATGACCTCAAATCATAAGTTAAGCATAAAGGTAGGCATGAACCATAAATCAATTTAATCAAATCAAAGAAATTTGGGAGGAACCCACTTGATTTTGCAAGTAAATCATCAACTAAGCATGAAACTAAGAGAAATAATCAGGACTCATAGACAAATTAACATCCAAACTCAATTAAATATACAAATTATTTATTCGAGAACATGGAAAGAAAGAGTAAATGTAAGATAAATAAAAGTGAAGTTTACACTCCTCAATCCACTCAAGAATTTATAGAGTACTTACTCTAAATCCTCACCCTAAGCTTAAATCTACACTAAGGTGTGTTTTCTCACTATTTTTTCTTATGAACATTCTTTCTTCGTATCCAAAATCTCTCCTCTAGAACAAGGGCTAGCATTGCGTGTAAGTATGATTCCTGGGATCGAAATGGTGCATTTACAATTCTACCTTGATGCTAGTCATCAAAGTTATCCACGTTCACAGAGCTTTGATCACATTCGCGGAGATCTACTTATGTTTATACCTCCACGCCCTAGCATTCCACCATCGCAGATGTTTGCCTCCTACTGGTTGCCTATATGCTAATGTTGGGCATGTTCTTACCCTTTCTAGATCCACTACTCCATATTTTCATGCCTAATGGTCGCGTTCGTGGAGTGTGTTGGCTACTAGGTATACTTCTTTGAATTTTCTGCTCTTTTTTGCTCCAATTTAGTTTCAACTTCAATTGTTCTTAGCAAACTCCATTCTAAGCCATATGTACCTAAAGTATACACCATTCAATACATAATTAGCCTCAACCCATGAAATTAACAACACAAAATCCTAAGAAAATAGCAAGAAATAAGTGTAAGCTATACATTCAGCACTCTTTCACTTTATCCAAGCCTCAAGATTAAGTGTTCTTGCCTGAAATTCTCAACTATTTTGCATTTTTGTTAAATTTCATCCATGCATATTATCATGTTTATAATGCTATTTTTGAATGATATTTGAAGCATGAGTTTGAAATTTTCATGAAAAGGATGTTTACATGCATTTTGCATACATACTAGATGATTAGTTGTTTCTTTACTCTTTAGCGCTTCCATTTAGCACATTTTTAGATGAATATTCCCAAGGGTGAGATATCGAAAGGCTTCACATAAAGAAAGACATGAAAGTTATAGGAAGAGGAAATCTGGAAATTATAGTGGCAAATTACGACCCCAATCTATGTCTCGTGGTTTAGTTCATGAGTTACAAATTAGGTTCGTAGTTTGGGGGTACAGAAGTGAAATTGACCAAGTATTAGTGAGGCCTATGAGTGGGATTTATGGTCTATAAAAGAGAATATGGACCATACTATGGGTTCATGGAGGGGTAGCCAAACATGATCAAGTTTTGGAGTTTCTAGATCATGAAGCTTGAACAACAGACAAGTCGTAAATTGGATCATAGATGGACCCCTTAAGTTGAAAGATTTTTTATGTGTTGGGGTGCTTTATGGATGGATTCAATCCATAAACTGGTCTATAGGCCATAGAGTAAGCTTGTAAATTAAGTTTCAGAGACAATTTTAGAAGGTTCAAAATTCAATAGGACGAGAGCCCTTTCCATGATCTGTGGTCTAACTATGACCCCTAATTGGGGAGACATGGTTTAGATCTGACAAACTTTTATAAGGGGCATTTTTGATATATTCTAGTATTTTATGCCTAATGCGACATCTTTTTGGACTACAAATTACCCTTTTTCAGCCTATTACTCCCAAAACAGTTACTATTCAACCCATTCTCAAGTTATCCTAACTATAGACCACTCAAAAACACTTCGAAGTTTTTTTCAAGTGCCAAGAAAAGGGGTTCAAGCTAGGGTTTTGGATTCTTCATCTTTGTTTCATACTTCTCCTTTTCAATTCATAGCCAAGGTATGTGGGTTTGATTTGTGGGGACCTTCCCTCCACAAATCTCAAGTAACATTCTTCTCCAAGGACTTTCAAGTTATGAATAATTCATGAAATTGCATGAATTCCTTTTAAATCTCAATGTCATGAAATATTTTATAATTTTGGATATGTATGTTATGATACTGTGAAATTTCACGAAATTGATGACTTATGAGATAGTTTTTATGATGCCCTAATTAGAATTTTTCAATGTCTATGATGGGTTGTTTTGAGTGGTTTCTAATGAATATGGTTTACCTCATCCATTCATGTGACTCTTGAATTTCATGATTTTAAGCTTCTATGCATGAACCGACCAGTTATGAATTAGAGTTATATAATATAGTTTCATGAAAGGTTTTACCTTATGTTATGCAAGAATATGAATGTTACAAAAGATAAGGGATACCAAGTATGCTATGAATTCATGGAAATTCTATGAAACTATATAAAATTATGAATCCCTTTTTATGATGTTATGACACATCCTCTTGTGAAAGAAAATACTCACTTGAAGGGAGAATTAGAATTACGTCAAATAGATGTGAAAACTGCATTTATCAATGCCGAATTAGAAGAAAAATATATATGGAACAACTTGTAGATTTTGTGAAAAAAGGCAAAGAAAACAAAGTATGTCGACTTCAAAGGTTGATTTATGGCCTTAAACAATCTTCTAAATTAAAGCACCCCTCATATGCTTCGAAATGCCTCACAATCATAATTTTCATATATCTCAAAATTTGTGTGTGATTTTGAAAATTCTACTTCATATTCTAGATTAGGGGGCAAACTTGAATGGGAGATGTGTGTAACCCGGATTTTAGAAGACCCATAGCGAAAAATAATTTTAGCTAATTTTTTGATTTCTAGTGTATGTCTGTGACCAGGCCACAACGAGCCTGGGCGCGGACTAGAGTAATTTGTGATCTCCGTCTTGTCCGCGTCGTGCCTAGGGCACAGACTAGTGTAAAAAAAATTTTTAGTTTTCTCATTTTGTCTAAGGGCTTGGGTTAATAGCCCCATGCCCATTTTAAACATGAAATCTTCTATACTGAGCTATTTTTCAACTCTATAACTCAAAAAAATCTCTCTAAAACCTCTCCAAGACTTTATCACATCTCTCATTCAAATTCAAGGATTTCAAGCTAAATTTTGGAACTCAAGAACCTATCTTAAGCTTGAAGTCTCAGTCAAGTTCATTTCAAGAAATACAAGGATTAAAGTATGTGGGTCTTCATCCATGGGTTCTTTCATCCATGGAGCCTAACCTTCTTTTTTATGAAAATTGTACGATTTCAAATTCTATTACCTATGAGTATCTTTTATTATGAAATATGAACATAAATTATGTTGGGGTTTTATCAAGTATTGATTGGCTATGCAGGAATATACATTTCAAGCTTACTCATGAATTGATTTTGTCTATTGAGGCATAATTTGAGGCAGGAAACCATGAACTATTATGAGCTTTTGTGAAGGATTTCAAGATAACCTAAATAAGGGTTTTACTACAACATTGGTGGGTTGATTTGCATTGACTTAGTCATCTTTTTTTACTCTTTAATTGCATGATTTTGAACAAGTATCATGAACCCATCATGTGTTTGATAAAATTATATGACAAGAATTCTCAAGTTCTTAATGATCTATTACATGATTTACAAGTCAAGTGATTCATGATGATTAAGAGCTTTCAAGCATGTATTGAATTCATGAAAGTATCTATGATTTTATAAGCATCAAGTTGACCCCTATTTCGATAATTTTAACTCTTATGAGTCATTCATGTTAAAGCAAGGGATCACGTATGATTATTATCTACTTTTATGTTCAAGTTAAGCTCAATAGTAGAGGTCAAGCATGTTTGTGAGCTACTCATGTCAAGCTATCATGCCCCTCACAAGTTACTCATGATATTATTAAAGTGTGATTATTTCAAGTATTCCATGGGATTTGACTTAGCACCGATTGAGGCTTAAGATGGGAACTCAACTAAAGGAGTCTTTATATAAAATCTTTAGTCTCTAAACTATGGGGCACCAACGGGTTATGAATATTACCCTGGTCACCTATACCAAGGGGGTTGAAACACCCCTCATGTGCTCCAGAATGACCCGTAGGTGATTTTGAAAATCAGACTTCATATTCTCGATCCGGGGATAAAATTGAATGGGGAATAGGTATAACCAGAATTTTAGAGGACCCGTAGTGAAAAATAATTTTTACTAATTTTCAAAGTCCAGTCGCTATTTGTGCCCTGGTTGCAACGTGCTAGGGGCACAGACTAGTATAGTTCGTGGTCCACGTCGAGCCAGGGGGCCAGACTAGTGCATTATTTTCCTTGGTTTTTTTAATTCACCCAAGGGCATTGGGATCATAGCCCCATGCCCAGTTAAATGCGAAAACACCTATATTTAGCCATTTTTCAACTCTATAATCACAAAAATCCTTTTTAAAACTACTCTACGACTCTATCAATTCTCTCATTCAAATCTAAAGATTTCAAGCTGAATTTTAGAACTCAAGGACTCATTTCAAGCTCTAAGTCTACTTCAAGTTCATTTCAAGGAATTCATGGTTAAAGGTATATGGGTTTTCATCCATGGGTCCTTTCACCCTTGGAGCCCAACCTTCTCTTTTTATGAAAATTGCATTGTTTTCAAGTTTCATTAGCTATGGGCATCTCTTATTAAGAAAGATTAACATAAATCATGTTGGGATTTCACCAAGTATTGATTGATTATGCATGAATGTCTATTTAAAGTATATTCTATGAATTGATTATGTCTATTTTGAGACAATGCATGTTTTGATCTATGAAACTATAAATTATCATGAGCTTTTGTGATGGATTTCAAGGCACCCTACATGAAGGTTTTACTACGACATTGGTGGGTTGATTTGCATTGAGTTTACTCATATAATTTCACTCTTGAATTACATGATTTTGAACAAGTATCATGAACCCACCATATGGTTAATAAAATGACATGACAAGAATTCTCAAGTTATTGATGATCTATTACATGATTTACAAGTCAAGTGACTTCATGATAATAAAGGGCTCTCAAACATGTATTGAATTCATGAAAAGCATATATTATGTTGCAAGTATCAAGTTTATCCCTATTTCAAGTGTTTTCCTCTTGTAAGCCATCCATGTTAAGGCAAGGGTTAATGTATGATTAATATCTACTCTCATGTTCAAGTTAGACTCACTAGTAGAGATCAAGTATGTTTAAGAGCTACTCATGTCATGTTATCGTATCTCTTCAAGTTATTAAAGTTATGATTATTTCAACTATTCTATGGAATTTCACTTAGTACCGATTAAGGCTTAAGATAGGGGCTCAACTCAAGGGGTCCTTATATAAAGTCTTTAGTCTCTGAACTATGTGCCACCATAGGATGATGATTATTACCCTATACTAGTAGATCCATCTAGCAATACCACACCTTGACGAGGGGTGACATGCCTCGAATTATTCACTGTATAGTTTACCATGGGAAGTAGACTATACCTTGTCAAGGGAGTGACATGCCGCATGTAACGACCCCAAAAAGTGCCCGAAAACGTGCCTCGGACTGCTTGGAATTTTAATTTTCATATATATCAAAATCCATTTGTTATTTCAAAAATCCAGCTTCATATTCTTGTTTAGGGGATCCAAATTAGGGGGAGAAGAGTCTAGCTCCAATTTAAGAGCAAAGATTTAGCTATTAACAAATTTCAAGAATGCAATTTCCAGAGATGAATCCGCATCGCGCCTCTATATTAAAATGGTGCCTATTTTTTTAGTTCATCTAAAATATTCTAAGTATTGGGCCCAAGTGTTCTCGAACATATTTTTATCCATAATTAGTCAAATTTCACCCTTATACCATCCTAAGCATTTCTCAAAACTCCCTAAAATACTTAGCCATATTTTGACTCCAAAAGTCAAGTCTCAAAACCCTCATCCAAAACTAAGGATTTCCTTCAAGCTTCAAGCCTCCATTTTCAATCTTCATCAGAGCTTCCCCAAAGCCAAGGTATGTAGGTTTTAAACATTAGGATCTTACACCGATGGTGCCCTAATCTCCTCTTTACTCAATTTGAATGATTTAAAGTTGATTTTAAATGTGGGTTATTAAGAAATTTACTGCACAGTGATTTGAGTTCATGAAAGTATAGTTGTTTTAGCATGTTTTGAGCTCTAAATCTTGGATCAAATGTTGGATATGATGAGGGATTTTGTTGTAAATGTCTTATAGGTGTTGCAAGGTACTGATTAATGGTTTTACAACATATTTTCTTGCATGATTTCATCTCTAGATTGCATGATCTTTTACCCCCATTACACACACACCCAATTGTTGGATAAAATGTTCAGCTAGGGTTTCTTGTGGAATTAAAGGTCCAAAGCATGAGATACAATATGATTAATGTTATGATAATGAAATGAGCTTATGTACATAGTAAATTCTATATAAAGTGTTGTATTAGACCATGCCCAATCCGGGGGGTCTAAGAACCTGGATAACCAAGATGGGGGTTTGTATTCATTAACTGAGGGAAGGGTTAGTACTACTCTACCTAGTAATAGGGCGGCATCATCACCAACAGAGATGGGGGTTTGTACTCATCAACAAAGTGAAGGGTTAGTACTTCACCACCTAGGTTATGGGGCAGCATTATCACCAACTGAGTTGGAGGTTTGTACTCATCAACCGAGTGAAGGATTAGTACTTCACTACCTGAATGATGGGGCGGCATCATCACTAACCTACCAAGGGGTTTGTACTTTAGACATCTAATTTGGTCTATTCTACACATATGATATCTTATATGAGTAAAAGTTCCTTAAGCATGTTTCACTTTAGAATTGGTCATACATGTCATATTATTATATTATGTCTATTGACTATTGTTATGCATTTTGATTATGATGCCAATTTCTTGTTGCATTGCATCCTACATACTTAGTACATTCAAATATACTAACGCATACTCTTGCCTACATGATATCCCCATGTAGGACTCGGAGCCCAAGTTGATCATCTTCCTTCTCCACATGGCTAGTTTGGTACTACTTAAGTTAGTTGGTGAGTCCTCCATTTTGGGGTCCTTGGTCTATGTTTTCCCTTGCTTTGTATTGATACACTTTACTTTATGTTCTATTTTGACTATAAGGGTGAGCGTGGTTACCTTGTCTTGGCCCCCACTCTTATCTGTGTATTTAGAGATATTTGTTGGAAAAGTTGTATTTTTCCTATGATATGAGCTTTCACTCTTTGTCTCTTAATGATGATGTTTTGCAAGCTATCCCTTAGCCCCTTTGCCCCTTATTCTTTCTTTATGTCTTTTACATGTTTCCATGACTAATGATGTGTAATGACAAGTTAAGAGGCTTGATTGGAGTTCTTTCGGGTTCCCCATTCGCCATGTCACATCTAGGCCCTAGGCTTAGGTCGTGACACCTCGATCACCTTGTCGAGGGGGTGACATGCCTCAATCACCTCACCAGGGGGTGACATGCCTTGGATTCCAATTAGTTGCTAGCTTTGTCTATGTCGGTTAAGGTCTCTTCTCACACATGTATTATGCAATATGCAAGTTAAATGTTTTAAAAGCATGTTGCATTACAAGCATTAATCATGCATGCGATATTGAGATTATCTACCTATTGCTTATGATTATGAATTTTGAATATAATGGCTTATGTCTTTGTTGCATTGCACCCCTCATACTTAGTACATTCAAACGTACTAACATATTCTCTATGCCCACATGATATCACCAGTTAGGAGCCAGAGCTTCTTTTGATCATTCTCCTCTAGTGGCTAGTTCGATTTACGGAGAAAGCTTTGGTGATTCCTCAAGTCTGAGGACAATATCTACTTATTTCATGTTCTGTTGAGACTCCTTCTGAGGTTGAATACTTATCATTATGAGGGTGGGCCAAAGTGTCTTGACCCCAGCTCTATTCCAAGTTAGAGGTGTTGTTGGATATTATGATTTGTACATGCTATGAGCTTGACTCTTTTAAGCTTTTATGACTCATTTATGCTTTTATGAATACCAAGTCTTCCCTTAGTCCCATTTCCCTTTTTATTTATACCACTTGTTGATGCTTATCTTACTTCCGCGACTAAGGATATGTGAATGAAATGCTAAGAGGCTTGTTTGGGGTTCCTTCAGTCTCTCATTCACCATGTCACGTCTAGGCCCTAGACTTAGGTTGTGAAAAGCTTTGTATTAGAGCACTAGGTTGTTAGTGATCCTCGGAAATTCTGTACACCATGTTGATCTGAGTCTTATTCATGGTTGTGAAGCGCGCCATAACTATGAATGGGAGGCTATGAGATGTTTTAGGAAATGTTTCACTTCTTCATGATCTATGTCATGGGATAGAGCTAAGTCCCCTAAGGCTTATTACTGATTCCTAACCATTATGTTTCAGAATATGTCTCAAGCTATTAAGAATGGTGAATGGGATGGTAACCATCTCTCACTTGAGAGTCAACTTCCCAACGATGACATATCGAATGCGGAGGTTCGTAATGCTATATGGCTATTAGCCAAGATTGTAAATACTCAACTTAGTCAACAAGTGGGTGACCCTGTGACTTCAAAGGATAACAGAAGGGGTAGACTAAAAGGGCCCGAGTTAATGGTGCTTCACCTTCTACTAGTCTACCGATTCCCAAGTGTAAAAAGAAAAGGGTCCCTTTTGCCATTTGTCAAAGGTGTAGCAAGAAGCATCCAGGAAGCTGTTTGGTAGGCACTAATGGTTGTTTCAAGTGTGACAATGTTGGGCATAAGATGAGAGATTGGCAAGTGGCCTCAAAGGAAGGGAGAAGAAAGGTGGCAATGGTGGGGTAAGTTTTGCAAGGTGCCCAAAATGTGGAAGAAATCATAATGGGAGGTACTTGAGGTATTTGAATATTTGCTATGGGTGTTGCAAGATAAACCACAAGATTGTTGATTGTCCATATGCTCAAATAAAGGACAGAGGTGATGGTGTTCAAGCTTCTCCAATATGCCACAAGTGTGGAAGGTACCATTCAAGTGTGTTTGTTTTGGGTGTGGCAGAAAGGATCATAAAATGAGGCATTGTCCATGGATTACTAAGGATTATTAGGATGGTCGTCAAAGTTCTCAACCATACCCTTCTAGGGGTCACTAGACTTGGCATGGCACTTCACTGGTATGTTAAAGATTTATGATTATGACGTGTATGCTTTATTAGATACGGGTGTCACTCTTTCTTTTATCTTTCCTTTTGTTGCCAGTAAGCTTCATGTATGTCCTAAGTTGTTGTGTGAACCTTATGAAGTGTCTACCCCCATTGGTGAGTCCATTATTTCTAAAAGATTTCAAGGAAAGAGCATAGGATCAGATGTACTTACTATTTTACGTGTCAAGTAAAGAGTCTATAGGGATTGCCCATTTTGTATTGCATATAGTCTTGCCTTGTGATTTTGATGAACTTTTCATAGTGGATTTTGGTATTATTCTTGGCAATAGATTGTTTAGATACATATTATGCTTACATTGACTGTAGGACCCGTAGAGTGAGATCCCAATTTCCTAATGAGCCTATCCTTGAGTAGGAAAGTCATAGTATGGTGGTCAAGGGTAGATTTGTTTCTTGTCTCAAAGCCAAAAAGTTGATTTCTAAGGGTTGCCTTCATCATGTTGTTAGGGTTAGGGATGTTGAGTATAAGGTCCTTTGTATTGAGTCAAGTTAGGTGGTCAATGAGTTTCTTGATGACTTTCCCGATGAGCTTCCCGGTGTTCCTCCCGAAAGGGAAATAGACTTTGGTATAGACCATCTTCTAGATATACGACCTATGTCCATACCCCCTTATTGTATGGCCCTAGCGAAATTGAAGTAATTAAAGGATCAATTGAGGAATTAGTTGAAAAAGGGTTTCATAAGACCTAATAAGTCATCTTAGCGTGCACCAGTGTTATTTGTGAAGAAAAAAGATGGTTCCCTTAGAATGTGCATTGACTACCGACAACTTAATAGGGTTACCATAAAGAAAAAGTACCCTCTACCAAGGATTGATGACCTTTTTGATCAACTACAAGGGGCTAGTCACTTTTCTAAGATTGATCATCGGTCTGGATACCACCAAGTGAAGGTGAGGGAGTGTTATATTCCTAAAATGGCTTTTCAAACTTTGTATGGACATTTTGATTTAGTGGTAATGTCTTTTTCTTTGACTAATTCACCAGGTATATTTATGGATCTCATGAATAGGGTCTTTAACCCTACCTTGATATGTTTGTGGTAGTCTTTATTGATGATATATTGATTTATTCTCGGAGTGAGGAAAAGAATGTGAATCACTTGAGGGTGGTGTTGGAAATCTTAAGGGATGAGATGTTGTTTGGTAAATATAAAAAGTGTGAATTTTTGTTGAAAGAGGTTGCTTTCTAGGGCATGTAGTGTTGGGTGATGGCATTAAGGTAGATCCTAAGAAGACGGAGGTGATAAGTGACTAGACTAGACCCTAGACTACGTCGGAGATTAGGCATTTCTTGTGTTTGATGGGTTACTACCGAAGGTTTGTGAATGGGTTCTCTTTTATTGTTTCCCCTATGACTATGTTGACCCAAAAGAAGGCAAAATTCATATGGACCGATGAATGTGAAAAGAGTTTTCAAACTTTGAAAGATACGCTTGTCTCCGCTCCTATCTTGGCTCTACCAGAAGGGTTGGAAGGGTTTGTGGTTTATTGTGATGCCTCAAGAATTGGTTTGGGGTGTGTTTTGATGCAAAATAGGAAGGTGATAGCATATGTCTCAAGCCAACTTAAGGTGCATGAGCGAAATTATCCCACCAATGATCTTGAATTGGCAGCCGTGGTGCTTTCTTTATTGATTTGGCATCACTATTTATGTGGGGTTCATGTTGATGTGTTTACCAACCACAAGAGTCTCCAATATATGTTCACAAAAAAGATCTTAACTTGAGACAAAGAAGGTGGTTAGAGTTCCTTCAGGACTATGACATGAGTGTGTATTATCATCCTAGCAAAGTAAATGTTATAGTCGATGCTCTAAGTAGGGTGTCCATGAGTAGTCTAGCTCAAATTGATGATGGTAGAAAAGAGGTGACTAGAGAAGTTCACTGGTTGGATAGGTTGGGGATTAGGTCGGATGAAGTTAAAAATGGTGGTGTAAGGGTTGTTGATGGTTCTAAATCTTCTTTGATTGAGTAAGTTACATCAAATAAGACCTTGACCCCGCCTTGATAGAGTTGAAGGCCTTGGTGAAGGAAGGTAAAAGTGGAGGTTTTCTCCCAAGGAGCAGATGGTGCCCTTAGGTACCAGGGAAGGTTGTGTTTGCCTAATGTTGGTGACTTAAGAGAGTTCATCTTCAAAGAGGCCCATAATTCATCTTATTCTATTTACCCAAATCCACAAAGATGTATAGAGACTTGAGGGAGGTGTATTGGTGTGGTGGTATGAAAAGCGATATTTCCAAGTGTGTATTAGGATGTCATAATTGTCAACAAGTGAAAGTCGAACATCAAAGGTTGGGTGGCCTAGCCCATAACATAGAGATTCCTACTTGAAAGTGGGAAGAGATCAATATGGATTTTGTGGTTGGGTTGCCTATGACTAGGAGATACTTTGACACTATTTGGGTTGTTGTGGATAGAATGATAAAGTCGACTCATTTTCTACCGGTTAAAACCATTTATGGTGCTGAAGATTATGCCAAGTTGTATATTCATGAGTTGATTAGATTGCATGGAGTACCCTTGTCCATCATTTCAGATTGTGGTGCTCAATTCACATCTCACTTTTGGAGGTCTTTCCAAAGAGGTCTTGGTATGAAGGCCAAGCTTAGCACGTTTTTCATCCTCAAACGGATGGTCAAGCCAAAAGAACTATCAAAACTCTTGAGGATATGCTTAGGGCTTGTGTTTTGGAGCTTAAAGGTAGTTGTAATGAACATCTTCCACTTACTGAGTTTGCTTACAACAAAATCTACCACTCAAGTATTGGCGAGGCTCACTTTGAAGCTTTATATGGTAGGCATTGTAGATCCCTGATTAGGTGGTTTGATGTGGGGAGATGGCATTTCTTGGTTCAGATTTGGTTATGGAAGCTTTGGAGAAGGTGAGATTGATAAAGGAGAGATTGAAAACAGCCCAAAGTAGACAAAAGTACTACTTCGATGTGAGAAGAAGGGATCTTGAGTTTAAGGTTGGTGATTGGGTTTACTTGAAAGTCTGGACCATGAAGGGTATGGTCTGGTTTGGCAAGAAAGGGAAATTCATCCCAAGGTATGTAGCTCTTTATAGAGTTTTAAGGAGAGTTCGTAAGGCTGCATATGAGTTGGAGTTGCCCATGGAGATGAATATGGTTCATCCGGTCTTCCATGTGTCTATGTTGAGGAAGTGTGTGGGTGACCTAAGTGATATAGTGCCCTTAGAGGTCGTGGCTATTGTAGAAGATAATTCGATTTATGAGGGGGTCCCGGTGGAGATTTTGGATAGACAAGTGAAGAGGTTGAGCAACAAAGATGTAGCTTCCGTCAATGTCCTTTGGAGGAATCAACAAGTTAAAAGTGTCACATGGGAAGCCAAAGCATACATAAAAAAAGCTATA
Source organism: Solanum ossicruentum (assembly GCA_025774065.1). Classification (NCBI taxonomy): domain Eukaryota; kingdom Viridiplantae; phylum Streptophyta; class Magnoliopsida; order Solanales; family Solanaceae; genus Solanum; species Solanum ossicruentum. The sequence continues at coordinate 10,790,437 of JAOTQR010000002.1, forward strand.
TCCATATATCTTCCACTATATGCAAGATGAAGGTAATAATTTAAGTCCCCTATATGATATCAGGTCTTAAGTTTCATCCCCATGTCATTTTGCATGCATTCATGTTTATGGTAACAAGTTTATGGTGGTTTTTCACATTCATGTTGAGATTTTTGAAAATGATGTTTAAATGCATTTGTTGCATTCATGTCGGGATGAAATCTTAATAATTACTTCTCTTATGCATGTTTCTTTGACATTTGGGGACGAATGTTCCCAAGAGGGAGATATTGAAACGCCCTTATGTGCTTCGGAATACGCCATAATCACAATGTTCATATATCTCAAAATCCACGCATGATTTTGAAAATCTAACTTCATATTCTCAATCAAGGGGCGAAATTGAGTAGGAAATGGGTATAAACATAGATTTTAGAGGACCCGTAAAGAAAAAATAATGTTTGCTAATTTTCCAATTCTAGTGGATGTCCGCGTCGTGGTGGCGCGGACTAGTGTAATTAATGCTCTGAATCTGGTCTGCGTCAGGCCAGGGGCATAGACCAGTGCATTATTTTCCTTGGTTTTCTTAATTCATCCAAGTACATTGGGGTCATAGTCCCAAGGCCACCGTGAAATCACTCATACTTAGCCATTTTTCATTTCTATAACTCATAAGAACCCTCTCCAAAACCTCTCTAAGACTCTATCAATTCTCTCATTCAAATCTAAGGATTTCAAGTTCAATTTTGGATCTCAAGGACTCATTCAAGATCCAAGTCTACATCAAGTTCATTTCAAGGAATTCAAGGCTTAGTGTATATGGGTCTTTTTTATCCAGGTCCCTTAACCCATGGAGCCCAACCTTCTCTTTTTATGAAAATTGTATATTTCCAAGTTGTGTTGCCTATGGTATCTCTTATTATTAAATATGAACATAAATCATGTTGGGTCTTTACCAAGTATTGATTGCTTATGCATGAATGTCTATTTCAAGTTTATTCCATGAATTGATTATGTCTATTGAGACTATGTATGTTTTGATCTATGAAACTATGAATTATCATAAGCTTTTGTGATTGATTTCAAGGTACCCTACATGAGGGTTTTACTACCATGTTGGTGGGTTAATTTGCATTGAGTTTACTTATATTATTTCACTCTAGAATTGCATGATTCTGAACAAGTATCATCAACCCACCATGTGTTTGATAAAATGACATGACAAGAATTTTCAAGTTATTGATGATTTATTACAAGATTTACAAGTCAAGTGACTTCATGACAATTAAGGGTTCTCAAGCATGTATTGAATTCATGAAAAGTATATATGATGTTGCAAGTATCAAGTTTAGCCCAATTTCGAGATTTTTACCTCTTATGAGTATTCATGTTAAGGCAAGGGTTCATGTATGATTACAATCTATTCTCATGTTCAAGTTAGGCTTACTGGTAGAGGTCAAGCATGTTTAAGAGGTACTCATGTCTTATCATCGTGTCTCTTTAAGTTATTAAAGTTATGATTATTTCAACTATTCCGTGGGATTTGACTTAGCACCGATTGAGGCTTAAGATCGGAGCTCGATTCAAGAGATCCATATATAAAGTCTATAGTCTCTAAACTATATGCCACCATAGGATGATAATTATTACCCTTGCTATACAAATGGATCCACCTAGCTATACCACACCTTGACGAGAGGGTGACATGCCTCGAATTATTAATTGTATGGTTTACCATGCCATGTAGACCATAACTTGTCGAGCGGGTGAGATGCCTCGATCACCTTGTCGAGGGGGTGACATGCCTCAATCACCTTACTAAGGGGGTAACATGCCTTGGATTCCAATTAGTAGCTCGCTTAGTCTATGTCGATTGATGTTTCTTCCCACACATGTATTATGCAATATGCAAGTGGAATGTTTTACAAGCATGCTTCATTACAAGCATTGATCATGTATGCCATGTTGAGATTATATAGCTATTTCTTATGATTATACATTTTGAATATAATGGCTTATGTCTTTGCTGCATTGCACCTTGTATATTTAGTATATTCAAACGTACTAACGCATACTCTATGCCTACATGATATCACCATGTAGGAACCAGAGCTCCTTTTGATAATCCTCCTCCACATGGCTAGTTTGGTTCTCAAAAAAAACTTTGGTGAGACCTCAAGTCCGAGGATAATATCTACTTATTTCATGTTATATTGAGACTCTTTCTTGTGTTGAATACTTTTCATTATGAGGGTGAGCTCCAGAAGTGTCTTGGCCCCCAGTCCATTCCAAGTTAGAGGTGTTGTTGGATATTATGGTTTGTACATGGTATGAGCTTGACTCTTTTATGCTTTTATGAATGTCAAGTTTTCCCTTAGTCTTTTTTCCCTTTTTGTATATAACAATTGTTGATGTTTATCTTGCTTCTATGACCAATGATGTGTGAATGACATGGTAAGAGGCTTTTTTTGAGTCCCTTCGGTCTTCCATTTGCTGTGTCACATATAGGCCCTAGGCTTGGGTCGTGACAGGTGTGTCATACCTTGGAGTCCAAGTTGTAGTTGCTTGGTCTATGTCGGTTGAGGTCTCATCCCACATATGTACAAGATCTTATGCAAGTTGAATGTTTTACAAGCATGTTTTGTTACAAACATTGATCATGCATGTCATATTGAGATTATATATGTTCATTGCTTATGGTTATGCATTATAAATATATGGGCTTATGTATTGTTGGATTGCACCCCGCATACATAGTACATTCAAATATACTAATGCATATTCTATGGCTACATGGTATTACCATGTAGGGATCGGAGCTCCTTCTGATCATCCTCCTCCACGTGCCGAGCTCAGCACTTCGAAGAAATCTTTAGTGAGTCCTCAACTTCGACAACAATATCGAAGTTACTCTTGCTATGTTGATACTTCTTTATGTTGAACACTTGTTATCATAAGGGTGAGGCTAAGAAGTGTCTTGACCCCCGCTTCATTCTAAGTTAGAGGTGTTGTTGGATACTATGTTTTGTATATACTATGAGCTTGACTCTTTTTATGTTTTTTTATTATTATCAAAGACTTCCTTTAGTCCCGCTTTTCCTTTTTATTAATTGACTCTTATTATTACTTAATTTTTCTTCCGCAACCAAGTATGTGTGCATGTTAAAATCAAGAGGCTTGTTTGGGTTGTCTTTGGACTTCTGATTTGTCGTGTCACATCTAGGCCTTAGGCTTGGGTTGTGACATGATTGGTATCAGAGCACTAGGTTGTTAATGGTCCTTGAAAATCCAACATACCGTGTAAATTAGAGTCTTATTCATGGGTGTGAAGTGCACCACAACTATGAATGGGAGGCTATGAAATGTTTTGGAAAATGTTTCACTTCTTCATGATCTATGGCGTGCTTTAGATGTAAGGATAAGGCTTTTTCCCCTAACAAATGCTCTTTACTCTTCTAGATCATGCTGCTACCAAGAGAAAGACTAAGGAGAGCTCGTATGCCCGAGGAGCAACCGGCCCCTCCCACTCCTCAAGCATGTCAACATGGAAGGGTGGCCAAAAATGAGTTTTGAGGTACCATCACAATGTTGGCCCGTTCTATGACAAACCAAATGAACCAAGGGGCCCAAGCCCCTCATGCTCCTACTCTAGCCTCAAGGGTGAGGGATTTCACAAGAATGAACCCTCCGGAGATTCATGGGTCCAAGGCGGAGGAAGATCTCCCAGAGTTCAATGATGAGGTGTGTCAGGTGCTATCTATCATAGGGGTCAATTTAGAGGAGAAAGACGAATTAGTGGCCTACAAACTCAAAGGTGTGGCCCAAATTTTGGTATACTCAATGGAAGTTGGAGAGGAGAATTGATGATGCTATTTCTAGGGAGCAGTTCAAAGCCACCTTCCTCAACTGGTTCTTCGCTATTGAGTTAAAAAAGGCTAATGTGATTGATTTTATGAATCTCAAGCAAGGTTCTATGAGTGTGAGGGAGTATACATTTAAGTTCAACAAGCTTTCCAAGTATGCTCCACATTTGGTTGCCAATCCTAGAGCTAGAATGAACAAGTTTGTGTAGGATGTGTCTAACTTTGTAAATGAAGAGTGTCATACTGCAATTCTTGTAAGTGATATGGGTTTGTCTCGGCTCATGACACATGTCGAACAATTTGAGGAGGAAAATCTTTGTAAAAGGAGAAGTGGAGTCCAAGAGGACTCGGTTTGAGGGTGGCTTCCAAGGTTCTAAGGGTGACCAATTTCATCAAGGCCACAAGTTCCAAGGCCTAAGGTCTTCCAGTGCTCCTAACAAAAGGTTCATTAATGATGGGGTGTCTAACATAATATTCCAAGGTGGCAATGGTGGGATGACCCATCCTAAGTGCCAAAAGTGTAGTAGAAACTATAGTGGTCCATGTTTGAAAACTGCTAATGCTTGCTTTGATTGTGGTGAGATGGATCACCAGGTTTTTATTGTACTCATGCTCAAAATAAGGATAGAGATGGTCATCCTCAAGGCCAAGGTGCTAATGTGGGTCAAAGGGCAAAGGGAGGCCAATAAGGGGGTGCTCCAAGATAAAATAGGTTTTATTCTCTCCAAGGAAGGCAAGGAGTGGATGAGGTGCTCGATGTTATTACCGATATGTTAAAAGTTTTTTATTATGATGTGTATGCATTGATAGATCTGAGTGTCACTCTTTCTTTCATTACTCCTTTTGTTGCAAATAAGCTTCATGTGAGTCCCGAATTGCTATGTGAACCTTATGAAGTGTCTACCCCCTTGTGAGTCCATTATTACTAAAAAAAGTCTATAGGGATTGTCCCATGTCCATATTGCATAAAGTTTTGCCTTGTGATTTTGTTAAACTTGATGTTGTGGATTTTGATATTATTCTTGAGATGGATGGTTACATGCATATTATGCTTCTATTGATTGTAAAACCCATAAAGTTAGACTCCAATTCCCTAATGAACCCATCCTTGAGTGGGAAAGTTGTAATGTGATGGTTAAGGGTAGATTCATTTCTTTTCTTAAATCCCAAAAATTGATTTCTAAGGTTTGTATTTATCACCTTGTAAGGGTTAGGGATATTGAGTCTAAAGTCCTTCCTATAGAGTTGGTTCTGGTGGTCAATGAGTTTTCTTGATGTCTTTCTCGATGAACTTCCTGGTGTTCCTCTCAAAAGGGAAATAGACTTTGGTATAGACCTCCTCCCCGATACACAACCCATTTCCATTCCCCCTTACCATATGGCCCCAGCAAAGTTGAAGGAGTTGAAGGATCACTTGAGGGATTTGTTGGAGAAGGGTTTCATAAGGACTAGCAAGTCACCTTGGGGTGCACCAATGTTGTTTGTAAAGAAAAAGGATGGATCCCTTAGAATGTGCATTGATTTCCAGCAACTTAGTAGGGTTACTACAAAGAACAAGTACCCTCTATCAAGGATTGATGACCTATTTGATCAATTAAAAGGGGCTAGTCACTTTTCTAAGATTGATCTTCGGATTGGATACCACCAAGTGAGAGTGAGGGAGTGTGATATTCCTAAGACGGCTTTTTGGACTAGGTATGGGCATTTTGAATTTGTGGTAATGTCTTTCGGGTTGACTAACACACGGCTATATTTAAGGATCTTATGAATAAGGTCTTTAAACCCTACCTTGATATGTTTGTGGTGGTCTTTATTAATGATATATTGATTTGTTGTCAGAGTGTAAAAGAATATATGAATCATTTGAGGGTGGTGTTAATAATCTTGAGGGATGAGAAGTTGTTTTCTAAATATGAAAAGTGTGTATTTTGGTTGAAAGAGGTTGCTTTTCTAGGGCATGTGGTGTCGGGTGATGACATTAAGGTGGTTAGAACTCCTTAAGGATTATGACATGAGTATGCATTATCTTCCCGGCAAAGCTAATGTTGTGGCCGATGCTCTAAGTAGAGTGTCCATGGGTAGTCTAGCTCATATTGATGTTGATGACAAGGAGATGCTAGAGAAGTCCACCAGTTAGCTAGGTTGGGGGTTAGGTTGAAGGAAGTTGAAAATTGTGATGTAGTAGTGGTTGAAGGTTCCAAATCTTCTTTGGTTAAGGAAGTTAAGTCAAAAAAAGACCTTGACCCCTCCTTGCTAGAGTTGAAGGTTTTGGTGAAGGATGGTTAAGTGGAGGTTTTCTCCCAAGGGGGAGATGGTGCCCTTAGGCATCAAGGAATGTTGTCTGTGCCTAATGTTTATGACTTGAGGGAGTTAATTTCGAAAGAGGCTCATATTTCATCCTATTCTATTCACCCCGGTTCCACAAAGATGTATAGAGACTTGAGAGAGGTGTATTGATGGGTTGGTATGAAGACGAATATTACAAAGTTCGTAGCTAGTTGTCACAATTGCCAACACGTGAAAGCCGAACATCAAAGGCCAGGTTGCCTAGCACAAGACATAGAAATTCCTACTTGGAATTGGGAAGAGATCAACATCGATTTTGTGGTAAGATTGCCTAAGACTAGGAAACACTTTAATTCTATTTGAGTTATTGTTGATAGGATGACAAATTCAGGTCACTTTGTATCGGTCAAAACGATGTATGATCCGAAAGATTATGCCAAGTTCTATATTCATGAGTTGGTTAGATTGCATGGGATACCCTTTTCTATCATTTTGGATTATCGTGCTCAATTCACTTCTCATTTTTGGAGATCCTTCCAAAAGGGTCTTGGTATCAAGGTCAAGCTTAGCATGGCTTTTCATCCTCAAATGGATGGTCAAGCTGAAAGAACTATCCAAACTCTTGAGGGTATGCTTAGAGCTTATGTTTTGGAGTTTAAGGGTAATTGGGATGAACATCTTCCACTTATTGAGTTGATTTACGACCATAGCTATCACACTAGTATTAGCATGGGTCACTTTGAAGCTTTATATGATAGGCATTGTAGATCTCCCGTTGGGTGGTTTTGATGTGGGGGAGGTTGCCTTGTTAGGTCCGGATATGGTCATGGAAGCTTTGGAGAAGGTAAATTTGATAAGGGAGAGATTGAAGACGGCTCAAAATAGACAAAAGTCTTATTCCGGTGTGAGGAGGAGGGGCCTTGAGTTCAATGTTGTTGATTAGGTTTACTTGAGAGTCTCACCCAAGAAGGATGTGGTCCGATTTGGCAAGAAAGAAAAATTGAGTCCAAGGTTTCTAGGACCTTATAGAATTTTGAGGAGGGTTGGTAAGGTTGCATATGAATTGGAGTTACCTATGGAGATGAATATTGTTCATCTTGTCTTCCATGTATCTGTGTTAAGGAGATGTGTTGGTGAACCAAGTACCATAGTGCCCTTAAAGGTTGTGGGTGATGTGGAAGATAATTTGACCTATGAGGAGGTCCTGGTGGAAATATTAGATAGACAATAAAAAGTTTGAGAAACAAAGATGTAGCTTCCGTCAAGATCCTTTGGAGGAATCAACAAGTTGAAAGTGTCACATGGGAAGTTGAAGCGTACATGAAAAAGCTATATCCATATCTCTTCCACTCTACGCAAGCTGAAGGTAATAATTTAAGTCCCCTATATGATATCAGGTCTTAAGTTTCAGCCCTCATGTCATTTTGCATGCATTCATGTTTATGGTAACAAGTTTATGGTGGTTTTTCACATTCATGCTGAGATTTTTGATATTGATGTTTAAATGCTTTTGTTGCATTCATGTTGGGCTGAAATCTTTATGATTACTTCTCTTATGCATGTTTCTTTGATATTTAGGGACGAATGTTCTCAAGGGGGAGATATTGAGACGCTCCTCATGTGCTTCGGAATGCACCATAATCACAATGTCCATATATCTCTAAATCCGTGCATGCTTTTTAAAATCCAACTTCATATTCTCGATCAGGGGCAAAATTGAGTAGGAAATGGGTATAACCCAGATTTTAGAGGACCCATGAAGAAAAAATAATTTTTGCTAATTTTTTTATTAACAATGTCTGTCCGCGCATAGGCCGCGACGCTTCTGGGATGCGGACTAGTGTAATTTGTTATCTGCGTCTAGTCCAGTCGCACCTAGAGTGTGGACCACAGTAAAATTTTTCTTAGTTTTCTCATTTCATCTAAGGGCATTGGGGTAATAGCCCCATGACCATTTAAACGTGAAATCTTTTATACTTACCCATTTTTCAACTCTATAACTTATAAAACCCTCTCTAAAACCTCTTCAAGACTTTATCAAATCTCTCAAGATAAATCTTGAAACTCAAGAACCCATCTCAAGCTTCAAGTCTCTTTCAAGTTAATTTCAAGAAATACAAGGTTTAAGATATGTGGCTCTTCATCCATGGGTCCTTTCACCCATCGAGCCCAACCTTCTCTTTTTATGAAATTTGCATAATTTCACGTTGTATTATCTATGGGTATCTTTTACTATGAAATATGAACATAAATTTTTGTCACGCCCCGGGAGTACCATAGGCATAACTGGCACTCGGGGACTATTGCTAGTCCCTAAACGAACCACCTAGTCTCATCACACTCATTCAATCAATTCATTAGCAAAAGATAACCAAGAAATAACTAGCTATCAGTGGGCTATAAGCTATCAACTCTGTCTATCATAAAAAATATGAGTAAAAGGAACAATCTCAGTATAAAGAAGGAAAAGGGGGAAAAGAACCCCAAACATTAACCATCAAATGTCTATGTCTATGAAGCCTCTATATCTACTATCTACGAAGGTACCATGACAGGCAATGGCTACTACAGTCAAAGGAAATAACTCAATAAAGCTAAAGAAATAACCATCCTCCGAATACAGGGGAACACTCACCACGATCTGAAGTCAAGAAGCTCTGAACTTCAATGATTAGGCTGATGAAGTCCTCTGTCTACTGAATTTGCATATAAAATGATGCAGCACCAAAGGGGCATTAGTACGTGGGATGTACTATATGTAATACTGCCTAAGTAAACAATATGGGCTATATAATAATAAATGACATCGGCTCATCAATCACTCGACCTCAACTCAAAGAAAGGAACAGGACTATATCATATTACTATCCACCAAGGAATCAAACAATCACATCAACCTCAGAGTACTATCGACAGAAAACCTATCTGGAGTTTCTATAATCGACAATTAGTACCCATGTGCCAGTAATGATACAAGAAGAGATGTCGTTGCCACATCAATTTAGTACCTTGCCAGGGTAAAGAACGAGTCTATCGAGGATCCCAAAAGAAGTCTATCAAGCCCTCAGTAGGGCAAAGGAAGCATCCGCTTTCACGGTCTGATCCTCTCTTACATTGGCCATGTAGTTAATGAGTGAGAGTGGGACTCACTCTAACCCATTTCAGTACTAATACTGCTCCAAGGACTCGACACACTCATAAGTCTATCAATTTATCAAGAATTTCCATCACCTAGCCTCTATAGGCAGGAAAACTTACCTCATCTTATCATCTATCAACTCAAAGAGTAGGATTATTCCTTCAAAGATAAGGTTGAACCTCTCTAAGAACACTAATTCTATCAACTTCAACCATCAACATGCTCATCCCAAGACTGAGATCACAACAATCAATATAGTTAGACAGTCAAGGCTCTAGACATAAGTTCATTTTTGAAGACTTTAACAGAAAATTCATGTAGGATAAATGCATAATCATACAATAATACATGTAAACAGCTAATTCAAAGTATGATGATCATCAATTTAAGATATCATATAGAAATTAAAGATAAATATCAAGAAAATCTTCAAGAATTACAACTCAAGACCTATCAACTATCAATTGCCAACTTACTACATCCATTGGGGCACATGGAGAACAATCTCATGTTTTGGGTAGCCTTTGCATACCTGGGATGAAGATTATACTAATTTTCTTCAAGAATTTGACCCGAACTTTGGAAACACTCAATACATTTCTTGTTATCTCTCTCATAAACCTTCCGTATTTAGAACTAGGAGAATATGGGTTTTTGAAACCCTTCGTATGAAATTACACTTAAAAGCACATTTTGGGACTTAAAATGGATTAGGAATTATCAAAATGTCCTTCCTAAAATTTAAAAGAAAAAATTTAAAAAATTAGTACACCTGTCCATGACGCACTTGGGGTGTGGACCAATGTACTTCGCAAATTTTCAGAAAATTTCAATTCCCGTCAAAAAATTTTTAAAAAAAACACAAGTGCTAATTCACGTTGCACCAGGGGCGCGGATCAATACTGTTTAGCAATTAATTAGCTAAAATTATTTTTTGACCGGATTGCTCTTAAATCGGGTTAAAACCATTTTCCACTCAATTTGTGTTGATCAAATCCAGTCTCAAATTTTTCATCGGAGCTTTGGAAGATGCATTGTACGCACAATTACGTTTTAGGGGTATTTTGATAATTTTATCGGGTGTTACAATTATATTGGCATTTTATCAAGTATTGATTGGTTATGAATGAATATACCTTTCAAGCTTATTCTATGAATTGATTTTGTTTATTGAGAATATGCATGATTTGAGCCATGGAATCATAAATCACACTTCGCCGGGGGTTGTCATGTCCGCTCACCTATACCGAGGGGGTGTCATGCCTTGGAGTCAAAGTTGTAGCTGCTTGGTCTATGTTGGTTGAGATCTCTCCCCACATATGTATAATATCTTATAATGTTTACAAGCACATTTTATTATAAGCATTGATCATGTATGTGATATTGAGATTACATATGTCCATTGCTTATAGTTATGCATTTTCAATATATGGGCTTATGTCTAGTACATTTAAATGTACTAACGTATTCTCTATGTCTACATGATATTACCATCTAGGGACTGGAGTTCCTTTTGATCATCCTCCTCCATGTGGCTAGCTCGGTACTTTGAACAAAGCTTTGGTGAGTCCTCACTCCGAGGATAATATCTAAGTTACTCTTTCTATGTTGAGACTTCTTTATATTGAACACTTGTTATCATGAGGGTAAGTTTGGGAAGTGTCTTGGCCCCCACTCCATTCTAAGTTAGAGGTGTTGTTGGATACTATGTTTTGTATATGCTATGAGCTTGACTCTTTTTATATTTAATGATTATCAAAGATTTCTCTTAGTCCTGCTTTCCCTTTTTATTAATTGACTCTTGTTATTACTTAGTTCTGCTTCTACAACCAAGGATGTGTGCATGTTACAATCAAGAGGCTTGTTTGAGTTGTCTTCAGACTTCTCATTTGTCGTGTCACGTCTAGGACCTAGGCTTGGGTTGTGACATAAATGATGATACTTATGTTTTCATGATTTGATCATATTATATGTATTTACTATGACTCACGAAGATCATTGTGTGTATATCAAAAACTTCAAAAAATATGTACAATCTTATCATTGTATGTAGACTATTGATCTTGTAAAAGAAACAAAAGAGTGGTTATTATCTACTTTTGAGATGAAAGATATGGGTGAAGAAACATATATTCTTGGAGTGAAGATTTCAAGAGATTGTTCAACGAGATCGTTATCTCTTTGAAAAGAACCCTACATTAAGAAAGTTCTTGAGTGCTTTAATATGTAAAATTGCAAACTCATAAGTACTCCAATTTCTAAAGTGAAGCTTTGAACCGAATGATGTACCCTAAGACTCCACATGAGAAGGAACAAATGAGAAAAGTTTCTTATGCCAATGTGTACTATAATGTGTACTAGGCTGAATATTTGTTATGATGTTAGGTTAGCCAATATTAATTCGATTCGGTACCTCAACATTGAAAAAAAGTTAGAACACTATTGGGGTACCTAAAAGGCACAATTGACTATTCCCTTTGTTATCAAGAAAATGATAACAAAATGATCTGCAACTTAAAGGCTACACAAATTCTTATTAGGGAGGAGATTTAGATGAGAGAAAATCTTTTTTTGGATACACATTCTTGATATACAGTGGCGTCATACCATGAAGTAGCAAGAAGCAGTCATGCATAGCCTTTTGTGCAATGGAAGCTGAATTTGTAGCACTTTCATCTGTAGTGCAAGAAGTTGTTTGGCTTAAGCATTTTATGGTTCACTTACGTGTGTATAACAATGTTGTTGAGCCTGTCATAATCAATTGTGATAGTAAAGCTAAAATAGCCTACACAAAGGATATCCAAAGTATCATGAAAAGATGAAACATGTGACATTAAATATATTTCTATAAGACATGACAATACAAAAAGAAGAGAACACAAAATACATATCTACATATTAAATAATAACAGATCCTTTAATGAACCCATAGCATATAATGATTATGAAATACATGTGAAGTCATTGGGTTTAAGGAGATGATGTGTAATTATAATTTTTTTCAATCATGTTCATATATATATATATGTATACACACACATATATAAATAGAAGAGTGAATAATGGGACGACCAATGGCATAGTAGAGAATCCGTCTTCAAACAAGGGCAAAATGGTAATTGTGCTTCTATTTCCTTTCCATTCTAGATGGTTCCATCATCTTCTTTCTCTTCCAACTAAAGGAAAAATCTCAGAACTTTTTCCTTTTTC
>JAOTQR010000002.1:10820253-10834351 GCA_025774065.1 Solanum ossicruentum
TAAAAGTTAAATTTTTTGTAAAATAATTTTTTACTTTTTTTAGGGGGGTGGGGCTGAGGGAAGGGGGTTGGGGGATGAGGTTCGAGGTGGAGTAAAAAAATTTAAATTTATATAATTTGAATTTTTTGTAGAATAATCTTTTAATTTTTTATGGTGCTGAGAGTGAGAGTGGGGGAGGCTGAGGGGATGAAAGTACGGGATGGAATAAAAAATTTAAATTTTTCGTAAAATAAATTTATTTTAGTCAATCACAAATATTTTTTTTTTATTTTTTTAAGTAGGTGGAGTAAGTTGGTCAACACGTCTAACTATTTTTTTCACCCTCCTCGGAGTTTTTCTCCAAACACTGCATAAAACTCTCTATTTGTTTTGATTCAATAAGCAAATCAAGAAGAATAAGCAGAAATGGAGAAGTCAAAGGGTGAAGAGACAGAAAATGGATCAATCCAAGAGAACGGTTCCATTTGTGGGTTTGACTCTGTTTATCGTCTCCTTCAAGCTTCTCTCAGCCCCCAACATTTCCAGGTCAGATTGACTTGGATCTGTCCCATTACGAATGAATTTTGGGCATCCAAATGGATGTCGAAAACTAGTTTCGGATTGAAGCCTAGTTATACATGTTTTGTGATTGTCTTTGTTTATTTTCTACCTTTGATGCACTTGCTGAGAGTTAGGCAATCGTTCTCTGGTTATGCTGACAAAATAAGTTTTACTTTGCAGGAAGTTAATCGCATTCTTCTTGGCCTAAATTGTGGAAAGAAAGTTGAGTCTATTGATCTTCCGCAGCCGGTCAAAGCTCTCTCTTCTAAACACGATTTTGATCTTCAGGTGGGCGCTTACATTTGAGATAGCTGGTATTTTAGGTTTATCAAGTTCTGCTATAGTAGGAAGATTTGTACGCCAAAGGCAGCAGCTTTCATGAAGCAAACCAGGCGTAATTTGACTCAATCATCTACTATCACTTTTTTAGATGTTCATTGGGAATAGAGACCTGCTGCTCTCTAGAACATAACAGCTCAGTGGTTGCCTCATTATCTATTTGGTATAATGGATTAGAAAAGGGGATTATTTATACCTAATTCTCAGAATTGACATAATTGAAAGGAGAGGCAGTGATTTTTCCATTGATCATGAGAAGAATAAAAGTAAAAGGTGGATGAGGGATATATGGAATGATTTCTGGTTAAAAATAACAAAAGTGGAATTGATTCTGGGATTTCACACTGGCTTGAATTGTACATAGTTTTATTTATTCTCTAGCAGTGGCATAACTACATTGACCCTTGGGTGGTCACCCGAACATCCTTCATTGACATATTCTATTGTGCTTATGGAAAATAATAGTGTGTGTTGGTTAAAAACAATTTTTTTTAGAGATATATGCTAAAATTTTGAACACGCTTATCAAAATTCCTAACTTCGCCACAACTCACGTAGATATGATAGTATACATGAGGCTGATTGGGCAGATCACAGGACAACTGCCTGGGAGGGTACAAAACCACCATTATGGTCCATGACTAAATTTTCTCAGTTTTCACCATTATTTTTATCTTAGATTGTTTAATGCATCAATTCTTTTCACATAAATTCAGGCTTTTAGTTTTTCTGCGGACAAAGAATCACTGAGAGGACCTCGGATTGTGAGGTGTGGCCTCATTCAGAATTCTGTTGTTCTACCCACAACTGAACCTTTCCTGAACCAAAGGAGGGCCATCTTTCAAAAGTTAATTCCCCTGATTGATGCTGCAGGTTCTTCAGGAGTCAACATTCTATGCTTGCAAGTGAGTTATGACTTGGTTTTGTAAGTCTGATGATTTATTATCCTTTTAAGAGTTCATTTATTTTGATATTCTCTTTTACTTGTACGCAGGAGGCATGGACGATGCCATTTGCATTTTGTACTCGTGAGAAAAAATGGTGCGAATTTGCTGAACAGATTGATGGAGAATCAACAAAGTTTCTTCAGCAACTTGCACAAAAGTATAACATGGTTATCGTTAGTCCAATTCTTGAGAGGGACGTGAACCATGGAGAAACTCTGTGGAACACAGCAGTAATAATTGGAAATCATGGTAACATAATAGGGAAACATCGGAAGGTAAATCTCGATAACCAAATTGCAACATTTGGTGTTCTCCAGGAACTAATACTCTGAAATTCACAGAATCATATACCTAGAGTTGGGGACTTCAACGAGAGTACATATTATATGGAAGGGAACACTGGCCATCCTGTGTTTGAGACAGCATATGGCAAGATTGCTGTTAATATATGTTATGGAAGGCACCATCCTCTGAACTGGTTAGCTTTCGGGTTAAATGGTGCAGAGATTGTCTTCAACCCATCAGCTACCGTTGGTGAACTTAGTGAACCAATGTGGCCCATAGAGGTACTATTTCGGTATTTCCTTTATTTGTTATGCTACTACTGTATCTCAGTTAGTGTTTAGCCTTGGGGATCACAGTAGTTTGAGCAGAGACATGTTAAATTCCAAGGAAGTATGACTAACCAAACCAATGTTTACACTGTCAGTTACAACGAATTAATCTGAGTTTGACAAAAATTAGACTATATATAAGTGGTTAGGGAAGTAGGTCTTGGACGATATGCCTGCTTCCCAGCCAGGGAATTTTATTATTTTTTTTAATTGTTCTTCCCACATGCTGTTATTGCTTATACAATTGATTTGTGGAGTTGTGTATTTCTTAATTTTTCCTTCTAATTTCCATTGTGTCTTGTGCCGGTAATACATCAATATTTCTTTGAAGTCTTATTTGCCCCTTCTTTTGCATTTTTTTACAACAAATTCAGTCTTTCAAGTCTTATTTGCCATTCTTTTGCATATTTTTACAACAAATCCATTGAGGCATTTTGATAATTGAATATTAGAGACTTTATCAATGCTTAAAAAGACATAAGCATTGCTGATGTAAAGACACATTGAAGATGAAGAAAGATGAAGAGAAGAAGACACAGAGAGAGACATCAGTGAGGAATGGTGCACTATTTTTCTATTCCTCTTTGCAACTGTATGTAGGAGTATATGTACAAGTATACATTTTAACTAGTCCCTACATTGTATATTGTGTGTCCTCATCTTATGGGATTAGTTCCCAATACCAATACTAACTAATTAACTGTTAATGGAACTAATTAATCAACCAACTAATCAACTACCTTTAACTAACTAACTAGTCTACATCATTATTTCTAATACTCCCCCTCAAGCTGGATGTATTGAACATATTCAATAGTCCAAGCTTTCTCAATAGGAAGTCATGTTGTGTTCTTCCCAGTGGTTTGGTGAGCAAATCTGCCTGTTGATCATTAGTGTTGATGTAGGTAGTCTTGATGAGCCCCCTTTGGATCTTCTCTCTAATGAAATGACAAGTACAAAAGCATTACATTTCTCCCACTGCTCCTTCATTTCTCCTCTGTAATCACTCCTTCTGCAGGTCCCAAGTACAAACCCCAGCTTACTCTTAGCTCGAAGGTTGATTAACATGGATCTGCTCCATATTGAGTAGTTCTTCGTCCCTATAAGTTGCACAGTGGTGAGAACACATCCCGGAGTATCTAAATTGTGAAGATAAAGAGGGTGATTTTACTTCCTCTCGATTTGAGTGAGGGTTTTGTCATTGCTAGTAGCAGCATTAGTTGCAGATTCTGCCATTGTTCTGCACTAATTGCTCTTCCCTGTAGCTAGTCGAATGAATCAATCTCGTGATTCAAAGGCTCTGATACCATGAAGATGAAGAAAGATGAAGAGAAGAAGACATAGAGAGAGACTTTTAGTGAGGAATGGTGCACTATTTTTCTATTCCTCTTTGCAACTGTATGTAGGAGTATATGTACAAGTATACATTTAACTAGTCCCTACATTGTATATTGTGTGTCCTCATCTTATGGGATTAGTTCCCAATACCAATACTAACTAATTAACTGTTAATGGAACTAATTAATCAACCAACTAATCAACTACCTTTAACTAACTAGTCTACATCATTCTCTCTAATACACATCATTATCCGGGCCCAATACATCCCATCATACAAAATATTGCAGTATGTTCTTTCTCCTTCTGCATGTCTCTTCTGTAATTTTGAATCTTCACAGTTATTTTTGGACTTCCTTGTTATGTTTTTGAGCAAAAAAAATTATTTTATGTATCTAAATTTAATTACACTTTTTGTCTTATTTTAAATGGACGCTCCTGTTAGGAGGTGCGAGAGATTGGATTTAGGGTGTTACGCGGAGGTGTAGAGGTAAACCGAAAAAATATTGGGGGAGGTGATTAGACACAATATGACACTACATATTATCGAGGACATGACCTCAGATAGAAAGGAGTGGAAGTCGCATATTACTGTAGAAGGTTAGTAAGCTAGTAGAGGTAGGATGATGTCTTGCCTTGTGATATAGTAGGATTAGTTGTGTCTTATATATTATGTTGTTAGTAGCTGTCATTTATTTTGATACTTATATTGTATTTGTGAGTTGTCAATTGTTTTTCACTCAAGTCGTTTTTATATCTAGTATTTTCTGCTTTTGGGATTGATATATTTGAGTTGAGTTTCTTTTAGAAACAATCTCTCTACCTCTATGAGGTAGTGGTAAAGTCTGCGTACATTTTACCCTCCCCAATCCCCACTTGTGGAACTTCTCTGGGAATGTTGTTGTCGTCGTCTTATTTTAAATGACATTCTTTAACTTGACATAATATTTAAGAAAAACAAACTTTTGAAATTTGTGGTTTAAAACAATTATTAGATATGTGTGATCGAGAATCATCTCAGTAAGGACAAAAAGAGAATTTTAAAGGGATCCATCTCATTAAGGATAAAAGCAAAATTTTAAAGTTAAAATTTTTGTAATTATAAAAAGGTGACATTCTTTTTAGGACGAACTAAAAAATGGTGGCACATAAAATAGGACAGAAACATTAGAGGTTACACGGAGGGGTAGAGGTAGACCGAAGAAGTATTGGAAGGAGGTGATTAGACTAGATATGACTAAACTTCATCTCACCGAGGACATGACCTTGATAGAAAGTAGTGGAGGTCGCATATTAGGGTGGAAGGATAATAGTCTAGTAAGGGTAGGTTAATGTCTGGTCGTGTGATATTGTAGGTTAGTAGGATTAGTTGTGTCTTTATATCCTGTGGGGTCATTATCCATTTTATATTTGTTACTTTTATCATATTTATATATCATTATTTGCTTTTCATTATTAGTCGTTTTCCTTTTTTTCTTTTCATTTTCTTTTTTTCCATATCTGGTAACTTGTGATTATGGGGCATAATTTTTGAGACGAGGATTTTTCGGAAACAAGCTCTCTATCTCTATGAGGTAGTGGTAAGATCTGCGCACATTTTACCCTCCCTAGACCCTACTTGTTGGATTCCACTGGGTATGTTGTTGTTGTTGAGGGAGTAATAAAATTATTTCTCATTGCTAAATTTTTAAGATAATATTAAAAAATTGCACTATTCTTGAAATTTTATCAATGCGACATAAATTGAGATTAGAGGAAATAACATATACTATTTGAAAATTACAAAAAAAAAAAAAAAAAAAGGAACAACTATAATAACAATGTATTATAAACCACAATAATTAACAACTTAAAATATTTAAGAACAATATAAATTTTTTTGATTAACTCTCGAAATTTCATGTGCAGTGTACCGTAGAAACTCAGATAGAGGAAATGCCATATTGTTTGGAAATGACATAAAACGTACTATAAGTTATAATTGATGGGGCCATTAGTTAACACCATATAGTTTTTTGAACTTTGTTTGCCATTGTGTTGGAAACAGGCTCGCAATGCAGCAATAGCAAATAGTTATTTTGTTGGTTCAATTAACCGTGTGGGAACAGAAGTTTTCCCCAATCCCTTCACTTCCGGAGATGGAAAGCCACAACATGCAGATTTTGGGCATTTCTATGGTTCCAGTTATTTTTCTGCACCTGATGCTTCATGTACGCCATCTCTGTCCCGTCACAAGGATGGATTGTTGATATCTGATATGAATCTCAACCTTTGCCGCCAGTTGAAGGACAAGTGGGGATTTCGAATGACTGCTCGTTATGAAGTCTATGCTGACCTGCTCGCTCGTTATGTGAAACAGGATTTTGAGCCACAAGTCATTTCTGATCCCTTGTTACATAAGAGTGGTTAAGTTCCCTTGATCATTAAGGAAGAAAAACAGGTAATTGCTTTCGGACAATCTGTTAAGTATCACAAAGTTTCCATGTTCATTGGCCATGGCCATGAACTGTACCTTCAGGAACATATTTACAATAAAACAAATTGTGGAATTTTGTGCTAATACTGAATACATAGTGCTGTTTAACATAGCAACTTGGAATAACTACATGTCCATGTGAGGGTTGTAGCAGTTTTCAGTTTTGCATGCCATACGCTATGTAATAAAGTAGAATCCAATTGTTAAGATGGGAGTGAGTTCAATCAGTACTTTTTAACATCGCCTAGGTTGAGGATTTTTTTTTTCAAGGGAAAAGGCTCATAAGTATCCTTAACCTATGAAAAAAAGCTTATAAATACCCTTCTTCCACCTTTGGGTCTAAAAATACCTTTATGATTTAATTTTGGGTCTAAAAATACCTCTCAACTTAATATAAATAATCAAGTCAATTAAAAAGCAATGTGACATTTTCTAATTGGTCATATGCATTCACAATTATTTATTTAATTCTTTAAAAAGTCATGTGATAATTTCTAATTGGTCATAAGTGTTAACAATAATTTAAACCCACCCATTTCATGATTTTTATAAAAAAATTTATATGCCACTTACGTAAAAGATCTTTAATCCATTTGGATAAGTATAACTATTGAAATTAACTGAACACTTAAATTTTTATAGGGCAGTGTTTTACAAGAAACTCTAATAAAAGTAAAAAAAAATTGAGAGATAAATAAAATTTTCAAAAATAAAATAAAATTACATACTATGAATTTACCAACTTGACCATTTACACCAAAAGTATAATAAATCAAAAATATAATAAAAAATAAAATATGCAATTTTTAAATGTTTGGATGGTTTGAATTATTATGAACACATAACCAACTAGAAAATGTCAGATGACTTTTTAAAGAATTAAAGTTGACTTACTATTCATGTTAAGTTGAGGCGTATGTTTGGATCCAAAAATAAATCTTTGGGATATTTTTAAACCCGAAGGTGGAAGGATGATATTTATGAACATTTTTTTTTATAGATTAGAGATATTTTTGAGTCTCTTCCTTTTTTTTCAAAAAGGTTTGGTCAAAGAGCCTAATTTACACTTTCGCTTATTTTGTTTTGATATTTTTCCTACCATTTCATGCAAGCACCAGAACAGGATCATGCACGTCCCTCAATCACACTGATGATATGAGATTGACTGATATTAGGTGCTTTTCAATCAAAATACTTAATTTAAAGTAATTTTAAATTATTTATATAATGTTAAAAAGTATTATAAGCATTTATTTTTAAGATAAAATAACAAAAATAAGTCAGAAATTATAAGTTGAAAATTCTAGTTTGTGGTTTTTGATTTATTAAGTTATAAGCTAGAAGTCAATCTATGAGCTCTATGTCATGTCATTTATTTTTAATTAACTAATTTTAAAAGTGAAATCTATCGAAATAGCATTTAATGACCTTGAAGGTTATTTTTGACATTTTTGACAAAATTATCATTTTATCCTCTTGATAATGACCCTATTTGATTGATTTTAATAGTTGATTTTTGAGAATTTTGTAAAAAGTTGAGATTTTTGTTAGAGATTGAATTTTTGAAGGTTAAGTTGTCTATTTTTGAAATTGTGAGTCATTTGAGATTCAGGTCTTGAAATAGAATTTCGCTGATTTCATCAGTTTCAGAATGTGAAAATAGGTCTAGGAAAGTTGTCTGAATCATATTTGGAGTTGTTATGAGAATTTTAGGCTTGGCATTGGTAGATAGTTAAAGTTTAACTTAAATTGTCAACATTTTGAGTTTTACTGCTTTGATTGAATTTTCGATAGTTCCATTAATTTCAGGAGGTGATTTTAGTGCTAGAATGAGCTTTGCCTTGATTTTTGGGTGTTTCGCTAGAGTTTTGATATTTCAAGTGGTCTAAGTTAGTTTAGTTTTGAGATTTAGACTTGTTACTGAGGATTTTAGGTCTGGAATTGGAAAATGAATTAAAGTTTGACTTAAGTTCGAATTGGTCAACATTTTGAGTTCTACTGCTTTGATTGGATGGTTCCATCGATTTCGGAAGGTGATTTTAGTGCTTGCAAAGCCCAAAAAAAAGTGCCCGAAAATATACCTCGAAAATGCCCATAATCGTAATTTCTATATATCTCAAAATTCGTGCGTGATATCAAAAATCCGACTTCATATTCGTGATCAGTGGGTAAAATTGAGTGGGGAATGAGTCTAGCCCCGATTTTAGAGCAACCATATCAAAATTTCATTTTTCAAAATTTTTAAAAAACAGAATCGATCTGTGCCCCTAGTGCGACGTAGCTAGGGATATATATATATATATGTATGTGTGTGTGTGTGTGTATTGTCAATTTTGTGTTTCAGTCCAAGTCCTTTAGGTCTTGAGCCTAAGCCTTCCTATGTGTAAAAACACCTATACTCAGTCATTTTTCCACCCCATATTATTCAAGATATTCCTCAATACCCTCTCTAGCACTTAGACAAAATACTCAAATTCAAGTGTCCCAAACTCATTCTGGATCCTAAGGAATTCACTCAAACTTCAAGTTCTCATTCCAATCTTCATCAAAGGAATCTCCCAAGTTGAGGCATGTGGGTTTCACCCATGGTGCCCAACCTTCCTTTTCATACAAATTACATGTTTTCAAGTTGATTTACTTAAGGGTATTCTTACTATGAATTTGATTATAAACTATGTTGCGGTATTCATAAAATATGGACTGTTTAAGCATGTTTGAGCTATGAATCTATGTTCCATGATGAGATTTGATGAAGGGTTTTAATGTATCTTGCATAAGGGTGTTACCAAGTGTTGGTGGGTTGATTTATATCAAATTTTCTCACATAATTTCACTTTTGAATTGCATGATTTTGAACTAGCATTACAAACCCGCCAAGTGGTTAATAAAATGTCCAATGAGTTCTTGAGTTATTGATGATCTATTGCATGACCTATAATTTGAATGATTTTATGATGATGAAAGGAAGGTATATAAGTGTTGGTTTCATGAAAAGTATCTATAGTTTTGCAAGTGACCACACCTTGTTGAGGGGGTGCTATGCCTCAATCACCTTGGATGGTAGGGTGTGAAACCATAAACCAAATTGAGGGGTTGATAGCTCATGGATGGCAGGGTATGTCAACTATCAACCAATTGAGGGGTTGATACCTCAATCACCATAAATGATAGGGTGCGACAACCATCAACCAATTTAGGGCTTGATATCTCAATCGCCTCTTCAAAGGGGTGGTAGGCCTTTGACTCTATAATGATGGTCTCTTACTACACACGTAATATGTTCTATATAAACATGTTTACTTTAAGTATCATTCATACATGTCTTACTTCAAGTACCATTCATACATGTCATATTGTTATATGCTCATCCATTGTCTAATTATGCATTTTGACTATATTGCTTATCTCTTGTGGCATTTCATCCTACATACTTAGTACATTCAAATGTACTAACGCATACTCTATGCCTACATGATGTTACTATGTAGGAACCGGAGTTCTACTTGATCATCCTCTTCCTCAACGTGGCTAATACTATCTCTTAAAGTAAGCTTGGTGAGTCCTCAACTCCGACGACAATAACTATTGATCCTATGTTATGTAAAGACTATTTTCTTTGTTTAAATCCTTGTGACTATAAAGGTGAGCCCAGAAAGTTGTCTTGGCCCCCACCCAATTTAAGTTAGAGGTGTTGTTGGACAAATTATGTATTTATGGTTTGAGCTTTGACTCCTTTGATGATTTATGCTATGAAAGACTTCCCTTAGCCCTTTTATCCTTATTTCTATTTTCTTATTGTTGTTTAATTGCTTCCGCGATCAAGGATGTATAAATGATATGCTAAGAGGATTATTTGGGGTCCCTTTTGGGTTCTTATTCGCCGTGTCATGTCTAGGCCATAGGTTTGGGTCATGTCAAATTTGGTATCAAAGCACTAGGTTATTAATCTTCCTCGGCATTCAACACACCGCGTTGATTTGAGTCTTATTCATGGTTATGAAGTGCACCACAACTATGAGTAAGAGGCTATAAGGTGTTCTAGAAAATGTTTCCCTTCTTCTTGATCTATGCTGTGCTATAGAAGTTAAAGTAAGGCTTTCCCCTAACGAATATTCATTGTTATGCTAGATCATGCCTATCCTAAGAGAAAGAAGAGCTCATACACTCGAAGAACAACCGGCTCATGAGAAGTTCTGGGATGTTATTGCCATGCTAGCTCAAGCTATGATCAGATCAACCAAGGAGCCCAAACTCCTCATGCTCCTACTCCGGCATCTAGGGTAAGGGATTTCATGAGGATGAACCCACCGAAGTTTCATGGGTCTAAAGTGGATGAAGACCCTCAAGAATTCATTGATAAGGTATATTGTTGTCTATCATGGGTGTTAGATGGGAATAGAAGGCGGAGTTGGAGGCTTACCAACTCAAAGAGGTGACCCAAATATGGTTTACTCAATGGAAGGAGGAGAAGGGGAACGACAATGTGATCCTTTGGGAGGAGTTTAAGGCGGCATTTCTCAATCGGTTCTTCCCTCTTGAGCTAAGGGAGGCCAAAATGATAGAGTTCATGAATTTGAAGAAAGGTTCTATGAGTGTGAGGGAGTATGCGCTCAAGTTCAACCAACTCTCTTAATATTTTCCACAAATGGTGGTTGAGCCAAGGTCTAGGATAAACAAGTTTGTGATGGGTGTATCCGATTTGGTGAATGAGGAGTGTTGTGCTGCTATGTTGATTGGTGATATGGACTTTTCACGCCTCATGACTTATGCCAAACAACTGGAGGGGGAAAAGTTGAGAAAGGGAAGGGGTAATGAGGCCAAGAGGCCCCGTTTTGAAGGAAGATTTCAAAGTCGCAAAGGTGGCCAGTTTCATCAAGGCAAAGGGTCTTCTAATGCTCCTAATAGAAGGTTTGTTAATGACAACCCAAGGCCCCAAAGAGGTGGTGGTGTGGAGCCTAATGCTATGTGCCCAAAATGTGGTAGAGGCCAGAACGACCCATGTTTGAGGGATACTAATGCTTGCTGTAGTTGTGGAGAAGTGGGTTACAAGAAGATTGATTGTCCTTGTAATCAAAACAAGGGTAGAGATGATCGTCCACAAGGCCAGGTTGCAAATGCAGTTCCTTTGGGAAAGGGAGGTCAACAAGGTGGTGCCCCAAGGCACAATCAGTTCTATGCTCTTCCAGGGAGGCAAGGGGTAGATGAGGTGCCCGATGTCGTCTCTAATAAGTTAAAAGTCTTTGATTTTGATGTGTATGCATTGATAGACCAGGGTGCCACTCTTTCTTTTGTTACTCCTTTTGTTGCTAAGAAGTTTCATGTTGAATCCGAATTATTGTGTAAGCCATATGAAGTGTCCACTCCCGTTGGTGCATCTATTGTTGCTAGAAGGGTTTATAAAAATTGTCCTATCTTCATTTTGCATAACATATTGCCTTATGATTTTGTTGAGTTGGATATGGTGGATTTTGATGTCATTATTGGGATGGATTGTTTGCATGCATATTGTGCCTCTATTAATTGTAGAACCAATAGGATCAAATTCCAATTCCCTATTTCTTGCATCAAAGCCCAAAGTTGATTTCTAAGGGGTGTCTCTATCATCTTATGAGTGTTAGTGGTTTATCTTCTATTGCTTCTCCTATAACTAAGTTGTCTCAAAAGAAGGCTAAATTTGTGTAGATCGATAAGTGTGCAAAGAGTTTTCAAACTTTGAAAGATAAGCTTTTCTCCACTCCTATCTTGTCTCTACCGGAAGGGTTGGAAGGGTTTGTTGTGTATTGTGATGCCTTACGAATTGGTTTGGGTTGTGGTTTGATGCAAAATGATAAGGTGACAGATTATGCCTCTAGACAACTTAAGGTGTATGAGAAGAACTATCCTACCCTTGATCTTGAGTTGGCCACCGTGGTATTTTCTTTGAAAATTTGGTGTCATTACTTGTATGGGGTGCGTGTTGATGTGTTTACAGATCATAAGACTCTCCAATATCTGTTCACCCAAAAAGATCTCAACTTGAGACAACAAAGGTGGTCAGAGCTTCTTAAGGATTATGATATGAGTGTGCATAATCACCCTGGTAAGGCTAATATTCTGGCCGATGCTTTGAGTAGGGTGTCTATGGATAATCTAGCTTATGTTGATAATAGTGGCAAAGAGGTGGCTAGAGAAGTTCGTCGGTTGGCTAGATTGGGAGTTAGGTTAGAGGAGGTTGATAATGGTGGAGTGGTGGTGGTAGATGGTTCTAAATCTTCATTGGTTGAGGAGGTCAAGGCAAGGCAAGATCTTGACCCCGCCTTGCTAGAGCTGAAGGCCTTGGTGAGAGATGGTAAGGTGGAGCTTTTCTCCCAAGGGGGAGATGGTGCCTTTAGGTACCAAGGTAGATTGGGTTTGCCTTGTGTTGGAGAGTTGAGAGAGAAGATTCTTGATGAGGCTCATAATTCTTCCTATTCTATTCACCCCGGTACTGCAAAAATGTATAGAGATTTGAGGGAAGTGTTTGGTGGGGTGTTATGAAGAGAGATATTGCTAATTTTGTATCTGGTTGCCATAATTGCTAACAAGTCAAAGCCGAACATCAAAGGTCGAGTTGCCTAATCCAAGATATAGAGGTTCCTACTTGGAAGTGGGAGGAAATTAACATGGATTTTGTGGTTGGATTGCCTAAGACTAGAAAGGGTTTTGATTCTATTTGGCTTGTGGTTGATAGAATGACAAAGTTGGCTCATTTCCTACCGATTAAGACTACTTATGGTGCCGAAGACTATGCTAAGTTGTAAATTCATTAATTGGTTAGAGTGCATGGGGTGCCCTTATCTATAATATCGGATCGTGGTGCTTAATTCACTTCTTACTTTTGGAGGTCCTTCCAAAGAGGTCTTGGTACCAAGGTAAAGCTTAATATGGCCTTTCACTCTCAAACGGATAGTCAAGATAAAAGAACTATCCAAACTCTTGAGGAGATGCTTAGAGCTTGTGTATTAGAGTTTAAGGGTACTTGAGATGATCATTTTTCACTCATCGAGTTTGCTTATAACAATAGCTATCATTCTAGCATTAGTATGGCTTCTTTTGAGGCTCTCTATGGTAGATGTTGTAGGTCCCCGGTTGGATGGTTTGAGGTAGGGGAGATGACTTTGTTGGGTCCGTATCTGGTTATGGAGGCCATGGAGAAGGCAAGGTTGATAAGAGAAAGATTGAAAACAACCCAAAGACATTAAAAGTCCTATGTCGATGCGAGGAGAAGGGATCTTGAATGTAAGGTTGGTGATTGGGTCTATTTGAAGGTATCCCCATGAAGGGTGTGGTTCATTTTGGTAAGAAGGGTAAATTGAGTCCAAGATGTATTGGTCCTTATAGAGTGTTGAGGAGGATTGGTAAGGTGGCCTATGAGTTGGAGTTGCCTAATGATATGAGTATGGTTCATCCAATCTTTCATGTGCCTATGTTGAGGAAGTGTGTGGGTGACCCAAGTGCCATTGTTCCTCTTGATTTTGTGGGTGTTGTTGAAGACAATTTGACTTATGAAGAGGTTCAGGTAGAAATCTTGGATAGACAAGTGAAGAGGTTGAGGAACAAGAATGTTGCTTCCGTCAAGGTCCTTTGGAGAAACCAACAAGTTGAGAGTGCTACATGGGAAGCTGAGTCGTACATGCAAAAGAAATATCCCTATCTCTTCCAGTTTACTCAAGCCTAAGGTAATAATTCTAAGTCCCCTATGTGATTTCAACTCTTATGTATTAACCCTTATGCCATTTGCATGCATTCATGTTTATGTTGACAAGTTCATAGTGATTTTGACACTTATGTTGAGATTTTGAAATGATGTTTAATTGCATTGTTGC
>JAOTQR010000002.1:10843458-10858852 GCA_025774065.1 Solanum ossicruentum
CCTAAGCTCAAGAGGGAAAAATCAATTAAGGAAAGCCAATTTGAACTCCTCCCAAAGCACCCACAAACCATGGGCATGATTTTCCTTTCTTGAAAAACCGAACAACACCCTTCTTGGGTGAGACCATTAAGTAACCCCAATCACCAACCTTAAACTGAAGGTATCTACTTCTCACATTGGATTAGGACTTTTGTCTACCATGGGCTGTCCTAAATATCTCCCTTATCAACCTAACCTTACCAAAGGCTTCCATAACCAAATTTGGGCCTAATAAAAGCCATTTCCCCCACATCAAACCACCCAACCCCAAATTTACAAGGCTTACCATACAAAGCTTCAAAATGAGCCATACCAAGACTAGAGTGGTAACTATTGTTGTAAGCAAACTCAATAAGTGGAACATGTTCATCCCAACTACCCTTAAACTCCAAAATACAAGCACTAAGCATATCCTCTAGAGTTTGAATAGTTCTTTCGGCTTGACCATCCATTTGAGGATGAAAAGCCATGCTAAGCTTGACCTTGGTACCAAGAACCATTTGGAAAGAGCTCCAAAAATGAGAAGCGAAGCGAATTAAGCACCACGATCCGAAATGATAGACAAGGGCACCCCATGCAATCTAACCCACCCAAGAATATCCAACTTCGTATAATCTTTGGCACATAAGTGGTTTTGATTAGTAGAAAGTGAGCCGACTTTATTATCCTATCCACAATAACCCAAATAGAATCAAAGTGTCTCATAATCTTGGGCAACACAACCAAAAAATCCATGTTGATCTCTTCCCACTTCCATGTAGGAATCTCTATATCTTAGGCAAGGCCACCCGACATTTAATGTTTGGCTTTCACTTGTTGGCAATTGCGATATCCAAAAACAAATTTATTAATATCCCTCTTCATACCACCCTACCAATATACCTTCCTCAAATCTCTATACATTTTTGTGGAACCATGGTTTTTAGAATAAGATGAATTATGATCCTCTTTCAAGATCAACTCTCTAAAGTCATCAACATTATGAACACACAATCTACTTTGGTACCTAAGAGTACCATCTTCCCCTTGGGAGAAAACCTCCATTTTACCATCCTTCACCAAGATCTTCAACTCTAGCAAGGCAAGGTAAAGATCATGTTTTGACTTTACCTCCTCAATGAAAAAAGATTTAAAACCATCAACAACCACCATACCACCATTTTCAACTTAATCCAACATAACCCTCAACCTAGCTAGCCGATGAACTTCTCTAGCCACCTTTTTGCCACCACCATTAATATGAGCTAGACGACCCATGGACACTCTACTTAGAGCATCGGCCACAACATTAGCTTTGTAAGGGTGATAATGTTCACTCATATCATAATCGTTTAGGAGCTCTAACCATCTTTTTTGTCTCAAGTTAAGATGTTTTTGGGTGAACACATATTGAAGACTCTTGTGGTCGGTAAACACATCAACAATGAATCCCATACAAATAATGACACCAAATTTTCAAAGCAAACACCACGACTGCCAATTCAAGATCATTGGTGGGATAATTCTTCTCATGCACCTTAAGTTTCCTAGAGGCATATGCTATTGCCTTGCCATTTTGCATCAAGACACAACCCAAATCAATTCTTGAGATATCACAATAAACCACAAATTCTTCCAACCCTTCTAGTGCAACCAAGATAGGAGCGGAGACAAACTTATCCTTCAAAGTTTGGGAACTCCTTTCACATTCATCAATCCACACGAATTTTGCCTTCTTTTGGGTAAATTTTGTCATAGGGGAAGCAATAGAAGAAAAATCATCCACAAACCGCCTACAGTAACCCGCCAAACCCAAGAAACTCTTAATATCCAATGGAGTCAAAGGTCTAGGCCAATTTCTTGTCACCTCCATATTCTTAGGATCTATCTTATTACCATCACCAGACACCACATTCCTAAGAAAACTAACATCTTTCAACAAAAATTCACAGTTTTCATATTTAGCATACAACCTCTCATCCCTCAAGATTTGTAACACCACCCTTAAGTGATTCACGTGCTCTTCCTCACTCCGAGGATGAATCAATATATCATCAATCAAAACCACCACAAACATATCAAGGTAGGATTTAGAGACCTTATTCATGACATCCATAAATATAGCCTGTGGATTAGTCAACTAAGAAGACATAACCACAAAATCAAAAGGCCCATACCAAGTCCACACCATCAACATAGAATATCCAAGGCCTACCACCCATTTGGAGAGGCGAATAAGGTACAAACCTCTCAATATGGTTAATAAGGCATGGGCCTACCACCTCCCAAGCGAGGCGATCGAGGTACAAACCCCCCCAATATTGTTATAAGGTACAAACATATCTTGACCCAAGTCTAGGGCATAGACGTGACCGGCGAATGGGGAACCCCAAGTAACCCCAAACAAGCCTCTTAGCATATCATCACATATCTTTAGCCGCAGAAGCAAGTAAATGACATAAAAGAGCAGAAATAAGGGAAAAGGGACTAAGGGGAAGCTTTTATATTATAAACATCAAGAAACTGCAGAGTCAAGGCTCATAGCATAGATAGATAGTGTGTCCAACAACACTTCTACTACACAGATAAGAGTGGGGGACAAGACAAGCAACCGGGCTCACCCTCATGTTTCTTGATAAGAGTAGCAATACATAGCATAAGAAACATAGACCAATGTCCTCAGAATGGAGGACTCACCAACTAGCTTAAGAGATATCGTACTAACCACAAGGAGGATGATAATCAAATGGGACTCTGGTTCTTACATGGTAATATCATGTAGGCATAGAGCTTGCGCTTGTATTTTGAATGCACTAAGTATGTATGATGCAATTCAAGAAAAGATAGGCATCATAATCAAAATGTATAAAGATAAGCAATAGATAATATAATAGCAATATGGCATATATGATCAATGCTTAAGTAAAACATGCTTACATTGGACATATCATATGTGTAAGAAGAGATCAATCTAGATCACCAAGGTACAAAACCCTTTGGTTGGTTGGCGGATAGTCTCACCCTACCACACCTGGTGTCCGGGGTAAAACTCCCCCGAGATGGTTACCAAGGTACTAACCCTTTTGGTTGGTTGGTGGATAGTAGAACCCTACCACCTCCTGGTGATTAACGTACTAACCACTCAACTCGATTATCAAGGAACTAGCCCCTTGATTGGCTATCAAGGTACTAACACCTTGACATGGTTACCCAGGCTCTTGTCCCCCCGGATCGGGCATGGTCAAGTTCAAATACTTTATATTGCAAATATAATATACATAAGTTCCTCTCATCATCATATAATCAATAAACTCATAATACATGCATTGGACCTTCAATTTCTCAAGAAACCATAACCGGACATTTTATCAAAACTTGACGGGTGTGTAGTACAAGTGTAAAACCATGTAATTCTAGAGTGAAATCATGCAACAAAAATTGAAGTGAAATAGCCCACCAACACTTTGTTATACCATCATGCAATACACATTGACATCCATTATGAAATCTCATAATAGACCATAGTTTAATACCCCAAAACATGCATTGTCATAATAGACAAACCATCTCATAGTATAATCCTGAAATAGGTAGACATGTGATTCCAATCAACATTTCATTAAAAACCCAACATAATTTGTAATCATAATTCACATTATGTAAGATCCACAAGTAAATAAACTTAAAAACATATAATTTATGTAAGAAGGGAGCTTGGGCTTCATGGGTGAAAGGAACCCATGAATGAACCTTAGACCTTGAATTTCTTGAAATTGAGTTGACAAAGACTTGAAGATTGGAATGGGTTGAAATCCATAACTTGTTCTTGAGTTTCCTTGAATTCTTATTAGGGTTTTGATGGAGGCTCTTGAGAGAATTTGATAGTATATTCCAATTGGGACGAGTTAATTGATCTTAGGAATAGGGTTTTGGGTCTTTAGGAACTGTTAAGATAGCATAGGGATCTCCATTAGACCAATAGAAATAACAAAATTTACAGAATGTCATTAATATAACGGAATTTGGCAAAAACCCGTATATGCCCCTGCACATATGAGAGTCCTATGAAAATAGGCATAACTTCTTTGTTCGAACTCGGAATGAGGTGAAACCAAGTGTGTTGGAAAGCTAATTCAAGGAGCTTTAATTTGGTAGATCGTAGTCCACCCAGTATTTTGTGTGCTAAGAAATATGCCCCTTTAAAATTGACCCTCCTAGAGTTACTTGTTCAAAACTTATCCAACGAAAATTTCTTTGAGCTTGGCTTGATGTAGGGGAACCACGATCCTCTTAAATGACAAAAATAAGGTTGAATTAGATTTAAATGAGATCTTGAAGATTGAATGAATTTCTTGAGATCCGGAATGAGTTTGTGACATGAATTTGGATGAAACATTAGTCTAAGTGTTTGAGAAAGTATTGAGGAATGTCTTGTATGATATGAAGGTGAAATACGACTAAGCATAGAAATTTTCATATATGGGAAAGCTTGTGCCCAAGATCCAAAATCCTTGGACTGGACTAAAAAAAATACACTGAAAAAGAGTATTAGCGCGTCGCACCAGCAATGCGCCTGGACAGCGCCTGGACACTGGAATTTGCAAACTTGAAATTTTTGGATTTTACTACGATTGGTCTAAAATTTGGTTTAGACCCATTTTCTACTCAAGTTTTCCCCCTTAACAAGAATATGAAGTTGGATTTTTGAAATAGCGCACGAATTTTGAGATATGTGGAAGTTACGATTCCAAGCACTTTCGAGGCACATTTTCGAGCACTTCTTAGGGTCGTTTCAAAACTCCTCGACACGGTTGCACAGGCCTACAACCTCCCGAGCTAGGCGATTGAGGTACAAACCCCTCAACATGCTTACTCGGGCCTACAACCCTCCGAGTGAGGCTTAGTCAATTCCTAACACTATAGATTAAGATACATTTATATACATTCCTTTCATCATCATAAAGCCATTCAACTCATAAGACACTCATCGGACCTTCAGTTCCTCAAGAAAGCATAACCGGACATTTTATCAAACACTTGGCGGGTGTGTGGTGCTAGTGTAAAATCATGCAATCCATGAGTGAAATCATGCAAGAAAATTCAATGTAAAACAACTCATCAATACTTGGTAACACCCTCAAGCAACATATATCAAGCCCCTTCGTCAAAATCCCACAATTGAACATAGATTCATAGTTCAAAATATGCTTAAACAATTACAATTTCATAAAACCCCAACATAGTTCATAGTCAAATTCATAATAAGTAAGACCCATAAGTAAATCAAATTAGAATCATGCAATTTAATTTAAAAAGGAGGGTTGGGCTTCACGGGTGAAAGGAACCCATGAATGAAACCCACATACCTTGAGTTTGGAGAATTCCTTGGTGAAGATTGGAATTAGGACTTGAAGCTTGAGCGAAATCTTTAAGATCCAGAAAGAGATTTGGCACTAGAATTTTAAGTAAAATATTTAAATAAAAGTTTGAGAGAGTATTGGGGAATGTCTTGTATGATATGGTATTGAAATATTGCAAAGCATAGGTATTTTCACATATGGGAAGACTTGAGTCCAAGACCCAAAAGCTTTGTACTGAACTAATAAAACTGGGAAAAAAATACATACTGGCGATGCGCCAGGGGTGCGAAAGCCTCTCTGGGAATCACATTTTGTGATTTTCAAATTTTTATATGTTTGCTCTAAAATCGGGGTTAGACCCATTCCCGACTCAATTTTTCCCCCTGAGCAACAATATGAAGTCGAATTTTTGATACCATGCATGACTTTTGAGATATATGGAACTAACAATTCCGCGCACTTTCGCGGTACATTTTCGGGCAATTTTTGGGGTCATTTCAATATCTCCTCCTTGGGAACATTCGTCCATGAATGTCAAAGAAACATATGTAAGAAGTGTAATCACGAAGAAATCATCCCCAACAAGAATGAATCAACACACTTCAAAACCATTTTTTTAAAATCTTAACAGAAGTGTCAAAATCATATGAACTTGGCAATATAAATATGAATGCATGCAAATGACATAGAGGATGAAACATAAGACTTGAAATCACATAGGGGACTTAGAATTAGTACCTTAGGCTGGAGTAGAATGGAAGAGATAAGGATATCGCTTTTGCATGTCCACTTCGGCCTCCCATGTATCACTTTCAACTTGTTGATTCGTCCAAAGGACCTTAACGGAAGCCACCTCCTTGTTCCTCAATCATTTCACTTGCCTATCTAAGATCCCAACTGTAACCTCTTCATACGTCAAGTTGTCTTCAACTACACCCACAACATCTAATGGGACAATAGCATTCGGGTCACCAACATATTTCCTTAACATGGATACATGAAACACCAGTTTAACTACATCTATCTCACTAGGCAACTCCAACTCATAAGCTACCTTGCCAACCCTTCTCATCACCCTATATAGACTAATATATCTTAGACTAAACTTTCTATTTTTACAAAAACAAACCACACCCTTCATGGGTGAAACCTTCAATTAAATCGAATCACCAACTTTAAATTCAAGGTCTCTTCTCCTCATATCGACATATGTTTTTTGATGACCTTGGGATGTTTTCAACCTTTCACTTATCAAACTTACCTTCTCCATAGCCTCCATAACTAGATCCGGACCCAACAATGCCATCTCTCTGACCTCAAACCATCCCACTGGTTACCTACAATGCCTAGCATAGAGGGCCCCAAAAGGAGTCATACCAATGCTAGAATGATAGTTATTTTTATAAGAAAACTCAATCAATGGAAGATGATCATCCCAACCACCCGTAAACTCCAACACACAAGCTCTTAGCATGTCCTCAAGAGTTTGAATCATTCTTTCGGCATGGCCATCCGTTTGACGGATAAAGGTCTTACTAAGCTTTACCTTGGTACCAAGACCTCTTTGGAAGGACTTTCAAAAATGTGAAGGAAATTGAGAAACATGGTCCAATATGATAAACAAAGGAACCCCATGCAACCTCACCAACTTATGAATATACAACCTAGCATAATCTTCAGCCCCATATATGGTCTTAACTGATAGAAAATAAGCCAATTTCGTCATCCTATCAACCACAACCCAAATAGAATCAAAACCCTTTCTAGTCTTAGGCAACTCAACCACAAAATCCATATTAATCTCTTCCTACTCCCAAGTAGAAATATCTATCTCTTTCTATAGGTCACCCGGCCTTTGATATTTGGGTTTGACTTGTTGGCAACTATGACAACTGGAAACAAATTTGGCAATGTCTTTCTTCATACCTCCCGACCAAAACACTTCCCTCAAATCTCTATAAATTTTTGGTAGAACTAGGGTGAATAGAGTAAGAAGAATTATGAGCCTCATCAAGAATTTCTCCCTCAACTTATCAACATAAGGCACACAACCTACCTTGGTACCTAAGAGCACCATCTACCCTTGGGAGAAAACATCCACCTTCCCATCACTAACCAAGGTTTAGAATTCTAACAAGCAGGGTATCAAGGTCTTGCTTTGCTTTCACCTCATCAACCAAGGAAGATTTTGAACCATCAACAACAATAACACCACCATTATCAACCTCTTCCAACATAACCCCCAATCTAGCCAACTAATGTACCTCTCTAGACACCTCTTTACCACTACCATTAACACGAGCTAGGCTACCCAAGACACCCTACTCAAAGCATCAACCACAACATTAGCCTTACCAGGATGATAATGCATACTCATATCATAATCCTTAAAAAGTTCTAACTACTTTCTTTGCCTCAAGTTGAGATCTTTTTGATTGAACTCATATTGAAGACTTTTGTAATCAAAAAACACATAAACATGCACTCCACAGAAATAATGATGCCAAATCTTTAAAGCAAAAATCCCAGTGGCCAATTAAAGATCATGAGTAGGATAATTCATTTCATGCACTTTGAGTTGCCTAGAGGCATAGTTTATTACATTACCATTTTGCATCAAAACACGACCCAAACCAACCCCTAAAGCATCACAATAACAACAAACCCTTTTAGCCCTTCTGGTAGAGACAAAATAGGAGCGGAAACAAGCTTATCTTTCAAAGTTTGGAAACTCTTTTCACACTCATCGGTCCACACAAATTTAGTTTTCTTTTGGGTCAACTTAGTCATGAGAGAAGAAATAGAGAAGAACCCTTCACAAACCTCCGGTAGTAACCCATTAAGCCTATGAAGCTCCTAATGTCCAAAGGGGTCAATGGTCTAGGCCAATTTCAAATCACATCCATCTTTTTAGGATCCACCTTAATACCATGCCCTTACACCACATGGCATAGAAAGGTAACCTCCTTCAACAAAAATTCACTTATTTCATAGTTGGCATACAACTTCTCCTCCCTCAACCTTTGTAGCACTACCCTCAAATGACCACATGCTACTCACTATTTGAATAGATGAAAATAGCATCGATAAGAACCACAACAAACAAATCAAGGTAGAGTTTAAAGGCTCTATTCATAAGATCCATGAAGATAGTCGGTGCATTGGTCAACTCAAATGACATCACAACGAACTCATAATGCCCATACCTAGTTTTTAAAGGGCTTCTTCAGAATATCACATTCTCTCACCTTCACTTGATGATACCCAAACCGAAGATCAATCTTAAAGAAGTGACTAGCCCCTTGCAATTGGTTTAACAAATCATCAATCCTTGGAAGAGGATACTTATTCTTTAGGTGACCCTATTAATTTATTAGTAGTCAATACACATTCTAAGGGACCCATACTTCCTTTTTACAAACAACACTGGTGCACCCCAAGGAGATTGGCTAGGCCTAATAAGACCCTTCTCCAACAAATCCCTCAATTACTCCTTCAACTCCTTTAACTCCATCGGGGCCATATGGAAAGGGGAAATAGAAATGGGTTTGGTGTTAGGAAGGAGATCTATCTCCCTTTCGGGAGGACCACAGGGAAGATCATTAGGAAAGATGTGAAGGACTTCATTTACAGTCGGAATCGGCTCTATATGAGAGACTTTGGACTCCACATCCTTAACCCTCACAAGATGGTAAAGACACCCCTTAGAGGTCAACTTAGGGTCTTTAATGCAAGAGAGAATCTACCCTTTACCACCACATCATGACTCTCTAACTCAAGAACGGGTTCATTTGGGAATTGGAATTTGAAACTTGGGTTCTACAATCAATAGAGGCATACTATATACCAATCTATCTCAAGAATGACATCAAAAT
This sequence comes from Solanum ossicruentum, assembly GCA_025774065.1. Classification (NCBI taxonomy): domain Eukaryota; kingdom Viridiplantae; phylum Streptophyta; class Magnoliopsida; order Solanales; family Solanaceae; genus Solanum; species Solanum ossicruentum. Next base: position 10,852,712 of record JAOTQR010000002.1, read on the forward strand.
CAACCATCTCTAGCTCAACAAGATCACAAGGCAATATTTTATGCAATATGCAAATGGGACAATTTCTATTGACCTTTCTAGCAACAATAGATGCACTAATAGGAATAGACACCTCATAAGACTCACACAACAATTCGGGCTCAACATGAAACTTTTTGGTAATAAGAGGAGTAACAAAAGAAAGAGTGGCACCCAGGTCAATCAATGCATATACATCAAAATCAAAGACTTTTAACATACCAGTAATGATATCGGAAACCTCATCAACCCCTTGCCTGCCATGATTAGCAGAAAATAGATTATGACTTCGGCCACCACCTTATTGGCACCTCTACCAAATGGAACTATATTAGCACCCCGACCTTGTGGATGAACATTCTTACCATTGTTACAATTTCGAGGGCAATCCATCATCTTATGCTAAACCACCCCACAACCATAACAAGCATTAGCATCCCTCAAGCATGGGTCACTATGACCCCTACCACATTTTAGTCACACACTATTAGGACCCACACCACTATCACCTTGGTCCCTTGGGAAGTCATTGGCAAATCTCCTACTAGGAACATGAGAAGACAATTGGCCTTGATGGAACCAGCCACCCTTCGACTTTGGAACTTTTCCTCAAAATGAGCCCTCTTTGTCTCATTACCTCTTCTATTCCACAACGTTTCCACCTCCATTTGTTCGGCATAAGTCATCAAGCAAGACAATATCCATGTCACTAATCAACATAACAGAGCGACACTCCTCACTCACCAAGTCGGACACACCTATTAGGAACTTGTTCATTCTAGACCTTAGATCGACCACCAATTGGGGAGCATATTTATATTGGTTGAACTTGAGGACATACTCTCTCACACTCATAGATCCTTGCTTTAAATTATACTCTCTCACACTCATAGATCCTTGCTTTAAATTCATGAACTCCACCATCTTAGCCTCCCTAAGCTCAAGAGGGAAAAATTGAGGTTAAGAAAACCCACCTTAAACTCCTCCCATAAAACCATATTATTGTTCCCCTTCTCCTCTATCCATTGAGTAAACCATATTTATGCAACCCCCTTGAGTTGGTAAGCTGCCAACTCCTTTTTCTCCTCCAATATGACACCTATAATAGCCAATACTTTGTAAACCTCATCAATAAGCTCTTAAGGGCCTCATCCACTTTCGACCCATAGAACTCTGGTGGATTCATCCTTATGAATTCTCTCACACTAGATCTCGAGTTAGGAGCATGAGGGGCTTGGGCCCCTTGATTAACTTGATTAGCTATGGCTTGAGCTAGCAAAATAAGAGCATCTCTGAGCTCACCATGAGCTGGTTGTTATTCAAAAGTGCGAGTTTGTCTTCCTCTTGAGTTAGGCATGATCTAGCACAACAACGAACAATCGTTAGGGGGAAACTTTATCTATCTTAAATGCACGACATAGATCAAGAAGAAGGGAAACATCTCCTAAAATGTATCATAGCCTCCTGCTCATAGTTGTGATGCATAACGCAACCATGAATAAGACTCTAATCAATGATGTTTGTTGGATACCGAGGACCTAACAACCTAGTTCTTTGATTCCAAGGTTGTTACGACCCAAGACTAGGGTCTAGATGTGACACGCCGAATGGGGAACCAAAAGGGACCCTAAAATCTTAACATATCAACACACATCCTTGATTGCAGAAGTAATTAAATGACATTAATTGATTAGAAAGAAAGGGCAAAGGGACTAATAAGAACTTTGATAACATAAACATCAAGAAACAAGAGAGTCAAGGCTTATAACATATAACTTGTGCAACAACACCTCTAAACATAGAACTTAGTGGGGGCTAAGACAAGCATTAGTGCTCACCCTCATAGTCAAGGTATACAATAAATAAAGAGAGTCTTTAATACATAACATAAGAATGTAGACATTGTCCTCAGAATAGAGGACTCGCCAACTAGCTTGAGAGAAATTATACTAGCCAAGTGGAGGAGGATGATCAAGTGGATTTTTGGCCCGTACATGGTAACATCATATAGACTTGTGCTAGTACATTTGAATATGTCACGACCCAAGCCAAGGGCCTATACGCGATCGGCGAATGGGGAGCCCGACGGAACCCCAAACAAGCCTCACAGCATATAATTACACATCCTTGGTTGCGGAAGCAACGCAAAACATAAGAAGCATCAACAAGGGGAATTGGGACTATAGGAGAGATTCATATTTGAATAGCTTGAATATCATAAGCAAGTCAAAGCTCAAGCATAATACATAACTTGTCCAACAACACCTCTAACATAGGACTTAACGGGGGCCAAGACAAGCAACTGAACTCACCCTCATAGTAAAAGTATACCAAAAAGAAGGATAGTCTTTAACATATAGCACAAGAACATAGATATTTCCCTCGGATATGATGACTCTTCAACTAGCTTGAATGGATACCTTTAGCCACGTGGAGGAGGATGATGACCAAATGGAGCTCCGGTTTCTACATGATAACATCATGTAGGCATATAGTATGCGTTAGTACATTTGAATGTATTAATTATGTGGGATTCAATGCAACAAGAGATAGGCATCATAATTGAAATGCATAATGGTAAACAATAGGCATCATAAAGCAATATCACATGTATGATCAATGCTTAAGTAAAACATGCTTGCATAGGGCAAATCATGTGTATAAGAATAGACCATCAGATATTGGTGTGAGGTACCAACTCCTCACTTGGGTTAATGAGGTACCAATCCCTCACTTTGGTAATGAGGTACCAACCCCTCACTTTGGTTAATGAGGTACCAACCCCTCACTTTGGTTAACGAGGTACCGACCCCTCACCTTTGTTAGATTTCATCACTGTTGCTACAATTCCATGAAATCAACTCATAAATGCCACTCTCATCATCATAAAGTTGTCATGTACCTTCACTTCCTCTCATCATTATACATCATATGCACATAATCATGTCATCATCATTCGATCATTATTTCATCATCATATAATCATCATAACACCATTTAACTCATAAGACATGCATTGTACCTTCAATTCCACAAGAAATCCTAGCTGGACATTTTATCAAATACATAGGGGGTGTGATGGGGGTAAAAGACCATCCAATTTAGAGATAAAATCATGCAAAAAAACTGTATTAAAAACATAAATCAACAAACTGCAACACCCCCAAGACATTCACATCAAAACCCCTCATCAAATCCAACAATGGATCCAAGATTTGGAGCTCAAAACATGCTAAAACAACCATACTTTCATGAACTAAAATCACTGTGCAGTAAATTTCTCAATATACAAGACCCACATGTAAAATCAACTTTAATTCATGCAATATTAGTAAAAAGGAGGCTTAGGCACTATGGATGAAAGGACCTAATGGTTCAACACCACATAACTTAGCTTTGGAGAAGCTTTTAATGAAGGTTGACAATGAAGACTTGAAGCTTGAATGAAATACTTGAAGAAATACTTAAGATTGGTCTTTAATTATGGGACATAAATTTAGGAAGAAATATGAGTGTAAGTGTTTGAGAGGATATTGGGGAATATTAAGGATGATAATAGGGTGAAATAAGACTAGGTATAGGTAAAAACACATATGGGAACCCTTGGTCCTAAGACTTGAATGTCTTGGACCAAAATTTTTTTTAAAAAAAGGCCAAAATAACATTGGTCCGTGTCATTGGATGCTTGCTGAAAATCTGTATTTTCTGTGCAAACGAGTTCTACAAAAACTGGGCATAAAAACTTCATTTAAAATCAGAATAAAGTGAAACAAGTGTGTTGGAAAGCTAATTCAAAAGGCCTTAAATTGTTAGGTCATGGGCCACTCAATTCTTGTTGTGCTAAGAGATATATCCCTTCAAAATTGACCCTCCTAAATAGCGTTTATTACGATTTTTGAATTTTGATACAGTTGCTCTAAAATTGAGTTAGAACTATTTCCCACTCAGCTTCACTCCCTAAACAAGAATATGAAGTCAGATTTTCAAAATAACAAAAAGACTTTTAGATATATGGAAATTACGATTGTGGGCACTTCCAAGACACATTTTCGGGCACTTTTTGGGGTCGGTACAATATCTCCCCCTTGGGAACATTCGTTCCCAAATGTAAAAGGGACGTACAGGAGAAGAATAATCAAAAAGAGATCAGCTCCAACAAGAATGTAACAATACACCTTAAAACACCATTTTCAAAATCCCAATATAGGAGTAAAATCATCATGAACTTGCCAAATTAAACATGAATGCATATGAATGTCATAGGGGCTGGAACATGAGACTTGGAATCATAAAACTAGGCTTGACGTGTCATCATAAGCTTGAATAGAATAAAAGAAATACGGGTAATACTTTTCCATGCTCACACCAGCTTCCCGAGAGATACAAACGAATAGACGACTCTTCCAAAGGGCCTTGAAGAACACTGCACCATTATCAATCAACTTCTCCACTCACCATATAAAACCCTCACCGGGACCTTCTCTTAAGCCAACTTATCCTCCATAACACCCACAACCTCAAAGAGCTCTATAGTACTAGAGTCACCAACACATCCCCTCAACCTGGAAGTATGACAAATCGAACCACCCTACTCCTATCTATAGGCAAATTCCCAACTTATGCTGTCTTACCAACCTCCTCTACACTCGATAAGGACTTACAACCCTCAACTCAATTGTCAATCTTAAATACACCTAACCTCATTGGTAACACAACCACCATCTCCCCCTTAGGAGTCAACTTCCACTCTATCATCTTCCCACCTAAAACTCCCAACTCTAATAAGGCAGAAACAAGGCCTTCCCTAATCTAGACCTCTTAACCCAAGAAGATTTGGAACCATCAAGAACACTATACTACCATCCTCAACTTCCCTTAACCTAACTTCTAACCTAACCAACCGATGGACCACACTAGTCTCCTCTTTGCCACCATTATCCAAACATTCTAGGCTACCTAGAGTACCAATCACAACACTAGCCTTATCAAAAAAACTAATGCACACTCATTCATAATCCTTAAAGGATTATAACCACCCTCTTGCTATCTATCACGCACACCTATCATATTTAGCAAACAACCTCTCATCCTCCAAGACTTGCAAAACTACCCACAAATGATTCACAAGCTCTAAACAAATCAATACCTCATCACTAGGGATACCCACAAACGTATCAAGGTAGGAATATAAGACCATATTCTATGGGCCCATAAATATAGCCAATTCATAGATCAACCAAACAACTCTACCACTGTCAATGATGCTTACTTGGGGACCAAGCTCAAACCCAAGATCAACCTTATTGAAGCGACTATCCCATTTTAATTGTCCACATAGATCGACCATCCTCAACCCTCATCTTACCATCTTATGGATTCTACACTTATTGGAAACATGCTATGCAAGTAACCCAAACTACCCCAAGACCTATAATCCATCAAGCTAAGTTCAACCAAGATCACAAGAAAAGACTCCTATACAATGAGGACAAAGGCAACCCTTAGAGATCAATTGAACCTTAAGACAAAATAGACCTACCTTTTTTGCTACAACTTGAAAACGTCCCACTTAACGACGGGTTCATAAGGGAATCGGAAACTAGATCTATGGGTCCTTACATCCATGGAGAAACAACATGCATGCAACTACTCCATCCCAGATATAGCATCAAAACCACCGCACCAATTCCAACAAGTCACAAGTCTAGGCCTAATACAATATGAACACAGATCAATACTTATGGACTTTCAAGAAACCATATACTCAACCAAAAGATAGACACCAAAGGTTCACAACACAACTCGGGACACAGAAGAAGCCTATTAGCAACCAAGAGAATAAGGGAAGAAACAATGGCAAACTAGCCCCAACAATGCACACACATCAAAGTCTAGGAAATTTCAACTTATCGGTAGCAACATCGGGTGCTCCATCAACCTCTTGCCTTCAAATCGATTATACCTTGGAGAACCCCTTGACCAACTTCACCACCCTTACCCTTATTGTGCCTATGAGGACAATCTCTCCTCCTATGATCCTCTTCACCACAATGGTAACAAGCATTTGTCTCTTTCAAACACAGGCCTCTATGAACATTACCCCATGTTGGACATATAGCATCA
>JAOTQR010000002.1:10920927-10938201 GCA_025774065.1 Solanum ossicruentum
ATGATGAAAGGAATGTATGTATATGACATTCTCCTATATCGTGTTGGGAATTGACCATGCCTCAGTCAGGGGGTTGTAAGCCCAGGTAACCATGTCGAGGAGTTTGTACCTTGATAACCATGTAGAGGGGTTTGTACCTTGATAACCGGATTAAGAGTTGGCACCCCAATCACCATGAGTGGTAGGGTGAGATAATCCACCAACCATGTCGAGGGGTTTGTACCTTGATAACCAAGTTGAGAGGTGGGTACCTCAATCACCAGGGGTGGTAGGGTGAAATGATTCATCAACCATGTCGAGGGGTTTGTACTTGACAACCAATTGAGGGGTTGGCACTTCAATCAATATGGGTGGTAGGGTGAGATGATCCACCAACCAATTGAGAGGTTGGTACCTCAATAGACTATGAATCCTATAATGATGGTCTTTTCTTGCATATGTATTTGTTCTCTGTAAGCATAATTTACTTTAAGCATCTTCCATGCATGCCATATTGTTGCATACTTATTCATTACCTATGTTATGCATTGTGATTATGTTGCTTATCTCTTGTTGCATTGCATCCTACGTACTTAGTACATTTAAACATACTAATACATACTCTATGCCTACATGATGTCACCATGTGGGAATTAAAGCCCCACTTGAGCACCTTCTCCGCGTGGCTAGTACGATTTCTCTCAAGCTAGTTGGTGAGTCCTCTATTCTGAGGACAATGTCTATGATCTCATGTTATGTGCTAATACTATCTTTCTTTTATGTATGTATTGGCTATGAAGGTGAGCCTTGTCGCTTGTCTTGGCCCCCGTTCCTATCTAAGTTTTAGAGGTGTTGTATTGAGCCTTGACTCTCTTGTTTTGATGTTATGTTGTGAAAGTTTCCCTTTAGCCCCTTTGCCCTTATTTCTAATCTAGTTATGTTATTTAATTGCTTCTGCGACCATTGATGTGTAATGATATGTTAAGAGGCTTGTTTGGGGTCCCTTCGGATTCCTCATTCGCTGTGTCACGTCTAGGCCCTAGGCTTGGGTCGTGACAAACTTGGTATCATATCACTAAGTTGTTAATGGTCCTCGGCATCCAACACACCGTGTTAATTATATTCCTATTCATGGTCGTGATGTACCACATTTATGAGTAGGAGACTATGAGACGTTTTAAGAAATGTTTTCCTTCTTCTTGATCTATGTTGTGCTAGAGAAATTAGGTGGGTTTTCCCTCTAACAAATGTTCTTTGTCATATTTAAATCATGCCTAACAAAAGAGGAAGGAGAGCCCACACTCTCGTGGAATAACCGACTCATAGTGAGCTCCAGGATATCTTACTTTACTAGCTCAAGCTATGGCCAATCAAGTCAATCAAGGGGCCCAAATACCTTATGTTCCTACCCTTGGATCTAGGGTGAGGAACTTTATGAGGATGAACCTACTGGAATTCTATGGGTCTAAGGTAGATGAGGACCCTCAAGAGTTCATTGATGAGGTCTACAATATATTGGCTATCATAGGTGTTAGATAAGAAGAGAAAGCAGAGTTTTCAGCCTACCAACTCAAAAGGTTAGCATAAATATGGTTTAATAAATGGAAGGAGGAGAAGAGAATCAATAATGTGGTACTTTGGAAGGAGTTCAAAATGGTTTTTCTTAATCGGTTCTTCCCTTTTGAGCTTAGGGAGGCAGGATGGTAGAGTTTATGAATTTGAAACAAGGGTCTATGAGTGTGAGGGAGTATGCCCTCAAGTTTAATCAACTCTCTAAATATGCTCCCCACTTGGTTGCCAACCCAAGGTCTAGAAAGAACAAGTTCGTGATGGGTGTATCCGATTTGGTGAATAAGGAATGCTGGTATGCTATGTTGATTAGTACATGGATTTGTCATGTTTGATAACCTATGCCAAATAAATGGAGGAGGAAAAGTTGAGTAAGAGGAGGAGTAATGAGGCCAAGAGGGCCTATTTTGAGGGAAAGTTCCAAAGTCAAAAGGGTGGCCGGTTCCATCAAGGCCAAAAGTCTTCTCATGATTCTAATAGGGGGTTTGCCAATGACTTCCCAAGGGCTCAAGGTATTGGTGGTATGGTCCCTTATAATATGTGTCCAAGATATGGTAGGGGTCATAGAGGCCCATGCTTGAGGGGATACTAATGCATGTTATGGATGTGGGGAAGTGGGTCAAAAGAAGATTGATTGTCCTGTAACCATAACAAGGGTAAGGAATTTCGTCTACAAGGTGTAAATGTGGTTCTTTTGGGAAGAAGGAGTCAACAAGGCCCCAAGGCACAATCGGTTCTATGAACTCCAAGGGAGGCAAGGGGTTGAGGAGGTTCCCGATGTCATCAACGGTATCTTAAAAGTCTTTGATTTTGATGTGTATGCAATCATTGATTCAGGTGCCACTCTTTCTTTTGTTACCCTTTTGTTTCTAAAAAGTTTCATGTTGAGCTCGAATTGTTGTGTGAGCCATATGAGGTGTCTACTCTTATTAGTGCATCTATTGTTGCTAGAAAGGCTTATAGAAATTATCCCATTTGCATTTTGCATAAGATATTGCCTTGTAATCTTGTTGAGTTGGAAATGGTGGATTTTGATGTCATATTTGGGATGGATTGATTGCATGCATACTATGCCTCTATTGATTGTGGAACCCGTAGGGTCAAATTCTAATTCCCAAATGAACCCGTCATTGAGTGGGAGAGTAATGATGTGGTGGTCAAAGGTAGGTTCATCTCTTGCATTAAAGCCCGTAAATTAATCTCTAAGGGGTGCCTCTATCGTCTTGTAAGGGTAAGGGATATGGAGTCCAAGGTCCTTTCTATAGAGTTGGTTCCAATTATAAATGAGTTCCTTGATGTTTTTCTAAATGACCTTTTTGGTGTTTCTCCCAAAAGGGAATAAATTTTGGTATGGACCTCCTCTCCGATATTCAACCCATTTTTATTCCTCCTTACCGAATGACCTCAGCGGAGTTAAAGGAGTTGAAGGAGAAATTGAGAGATTTGTTAGAGAGGATTTTATTAGGTCTAGCCAATCATCTTGGGGTGCACCAGTGTTGTTTGTAAAGAAGAAGGATGAGTCCCTTAGAATGTGTATTGATTACGGGCAACTCAATAGGGTCACCATAAAGAATAAGTATCCTCTTCCAAGGATTGATGATTTGTTTGATCAATTACAAGGAGCTAGTCACTTCTCTAAGATTGACCTTTGATCTGAGTACCATCAAGTGAAGGTGAGGGAGTGTGATGTTCCTAAGACGGTCTTCCGGACTAGGTATGGGCATTATGAGTTTGTTGTGATGTCTTTTGGGTTGGCCAATGCACCGATCATCTTCATGGATCTTATGAATAGGGTCTTTGAACTCTACCTTGATTTATTTGTTGTGGTTTTCATCGATAATATTTTGATCTATTCACATAGTGCGGAAGAGCATAAGAGTCACTTGAGTGTAGTGATATAAAGATTGGGGGAAGAAAAGTCGTATACTAAGTATGAAAATATGAAGTTTGGTTAAAAGAGGTTGTCTTTCTAGGTCATGTAGCGTCGGGAGATAGTATTAAGGTGGACCTTAAAAAGATGGATGTGATTAGAAATTAGCCTAGATCATTGACCCTGTCGGATATTAGGAGCTTCTTGGACTTACCGGCTTACTACCGGAGGTTTGTGAATGGATTCTCTTCTATTGCTTTTCCTATGACCAAGTTGACTCAAAAGAAAGCCAAATTTGTGTGGACTGATGAGTGTGAGAAGAGTTTTCGAATACTGAAAGATTGTCCGCTCCTATATTATCACTACCGGAAGGGCTAGAAGGGTTTGTTGTGTATTGTGATGCTTCAAAGTTTGGTTTGGGTTGCGTACTGATGCAAAATGGTAAGGTGATAGCCTATGCTTCTAGACAACTCAAAGTATATGAGAAAAATTATCCTACCTATGATCTTGAATTAGCCGCCGTGGTCTTTGATTTGGAAATTTGGCTTCATTATTTGTATGGGGTGCATGTTGATGTGTTTACCAACCATAAGAGTCTTTAATATGTCTTCACTCAAAAGATCTCAACTTGAGACAAAGAAGATGGTTAGAACTTCTTAAGGACTATGATATTAGTATACATTATCATAAGGCTAATGTGGTGATCGATGCTTTGAGTAGGGTGTCTATGGGTAGCGTAGTACATGTTGATGATGGTGGCAAAGGGGAGGCTAGGGAGGTCTATCGGTTGGCTAGAGCGGGAGTTAGGTTGGAAAAGGTTGATAATGGGATGTTGTGGTAGTCGATGGTTCTAAGTCTTCATTGGTTGAGGAGGTGAAAGCTAAGCAAGATCGTGACCCTACTTTGTTAGAATTGAATTCATTGGTAGAAGGTTGTAAGGTAGAGGTTTTCTCACAAGGGGGAGATGGTGCCCTTAGATACCAAGGTAAATTTTGTGTATCTTGTGTTGATGGCTTGAGAAAAAAGATTCTTGATGAGACTCATGGTTCTTCCTATTCTATTTACCCCGGTTCTACTAAGACATATAGAGATTTGAGAGAGATGTATTGGAGGTAGGTATGAAGAGGGACACTGCCAAATTTGTATTCAATTGTCATAGTTGTCAACGAGTCAAAGCCGAGCATCAAAGGTCAGGTGGCTTAACCCAAGACATAGAGATTCCTACTTGGAAGTGGGAGGAGATTAATATGAATTTTGTGATTGGGTTACCCAATACTAGAAATGGTGTTGATTCCATTTAGGTTGTGGTTGATAGGATAACGAAATTGGCTCATTTTCTTCCAGTTAAGACCACATATGGGGCTGAAGATTATGCTAGGTTGTACATTCATGACTTGATGGGGTTACATGGGGTTCCTTTGTCCATTATATGAGATCTTATGCTTAATTCACTTCATATTTTTGGAGGTCCTTTCAAAGGAGCCTTGATGCAAGAGTTAAACTTAGTACGACTTTTCATCCTCAAACGGATGAAGCCGAAAGAACTATCCAAACACTTAAGGATATGATTAGGGCTTTTGTACTGGAGTTTAAGGGTAGTTGGGATGAGCATGTTTCATTGATTGAGTTTGCTTAAAACAATAGCTATCATTCTAGTATCAGTATGACTCCTTTTGAGGCTCTCTATGGTAGACGTTGCAGATCACCGGTTGGGTGGTTTGAGGTTGGAGAGGTGGCTTTGTTGAGGCAAGATCTTATTATGGAGGCTCTTAGGAAGGTTAGGATGATTGGAGAAAGGTTGAAGACAGCCCAAAGTCGTCAAAGGTCCTATGCCGATGTGAGGAAAAGGGATCTTGAATTCAAAGTTGGTAATTGGGTCTATTTGAAGGTGTCACCCATGAAGGGTAGTTCGTTTTGGTAAGAAGGGCAAGTTGAGTCCAAGATATATGGGTCCTTATAGGTTAATGAGGAGGATTGGCAAAACAGCTTATGAGTTGGAATTGCCTAGTGAGATGAATTTGGTTCATCCGGTCTTTCATGTATCCAAGTTGAGGAAATGTGTGGGAGACCCTACTGCTATTGTGCCTCTTGATGTTGTGGGTATTTTTGAAGACAACTTGACCAATGAATATGTTTCATTCATATTTTGAATAGAAAAGTGAAGAGGTTGAGGAACAAGGATGTGGCTTCCGTTAAGGTCCTTTGGAGGAATCAACAAGTTGAAAGTGCTACATGGGAGGCAGAAGCGGAAATGCAAAAGTGATATAATTATATCTTCCATTCTACTCAAGCGTAAGGTACTAATTCTAAGTCCTCTATATGATCTCAAGTCTTAAGTTCACCCTCATTGCATACATTCATGTTTAAATTGATAAGTTCATGATGATTTTACACTTATGTTGAGATTTTTAAAATGATGTTTAAATGCTTTGTTGCATCCTTATATAGGCTAAAATTGACATGCTTACGTCTCTCATATACCTTGTCTTGACAAACATTTGGGGATGAATGTTCCTAAGGGGGAGATATTGAAATGATCCCAAAAAGTGCCTGAAAATGTATCTCGAAAGTGCGCGAAATTGTAATTTTCATATATCTCAAAATTCGTGGGTGATAACAAAAATCCAACTTCATATTCTTGATCAGGGGATAAAATTGAGTGAAAAATGAGTCTAACCCCGATTTTAGAGCAACCGTATCAAAATTTAGAAAATCACAAAATGCGATTTCCAGAGAGCTCTTTGCACCGCTGGCGTGATGCGCCAAGGGGGTGCCACAGTGTTAAATTATCGCCAGTTTTTAGTTTGGTCCAAGACTTTTGGGTCTTGGGCCAAAGTCTTTCCATGCGTGAAAATGCCTATGCTTAGCCATATTTCACCTTTATATCATACAAGACATTCCCTAATACTCTCTTAGACTAATATTTCTCTCAAAATTCAAGTGTCCTAATCTCTTCTGGTTCTTAAGGAATTCATCTAAGCTTCAATTCTCCATTCAAATCTTCATCAAAAAATTCTCCAAAGTTAAGGTATGTGGGTTTCATTCATGGGTTCCTTTCACCCATGAAGTCCAATCTTCATTTTTATCTACATTACATGATTTCAAGTTGATTTACTTATGGGACTTACTTATCATGAATTATACTATGAACTATGTTGGGGTTTCATGAAATTGTGACTGTTTTAGCATGTTTTGAGCTATGAATCTAAGATCGATTGTGGGATTTGATGAAGGATTTTGATGTATATTGATTGAGGATGTTACCAAGTATTGATGGATGGTTGGTTTTGATGTATATTTCTTGAGGGTATTACCAAGTATTGATGGATGGTTTTACATTGAATTTTCTTGCATGATTTCATCTCCAAATTGCTTAATTTTACAGTAGCACTACACCCCCACCAAGTGTTTGATAAAATGTCTGGTTATGATTTCTTGAGTAATTGAAGGTTTAATGCATGTCTTATGAGTTGAATGACTTTATGATGATGAAAGGAATATATGTGTATGATATTCTCCTATATCGTGTTGGGAATTGACCATGCCCCACTCAAGGGGTTGTGAGCCCAGATAACCATGTCGAGGGGTTTGTACCTTGATAACTATGTCGAGAGGTTTGTACCTTGATAATCGGGTTGAGGGGTTGGTACCTCAATCACCATGGGTGTTAGGGTGAGACGATCCACCAACCATGTAGAGGGGTTTGTACCTTGATAACCAGGTTGAGGGATTGGTACCTCAATCACCATGGGTGGTAGGGTTAGATGATCCACCAACCATGTCGAGGGGTTTGTACTTTGACAACCAATTGAGGGGTTAGTACCTCAATCACCATGGGTGGAAGAGTGAGACAATCCACAAACCAATTGAGGGTTTGGTACCTCAATAGACTATGAATCTTATAATGATGGTCTCTTCTTGCACACGTATTATGTTCTATGTAAGCATGATTTACTTCAAGCTTCTTCCATGCATGCCATATTACTACATGCTTATTCATTGCCTATATTATGCATTTAAATTATGTTGCTTATCTCTTGTTGCATTGCATTCTACATACTTAGTACATTTAAACATACTAACACATATGCCTACATGATGTCATTATGTAGGAATCGGAGCCCCACTTAAGCATCTTCCTCCACGTGGCTAGTACGATTTCTCTCAAGCTAGGTGATGAGTCCTCCGTTTTGAAGACAATGTCTATGATCTGATGCTATATACTAAGACTATCTTTCTTTTATGTATGTATAGACTTTATGAGGGTGAGCCCAGTTGCTTGTCTTGGCCCCCGTTCCTTTCTAATTTTCAGAGGTGTTGTTGAACATGTTATGTATTGAGCCTTTTGCTCTTGTTTTGATGTTTATGTTATGAAAGTTTACCTTTAGCCCCTTTGCCCTTATTTCTAATCTAATTATGTTGTTTAATTGCTTCCGCGACCAATGATGTGTAATGATATGTTAAGGGCTTATTTGGGGTCCCTTCGGGTTCCCCATTCACCGTGTCACGTCTAGGACCTAGACTTGGATCGTGACATAGTACTAATAGATACATTCTCAAGATAGTCTTATATATTTGATAAAATGTCTGGTTATGATTTCTTGAGGAATTGAAGGTTTAATGCATGTCTTATGAGATGAATGACTTTATGATGAGGAAAGGAATATATGTGCATGATATTCTCCTATATCGTGTTGGGAATTGACCATGCCCCACTCAGGGGGTTGTGAGCCCAGATAACCATGTCGAGGGGTTTGTACCTTAATAACTATGTCGAGAGGTTTGTACCTTGATAATCGGGTTGAGGGGTTGGTACCTCAATCACCATGGTTGTTAGGGTGAGACGATCCACCAACCATTTAGAGGGTTTTATACCTTGATAACCAGGTTGAGGGATTGGTACCTCAATCACCATGGGTGGTAGGGTGAGATGATCCACAAACCATGTCGAGGGGTTTGTACTTTGACAACCAATTGAGGGGTTAGTATCTCAATCACCATGGGTAGAAGAGTGAGACAATCCACAAACCAATTGAGGGTTTGGTACCTCAATAGACTATGAATCTTATAATGATGGTCTTTTCTTGCACATGTATTATGTTCTATGTAAGCATGATTTACTTTAAGCTTCTTCCATGCATGCCATATTACTACATGCTTATTCATTGCCTATGTTATGCATTTAAATTATGTTGCTTATCTCTTGTTGAATTGCATTCTACATACTTAGTACATTTAAACATAGTAACGCATACTCTATGCCTACATGATGTCATCATGTAGGAATCGGAGCCTCACTTAAGCATCTTCCTCCACGTGGCTAGTACGATTTCTCTCAAGCTAGGTGGCGAGTCCTCCTTTTGGAAGACAATGTCTATAATCTCATGCTATATACTAAGACTATCTTTCTTTTATGTATGTATAGACTCTATGAGGATGAGCCAGTTGCTTGTCTTGGCCCCTGCTCCTTTTATATACTAAGAGGTGTTGTTGGACATTTTATGTATTGAGCATTTCTCTCTTGTTTTGATGTTTATGTTATGAAAGTTTACCTTTAGCCCGTTTGCCTTTATTTCTAATCTAATTATGTTGTTTAATTGCTTCCGCGACCAATTATGTGTAATGATATGTTAAGGGCTTATTTGGGGTCCCTTCGGGTTCCCCATTCACCATGTCACGTCTAGGCCCTAGACTTGGATCGTGACATAGTCCTAATAGATACATTCTCAAGATAGTCTTATGTGTTTGATAAAATGTCTGGTTATGATTTCTTGAGGAATTGAAGGTTTAATGAATGTCTTATGAATTGAATGACTTTATGATGATGAAAGGAATATATGTATATGATATTCTCCTATATCGTGCTGGGAATTGACCATGCCCCACTCAGGGGGTTTTGAGCCCAGATAACCATGTCGAGGGGTTTGTACCTTGATAACTATGTCGAGAGGTTTATACCTTGATAATCGAGTTGAGAGGTTGGTACCTCAATCACCATGGATGTTAGGGTGAGACGATCCACCAACCATGTAGAGGGGTTTGTACCTTGATAACCAAGTTGAGGGATTGGTACCTCAATCATCATGGGTGGTAGGGTGAGATGATCCACCAATCATGTCGAGGGGTTTGTACTTGGACAACCAATTGAGGGGTTAGTACCTCAATCACCATGGGTGGAAGAGTGAGACAATCCACAAACCAATTGAGGGTTTGGTACCTCAATAGACTATGAATCTTATAATGATGGTCTCTTCTTGCACACGTATTATGTTCTATGTAAGCATGATTTACTTCAAGCTTCTTCCATGCATGCCATATTACCACATGCTTATTCATTGCCTATGTTATGCATTTCAATTATGTTGTTTATCTCTTGTTGCATTGCATTCTACATACTTAGTACATTTAAACATAGTAACGCATACTCTACGCCTACATGATGTCATCATGTAAAAATCGGAGCCCCACTTAAGTATCTTCCTCCACGTGGCTAGTACGATTTCTCTCAAGCTAGGTGGTGAGTCCTCCGTTTCGAAGACAATGTCTATAATCTCATGCTATATACTGAGACTATCTTTCTTTTATGTATGTATAGACTCTATGAGGGTGAGCCCGGTTGCTTGTCTTGGCCCCTGCTCCTTTCTAAGTTTCAGAGGTGTTGTTGGACATGTTATGTATTGAGCCTTTCTCTCTTGTTTTGATGTTTATGTTATGAAATTTTACCTTTAGCCCCTTTGCCTTTATTTCTAATCTAATTATGTTGTTTAATTGCTTTCGCGATCAATGATGTGTAATGATATATTAAGGCCTTATTTGGGGTCCCTTCGGGTTCCCCATTCACCGCATTACTTCTAGGCCCTAGACTTGGATCGTGACATAGTCCTAATAGATACATTCTCAAGATAGTCTTATGTGTTTCTCTTATCATCTCGCAACCTGAAGTTTACAAAGTTATCAACACAAATAATAAGGTTAAGGACGCAATTTTCAGATCTAAATATTAAGGTTATTCGCCTTGATAATGCTGGAGAATTTACATCTCAAATTTTTTATGAGTATTATTTACCAATTAGGATAAGAATTGAATATCTTGTTGCTCATGTTCATATTCAAAATGGTCTTGCAGAGTCATTTATTAATCATTTACAATTAATAGCAAGACTATTGATTATGAAAATAAAAATGTCCACTATTGTTTGGGGTCATGCTTTCTTGCATGCGACAACACTTATTCTCATTAGACTAACTAATTATGATAAATACTTTTCGTCATAATTAGTATTGGCCATGAGCCAAATATAGCTCATCTAGAAATCTTAGTTGTGCACCATACGTGTCTGTAGCACCACCACAACTTAATAAGATGAGCCTTCAATTAAGATTGTCCAATTGATGTAACAACGTTTCTACAATTAGGGGGATAGAAAAAGGATCCCAACAGAAAAATTGTGTGGAAAGTTTCATAACTATCTCATTTTTATCCATATACCCGTATATGTGAGCAGGAGGTTCAGAAGTTAATTCACTTACAGAAAATAGCAAATAAAATGACAGATGCATTTACTGATTTGAAACGAATAACTAAATCACATATCCCTGCAGTGAATGTGTCAATTTATTTGACATTCCAAAAGGACCATCTACTAGTGTCATAGCTTGTGAATTCCAAACACAGCTAAAACGTGGTAGACCATTAAGTTCAAAGGATAAAAATTGTGGGAAAAGAAGCATGAGAAATGATAAAGATGACATTGTAAAAGAACCTCATGGAGAGATAAAAGATTCTTCAAAAATCCTTTATATTGCTTATTCTCATGATAAGTTGATGGGATTAACTAATGTTGGGGCTTAATACCCAAAATTCTAAAAGTATAAAAAATGAATATTGGCCTATTCACAATCATGTGATATGTGAAATAGATGCATCTATAAGCTAATCACATGTATATTTATTATCAAACTGAAGTTTAACATTCACAAAATTATTTGTGCCAGATAATTAAGTTAACTGCACAACTTTCAGAATACATAATCAAGATAATTCATCATGATAATATTTAATAAATGTCCAAGCTCATTGACAACAAAAGCCTCAGATAAATGGTCAATTATTTTTTATGAGAACAAAGCTTCATGGTCTGAAATATGACAAATTATATACAAAGATATGTGTCAGTATGGATGCATAAAAATGGATTCTCTAAAAATAGATTGAAATATTTGTTATGTTTGTCTAATATAAGGGAGAAATGCCCTTATTGGATATCCCTGAAGGATAGAGTTTATGACATTCTATCGGTCCCAAATAAAACAGTTCTCGAAAAAGAAAATGAGCAAATGATCAAAATGGTCATAATTAAGAGGCAATATGCTCCAGAAGAGCTTACAAAATAACACTTCATGAAACTTCATGAGAGTGATAGCTACCTGAAAATAATAAAGTGATGAGATCTCAACAAGTAATGTCGTACTACAAATCGACAAAACGATATTTTGCATGCAATATTGCGCTCGACCTCATGCAAAACAATGAAAATATTGAGCCTAAATCTATCCAAGAATGTCGACAAAGATGCGATTGGCCAAAATGACAAGAGGTAGTTCAATCAAAATAGAATTCAGTTGCTAAACGTGAAGTTTTTGGACATGTAGTCCAACCCCCTAATAGTGTAAAATCAGTTGGCTATAAATAAATATTTGTGCAAAAATATTTTACATGAACAAAGTACATCCATTGAGTACTCCAATGGATGAAGTGAATAAAGATCTATTCCGGCCTCAAGAAGAGAATGATGACCTTCTTGGCCCTGAAGTGTCATATCTCAGTGTTATAGGTGCATTTATGTATCTTGCTAATACAACTAGACCTAATATAATATTTTTTGTTATTTTGCTAGCAAGGTATAACACTTCTCCAACGCAGAGACATTGGAATGATATCAAGCATGTTCTGCAATATTTAAAGAGGGGTACTATTGATATGAGTTTGTTTTATGCTAACAAAAATTGTTTAGATCTTGTTGATTATGCAGATGCAGGTTATTTATCAGATCCACTTAAAGCTCGATCTTAAACGGGCTATCTATTCACTTTTAGAGGCACTACTATATCATAGCATATCTATGAAACAATCCATTATTGGTGCTTCTTCATATCATGCTGAGTTAAACGCAATTCAGTAGGGAATATGTGTGGTTGAGATCAATGATACAGTTCATTGAAGAAAAATGTGGCATGGAGAATGATTTTAAAGCACCTACGGCTATATTTGAAGATAATGTTGCATGCATAGATCAATGGAAAAGAGGTTTCATAAAGGGAGATATGAAAAAACACATTTCGCGAAAATTATTCTTCGCACATCCATGATCTCTAGAAAAATGGTGATATTGACATACAACAAATACATTCAGCCCTGTCAAGGCGGAAGCTGCGGCTTCGAGCCCCGTCAGTCCCGACGGGCTTCCGAAGAAATCGCTTGTGAATATTGGAAATTTTCACTGGTATTACGTTCTAGTGATAATTCAGCAGATTTATTCACAAAATGTTTACCAGCGTCAACACTTGAAAAGATGGTAGACAAGATTAGAATGCAAAAACCTCATCGCTTGGATCGTGGTCTTTGTTAGAGGGAGTATAATATGCATTGTACTCTTTTTTCCTTAAAAAATTTTATTTCACTGAATTTTCATGATAAGATTTTTAATGAGGTAGCAAGGGATGTGTATTAGGAATAACATGGACTTCTACGGGGGAGCGTTATAAATGATAATATATATATTAGAAATCCATGTAGCTTGTGGAGCAAGCTCTCTCCTTGGCTTATAGAGGAAGCTCTTTCCTCAACTTATAGGAGAAGGCCTTTCCTTTGCCTATATATATTGACTTAGTCCTTTGTAATATGGATATACTGAATATTGAGGATGCATATACCGAATATAAATGAAAGAAAGAAAGGTTAAGTTTCTCTCTCTATTCTTCTCTCTATTTCCTCTTTTTCCTTACTCTTCTTAACCTAGTTACTTTGTATTGATTGTTAATTTTCATTTCGTAACAAAGAACACTTTATTACATTATATATATATATATATATATATATATATATATATATATAGTTCATTAAAATGATAAAATTCAAAAATATTCTTTAGACAAATTTTGTAAATAATTTTTTTTTTTGGGAACACGCCATCTAAAACAACTTTTCATTGTAAATTTAAATAATCAGCCCCCAAAAATATATCAAATAAAAAAAAGAAATATTTCATGTTAGTCTACAATAGCATTCATGATATGGTTGTTTACAGAATGTTATTTAGAAAAGTATTATTTTCTCAATAGCTTTAGAATATTTTTGTATTAATATTAATATATATTGATCAAATTGTACCTATCATATTATAAAGTCTTTTTGTATATTTTTTCCTCTGTTATCTAATTTATCATTTAACATTTACAATTATCAAATTTTTATTTTAAATGCATATAATATTATCATGAAATGCACACATAATAATATTTAAACTAAATAAGATGAAAAATTTATTTTGAAAATAAATATTGAATAACTAAAGATGACAAAGAAAATACATAAAAGAAAAAGTTAATAAAGTAAAGCGTATTTCTATAAACAAACAACACATTCTTAAAATTTATACAACAAACAAAACACTCAATAACAAATAATATCAGCATAATTTATCTCATCATTCCTAATCCCAACATAACTTATCCCTTCATAACTTGTATTCAAATCAAACGACCCCTTAATATATTTTCGAATAAACCCACTGATCCAATTTAAAATTGCAATTATGCATATTGACAAATTCAAATCAACCTTCACTTATCTTTAATGATGTTTTTATTTCCTCCTTCTACCTCTGAAAAATGTTTCAATGTCATATTCACATTTAAGTTTAGATTTCAATTCTTTTGGCAAAAGTTTAATTTGACATATCGAAGATTTAAGAAGGACAAGTTGGTAAGCTACACGATCAGCATAGCTATTTGATCATATTAAATTTCAAGACAAAACTATTTATGAAAATTCCCCAATAAAAAAATTATATATGGTGTTGATGTAAACTTAGCTAAATCATTCGTACATAGCTGGGCAAGCTCAAATACTCTATTTAAGGGCCCAGCTTGCATAAATGCCTAAGTGGAAAGAGGCCCATGCAGTAATCGACAGCCCAATAATTTACCCAAATAAGATGTATTTAATACAGGAAATGATCTAAAAATGAGTGATTTTCAAATTTTTGATCCCTTCTTATTCCATCAAACTTTGTTAAACTAAAGTTTTGCCCATAGAAAAAGTGGTTAAGAATTCATATTCACTCATTTTAAATTGAGAAACTTTTATAAATAATTTAGGTTTGAAATTTAATATGATCAAATAGCTATTTTTTCATAATTACACGACATAACCTTGACTATGTGACCTGGAGGGGAGGAGAGGTGCAAGCGAGATTGAAAGAGAGAGGAGAGAGACGAATTGTATATGTATATATCTCGAATTGACTATGTATATCTGTCAAAAGAATTGTATATATGCAACTGGTATACATATATAATTATATATATGACAAGAAATTGCATAGAGATGACAGAGGCACGAGAGAGAGGAAAGAAAAAATAGCGACAAAATTTTAACTATAGCTATAAATTATAATTTTCTTAAACTATAACTGTATAATGTGAATACATATCATATATTTATTTAATTACACTAATTTTCCTTTTAAATATTATACTAGCTAGCCTAATTAAGGGACTAGGAAGCTGGGGTTTCTAATTTAGACAAAGATAATCGAGGAGGTTAGCTTCCTTTGTATTTCTCATGCAGGTGATTAATAAAATACGTGAGTTTCCTAAAAAGAATGAAAGGTATATTATGATATAGTTGTAATCTAAAAACCACTATTAGGGTCTATCGTTATTATTTTTCACTTCTTTGAACAAAACAATAAAATTTCTTAAGAGCACATTGCCTCTTAATGATGATTATTTGGATCATTTGCTCTTGTCTTTTTAAAAATTATCTTATTTGAAATTGATTGCATATTTTATGTATGTCATAGATTTTGTCCTTCAGGAAAATTCCAGAAGAGTATTTCAATTCTTAGTTTTTTTACTATCTCCCTCTTATGTTAGACAAACTAACATATATTCCAATCTACCTTGGAGAATCTATCTTTTATGCATCATGGTATATTTATTAATTATATACCGTATATCAAAATTATTAGATGGAAATTATATGGTCCTTGACCATATACTAATTCGAGGAGAAATTGATCATAATGTATTAAATTGATGCATATCTTTGTCTATAATTTGTCACATTCAAACCATGAAGCTTTGTTCTCATAAGCAATGATTGACCATTTATTTAAGACATTTACTGTCAATCAACTTGGATATTTATCAATATTATCAAGATGAATTGTCTTGATTGTATTATAAAAGTTGTGCTCTTAACTCAATTATCTTGCACAAATAATTTTATGAATGTCAAACTTCAAGTGACAATAAATACACGTGTGATTATCTTTTTGATGCATCCATTTATTATAGCACATGATGGTGAACAGACCCAATGTTCACCTTTCATAATTTCAGAATTTAGGAAATTTAGTCACAACATTAGTTTATCCAATCAACTTATTATAAGAAACAAAGAAACCTTGAAGAATCTTTTATTTCTTCAATATATGTCTAATGAGTAAACTTCAAATTACTATGACATGTGTCTTTTGCTATAGTAAATTTCTGATTTACTATTACATGAACAAGTTTCATATTTCTTACTCGGGGAGTAAATTTTAACTTTATTTCTTCTCAACTACTCTACTTCTCGTAGAGGTGAGTCATGATCCTTTTTAAATATGTGAATATATCTGGCATCCGATTTGTAATTTTTTGCATGTGAATAATCTTTTGTACTTCTTGTTTACAAATAGAAGCACATGGATTAAGATGAGACAATGATAGATTTTTCCACAAAATTTCTCTTTTGATATCATCATCTTCTCCCCCTAATTTTGGGAAAAGTGTCTCATCAAATCGACAATTTGCAAATCGAGCAGTGAACATATCTTCAGTTAATGGTTCAAGATATCGAGTAATTGAGAGTGATTTAAACCCAACATATATTTCTATTTTGCTTTGAGATCTCATTTGTGCGATGTGGTGGTGTCATACGTACATATGCAGCACATTCAAAAATTCTTAAATGGGATATATTAGGTTTTTGAACCAAAATAAGTTGCAATGAAGAATACTTATGATAATTTATCAGTTTGAGACGAATAAGTATTGCAACATGCAAAATTGCATATCCTCATAAAGAAGTGTGTAAGCTAGTTTTCATAAGCAATGGTCTTGCTATCAATTACAAGCGTTTAATTAATGACTCAGCAAGACCATTTTGAGTATGAACATGAGCAACATGATGTTCAACTCTTATGCCAATGAATAAACAATAGTCATTAAATGCTTGGGATGAAAACTTTATAGCATTATCAAGGGGAATTAACTTAATTTTATTATCAGGAAATTGTGACGTAATCATATTATCTGTGCCAATAATTTTACAAATGTCAACTTGCAAGATGACAATGAACACACATGAGACCATTTAAATGAAACATCTATTAGAATCATAAAATATCTAAATGTCCCACTACGTGGGTGAATAGCTCTACAAATATCCTCATGTATACGTTTCAAAAATGCAAGAGACTCAATCCCAACTTTCGTTGGTGATGGTCTTGTTGTGCGGAACGAAATGGAAAAAGAAAATAAACAAAACAAAACACACAAGTTTTACGTGGTTCGGCAGTGTGCCT
>JAOTQR010000002.1:10939244-10958400 GCA_025774065.1 Solanum ossicruentum
TTCACCAAATCATCTTGAAATTTAGTGATACATAGCACTATAGATAAAACCTCTTTTTTGACAGTACTATAGTTTTTTTAGGTGGAGTTCCAGACTCCAGAAGTAAAGCTCACCAGGTGCTCACAACTATCCGGGTTGACACGTTGTTTGAGGATTCCTCCATAACCTATGTCTGAGGCATCAGTCTCAATAATCATCAAGGCTTTAGGATTTGCTATCCCTAAACAAGGAATGTTCTTGACCAACTTCTTGATTTTCTTAACAATATTAGTTTGGTCTTTACTCCAGGGTGAAGGCTTCTTCCTAAGTCTTTGATATAAAGGTCCGCAGACCTGTCTAATATTTGGGATAAAATCGGTAACATAATTAAGGCTTCCTAAGAATCCCTGCAGCTGAATTTTATCCTTAATCTCGTCAGGAAACTTATCGGAGAACTCGATGGCTCAGCAAATGGGTTTGTGACTACCCAGGTACAAGTCATGACCTAAGAATCTAATGGAAGTTTGAAAGAGCTTAATCTTTCTAGCACTAACAACCAACCCATTATTCTTAACAACATTCAAGAAAGTATTTAAATGCTTAAAATGAGAATCTATGTCCTCAGAGAAAATCAACACATCATCAATATACACAATAAACATATGACTATAAGGATTAAAAATGCTATTCATGATATTCTGAAATTCTGAAGGAGCATTTTTTAATCCAATTGGCATAACATTCCACTCATAATGACGAAAGGGACATTAAAGGTGGTTTTATCCTTATCTTTCTCAGCAACCTGGATTTACCAGAATCTAGACTTTATATCGAACTTACTATAAATATTTGCTTTATAAGTTTGTTTAAGAAGATCCCTTTTGTTGGGGATCGGATGGCTGATCCATTTAAGGACCCAATTATGAGGCTTGTAATTGATTACAAGTCTCGGGGCATCCCTCTCCTTTTCTGCACTATTGTTCACATAAAATGCAGAGCAACTCCAGGGAGACCAAGAAGGACGGATAATACCATTTTTTAGCAAATGGTTAATCTCCTTTTTACAGACTTCCATCATATCTAGGTTCATCTGAATAGGTCTCGCCTTAGTAGGGATATCCTTTTCATCAAATTCATTTATGTATGGAAGCTCAACCATATGCTTTTTAACTTTCAAAAGCTGTTGGTAAATCAGAACAAATTTCATTTTCAAAAGTTTTTTGAAGGGAATCAATCTTAGAGACCATTCCCGGGGTTTTTAAATTTGTTTGATTTGTTCAATTTTAGTTTCTTCTTTTAGAAAAGAAATATGATTTGAAAGTCGATTAATTTTAAAACAGTTTTATTTTTTAAAATAGAACTTTCTTCAGGAGAAAGAGATTTAACAAATGGGAAAAACACCTTTTGACCAAGGATGCAAGCATGAATACCATCAAAATCATCAGTATAAGGTTTTAACTGATTAATGAAAGGAAGACCCAGAATAATATCTTCATTGATATTTTCTGTTATTACAAAATCATTCATAAAGCAAATATTATTATTACAAATATGTGCCTTCAAAGGTTTGTAATCAATCTTCATCCGCTCTCCTGTAGCAGAATATAATCGGGTAGTACCCCTTTCAAGGTACCTCAGAGGAATAAGGCCTTTCACGATACAGTTTCGATCAGCCCCATTGTCAAGCAGTGTGATTTTATTTAGAACTAAGTCTTTGGCAATCACCAATTTAATGGGGAAATGCTGACTTAGAGATTTGATGGTAAAGACTGACGGGCTAATTTCTGGAGGAGAGTCGGGATCTAAATGCTCTCCTGGGAAATTAGAAAGGTGATCCGTGTCTGGGAAGGCAACAAATTTTCCTTTATCTGCTTGAGAAGACACGTCTTGAAGGACTTGAGAGGCAAGAGTATCAACCTTAACCTTATCCAAGCGAGATTTGATTTTTCTCTGACTTCCTGCTTTAGAGAGTTCATCTCATTACGTAAGTCAGAAACAGAAGGTTCGGCAGGCTTATCAAATCTAGAAATGATAGCCTTCATGTCAAAGGGTTCAATAGACCGGGAAGGTTTCTTCTATGAATTGAGGATGATTTTTTTTCAATTCTAGAAGATATTTGGCACAAGACTCATCATCTTTGATGTGGTCGATGATATCAAAGAGAATTTCTTTAGAATCCTCCGTAATCACCCGAATGGTGTTCTTTGTGCAGTCACAGAAAACACCTTCACAAGAGGAGCAATCATTTTCAGATTGACTCACTTCAGTCTCATATGCTACATTGATATTTTCTTCGTCGCTATACTCGTCTGAGGAAGAGTAATCTGAAGAAGATTCACTATCTTGGAGGATAGAAAAGAGCTTCTCCTTAGTGTCATCGTCCAGACCTAAGAGATTAATTTTCTTCTTTTTCTTAGAAGACTTGCACTGGTTAGCTCTATGACCTGTTTTGCCACAGTTCTAGGAAACGTCTTCCTTATTGGAAGGTCGACATTTCTTAAACTTCTTCTCAGGCTTGTCAGAGGAAGTACTGGGTTTAGACTTCCTGGATTTGCGAGTAAACATTTTATTACTCTTTTTGACAGCCTTAGAAGGAGGGGAGTCTATCTTCCTGAAACCAAAATCTTGACAAAAGCTTCCCAACTCAGCTCTAGTGGTCAACTTGTCTTTCTTAAGTTGACTCTTGAGCTTGAGATCAGTGCAGAGTTCAAGACCAACGACATTGATGAAACTAGCAATATCTCCATAAGTCATTTGACTATAGGGGATTTTGTCATCACAGCGATCTCTGATCTTGGTCCTTACCTTATCTGCGAACAGAGGAGGCAGACCGCTGATGAATCGCTCTTTCCAAAAGTCACTACCACAATCTGATCGAATCATAACTTTGGCGAGGAAGTTGTCTTTATACCACCTAAAGTCAGTCAACCTAGGCACGATAGATTGTTTAGGATTTCAAGACTTCTATCCTGAAAGAGTTTGGGCTCTCCCACAAATTTTTTAGAATTATGGTAAAGAAGTGTGGCACAAGCATCTTCTCTTGGCTCATGAAAAACAGTTTCACTTCCACCTTCAACCTTTATGGTGGTAGAGAGAGTGGTAGCATCAAGAATACTACGCTTTAGACTGTCAGTGAAATAGTTATCCCACCAATGTCTAAGCATACCACTGAAACCAGAAACAATCATGGTAGCAGATTCTTTGTTAGAAGCTCCTCGGATTTTATAGGTAGTCACAGCTACACCCATCTCTATGAGTTTAGTGTAGATTTGATGTTCTACCAAACCATCAATGTTCCATTCAGTGATCTCACTTCCGGTAAAAGAGGAGGAGGAAAGATAAGGATTTCCCTCGAACTGAATGTACGGGAAAGAAGGATGGGAATAGTAGTTCTTATGAGTATGGTATCTATCCTGGACTCTAGAGATAGCATTCTCAGTCAAAGTCTGAACACTAGCCTTATCTTTACTAGACGAAGCTGAAGTGTCAGACTTTTTAGAGATATTGAATTGGGCCAACTTCTTGTTGATTTCATCTAAGAGTTTTCCTGAGACTTTAAAGTCATCAGTAAGTCTTGGAAATTCATTTTTAACAAACTCGGGTGGTTTTGAAAATAGGATTGGGCTCAAATGTACTAAGACTAGTACTGGGCCTAAAACAAGGAGCGGGAGGACTAAAAACAGATTTAGCCTTGGTCTCCTCAAACTATTGGGCAACTGTATACAAGAGTTTGTTGGTATAGTTATTTTGTTCGATAATTTTGTTTAAATCTTTATTTAAAACAGTACTCTCATGTTTATCACTCTTAAGTTTAAAAGGTGATGTAGAGACAATCTTATTTGAATGAGGGATTTTAATGCCTTCAAGGGGCGGAAGGTAGACTCTACAACTTTGTTAGTCCGAGTGTACCATTTATTAACTAAAATGGAAAGAGACTCTTTTTGGTCGTCAATTTTACCAGTGATTTCAAGCCATTTAAAAAATTCAATCACATTTTAGACGCTTCATATCAGAAATCCATTGTTTCGAAAAAAAGGCTTGTTGATGCTTTGAAAAAGTATTACTATACCATAAAACCTTTATCCTATTTTCTGGTGCCAGCCAGAGAGTTTTCAAAGACTTCATGTCCGGAGTAAAATCAGTTTCAGCACTAATAACAACCAATCCAGGGTCTGAATATTGCCTAGGTAGCTCCATGTCATACTCTGTGGGGCTGTTAGGTTCTTCGACCTTGGGTTTGTAAAAAACTTTGGGAATTTCTCCCGAGAAATCAACACCATCAACTTGACCCTTGTCAGCTGAATGAAAAGAATAAGAACGATAAGATACTCCTTCTAGGGGTTTGGAAGAAGTGGAACCAGAGGTGAAGCTTCGACAAAGTCTTGTGTCGAGAAATTTAAGATTGACCGAACCATACGAATTTTGGATGATGCGCTCATCTGACGTTTCACAGAGTGAGAGGGAACAGGTTGGGTAATGGCCTCAAAGTGCCAATCTGTATTGGCTAAGAGGTCATTCCACTTAAGCAGACGAGGAACAAAGATGGTACTATGCTCATGGTTAGCTTCTATCAACATAGTAATACCTTTGGTACTCTCAATTCTAGCCTTAGGGGCTAGAGTGGTTCCCATAAGTCTGTAATAGACACGATAAATTACAGCTAATTCTTTGGTCTCAGATTTGCTGTTCATATTCATAGTCTTGATATTAAGGGTCAACGTATCTAAAACATTGGGATCATTAATATCAACAGAGAAATTAGGATAGCAATTAAAGTAAACAGGGCCATCAGCAAGGTTACTTTCAAGAGCTCCTAACAAAGAATCATCAAAATTCAGAAAACGTGTATCTCTTAACAAAGCACAAGCAGGAATATTAAACCTTTTCGAAAAAGGGGTTTTACAGCAACTTGAATAAGTCCAATATGTAGATAATTAAATTGTGATCTATATTTGACTACGTCTTGTTCATGCAACAGTTTTATAACTTCTAAAGAGTTATTAATAGCGACAGAGTCACAGGTTTTAATATTATGTTTTTTAATTTAATTAAAGTGACCTATCTGGTAGATCTTGTTAAACGGTTCTTCGGGGATACTCCAATTATCCAAAGTACTTTCTGTTAAGGCAATCTGGGTTGCCCGAGAAGATAAGTTAACAGCGTTCAAGACAGTTTTATTATTCATTTCAAAAAGTTACTATCCAGAGTCCTAAAGTTTGCCTAATCAAATTATGAAGATATAAGAATAAGTTATGCAGATATTCAAACAAGTATTAATCTATATTATCTAAGGTTTACTAAATTTCGACATGTCCTCTTGGTTTTACCTCTTATCTCTCTATGGTTATCTTGGCGACTGGAACACCCTTAAGGTCTAACACGCCCTCCTGGCTAATGACCACAAGTCGGCTATCCAATGTCTAAGCCGGGAATTATTTGGTGACCTCGCACACTAAGAGAGAAATAAGTATCTCATACAAGGAAGGAATATACGTAAAACAAGATAATATGGATTAATAATTGAAAAAATATAAACATAACTTAGTCAAATATAAACATAAATTGAAAAGTAAAACTTTCAGGCTCCGAACAGTATATGTATTTAGTCAAATTGCATGATTTAAAGTTAATTTACAAATGGGTCTTGCTTATTATGAAATTCACTGCACACTATGTTAAAGCTATGTAAAATTGTGACTGTTTTGCTATGTTTTGAGCTATAAATCTTTGATCTAGTGTATGATTTGAGAAGGGCTTTTAGTGAATATTGCTTGAGGGTATTGCAAGGTGTTGATTGATGGTTTTACAATGGATTTTCTTGCATGATTTTATCTCTATATTTCATGGTTTTATACTAGCATTACACACTCGCAAAACATTTGATAAAATGTTTGGATGTTGTTGCTTGAGGAGTTGAAAGTGCACAGCATGCAATATGATATGAATGACTATATGATTATGAAATGAGCTTAAATATATGACAAATTCTATATAAAGCATTGCATTAGACTATGTGCAATTCGGGGGGATTAAGAACCCAAATAACCTAGATAGGGGTTCGTACTCATCAACCTAGAGAAAGGTTTGTACTTCTCCACCTAGTGATGGGGTTGCATCATCACTAACTAAATGGGGGTTTGTATTCATCAACCTAGGGAAGGATTTTTACTTCTCCACCATGGTGATGGGGCGACATTATCACCAACCTAAATGATGGGGCGACATCATCACTAACCTACCAAAGGGTTGCACTTTGGAAATCTTGCTTGGTCTCTTCTAAACATATGATATCCTATATGAGCATGAGCTACTTAAGCACGTTTTACTTATGCATTGATCATACATGCCATGTTATTATCTTATGCCTATTGCCTATCATTATGCATTTCGATTATGATGCTTAATTCTTATTTGCATTGCATCCTACATACTTAGTACATTTAAAAGTACTAATGCATACTCTATGCCTATATGATGTCACCATGTAGAAACTGGTGCCCAAGTTGATCATCCTCCTCTAAGTGGCTAGTTCGATACTACTCAAGCTAGTTGGTGAGTCCTCCACTTCGAGGACCTTAGTGTATGCTGCCCTTATTATGTATTGAGACATTATTCTTTATTGTCTATTTTGACTATGAGGGTGAGCTCGGTAACTGTCTTGGCCCCTGCTCTCATCATTGTATTAGAGGTGTTTGTTGGATATGTTATGTATCTATGTTAAGGGCCTTGACTCTATTGTTCTTGATGTCTATGATATGAGCTTGTCGCTTACCTCTTGATTATGATGTTGTGAAAGCTTTACCCTAGTCCCATTGCCCCCTATACTTACTCTTTTATGTTGTGTCGATTGCTTCCACTATCAAGGATGTGCAATGATGTTCTAAGAGGCTTGGGGTCCCTTTGGGTTTCCCTTACGCCATGTCACGTCTAGGCCCTAGGCTTGGGTCGTGACATGCTAGTTTTTGGCTGGCTATGAGATCGATTGGGTCATCCTCATTACAAAGCAGATACATGAGGTAGCCATGAAGAGGTCCATCTTCATCCCCTTCCCGTTCTTATCTATAGACTGTATAGAGTCGGGGGAGGAGATTCTACATCATCTGGACTCAGTGATAGAGGTTCAGAAGACTTGTGGTGCCAGCTTTATCAAGGATGAGGATAATTCGGTGGCCCTCCTGCAAGCACCGCACCCTTCAGCTTAGATGCCAGAGATGTTTACTGTGGCTCCACCATTTGAGCCTCCATCCACCACCACTAGTACTGCTACTATTACTGTGAGGCCTCGACAGACTAAGGATGATGTAGAGAGAGGGCCCACGACTACTACTGCTGCCCTAGAGGCCATGACCAACCCGACAACACCCGTTGACATGCTCTATGTGTCAGCAACTTCTATCTAGGCCATGTCACAAAGGCTTACCCATACTGAGCCACAACTGACTCAGTTATTACAGTGGATCTAGCCCTGAGTTTGCCAAGCCATTTCAGAGCCTAAGGCGCGCATTCAAGCATTCACAGTAGCCACTATCTAGGATATAGTCACACCCATAGATAGCCACATAGATGAATTTGAGAGGCGAGTCTAGAAGAGCCTCATGAAAACATGGCCTATAGATATGGTGACCCTTCAGAAAAAGATCCAACAACTCTGGGTCATACGACAACAACAATGGCAGCACCGATCGTGTTTCCATTGATTCAGCCTATAATGCCGGTGGTTGATTTGTTTGCTCCTGAGGATCCATCACATATTTCCCTGGGGAAGAGAGCCCCACGTTGATGATCCAGACACAGTTAAGCTGTAGGCGAGGATGACAGAGGAGCAGGAGTTAGAGCTTGCCAAGATATACTTAATGTAGGATGAGGAGTTGAGGCAGACTCATGAGCTTGAAAGAATGAGGGGTGCGGGACCATCCAGACAAGTTTCTACTACTGAGAAGGCCACCTGGCAGGTTGAGGGTGGCCAGACTTAGCCAGAGACTGGCGCTTAGGTGCCTAGGTATGCTCTTCTTTTGACCCTGGTACTTTAGTATTCTATTTTATGCATTAGCACACTGCAAAAAAATTTTCGATGGGGTGTGGTAGTTATAGGCCTCAGAGAAGTCTGAGTAACCTTGGCCTATAACTATCCCAAATTTTGAATCCTTGCAGTTTTCTTGCTTGTATTCTTTTTCCACCAAGAATATTTATTTTTTATTGAACCGGCATATTTAGGATGTGTAGGTAGTATTAGTAGCATGTAGTATTGATGTCTATGGGATATATCTAGGCATATATCTATTTTTATGTGAAAAATGATAAATGATACCCACCAAAAAAATTTTTAGTTAGTCTTTATAACAACCATGCATGTTTGATTATTTGACAGTGTTTGTTCTGATAAGTAAGGATAAAATGTGATGAAAAACATGATCTGAGAGTCTTTGTTAATAGTGTGATCAGTGCCATGTGTATGTGAGCTTTTTTGCTAAATTCATCAGTTGTGCTTCAATTCAAAACTTGCCCTGTTACTCTGACTTAGACTATAGGTTAATAAGTTAGGAAAGGATCTTAGGCCATTTTTCATATTAGTCCACTTAGCCTAAATAACCAACCAAATGTGTAAAATATCCCTTGATCCCAATGTTTGAGCCTTGCATGTACCCTTTTTCTGTAAAGACCTAAGTTACTTAACCTTGTTAGATGTAAAATTCTAAAATTGGCCCTGGTCCTTCCTTGAAAATTATGCACCTTGACTGAAGCAAAACACTTAAGTTGAGGGTAGCTACCAAAAGTGGCTTGGTTCCTAGCTTTGATATTGTGCATCTCGACTCAAGCCAAAATCCTAAGTTGAGGGTGGTTGGTGTTAGGGTAAACACATAAAATGAGATGGAAGCCGATACATGGAAAAAGGGGATAACAATGTGTTCTGGGTGCAAGAAAAATGAATAGATGCCTAAGCAATGAGCTATAAAGGAAAATAATGTGACAACAAAAGGCAAAATGCTAAAAAAAAAATGAGAATAAGACATCCAAAAAAGCTTGAAATAGGAGAAAGGGAGAATGAAGTGAAAAATGATAGTGTTGGTAAGGCAAAAGTGTAGAAAAACACAGTGTCAATGAGGGCCTTTAGTCACTATGTTCCCAAAACATCATACCAAAGCCCCCTGAGCATACATTACAAGCCAATAAGATCCTAAACTGATCCTAGTCCAAGTAGTCGAAGGTCATAATCATGAGTATAGGGGAAAACATGTGTCATTTAGCATGGTATTTGAATGTCTTTTGTGAGAGTGAGTGATCTTATGTAGTCCCAAGTATTGAATCTGGAAATATCATCATTATAAGGATATCAGACTTCCTTGTCTAAGGGAACTTGCATTGCATTTGATATTAAACTAACTCAGTAAGTGTTACTTATTGATAATTGCCTTATTTGTCATTGTTACACTGTAACATGTGTTGATCTATATTGGGTTGCCTGATAGCTATCTGATGTGCTTTTAAAAGTTGTGTGGGTATCTGTGCTTGAGTTTTATATGATGAATGCCATTAGATTAAGGCCTGTATGTTACTGTACTACTTATGTAGATTGAGTCCGTCGCTTGAGGACAAACAACAAGTTTAAGTTGAGGATATTGATGTGCTATCAAAATACAATACTTTTTATGCTTAAAACTTGAAATTTTGTGCGTCTTATAGCGGTGATAGTAGATTTGATTTGTTTTTATGTTTGTTTGTAGGATTACAGGGTTGGCGTGATTTTTGGACTAAGTGTGCAGAAATTACAGAAGTTGTTGTTCTATGACACCCTTTATGGGCTGTGGAAGTTTCCACGAGCTTTAAAGTAGGTTTTGTAGAAATATCCAGTGAAGGGGAGATTTTCTAAAGTTGAGTCTACAAACATACAGACAAGCCATAAAAGTTTCTACGAGTCGTAAACATGGTGTCGTACCCTAAGGATCAGAAAGTGGAGAGTTGCTAAAAAGTCATTAGATGAAAATTTCTATGAGCTATAGAAGTTTATATGGCCCGTAGATGGGTCTTGTAGAAGTCACCCCAGGATTGCTGAAGGAATCAATGATGTCCCGATTATGGGTCGTAGAACTTTATAAGGCCGGTAGAGTTATCCGTAGAGCCTACCAGCCCAGTTCTCCTATTTCATTTTGGTTTTGTATTTTAAAAATTATAAATAGGTTTTTTAGGTTAATTTTCGTATGGAACATCAGAGAGTCAGTAAGAGAGTGAAAAACATTGTGAGACACTTGGAAAAACCATATTCTGTGATCTTTAATTCGTACATGTGATCTTTATTGAAGAGCTCGGATTTCTTGTTCTTAATTCAATTGTATAAGTGCTTGATTATGCAATTCAATATCATGATTCTTTCATCTACACTGATAATAAGTAGCTAAATCCACAACTAGGGTTGTGAGAACCATGAAGAACTAATAAGGTAAAACCAGATAATTGTAATTCTTGGAAAGTGTGCATGCATGTATTAATTAATTCTCTCTTATTTGAATGCTTTTTAACGGTGGCCAATGTTAGAACTCACCTACTATTACTGACTGGATCAAGGTAGCAATGAATAGAAAAAGATATTAATTAATAGGATTCAATTGATGTTTCTCATCTAATCAACCAAACTGGATCAAGGGGAGGTTGTACTAGGATAATCGGATGAGTTAGTAATGTCACGCTGCGGGGATGGATCAAATCATTTATGAAATTTGGCTTTCACTTGGATCAAAGAGTTTGGTAAACATCACTTACTGTTATACATGCTACACACTAGAAAAAGATTCAATTATCAGGTAATACCAAGTTAGGGAATCACAGGAAACACAATAACCTAGTTACTCTTCATACTGATTTCACACTTGTTTTAGTCTAAGATTTCTTCTATAGCTTTTACAAATCCCTCCACCCCCATGGGGGAAATGAGTAGGTTAGTCAACTTGAAATTCTTCTATCATATATTTGTGGGATCGATCCTAACCTCGATTAGGTCATATATCTTGGCAACAATCGCTTCAACCTTGCTTAGGTGACGTCAGTCAACTCATGAGACTTCAAGTTTGGACTTCTACCTTCACTCTTGAAATAGATACTCTTATAGTCCCTGTATGGATCACCGATCCAAAATTACCCTGGCATTGTTACAATAGGAACTCATTTAAGATTTATTAGCCCCCATTTGCAAGAATTTATATGTTGATGCTTGTTTCATTCAAAAGACAAGGGGGAGTATTTCCAAGGTCAGAGTGCAATGGATATAGCCAAGGAGAGACCTTCTCATGTTTGGATGGGTATAGATAAAGAGGACTTCACTATTGGTTGATGGCAAGCTATTCAATATGAAGGAATTCCAGACTACTATAATTATTGTAAGAACCAAGGTCATCTAGCTAGGTGTGCAATGTCAAGCAAAGAGATATAGGAGACAAAATAAAGTTTGAGAAAAACAAGAAGGACATAAATCAACAAGGAGAAGCTATGGATATCTAGGTATCTTCTCAACCTTATTCCTTTCAAACTGATAACACTAATGTCTATCCTAATGATATAGTTAAATATGGAAATCAAAAAATGAAAGGCAAAGGCAAGGAGATACAATAGCAAGAAGAATGACAAACTCAAAAAAAGAAAAATAGGAAGAACAATAAGCAGGTCATTAGCCAATAACATAAAGATCCCAATTACAATAAAATATGGAAACCTACTAATAAACAAGCCAATAATACCAATGATCAAGATGAAAAATGTTTCAACAAAGACTCAAGTTCCAGTCAAAATGAGAAGACCCAGAGGCAGGAATCAATATACCTAGTCAAAAAAATGACATCAGGGACCTCAATAGAAACTCTACTAATTTGGAGAAAAAGGATTATACTATTCAGAATGTAGGGCATAACAATGATGGAAGTATGCAAGGACAAGATAATTTGGAAAAAAATCCAAGCCTTAATAAAAATGAGAAGATTCCTAGTGCTGATGCTACTAATCAAATTTTGGAAGCTAGAGACTCAGGTATTGACTTCTCTCCTATGATGAATATTGATTAACCCTCTCTTGATCAACCTCCCATCCCCCCTTGTAATACTGAGAAGAGGAATGTTGTTCTAACTCCTTCCCATAATCTCTA
This sequence comes from Solanum ossicruentum, assembly GCA_025774065.1. Taxonomy (NCBI): domain Eukaryota; kingdom Viridiplantae; phylum Streptophyta; class Magnoliopsida; order Solanales; family Solanaceae; genus Solanum; species Solanum ossicruentum. The sequence continues at coordinate 10,951,351 of JAOTQR010000002.1, forward strand.
TAGAGTTGTTGAGGTGATGGAAGGAAAGGGTAATTTGAACGAGAGCCAATCTTATATGCAAGAAGGGGATCCAAGAGGCACATTTTTATCTCATGTTTTTCATGAGAACCCTCACACTAAACCTAGGATGGACCGCTCAAGATTTTACTTTTCAACAACAAACTAGGTTACAATAGCTAATAGAATCCACTTCCGTCCACAACCACCAATTAGAGTTTTGGCTAAGGGTATGGGGTCCTTTGCTAGTACCAGTGCTATGGGAACTAAAATCAAGAAGAACAAAATGAGCAAGAAAAGAAGGGATGTTATGAAGAAGATAAATCCGAAGCATAATCAACATGTGAATATTACTTCTAGCGCTAAATACACTGACCTTGCTGCAGTTCCTGAATGTGATGAGTATGTTGTATCAATTTTGAGGATGAAATTGATAGGTAAAGACAACCAACTAGAGAATATAAGGATGATGAAGAGGTAGCCAGTGAACATCTAATAAAAGTTTTCAGCCCGTACAATCACTACAAGAAATAAGACTTATTATGAGGACATTTAGTGGCGACCTTATTTGTTGCTACAACAACTTTGTATTCAGCAGCGATATACACTGTTGCTCCAAAATGTTTAGTTTCAGTGGTAAGTAATTTTGTGTCACCACTAATAATTGTTACTGATTCTCAATCTATAAAGTCCTACTAAAATGAAATTTTTGGCTCCAAATATTTAGTGGCAACTTATAAAATGTCGCCACTAAATATAATTTTGTAATGACCTCGTCGCCACTAATAATAATTGAATTAATTTAAATTTTAAAAAATAAAATAAAACATCAGGGAAATAAAATCAATTGCTCTTAGAAATAAAAGATTATTCTCCCTTCTCAGTTGTACGCTCTCTTCTTCACAAAGCTAAAGAAACAAAATGGGTATTCTGTAGATTTGGAAAAAGGGTGGAAGAAAAACATTTTCACATGTATATGGGTTCCTCTTGCTCGATCTATAGGAAGAAAAAGTATATCTGTTGTGAAATATATAGGAATTAGGTTCCCTTTTGCTGGAGTTTCTTCAATTTTTCACTAATAGGGATCCCTAAAGTATATTTTTCATCAGGTATGTGCTCAAATCTCTTTATGGGTATAAGTATTTTTAGATTTCCCATCTAATTTCTATAACCCATTTGATTATTTTTTAGGAAAAGGAGTTCTGTAAAGTTGAAGAGGAAGGAAGAGAGTTCTTAGTTTAAACATAAGTGCTAGGGTAAGAAGTTCAACATTCTAGAGGATTGAACCAGTTCACCTGTTTGAAGTTTGGAAAATCAGTTCAAGGTATGCTAAAAGTTGAAACTTCTAAAGACGTTTTTGTATTCTGTATTTCTCAATCTTGCGAGATAAGCTAAAAGGTGAAAGTTCTAATGACGTTTTTGCATTTTGTATTCTTTATCCTGAAAGTCAGCTCTGACTTGTCTCTTTCTCATGGTAAACTGAAAGTTATATTTTGAATCCTATCTAAAAGTCTTTAACATGTATTCTCCTTTAACTCCTGCGTATGGTATGTTTGATAATATTCTTTTTAGGATCCTTTGTGTTCGTTACTTGCTTGTGACACCAATATTTAGTCGAGACAGGACATATGTTTCCTAATATCTTTGGAAGCCGTTTAGTGTTTTTCTGATCCTTTTCCTCCTTAGAGATCTCTAAATGCGAGAGGTTTAGTTTGCTAGAAATGATAGAGTAACTCACAATTGCATCAAAATTTTTCAGAAACAAAAGCATGATGTCTTCTCATCTTTTATATTCCTCCTCACAAAAAGAATATACAAGAACTGATACTACAGATAAGTATATTTTTACTGAGTACATACTGATAAGTATAACACAGAGTTATGTTATGGTAAGAAGCTCTCAAGAAAAAATGAAACACAGTCACAAACAAAGTTAGACGTGCCCATTTGCTAAATTGTATTATTCAATGAACCATCATAAACTGTCATTTTCAGTCTTAACAAAAATAAAGGAATAAAAACCAATTGACATGCATAATAGAAACAATTACCTAGTGTAGGTTATAGTTCATTTAACAGTGTTCATATTTGAATAAGGGAATCAAAATAAAAGTTTCAGTCATGTACATGATATATTATCATTTATTCTTTCAATTTAGTAAAATTAAGCATGCATTCAGAAGGCATAATAACAAAATGCTACTCTTGCATTTAGTACCCTTCAGGCGACATCAACATCTGATGACTTTGTTATTAGCCAAACTTGGCCTACTGTGAATTGAGTTGCTCGTATATGTAATGAAATTTGAGATATAGCTTTATCTCCTCATGTATTATTATATTTTTCTTCTCTTAGCATTATTTCCTTGGTGTTTCTACACTTGTCTGATGGACATTCTACAATTTGATTGTAGTTTGAAAATGTATGTTGAAATCAGGAGTCTTTTTATTGTTTACATCTTTATCGCCTTTTATATTTGTGGTTTTGACTGGTTAAAGAATTGACATCTTTGTTGGAGAGAGAAGTATTTGGGAGTCTTTGTTTGAACATACATCTTTGTTTGAAAATGTATGTTGAAATCGGGAGCCTTTTTATTGTTTACATCTTTATCGCCTTTTATATTTGTGGTTTTGACTGGTTAAAGAATTGACATCTTTGTTGGAGAAAGAAGTATTCACAAGTATTCTTCTCAACCATCGTCATCAACTTTTTGCTTACATGTAATATATGTAAACATTTTAATTCCCTTTATTTTATTCCTCTGTTCTACTCTGTAAATTCTGTTTCTTCTAGTAACTGCAAATGAAACATAAATGAATCATGATTTTATAAGTAAAAAATCATATAACACTGATTTGTGGTATATTCATTTTGTGTGCTTTAGTTGATAGAAGTTACAGATGTGTTTATTATGTAAAAAAAAGTTTTTTCCTATTAGATACTCCATCTACATTTTTTATTGAAACAACTAAGTAAATAATGAGTGCATCAGAAAAGGACTACTAATATGAACAAATACACCATCTGTTACTTGAAAAAGGCCAAGAGATCAGTAGAATTGAATTGTTTACTACCATAGCTGAATGTTTGCTTGTACTTTGCTAGATAATCACCAAAAATATAGTAAAGTTGTTCCAATAACATGCTGAAAAATTGGCTGCCACCAGGCAATTGTCCCTTTCATATGTTTTTATGGGTTATTGTTTTATATACTGAAAGTACTATTAGAATGTGAAAAAAGAGAAGATTATAAGTTATAGATTGGTCTATTTTGTGAAAAGAAAGTTTTTTTAGTAGATAGTCCATCTGTGTTTTTTTATTGAAACCACTACATAAATTGAGAGCGCATTAGAAAGTGCTACTAATATGAAAAAAATTACCTGATAACTTATTGATATTTTCCTGTAAAGTTATTAATCCGTACTTCTCTGTCGATTATTTATCATCATGAATAAATTTGAGTTAATTAACTTAATAATTTTTTTGTCTGAATAGGAATGGATAAAAGTTGGTTGAATATTAGGAATACAGTTGACAAAAAATATAAAGATGGAGTAGAAAATTTTCTTAATTGGGCATTCAGTCAATCCGAGGTGAACTCTATGATTCGATATCCTTGTAAAGGATGTATGAATTGTGTTCAAGCTAAGAATTGATGTAATAGGTGATTTATTTAAGAAAGGCTTCTGGGATTCCTATAAGGTCTGGGACTTGCATGGAGAAATATTAGTTAGAGATGAAAATTCTAATATCGCATGTAATGATGAAGTGGAAGTTGATAGCACTGAAGAGGATGATATTACTCAAATGATTCAGGATGCTTGTGGATATATGAATGTTGAGAATAATGTTAATTCTTCGAAACGAGATGAAGAGCCAAATATGGATGCTACAAAGTTCTACAAATTGTTAGAAGATGGTAAGACAGAACTTTATCCTTGTTGCACAAAAGTCTCAAAGTTGCCTTTTATTGTTAAATTACTTGAAGTGCCTTAACCATTGGAGCAACAAACGATGGATGAGTTATTAAGTTTCTTTAAAGAAGTTCTTCCTGAGGGGTTATTTATTCCTAGTTCTCTCTATGAAGCAAAGAAAGTTCTTCGTGACCTAGGTTTGGGGTATACTAAAATAGATGCATGCTAGAATGATTGTATTTTATATTGAAGTGATTATGCCAATGCACAATCATGTCCTAAGTCTGGTGAGTCTAGATGGAAGCTAGTGGAATCCAAAGGCAAGAAAGTAACTAATAAAATGCTGCGATACTTTCCAACCAAACCAAGGCTTCAAAAGATTATATATGACAAAAGAGACTTCAAAGAAGATGAGATGGCACAAGGAGGAAAATATTGATGACGGTGTCATGCACATCCATCTGACTCACTAGAATGGAAATCTTTTAATGAGCGTCATTCTACCCTTTCAGCTGAGTTAAGAAATGTGCGATTAGGTTTAGCAAGTGATGGGTTTCAACCTTTTGGGAATATGAGTTCCAATCATAGTATTTGGTCTGTCATTCTAGTTACATATAATTTGCCACCATGGAATTGCATGAAAGATCCATATTTCATGATGACACTTCTTATTCCAGGCCCTAAGTCTCTAGGCAATGATATTGATGTATACTTACAGCCCATGATTGAAGAGTTAAAAGAATTATGGGATGGAGTAGAGACTTATTATGCACACTCAAAATCTAATTTTCTTATGTGTGTGGCTCTCCCTGTGGACAATTAATGACTTTCATGCATATGGAAACCTTTCAGGATGGTCAACCAAAGGCAAGCTTGCATGCCCTTGTTGCCATAAAGACACACAATCATTTTTCCTACGTAATAAGTCATGTTATATATGCCATTGTTTCTTCCTTCCTATGAACCATCCATGGCGTAAAAATAGAGTATTATTTGATGGAAAAGTGGAAATGGGGGTCACACCTAGCACTTTGACAGGTGATGAAGCACTTATGCAATAAGAAGAGTTGGGCAATGTGAGTTTTGGTAAAGGGAAAAAGCGAAAGCGTAATGTTTCTAAGAATGCTTATAATTGGAAGGAGAAAAGTATCTTTTTTCAATTGCCTTATTGGAAGTCTTAAGTTAAGACATAACCTTGATGTGATGCACATAGAAAGAAATGTATCCGATAATATTTTATCAACTGTGACAAGTATGGTTAGTAAAACAAAGGACACATTGAAAAGTAGATATAATTTGGTGGACCTTGGTGTTATGCAGGGGTTGCATCCTATTGAGGACGGAGATAATATTTTATTGTTGGCAGCTTGTTATGCATTGTCCCTCGAAGAGAAGTTGAAGTTATGCCATTTCTTAGATAATTTAAAGGTTCCAGATGCCTTTTCATCAAATATTTCAAGGTGTGTTAATATACTTGAAAAGAAAATACATGGATTGAAGTGTCATGATCATCACATAAATTAGTATCTGTCCACCGCCACCGCAACTGTAATCTTGCCACCAGTTGTTCGTCGGGAAATCACTTCATCACCGTCTTTTTCGCCGCCTGAAATCATCTGAGGACCACAGTCGATTCCTGCTCTCTGCTGTGGAATCTTCGTTGAGATCACCGGAAAACAGTATCCTAACGACTCTTCCCATTTCTGCATTCCGGGTTTGGATTGGAGGTCGCGGTTCGATTCTACTGGCGAAGCTTCTTTTGTTTCTGTATTTGTTCATAGTTGAGTTATCATATCTGTTCCAAAGGGATTTTCCATTGAATCTTCTTCTCCTTCTGGCGTCAATCGGCATTTTTCGATCAGTTTAAACGCTCAGATTACACTTGAATCTTCTTCTTCTCCTTCCGATTGTCGTTTCCTCCCACGAGAGGGACATTCGCCAGAAATCTCCGGCTCCAGCTTCGACATTGCAGTGATTCTCGTTCTTCTTTCTTTGCTTCTTGGGACAAAGAATTCTATTCATCCCGTTCTTCTCTCTTTACATCTTCACTTCTCAGATCTAATCAAAATTTCAAGAAATACTATGAATTATCTAGAAAAAATTTGGTTTCAGAGGTCAGTTTCGAACCTGAAAAATCAGATTTTGAATAAGAGTTTTCTGGCGAGTTCCTGACGTGAGTTTCTGGCGAGAAACAATTTCCGGCATAAGTTCCAGTCACATTATCCTGTGGCTTCCAGGTGATATCCTCCAAACTCTTCTTTGTTCACTACTTTCTTGACTGCAATAAGACTGCATACTGATCTTGTTTTGAATTTTGAGTATACTGTTGATTATTGAATATTATATAATTCTTGCAGTTGAAATTCTTGCTTTTTCACCGACATATCTTGCTTTTTCTGTTTTTATCTGTATTTCTTCTTCGGATCACTGTTATATTTGTAGCTCTTGTTCCGATTACTGTTATATATTTGTATTTCTAGTTGCTTGCTGTTTCCTTGCTGCCTGGTAGTTTTTGCATATATCTTATCTGTTCTTATCGTGATTGTGGGCTGTTTGTTATATACCATGAGTATAGTGCTGGGTAGTTGTTACATACTGCTGATTACATATTGATTGTGGGCTGTATAGCATATTGTTTTTGGGTATCTTCCTGTTGTTGGTAGTTTTCTTGTTGTTTACTGTTTACTTGTATACTCGCTAGATTGTTTTGCTGTTTTACTTGTATTTTTTTGGTTTTTGTAGCTTAGAGAGTTTTTAGTTCTTAGTTACTGGCGTCAGGATCTCATGGTGGACTAAGGTCATGTCATCGGTTGGGGACAGGGGTTAGGGGTAGGGGTGGTAAGGGAGGCACGGGGTTATTCAAGTTAAGGGTCGGGTCGTGGAATATAAGATCGCCTACAGGGAAATCCATAGAGCTAGTGAAGTGTCTTAAGTATTAATATAGCATGTGGTCTAGGAGACCAGGTGGGTAGGCACCAAGGCTTGGGATGTGGATGGGTTTAAGATGTGGAACTCGGGTGGTTCTAGGGATAGAAATGGTGTGGGTATCTTAGTACGAGGTTCTGAGGGAGTATGTGGTTGAGGTTAGGAGGGTTAATGATAGGATGATGTTTATCAAACTCGTGGTTGGTAGACACG
>JAOTQR010000002.1:10958500-10990359 GCA_025774065.1 Solanum ossicruentum
CCCTTCCTTTGGAGTTTCAAGAAGGTGAACTCCCAAACTGGCTAGTTGACGTAGATCCTTAGCCACCCCTTGACTAACCATGGCCTGGTCACCAACAGTCATAACCTCCTTATGACTCAGAGCATCAACTACCACATTTTCCTTCCCTGCATGGTACAATATATCAATGTCATAATCCTTTATTAATTCTATCCATCTTCGTTGTCTCAAATTTAGATCCTTCTGGTTAAAAATGTATTGCAAGATCTTATGATCGATATATACGTCAACGTGAACCCTATACAAATAGTGGTGCCATATTTTCAAAGAAAATACAACTGCTGCTAGCTCAAGATTATGAGTTGGATAATTCCTCTCATGTGGCCATAGCTGTCTAGATCATAAGCAATTACCCTACCATGTTGTGTTAGTACACACCCTAAGCCAACTCCTGAAGCATCATAATACACTGTATACCTCTCAGTGCCTTCCGGAAGTACTAGCACAAGTGCAAAAGTTATCTTATTTTTTAGTTCCTGGAAACTCCTTTCACATGCATCATTTCATTGGAACTTGGTTTCCTTATGTGTCAACTTTGTTAGAGATGCAGAAATGGAAGAAAAACCCTCAACAAACCTTCTGTAATAACCTGCCAAGCCTAGGAAGCTTCAAACTTCTGTGGGTGTTGTTGGCTTTGGCCAATCTTTCACAGCATCTATCTTTTGTGAATCAACTCTTATTGCCTCCTCAAACACTATATGACCCAAGAATGCCACTGAATTTAGCCAAAATTCACATTTAGAAAACTTGGCATATAACTGTCGATCACGAAGAACCTATAACACTTATCATAAGTGATTTTCATGATCCTCTTCTGACCTTGAGTATACCAAAATGTTATCTATAAACACTATCACAAACACATCTAAGAATGGCTTAAATACCCTGTTCATCAAATCCATAAAAACTGTTGGTGCATTCGTTAGACCAAATGACATAACAAGAAATTCAAAGTGACCATACCGTGTTCTGAAAGCAGTCTTAGGTATATCTTCCTCCTTCACCCTCACTTGGTGATACCCCGATCTCAGGTCAATTTTTGAAAAGCATTTAGCACCCTGTAACTGATCAAATAAATCATCAATCCCGGGGAGGGGGTATTTATTCTTAATTTTCACCCTATTCAATTGTTAATAGTCGATACACATTCTCAAGCTTCCATCCTTCTTGCGTACAAATAACACTGATGCACTTCAGGGAGACACACTAGGTCTTATAAAACCCTTCTCTAATAAGTCTTTCAATTGCTCTTTTAATTCACACAACTCTATCGGGGCCATTCTATATGGAGGGATAGAAATAAGTTGAGTGCCTGGAAGTAAGTCAATACCAAAATCTACTTCTCGTTCAGGAGGTAAACCTGGAAGTTCATCAGGGAACACATCAACAAATTCATTCACTACTAGGACTGATTGAAGAGTTGGCGATTCTGTCTCCATATCCCTTACTCTAACTAAATGATATATACCCCTTAGATATAATCTTCTGGCCTTAAGATAAGAAATAAACTTCCCCTTTGGTGCCCCAACATTCCCTTTCCATTCAAGAACTGCCTTGTTTGGAAAGTGGAAGTACATTTTCTTAGTTCGGCAATCCACAGTGGCATAGTAAGAAGATAACCAATCCATACCCATTATAATATCAAATTCCACCATTTCTAACTCAGTAAAGTCATCAAATATGTCATGACCATAAATAGTTACTACACAACCATAATAAACCCTTCTAGCCATAATAGATTTACCGGTTGGTGTAGACACTTCAATTGGTTTATTCAATAATTTAGGTGTCCTCTTAAGCTTCCCAGCAACTAGTGAGGTAATATATGATAGTGTAGAACCAGGATCAATTAATGCATATACATTATGAGAGAATATGGACAATGTACCTATGACCACATCAGGTGAAGCTTCCAAATTTTGTCGACTCCCCAGGGCATAAGTGCTATTTTGGACCCCGCTAGAGCTAACTGCTCCTCTAACACCTCTACCATGACCCATAGGTGCTTGTTGGCCCCTACCTAATGGAGAAACTGTCGATGATGATGCAACAGCTGACCTAGTAGATTGTGCTATCTCACCCATACGCCTCCTCAGGTAATCTCTCATCATGTGCGCAAGCGCACCACAGCAATAACAAACATCTATTCCAACACGACATATACCCGGATAATTTCTTCCACACTATTTATAAGGCTGCCTAGGAGTCATTGACTGGCCTACTGAATATCCTGTTGTCGGTAAACCTTGTCCCTCACCTCGTTGACTAAACTGATTACCCCTAGACCCTTAAAGTTATGGTGGAGCACTGCTATAGAATAGGAGAATGATGACCTAGGCGGTTTATTAGAAAATCAAGGCCTAAGCTCACCTTGGGATGGTGTAAACTACCCTAAAGATCTGGCCCTCTTAGACTGCGCCCTTTCTAACTCCTATTTCCTTCTCCTTTTCCTTTGATCCTCTAATTTCTATGCAAAATCTTTCATTCGCTCTATATCCATGTCTTTATTTAGTGCAACAATGGTACAGTCTCTGACCAGATACGTATCCAATCTATCCACATATCGATGAACTCTGTCTATCATAGTAGCAACTACGTTAAGAGCATACTTAGATAGGGAATCAAATTGGAGGCTATACTCCCTCACACTCATATTCCCCTGGTGGAGGTTCAAAAATTGATTTGCACGGGCCTCTCGGATCTCTAAAGGCAAAGAATGGTCAAGAAATGCCTCCTTGAATTACTTCCATATGGTTGGGGGAGCATCTATATCTTTGGATTGCTTCCAAGCTTCATACCATAGTATAGCCATACTCTTCAACCTATATGCTGCTAACTCAACAGCTTCTGTACCACTCATATGCATGACATCTAAAGTTCGCTGAATCTGATCAATAAAGTCTTGGGATCTTTATTAGGATCAGACCTAGTGAAGGTTGGAGGGTCCAAATTAAGGAAGTCACATATCCTTATGTCAGCTACCCTATTTGCACCACCTGTAACCATAACTGGACCTTCCTGTCTTTGGCCTTGGCCAGCAACTATGTGAGTCAGTAGTTGAATTGCATTTCTCAAATCTTGTACTGTAGTATCAATAGGTGGTTCTAGGGGAATTTCACTATTTCTGGGTTCATCAAGGGTTGAAGGTGTTAGAGATGTCTGTGACAAAGACTCATATTGAGCCTCATTTTGTTGTCTCACATAACTGGGTGAACCAACCACCACTTCTACTACCTTTCCATTACCTTTGTTCTTCCTAGTTTCTGGCATACTTGTTATTTGTACAAAACAATTTAGGAGTTAGCCATAATTCACCTAGCTCTATGGCACGATCTAAAGAATGAAAGGAAAGTAACAACTCCTAGATGCCACATAGCCTCCTACTTATAAATGTGGTGCACAACACATCGATAAACAAGACTCTAAATTGACACGGCTTTGTAGACTCCCTAGGATGACCCACTCCAATACCACTTCTGTCACGCCCCAAGTCCCATTAGGGCGGACCGGCACCCGTTGCCGATAAGGCTCAGGAGAACCAACCTACATCTATGCACTTTCTATACACCTTATAATGGATTTTTATAATTTAACATGCCTTTATGTAGGTAAATAGTGTTACATCTAAAAGGAAATGCATATTAATAGGGCATTGGGGCCACGATGTCGGATGTACGAGATATGACCATACTTAAATTTACATATTCTACAAAGCCTCTAGATAATAGAAAGTGTCAAATAAGGGTCAGGACAAGCCCCGTCTCGAATAACTGTATAATAGAACCATTTAAGCTTTAGACAGGCACAAAGCTCTGGAACAATCTGGAGCTTGGTAACAGCAGCTGGATCTCCTGGACTCTACTGGGGAGATCTACTAGCACCTGTACAGCAGAATGAAATGAAGGTCCCCCACAAGGGACTCAGTATGAGATAATGTACTGAATATGTAAGGCAGCAAATATTGTATATGAAATAACAACTCAAATGAAACAATGCACTAGGATAAAATAATAGACCACCTTTGGATATACTTTGGAATCATGTACTTTAAGTTCTTTATATTGCTTTACCTTTACTGTATAATCTGTGCACATCATGTACTGTAAAAGACCAGCTGATCAGTGATAAACTGTATCGGGTTCGTTCCTGGCTAGGTTATTCCTTAACCCCTCGAGCTACCACCTGTAATAAGATTTTCCGTGGCAAGGTGATTCTTCGATCATCCCTGGCTAGATTCTTCCTTAACCCCTCGAGCTACTACCCATGATAGAATCATCCCTGGCTAGGTGATTCTTCTACTCCTCAGGCTACCACCCATCAAGAACTATATACTTTAATTTATCTTTCAATTACCTTTAAGATAATTCGATTGGTGGTCATAATATTGGAGCTATAAGGTTGTATAGGCAGCATATGACATGTAAATAATTATGCAAGAAAATATAGCAATGAAGAGTGTGTGTTACATAAACAATGCAATGCGTATGAAATGAAACAACTCATGAACTTTGTTTAGCAACAAAAAAACTCATGTAAAAGATATCCACGTATATATATAGGAGAATATGAATATGTGAAAGAATGAAGATATGGTTGCTTGTCATGTAGGAGTAGATAAATGCCTTTAATTACCGAGGGATCTATGTTTCATGCCAAATGATACAAAATCAAGTAACATTACATACCTCGTTATATGACCTCGTTACTACCTTGGAGTGGCTGCATTTAGCTCAAATATTTATCTACATCAGATTAGGCAATAATACTAGTATTAGAAGCAAAGCAACACTTCTTGATAGCCTAATATCATAAAAATGATCACCCGGACAGCAAGCTTTCAATTAGTGACGCAAAGGCATTTCTTCAACCTTTTCACTTATAACTGTATTTTCTAACAACAATTCTTATGTACATGTCATGCAAATCTTATTTTCATACCCTTAACAGTCCTACAACATCCCACAAAGCATAACATATAACAATTCTTCACAACATACAAACAAGTGGCACAACGTTACATCCTTGCTCCACACTTAGACGTCAACAATCCTGAAACTATTTTTGCTTTACCTAATTTGTTTCCAACAGTTTTACCTCATAAAACCAATCTTACTATAGTCCAAATATAATCCCAAAATAGGGGAAGGTCGGTGGAACAACATACTACAATTCTACATAACCTACAAATGGACAGCATAACGTTACCCCCCTTCGCTACACTTTGACATCGACAAATCCAAACCTTATCCAACTCTAACCAAACTATTCCACCAACATTGACATATACAAATAGTGCTACTATAGTCTTAGAACATCATCCAAGAAGTCATTAAGGACATGAGCCAATAGCTTTAAATCCAACAGCCCACAAATTTCAATCAACATTACACCTAACATAGCACAATAAAATTCATTTGTTAAATGAAACCAAAATCTGGGCAGCAAACTTAGAGTATTGTTTATAATACAAACCATGTTAATAACATCAAATTCTCTTCATAATACATCCTATAAACCAGTTAGAAATCACTAAAACAAAAGGAAAGAGTGCAGCAATTTTTTGGATACAAGCTGTCCAGAATTTCCAGCATAACATATTATCATATACTTCTTGATTTTTAAGAAGAAACCTTACCAAAAACACAATTGTAATCACTTACTTTTATCTTCAAAGTTTATGAACTCCTTAAGAACCCTAAAAGAGTCGTTTGCCTGCTGCTTTGCTAGGTTGAGATAAGTTTAGAGAGAGGATTGGGAAAGTTGAAAATTTTCTAAGTGTAAGAGTGGCTGAAATTTTGCTACTTATAACTCCTTTTTAAAGGGTTTCTTTGGACGTCTTTATTTGGACATTTTGACCAAATAAAAACTCATTTTCTTAGGCTTATTATTCAGCAGCTTAGTCCCCAAAATTGGGCCAAAATGAACATCAAATTCTAATGGACTTGGGCTGCCAATTTTAAGCTTTCCTCCTAATCCGTTTTTGGCCCAAATGGTCAAGTAGTTTGTGTTACACTTGGGCTCCTCTTACATTCTTTTTGGACTGAAAATAAGTTTCATTTATGATGCTAAATCATGGGCTAAAGTTATACCCTTAAAACGGATTTTATCCATTATCGAACATGGACAAATTTGACGTCGAGCCTCGTCTCGGTTTAGCTAGCAAATTCAAGCTAAGCAAGTTGGTGACTCACTTACTAGATTATTAATTCATACAAAAACCTTAATTCTCTTACTTTCTTTAGGGTTGTGATATCCTCAATTTAATATAAAACACATATACACTCGACCCTCTTAAGCGTTAGATGCCCATATCGCCCGTTAACACGAGAATCTAGCACTTTCAAGAATTGACACTACTTGGACCAATCCATATCATGATTAATTCACATAGCATTAGTACATGTAAAATGTGGGGTGTTACACTTTTCTTCTTTCAAATCCGCTTCTACCTTTGAGGCATCATGGAAAGCCATTTCAAGAGTTTCATCGTGCTTAAGCTTCAATGGTTTTAAGATATCATACCTTAAGTTGGCCACAAATCAGATCAAAGTACATTACATGTTTTCTTCCATTTAAGACTTCATTCTCAAGTTCTCAAACCAATCATAATACTCTTCAACACTTTTAGTATCTTGCCTCAATATAAATACCTTCTTGAGTACTTCTTGGTAATAGTTTGGAGTCAATTATCTCAACTCCATAAGTGCAATCAACTCTTGCCAAGTAGGTAACTCATAGATGTGATGTCTCTCCCTTTCCCTCATCTTGGACTCCCACCAAGTAGATGCATACCCTCAAATTGTGTGAGAGCATACTTTGCCTTCAAAGTTTTCGAGATATTATTTGTGAGAAAGATCTACTCACTTTGAATTTTCCACTCTAAGAACTCATCGGGGTCACTACTTCCTTTGGAACCTTGGAAGTGTAAACTTGATAGTGTTCAAGCCCCTATCTTGATCATTCCTCTCCCCAAACCTATTTCCTTTGTTTCCCATCCTATCTCCTCTATATCCCATCCTATCTCCTCTATTCCCCATTCTATCTCCTCTATGCCCATAATCTCGACCTCCCATGCCATGATCCCACCCCAAGTCTCAAGTTTGGGCTCCTTCCCTTTGTACTCCATAGGTATCCCTACCCTTATGCTCCCAAAACGCATCACTGTTGAGATCTCCACAAATTTCATCATAGTGAGGATTTTTGTATTGTTAATCTTGGTAGGGAACTTGTAGTGCATTTAGTGTAGGTGATGGGTGACATGTATTAGACGATGCATTTGATGCGTTTTGGAATAGAGTTTGGTAATGGACTTGGTTCTCCACAAAAGGAAGATTCTCTTTTGGAGGGTGATAAGGTTTTGGGTTCGGGTGTGGTGTAGCTTTTCTTGGATGGTTTGGATTGTTGTTGATTTGGAAAGTGGGGCTTTGGTAGATTCAGGTTCGGCTTTGTAGAGGAAAACATAGATTATGGGCTTATCTCGGGGTAATGGTAGTGGAATGTATCGATTCCCTCCTTATCTCCTCATTTTCAAGTTGAATTGTTTTCCTTCGATTCACATTCTCCACCCGTACCAATCTTTCCTCCAAACCACCCATCCTTCCATTCATCTTCTCTATTTATTTGGATAAGCAAGCAAGAGTTTCCATGATGTTATTTGAACCTTCCCCAATTGGACTTGCATTAGCATGATACCTACAACACTAAATAAACAATATTAGTAGCAAAAGTCTCACGTCACTCATATGTAACTCTCAATGCACCTTCTACGATGTCATCTCAAAATTGTTAATGAATTGGATCTGCTCAATCTATTTAAGGTTACCCATCCTTTGTGGTGGAGTGGATTCTTTTAACGACCCCAAAAAGTGCCCAAACATGTGCCTCGGAAGTACCCAGAATCGTGATTTCCATATATCTAAAAATCCATTTTTTATTTTGAAAATCCAACTTCATATTCTTGTTCAAGGACAAATTGAATGGGGAACGGGTCTAACCCAAATTTTAGAGCAACCGTATCAAAATCCAAAAATCGCAAAAGATGTGATTTAGGAGGGTCAACTTTGAAGGGACATATCTCTTAGCACGCAAAGAATTGGATTTCCCACAACTACCAAATTAAATATATTTGACTTAGCTTTCCAATACACTTGGTTTCACCTCATTCCGAGTTTGGATGAAGGATTTATGCCTATTTTCGTAGAAGACTTTTGTATGGAAAATGCGGATTCCAAGGGTTTCCACGCTTGAAAATACATATACTTAGCCTTATTTAACCTTCATATCATCCTTAACATTCCCCAATATCCTCTCAAACACTTAGACTCATATTTAACCCTAAATTCAAGTCCCAAAACTCAAGACCAATCTTAAGGATTTCATTCAAACTTCAAGTCTTCATCTTCAATCTCTTTCAAGAGTTCTCCAAAGCTAAGGTATGTGGTGTTGAACCATAGGGTCCTTTCACCGATGGTGCCTAAGCATCCTTTTTACTAATATTGCATGATTTAAAGTTGATTTTACATGTGGGTCTTGTATATTGAGAAATTTACTGCCTGGTGATTTAATTTCATGAAAGTATGGTTGTTTTAGTATGCTTTTAGCTATGAATCTTGGATCTAATGTTGGATTTGAGAGGGGTTTTGATATGAATGCCTTGGTGGCATTGAAAGGTTTTGATTGATGGTTTTACAATAGATTTTCTTGCATGATTTTCTCTCTAAATTGCATGGTCTTTTACCCCCATTACACACAGCCCAAGTGTTTGATAAAATGTCCGTCTAGGGTTTCTTGTGGAAATAAAGGTCCAAAGCATGAGATATAATATGTTTGACTATATGATGTTAAAATGTACTTGTGCATATGATCTTCTCTACATTAAAAGTCTTGTATTAGACTATTCCCGACCAGGGGGGACAAGAGCCCGGGTAACCATGTTGGCGCTTTATATTTATCAACCATGTGAGGGATTTATACTTCATCGCCGTGTTGATAAGGTGTGATTACTATCAATCATATGAGGGGTTTATAACACACAACCACCAAGGGTTTTATACCTTGAATAACTCAATTGTTCTCTTCTACACATGAAATTTTATATGAGCATGAGTTACTTAAACATGTTTTACGTATGTATCAAGCATACATGCCATATTGTTATATTATGCCTATTTCCTATTGTTATATATTTTGATTATGATGTTTATCTCTTGTTGCATTACATCTTACATAATTAGTACATTTAAACATACTAACGTATACTCTTTCCTACATGATATCATCATGTAAGAGCCGATGCCCAAGTTGATCATCCTCCTCCTCCACGTGGCTAGTTCGGTGCTACTCAAGCTTGTTGGTGAGTACTCCAGTTCGGGGACTTTTCCCTATCTTCTATTATCTTGTATTGAGACACTTTACTTTATATTCGTTTTGACTATGAGAGTGAGCCCAGTTACCTTGTCGTGGCCCCCATTCTCATCTATGTATTTAGAGGTATTTGTTGGACAAGTCATGCATCTATGATTTGAGCTAAGACTCTTTATCTGTTGATGGTGATGCTTTGAAAGTTATCCCTTAGTCTCTTTCCCCTTGTTCTTACTTCATGCCTTTTTACATGCTTCCGCGACCAATGACGTATAATGACAAGTTAAGAGGCTTGATTAGGGACCCTTCGGGCTCCTCATTCGTCGTGTAACATCTAGGCCCTATTTTCGGGTCATGACAATTCTTATGACTTTTGAAAGAAGGATGACTCAAACAAAGCTTGAGAACATAAATAAAAGAAGAAAAACTAGAAGAAAGAGGCACAAGAAATATCAAACTAAAAAAAAACTAAGTAACAAAAGTAGAAGAAAGTACTTGTTGTTACCTAATTTGAAGAATCGAAGGGATGATTTATTATTTAGAAACTAGTTAACAAGTAATCAAAGATGTTAATAAGTTATTAAATAGTTGAAGAATGAAAGAAAAATTAGTGACAAAGAAAAAGAATTGAGTTCGGACATTGTTTGAAGGCTTAAGGTGTTCATGACTTGAAAGGGGTTTGATTTGATGATTAAAACTAGTTAACAAGTAGTTAAAGATGATAATTACTTTCTAAATAGTTAGAGAATCAAATAATAAAAAATTTTAAAAAAGAATCATTTCGTTTGGACACTTAGAAAAAATTTTATGCCCAAAACCCTCTCATACTTGGAAAAAATTTTAGGGTCTAAAACTCTACAGATTTTTAGTCTCTGAATTTGACTAACACGCACCACATGGCACGTCTGGAATGAGAATCTACACTGACTTGCACTAAGGCACTGATGTGGCTGAGTGGCGCCTAATTTGGCACTGAGTTGGCACTGAGTTGGCGTTGACGTGGAAATTAATTTTTTTATTTTTTAAAAAAATGAATTTTTTTGGGTTTTTTTTAAAATTTTCACTAAGAGCCAACCAACATCTTGAGCAACTTTGACTTAAAAAAAAGGATTAAATGTACCTTTTTGTCTTCTTTTTCTTCAAGAACACCAAGAAAACACACTAAATCCCAACACCTTCAAATTAACTCGGAATTGGCTCAAAATTTAGGATTAACTTCCCCTTAATCTAGATAACAAACTCCAATGATCATTAACCTTCAATTTCTTCTCAATCAAAGAACCCACTTTCAAAATTTGAAAAGTTTGAATGCTCAAAACCATTCAATGGCAACTTCACTTCCACATCTCCAAATTGAATAAAATTCGAGATATAGGCCTAGAAAACACTAGTGAACAAGAATCTATTGTCAAAAACAACAAATCAAATAAAAAAATTTGGGTTTTTTTTGTGGATCAAAATTCCAAGACCTAGATTTATAAAAGCAAATATAAACCTACGCTATTGATACCAAATGATTAAGAACAAACAACAAAGAAAAGGAAAAGGGAGCAAAGATAGAAGGATATATGGATTAAATTCAATCTATTGAACTCATGGGAAACAAAGGACTAAAGCCCTCACCTCCCAATTGATTTCAACAACTCGAATCAAACCTTACAAGGAAAAATTGAAGGAAATTAAGAACCACAAATGGGCAGCCTTCAATTAACCAAGCAAACAACTCAACTAACAATTCTAAGAGTTCTTCGTAATTACTCACTAATTACTCACCTAAGAAGATACTATAATTTGATAATTCAATATTTAACATTGTTTAAGTCTTCCATATGATAAAATAAGACTATTTATACTAATTAAATAAAAGAAGACATTTTTCTTTACATTTTTACCCTTAATGAGTAAAGGCCTTGTTTGGTTGCCTTCTTTTCAAATCCTTGGTTACACAAGCCTTTATTTGGTGACCATCATGCTCCTCTAATGCTTTCATGTCATGAACATTGCTTGTAGGTCTTGGAGATCTTTTGTTTTACTCCTTGTGAATGGTCTTAAGGGGTACACACCACTCATGTTGGTGTCATCTCTACTTTGCATGTTATTAATCCTAGTACTACTGCGCCTCTGGAAGGTATTGAGGTATAGGAGAACTTGTCCTATGAAGAAGTTCTTATTGAGGTGAAGCAACTTAGTAAAAAGGATGTGGTTTCATAAGGTACTTTGGAGAAATCAACATGTGGAGAGTGCCACATGGGAGGCTGAGTTAGACATGATGAAATGATATCCCCATCTTTTCAATTCTACTCAAACCTAAGGTATTCAGTTCTTCATTCTCCATGTGGTCCTAATTCTTTCACTCTTGAGTTTTATGACATGGATATATGTGCACCAAAATGATTTTTATGATGTTTTGAATTATTTGAATATATTTTGATATGAGTTTTAATGACTTTATGATTTTGAAGTAATGAAATATACATTATATCTTATGTTTTGATGTTTCATGTTCAAAGTCAAGCCTTGTTCTAGAACATTCGAGGAAGAATACTCCTAATGGGGAGATGATGTAAGGACTCGGACTTTGAATGACCTTAATAGAGCTTGGAAATTTGGTTCTGGAAAGGTTTGGACCAAGGGGATGCTTCATGAAAGCGTTCGCGGTCTATGTGAGGCTATACGGATCGTGTGGAGCCTCCTTGAAGTGGCTCTTGCCTTTTGTGGGGTGTGTAGGCTTTAACGTGGAGTTCGGGACCAAGGCATACCTCACATGGACCCCATATATGTCGTGTGAGGCTTCACGGACAATGTGGTAGCCTTGGCCTTGAAATTTCATAGTTTTGAAACCAAGGCATGTCACACATACCGACTCATAGACAGCATGACCCTTCACGGTCTGTGAGGTCCCCCGTGTAGGTGCCGAAATGAAAATTTTCTAAGTATTAGATCACCGTCTTGGAACTTTTTCATGAAGGATTTTTTTAAATGATGTGGTACGGAGGAGTATACAGTTTATATACCTTGGTACGGACCATAAGACCAACTGTATGGATGCCTACATCGAATTTTTCTAAGTATTGAATTACCATCTCGGACCTTCATTAGTAAGAAATTTTCTGTGTCAAATCATGAACCAAATATATGGTCCATATACCCATACACGGACCATATACCCCTCTTTGAGACTCCTAACTTCAATTTTTCTACTTATTTCATTAATGGTGTTTTCATAATTGTGGTTCTTACTAAGTGTCTTTTGTGACTTTCTATGCTACCTAAAGACATTTAAATCACCTATACTTTATTTCTCTCATTCAAAGTCATCCTTACACTTAGAATTATATTTAAATCTCCTTAAGAACTCTCTCAAAGACTCTTGTGAAGACTAAGCTTGGGAAACAAGGAAAAATCCTTTTCTTCATCAAATTTCTTCTTGAATCTCCTTCATTAACTAAGGTATGTGGGACTGATTCTTGGTCCCTTTCAACCAAGAATACCCAAACTCTTTTTACTTGAATTTCATGAAATTTTACTTACTTTAAATATGGGTTTTGAAAATTATTGTTTATTAAATTCAATTGAAGTATGAGTTATGCTTTATTGATGATTTTAAGTTGATTTAAGCCATAATATGTTGAATTTCATTTTAAGTATGAATATTTAAATATCTATTGTCCCTTTAATGTTTGACCTATGCATGAGTAATTAATACTATCACTTGAATGTGGATTTTACATATTGGTTTACTTGAATTCCACATTATATTATTCATTTTAGATTGAATCTATATTACCTATTACTATTCACATATCATTCAGGGCATATGCATTCATGAGCATTGGATTTTATGAAAATTAGGAAGTGGGTTAAGCCCAATTATGTTTATGCATATGATATTGATATGATTATGGTCATGACAAGAATGTGATCACAAATATGTCCATTGTTATTGGCTCTTTGAGCATAGTAAGTGTTTGCACCATATTTTTATGTCCACGACCAATTCTTATGCATGAGAAGCATGATTATAAACTACGATTTGGCTTTTTATCCCAAGTATAAATGACTATGAAGAGTATTTCGCTTCTAAGTCTAAATGTGCATTGAAAGGATTCGAAATGACTATTACCTATTTTGAAAGAATGTATATGTATAAGTATTCTCGTGGAATATTTTCACTTAGCATTGATGGATTGGGAGCGTTAGGGCTATACCCAAGGGTCCTCTCCCTTTCTGTGAACTATGTAACAACATAGGAATAGTAGTCATTACCAAAAAGATATGGTCGTAAGGAATGGTTATACATTGATATGATATGACATGATATTGGAAATCCTTCTAAAATGATTGGGTCTTAAGGAAGGTGTCCATCAACCGAAATGACTGGGTCGTAAGGTGTGATGTAGCTTACCCTTGGCAAGTAATCTTCTACTACCAATGCGAGTTCTTCATTGGACTAATTCATGTAATAGCTCACATGAGTTTGATTTGTCGGTTATAGTCCATCCCCATTATATATGAGCATTGTGGCATTTCACGCATCATGGATTTCATGCATATTGTTATATTACTTTTCCTTCCTATATATCTCCTTCTCTATTATGTACCCTAGTTATCTAATATTGAATGCAAGTTTGATAAGTCATATGCATTCCATTGCCTCATACTTAGTACATTCAAACGTACTAACGCATACTTTTGACTATATGATCTAACCATGTAGGGACCGAAGACTACCTTTACCCACCGTAAGATGGTTAGCTTGGATCTTGAGATTTGCTTGTTGTGGTGAGTCCTGTTTTCCAAGGACAAACCACCATTCTTCTACCTATGGTGATTTTGTTTATGTTATTTTCTTTGAGAGTGAGCTCGGGACATGTCTTGCCCCCATCCTATCTAGAGACATTGTTGGACATCTTGTAGACTCTTTTATGTTTACATGCTAAGTCCTTTAGAGATTATGTTTATGGATATGACCATCTACTAGATATCGTTATGTGGAGTTGTGATTATTATGATGTGTTCTTATGTTATGTTGTGAAAGATCCTATGTCCCAAATTTCTCCCATAGAGTGAGTCATACTTACCTGCTCCTTAGTCTTTATATGCTATGTGTTAGGTGGATACATGTTAACCCCTTTCCCTATGAAATCCCCATAGTGTGAGTCCTACTTTCCCATCCCTTAGAACTATGTGTTTACTATTTGTATATGCTTCCGAACCGATGATGTGAATATGGATACTTTGAGGCTTGTTTGAGGACTCTTGGGTTCCTATCTGCCATGTCACTCCTAGACTCTATGTCCAGGTCGTGACAGTCTCCCTCCCATTTTTCATAAATGCATTATTCATTTCAAGTTGATCAAAGTCAAAGGTCTTAATCTACTTGTCAAAACAAATATTCCATGTTATAGATGCTTGTTTCAATCCATAAATGGATCTTTAAGCTTACAAACCTTGTGTTCATTGGCATTTTCTATGAAACCCTCTGGTTTTGCTATATAGATACACTCATCAAGACTTCCATTTAGAAAATCTATCTTGACATCCATTTGCCATATCTCATAATTGTAATGAGCATCTATGGATAAGAGAATTCTAATGGATTTAAGCATGGCTACTGGCGAAAAGGTTTCCTCATAACTAATTTCTTTTTTTTGAGTGGACCCTTTTGCAACAAGCCTAGCCTTAAAAGTTTTCACTTTTTCATCCACACCTCTCTTTTTCTTAAAGATCCACTTACATCAAATTGGCTTAACACCTACAAGTGGTTCTACAAGATCGTAGACTTGATTAGAGTACATAGACTCCATTTCAAATTTCATAGCAACAATCCATATTTTAGCATCTATATCATCCAGTGCTTCAGCGTATTTTAGTGGTGTTGCAATAGGATCTTCAGGAATTCTATCATATGATACTCACAAGACCGTAAGCCTTCCAGGCTTTCTAATGACTCTCCTACTACGATATCTAGTCACTATAGGTCCTGCTACTTCTTGAATTAAGATTGGAACACCCTGAATATCTTCCTCCACAATGGTCGACTGCCTAACATTGCTCCCACTACTTTGTGGTAGTGAAACGTCAGATGTTGGCTTCAGAGCAGCTTCTTTCGCTGCCTCAGTTGCAATTTCATGCCTATTGACATGCCTCCCACTATGTAATCATAATGAAAGGTCAACAACTGGTTGTGGAACTTGTTCTGTCGATTCATGGCAGTTATTCATTTGGACAGTTCCTGTAACACAAATTTACTTTTAGGAATATAGTTCATGAAATAGTCCTATTCTAGAAATTTGGAATTTTAGAAACAATCACCTTTTGTTCCTTCGGACAGTAAAATAAACATCCTTTAGTTTCATTTGGATATCCAATGAAAATGCATACTTCTATTCTAGATTCCAACTTATTCATTTTATGTTTTAGCGCATGTGCTGGAAAGCCCCAAACTCGAATATGTGGTATATTAGGCTTATACCCATTCCACAATTCAAATGAGGTTAATGGGACAAATTGGAAGAAACTAAATTTAGAATATAATTCACAGTTTCCAAGGCATAGCTTCCAAAGCCAAATGATAAATCAGAATAACTTAACACTGATCTAACCATTTCCAAAAGGGTTCTATTTTTGCATTCTGCCACACCATTTTGTTGAGGTATTCTTGAGACAGAAGATTATGAAGTAATTCCTTATTCTGACAAGTACTGAATAAATTCAGCAGAAAGGTATCCACCACCACGATCGGATCGTAATGTTTGCATATGTTTACCATGTCATTTTTTCGTTTCAATCTTAAATTCTTTGATATTTCAAAGCATTCAATCTATGGAACAACAAATAAGCATATCCATATTTTGAGTAATCATCAATGAGAGTTACAAAATACTCAAAACTACCTCTTGCTTGTATATTCATTCGGCCACACAAATCAGAATGAATCAATTCTAACTTATTAATTGTTTTATTTCCTTTAGAGGGGAAAGATCTCTTTGTTATTTTGCCTTCTAAACAAGATTCATAGGTTGGTAGTACATCCATTTTCAACGAACGCAAAGGTCCATCTGAAACCAACCTCGAAATCATATTTATATTTATACGACAAAGATGGAAGTGCCATAAGTAGGACTCAATTCAGAAATATGCTTTCTTTTGTTTAAAATATCAATGTTATTTAGTTCATTTTCTTGTAGCATGGTATGGGAAACTTGACACATAAATAAATCATGTATTTTGGGAGCACTATGGATAAAATGGTTATAATGCTTAATAACATCACAATTATTATTAAAATAAATCGAATAACCAACATCCATTATTTTGAAATGGAAATTAAATTCCTTCTTATTAAAGGTAGATAGAGGACATTATTTAAAACAAGAATTGGGGAAGGACTAAAAGAAATGGAAACAATTCCTACAGTTAGGGATGGTGCTAGTTCTCCCAGCTTAAAAATAGAGATTTCATATTCACTTAGATGTCATGTCACCTAAAACCCCTGAAAAGAAGTACAGACATGATTAGTGGCTCTCGAATATACAACGCATAATTGGGTAGAAACAATCGCTAAACATGTTTCAATGACATTTAAAAAAGAATTACCTTTTTTTTTCATCTTACTCTGTAAGTCAGGGCATTGTTTTTTGTGATATCTAGGATTTTTACAAAGGAAACACTTGCCTTTTGGCTTGTCCACACCATCCTTGGAACCTCGTAGTTTCAAAGCCTTTCGAGGCTTCTTCTTCTTCTTATTTTGGGCTTTTACTAATTTAGAAGAAAATGGGTCAGCCCTATCCAGTAACATTGCTATAGAAGTTTATTGGTTGATGCTGGTCTCTGCCTCTTACAGCTATTCAACAATTTTAACAATGACAAGACCATCTTGTTCATGTTATAATTCAAGTGAAATTGTTCGAAACTGTCCAGCAAAGTCTAAAGGACCAACTCAACTTGGGATTCCTTATTAATCTCAACACTAAGTATTTCCAATTAATTTAAGTAACTCATCAATTTAAGCACATGCTCCCTAATCGAAGAACCTTCAGCCATTTTCGTGGTTAAAAGGGCCATCATAGCAATCTTCTTGGTAGCACGATTCTTCTCCCAAAACATCTCTTTAAGAGATGCGAGTATATTGTAAAGAGAAGGTATTGACTGATGTTGATGTTGCCAAGACATTTACCATTGAGGCAAGAATGTAGCATCTTGCCATCTCATCAACTTTTACCCACTTATCATAGGCCTCAACTTTTTCAAAAGTAGGATCTACTGGTTTGACAAGACACTCCTCAACCAGTACAAACTTATAGCCTTCAGCAGTAAGAACAATATCTAGATTTCTTTTCCACTCCACATAATTAGGACCTCCCAACTTATTTTGATTCAAGTTAAAGTTAAAGGATTGAAGGAAGACACACTTAGTCTGAGAGATAAAAGAAAACAAATCATTAGGTATATGCTTACCTAAAACAACAAGACACATACAATCATGCATGTGAACAGTTAGAGTCGTTAGTAAAACTTAACCATTCCAGCAAATATATGAGTATGCTCAAGTATATGACCACATAAAATAGAAACATGTCCAACTCAGTTAGAGAGCACTATGTTCAGTTTGGTCATACATATATAGAATCTTTTAAATATTAACTCAACAAGGAACTTAGTTGGAAAAGTAAAACGGGTCATCAAATCAAAATAATCATTACAAACAATGTGCAAATGTGTATGTTTATTCGATTGGAAAAAGGACGAATGTACATATATACACATACATTGCAGCTATAAAATAGTTGTATAAACATAAGGAATTAACCCTTGCAACCCTAGAGTTTTAAATTTTTTTTTTAATTTTTAAATTTTTAGAAAATAAAAAAATGGCAAAAAAATCCATCTAAATGACATTTTTTGGCCAAAAAATGTCGTACACCACAGCAAAGCAGTGGCTATTGCTCAGTGGGTCATTTCTAGTGAATTCGCCAAATATCAGATCAATCAGAGTTCGTGAAAAAGAGCAAAACTCCAATACCAACCAATGTGACAATCATTGAACAGTTTTACGATGAGGGTAAATCAGACAATCTATTCAATATGGCCAACCACTATGCTACTAGGTGTAGTACTGTCATGCCTCGGGAAGGTACCCTTGGCGTGACTGACACTCAAAGACTATTACTAGTCTCCGAGCGAACCACTTGGCCTCATCGTCACATCATACTCAACAGCGAAAGAAAATAACTCAAATATAATATTAGCAATGAAAACTCACTCGTAGTTTCAAAGGAACAAGTTTGAAATTATATAATACTTTTAACAAATCACACAAAAAATGTTTATGAAGCATCTACTCAACAATCCAGATAGTGCCATAACAGGCCATAGACACCACAAATGAATAATGTTCTTAAATAAAGAAAGAAGATAAAAAGGGCTTCTCTGGAATGTAAGGAGAGCTTACCAACTTTGAAGAGTACTGATCTGGATCTCAGCGATTTGTAGGTTGAAGTCCTTTATCTCCTGCATCTGCATCATGAGATGAAGCAGGCCTAAATGGATGTCAGTATAGGGAATATACTGGTAAGTCAATGGCTCAAAAGTAATGTTTTTAGAATAATTACTTACTTCATCTCATGGACTCATGCTCAACTCAGAATATGCAAGTTTAAAACATTTCATGCATTTCAAAATATATATACACACACATAGTGAAAAATAAACTCAATTTAAGATCTCCTGGTCATTCAATATTTCTTGGGAGTTTCTCTTAACCGACATACCTCCCATCACTTATAATTAGGTGATGGACAACGAATATGGCATCGTTGCCTCGCTCGTCCTTAACTTGCCATGGAAAAAGACGCATCAACTCTGCTTGATGGTTCCATAATAAGTGTCCACTTGCGGGACTAGAGCTGCCAAAATGAGTTGTACAACTATCCTATACTGGCACATAGTTCTGTGGGTTAAAGTAGAAGTGTACTCGCTCCCCGCTCGGTGCTCGATACTTCTTCCAAGACTAAAACATACGCATTTAGCTCAATCCTCAATACTCAATCAATCAACTTAAAACTCAACCTCATTGGGTTATCCCAACTCATCTCAAGTACTCATCAATTTATTCAATTAATACAAGCAATCAACTTAACTCAACAAAATTCATTTAATGCAAAACGTCAAACTCGACTCACCTCAAACGGTCATTTAGACTCTCTCAATTTGACTCATCAGACAAAGTAGATAAGTTCTTCAGGATAATATAAATACTCAGGTTCAACATGTTTTTTATGCTTAACAATACTCAAGTTTTCTCAATTCATAAATTATCGATGGACTCAACTCAACTCAGTTTATGCAATAATCCATAAGCTCATATTAATGCTTATCAAGTATAAAATTTTAGTTCCATGTTATAATAATAATGTGACCAGTAATTTCTATATCATCAAGAGAATACATGTAAAAGATCTCAATTTAATATAGGACTTATCAAGCATTATCTCATTTCCAAATCTTAACTTATGTAAATAAAGTGACATGTGAATATTATCATTTACGTACAACTTTATAACTTGTATTGGGTACTCTTCACATTATAAAGTACTTAAAAATAACCTCATACATAGTAATTATCTTGAAAATGAAGATAGATATAAGTAGGAGCAAGTTACTAGAGTAAAATAGCCGATAAAGTCTAATTGAAAAATAAATATGAAAAGTAAAATTTTTCAGGATGAGGCATGGATATCTCTCTCTTTAAGGAGATTCAAGCTTATAATATTTTCCCTTTGTTTTCTACCCTTGCGTTCTCACAGCTTTCTCTCATTTTTCTGCCTTATGTTTTCTCACTTTTGTGTCTCTTTCTTTTGAGTAGAATGCTCTAATATTGATAGAGGCATTCAGCAAAGTTAAATCGATAAATTAATATGGCAATGGAGCAACCACTAAGGTAAAAGAAAGTGGAACAAGAGTCAGCATTCAACTAGAGTGGTCAAACCACTTAAAATTGTCTTAAAGAAAAGGAGGCATAAAGGATAAGGAGCACAAAATATAATAATAAAAATAATCCAATGAGGCATTTAGGCTCATACAATGGAAATCAAGACTTAGTGGATCATTTAGGTGTAATGGAACAATTATACGCACAATTCTCGGGCGTTACATATACTAAGATCAACAATGGTTGGGCAAAATAGAATAAACAGATAGATTTTTTTCTTAGTAGTAAAAAACAGATTATTTAGTTATTGCTAACTCTAAATTTTAAGGAAAAACTAGAAGCCTAAACAGAATTGTCACGCTACTATAAGTTATCTGAAACATTATTGTAAAAACTTATGAGACCCCATGTTTCTCGTCTTTCATAATTTATATACATAGGGTGACATATTATATATACATATATGATTTTAGACAGAACCTAAGGATAATAAGGCTGTCAATAAGTGGTTATATCAAAGACTTAAAATTTCAAGTCAAAGGAATCCCCTAGATATACATTAAGGCTTAAAGAAATGGCCCGAGTGGCACATTGCCCTTTTCAAAAGGTTTAAATTAGCTTTCACCTTTCAGATGGGACTAAAAGTGTACAATTTGCTAATAATAGATTTTTAAATGTTATTTTAATAGCACAAAGGTCATACGTTAAGTTTTGGAATCAAGAAAGTTGCAAGATAAAGGTTGGTCAAAGTTGCTATAAGTTTCTTTAAGAAATCCTTCTTAAATTTAGGTCAAATGTATCAGGCTATAACTCCCAAAATATAAGGAATTAGAAGGTCCAGGACCTATCATATTGAAGATCTATGAGTCTAGTTTGGAAGCATAAAACTGCGCATCAAACTGACTTCTATATAAAATATTATGACAGTTTTACTCTGACTACCCAACCAAGAAATCGGGTCATGGGCAGGATCAGGTCAGCCCACCTAGATATCAGCTAATTTGAGTTTTTTAAAGCTCAAACAGTCCCATTTCGTACAAAATAGTTAAGGAACCAAAGAGGAAGCTCTTTCAAGACATCAAAGTGATTTAGGTAAGTTTTTTGTAATTTTTACCTTTAAAATTTATCCTCATTCCTAGAAATATGTGTCTTATGCTTTACAATTATTTTCCCCTTCTATTAGCTGTGTTTGGAGCTGTTTTTGGGTTATAATAAAAGTGATGTTCTTTCTAGATATTCTTGATTTGTAGCTGGTGTGTTCAGGTAACAATCTTAGGACTCTTTTATGGTCATTTTTATGAAGTTTTGCGAACGTTTCCTCGCATAAATACTATTTGGCGAATCTTGTCATTAATGCTCAATTCTGGACTCTTTATAGGTGTCTTTAAGTTTCGTATATATAGTTGTTGCGAGAAGCTTAGTTGATAAGGAACAACTCTTGTGAAGAAGCATTGGGCAATAGGATGTTCGTTGGGAAAGAATGTTAAGGCTAACTCCATCCTTCCTTTTAGCATGAAAATTGAGAAGTTTCCCAAAATGATCAAGAAAGACCTTCAGTGAAAGGCATTGAGATTGTCGCTAAGTTATTTTCATGATGGTATTAGGTTGAGATTCCATTCGTTCACTTAAACTGGACATTTAATATCTATATATTATTTTGTCAATTTTTCTGACTACATATCCATATGTTCGAGTTGTTTCTCTTCTTGGTGTAGTGTCATTAAAATAAATGTAGATTACAAAAGGAATGTAGTATTCATAATCAGTCCTTTTTTCATACTAAAAATATAATTGAAGCACTTACAAAGTAATGCATTGATTTCCAATAATCTCTAGTGTAACGCTCCTATTTAAACTACTAAGGCACTTGATTCTGTTTAAATACTTTCTTTTACTAATTGACATGGGACTAGTATAAGCTTTATGTAAAGCACCTTTATGAACATTTTCAGAGTTAAAGCCTCATTCTAAATATTGAGTTAAGTTGTCAAACTTATTTCCAAGACATGTAAGATCCCACGAGTCTTGTGTATATGTTGGGACAATGATTATGATGTTACGAGGGTAAGTGTACCAATGAGCCAAGATTGGTGAAATTTATGCTATGTTTTATGAGGTGCATTCAATATTCCTATCATACATGGCACGTTATGTTTGGATTTCAAGGTATAATCGGAGGTATGGGGCCTACTTGCCTAAATGATTATATATATATATGTATATGGTACTGATCATGCCTAAGTTACACCTTTGTTTTGAGGATAAAAGGGTCGTTGTCAAATATAAAACCTAACCAAGGTTAGGGTCGAATTTCACAGAGAATACAGAGAGTCACAATGAATTCACCAATATGCAATTCAAGTAATTAACAACTCAATTCCCCAAGGGGTAGGGGTTTGCAATGTTCAACAAGACAACAAACTAAACTAACTAGCACAACAGACAATCAATAATGAAGAGCAACTTGGGTATTGTATTCCCCATGATTCACCAACTAAATATCCCCAGGTAACCCAATTTTTGACTAGAGTATAGCATGTCTGACAGTAATATAAGTTCACCAAGCCATTTGATCAAAGGTGAGAGGTGAATTTCACTATGTGACTTGGCCCATCTCCATAGTGTACAATACTAACCATTACTAATAATCCCATTCAACCTCCTCTTGGTCTAGTTCAGTTGATTAGATGAGAACATATCATCAAATCCTGTTAATCAATCTCTTTTCCTATTTATTACCACCTGGATCGAGAAGGTAACACTAGGCAAGTTTTAATGTTGGCCACCACTAGAAAACATGCAAAACAAAGAGAATTGATTAATATATGCAAATACTCATTCCAAGAATTGCAAATTATCCAGGTTTGTTTGGTTAGATCTTCATGGTTAGTTACTCATGCTATGGCTAGATGAAAAAAATTATGAATTCAGAAAACATAAGTAAACACTTATCCAATTGAATTAAAGAATAAGCAAATCCAAAGTTAATTGAGAATCACAAGATTTGAAGATCCAATTAATTCACAAGTGTATTCTCCTCCAAAATTTGAGGTCTTCAAGTACAAACTCTAAAAGTACTTTCTAATGATGTTCTCTCCTGTCCTCCCATCAAAATTAACCTTAAAAGTATTATTTATACTAATTATAATTAAGTCCTAAAAGCAGGAAAACTAGTAGGTGACTTTCTATGATAGGACCTTACGACTCATAAAGTGATTTACGAGTCATAATGGGGGTTTCATATTAGCCTCATGAATCTTTAACTACACTGCCATGAATTGACTTTACAATTTATAGAATGATTCATGAGTCATATTGCACTCTCATAGACTTCATCTGTATCAACTGGTCCTTCACTGAAATTCTTCACGAAACCTCTCTATACGACACGTAGGGTGATTTACATTCATATAGAGGTCTCGTACGGGTGAACTTCAGATCTCATCTTTCACTAGAAATCTTCACAAAAACCACTCTATGACTCATAGAGGGTCCTGTAAACCATTAGAAACTAAAAATTTGCTGCAATTTATCCCCAAAGTCATGCCAACCTGCTTTCCTCCAAACTAAACACCAAAAACACATATAAAATCATAAATGTCACATTGAGAACACACAAAATCCTATGTTTTGAGTATCAAATATGTTTTATTTTGACGGCACATCAACACCTTCAACTTAAAAATTTGCATGTCCTCAAGCAACAACTCAAACTATATAGACAATATAGCAACACATAGACCTCAACCTAATAGCATACATCACATATAATTCAAAATCATGTACCCACACCAATTTTTAAAAATAGGATTAGATAGCTATTCAGTAAACCAAAACACACTGGTGCATTTGACAACACAACTATGACAATCAAGGGAATATCAATAATCGACAATCACTTAACACGTCAAATGCTAATAATGCAATGCAAGTGTCTTCATAGAAAGAAGTCTCATTTTTGACACTCAATGATGATTACAAATTTAGTGTAGAGACTTTGTAAACACACTCACTCTCACAAATCATATTCATGCATGATGACTAATACTATAGCCTTTCCCCCATACTCATGACTTTGACTTTTAACTAACTACACTAGGATCACTTTAGGACTTTCTAGTCTTGTAACGTAGGCTCAGAGGGCTTTGTTATGGCATTTTGGGAAATTAGTGACTTAGGTCATCCTTGAACTACATTTTTCATGACTGTCACCTTACCAACTCTAATATTTTCACCTTATCCTCCCTTTTTCCACATTCAACCTTTTCCAGGTATTTTCTTTTCATTTATAAGCTTTTGCCTTATTTTTACACTTCATTTTGCTTTTAATCTCAATTTAAGGCATCTGTTTCTTTTTCTTACACCCGATACATGATTTTCTTCTTTTTCTCCACATTCTTAATTCACCACCATATTTTTGTGCTTCTCCTTTACACCGGCCACCCTTAACTTAAGCTTTTAGCCTATGGTGAAGTACACAATATCTATTCCTCCCACTTTTGGTGGCCGCCCTCAACATAGACTTTTTGCCTCAATCAAGGTTCACAGTACTCAAGGATTGACCAGGGTCAGTCTCAAGGTTTTTCACTATACAAGGTTAGGCTAATTAGGTGTTTTTGAAAAAATTGGTACATGTAAGGCTCAAATATTTGGAGCAAGGGATAAAATTTCAATTGGTTGGTCATTTTAGGCTATAGTGGACTAATTAAAGAACAAAGGCCTAAAATTTGTCCTAATCTATTCAATCTACAATCTAACTTAGAGTAACAGGGCAAGTTCTGAATTAGCACAAAATACATGAATCTAGTAAAAATAAGTTCACACTCACGTGGCATTGCTCACATTATCAATAAGAAACTCACAGATCATGCTTCATATCTCAATTACTCTCACTTATCATAACAAACAATTGTCAAACACCCAAACATGTATGGCTGCCATTTGACTACTAATCAAAATTTTTTGTGGGTACCATTTTCAAAACAAAACATAAAAATATGCTATATGCCATAAGTATCAGTACTATATGTTACAAATTTTATATAAACATCCTAAACATGGCGGTTCAATAGAAATTAAATATCCACGAGAAAAAAGAACATAGGCAAGAAAACCTCGGGATCAAAATTTGGAATAGTTATCGACCATAAACTACTCAGATATTACTATGCCCATAACTACCTACACCCCATCGAAAAAGATTGTCCATTGTCCCCAATGCACCAAATCAATCAAAAATAGAATAAGTAGGGGTCAAAAACATACCTCAGCGCCTAAACACCAGTTTGTGGTTGTGTCTGGCCATCCCCCTCCTGCAGGGTAGTCTTCTCAGCTATTGTACTATGTTCGAAGGAGACAATACTCCTCGCCCTATCATGCCCACGAGCTAACCTCATCTCTTCATCATGCCTCGATGTCCTCAAGGCCAGCCCCAGATCATCCTCCTCATCCTCGAAAACTTTTTCACGTACATTCCTCTCATCTGGCTCCACATCCATGCAAGGTCTCTTCTCGAGGGAATTTTGTGTATGCTTAGTAGAGGTAAATAAATCAAACAGCGGCATCGGAGATGTAGTCTCTAGTAGTGTTATAGGCGCCGCAAGTGATGATGTCATGTTAGCCCCAACCTTCTCGATCTCAGACTGGATGGCTCACAAATCTGAAGGTTAGGGCTCAGCTAACCTCTTCTAAACCTTCTCCCCAAAAGCATTGATGTGGGTATCCGCTCTAAAAATATGCTCTTGAATAGTACAAAAAGTGAACGCACGACTTTGCCCTTTGGATTTGAGATAGCCTACTGGACCTATGGCCTAAACTACTGAATAAGCTGAGATAACTGAGCCTCAGTACGTGAAAACCACTGCACCATGGCCTAAATAAATGAGGCAGACACATATACCATGCCTGTAGTAGAAGGCTGTGAAGTGGTGGCCTCTTGTGCAGAAGCACTTGTAGTAGGAACCCTCTCAATATCGACTGCCTCGGGCTACTGGGGTCTCTCCTTCGTAGTAGAAGCAATAGTAGTAGTGGTGGCAGTCGCTAAACCCTCACGTGGTGGCTTCTGAATGAACATCTCTAGCAGAGGTGGAGGTTGTGCCCGCCGGAGTGCCACTACATTCTCATCAGCCTTTATTAGGATGAGCTCCAAGGTCTGTTAGGCAGTCTAAGGGGTTGGTTTACTTTTGTTTTGGGCATGCTTAAGAAGCGGCGGTATCTTACCCTAGCAGTACGAAAAGATGCAAGGACGAATTCGACTTTCAAGCAAGCGTAATTAATTAAAGAAGCAATGAAACTGAACACAATGAAAGTATGAGAGACGACATTCTCTTACCGTGAGAACCCACCAGACTCCTCAACTAGCTAGTCCAACTGATGCAAAATCTCCACCCTAGACTCAAAACAAAGCCTATAGTGCAAAATGGGAAATGGGATGGAGATGACTCTCTTAGTGCTGACTCATGTATCTACTTTGCTATGAGTCGAGCCCAATCAATGTCATAGAAAGCCAATGTCACAACCCAAGCCAGGGCCTAGACGTGAACGGCGAATGGGGAACCCAAACGGACCCTAAATAAGCCTTATAGCATATCGTTATACATCCTTGGTCAAGGAAGCCATTAGAATGACAATAAGAGATAAACATGAACAAGGGAAATTGGGACTAAAGGTAAGCTTCCATATCATAAACATCAAGAACCAAGAGAGTCAAGACTTATAGCATAGATACAACACATGGCCAACAACACCTCTACTACATAGATAAGAGCATGGCCCAAGACAAGCAACCAAGCTCACCCTTATAGTAATGACAATATGTACTCCAAAATATACAAGATGTAGTCTAAGCATAAGCATGATAGAAGATAGATATTGTCCCCAGACATGAGGACTCACCAAAAGCTAACTTGAACAACTTGCCTAGACACATGGGGGAGGAAGATGATCAAATGGAGCTCTGGTTCCTGCATGGTCACATCATGTAGGCATAGAGTATGCGTTAGTATGTTTGAATGTACTAAGTATTTGGGATGGGATGCAATGCAACAAGAGATAGGTATTATAATCAAAATGCATAATTATAAGCAATAGATAGCATAATAACAATATGGTATGTATGAACAATGCTCAAGTAAATCATACTTTGCAAATAATTAATCTTACAAAGAACATAATATATAAATGTGGGAAGAAAGCTCAGCCGACATAACATAAGACCAAGCGAACTACAACTTGGAATCTCGTTGTCAACCCTACACCAGAAGAAAGGAGAAGTTACTTGCCAAGGTAAACCTCCTAATTACTAAGTGGATCCACTAAGCCTTATATGAATCGGGTACTCGCCTCTAGTTCTTAGACTCAGGTACTCGCCTCAAGCCTAGACTCGGGTACTCGCCTTAAGCCCTAATATTTAGGGTACTCGCCTCTTAGAGATTTGGGGACTCGGTGCTAATCCCTTCACCTATGGTGGCACGTAGTTCTGGGACTGCGGACTTGCCTCTAGTCCACTCAGTGTTAATTCTAATCCCACAGAATATATAAGATAATTATACTTTAACAACTTGCAATAAACATAAAGATATGGCACGAGTAGCTCTTAACATCTTTGACCTCAAACTTCAATCATAAGAATGGGTCATCATCAACATTATCCTTTGCATTAACATTAACATCAAAGGCTCACAAAAGGCATAATCTTAGAAAAAGGACTTAATACGGCCCTACAACAACATCAACATTTTCATAATTTAAACACATCTTTAGAAATCTCATAATCATCATAGAGTCACTTGAATTTTAACTCAACCAATAGATCATCAAAACTTAAAGAATCCTTAAAAAGACATTTTATCAAACACTTGGTGGGTGTGTAATGTTAGTGTAAAATCATGTAATTAAAGAGGGAAATCATGCTAGAATATTCAATGTAAAACCTTCAATAGATACTTGGTAACACTCTTAAATAATTTACATCAAAACGCTTCATCAAATATTACAATAGATCTTGGATTCATAGCACAAAACATGCTAAAATAGTTAGAATTTCATAAACCCCAACATAGTGTGAAGTGATTTTCATAATAAATAGGACCCATGAGTAAAGCAACCTTAAATCATGCAAATTTAGGTAAAAGGAAGCTTGGGCATCATGGGTGAAAGGGAACCATGAAACAAATCCACATACCTTAGCTTTGGAGATGAACGTAATGAAGATTAGAGATGGAGACTTGAAGCTTAGGTGCAATCCT
Organism: Solanum ossicruentum; assembly: GCA_025774065.1. NCBI lineage: Eukaryota > Viridiplantae > Streptophyta > Magnoliopsida > Solanales > Solanaceae > Solanum > Solanum ossicruentum. The sequence goes on from JAOTQR010000002.1 coordinate 10,987,079, forward strand.
TATGGGTGAAAGGGACACGTGAAAGAAACCTACATACCTTAGCTTTGGAGATGAACTTAGTGAACATTGAAGATAGAAACTTGAAGCTTAGGTGCAATCCTTAAGATCCGAAGAGGGTTTTGGCACTTGAAATTTGAGAGAAATATAAGCCTAAGTATTTGAGTGAGTATTAGGTAATGTCTTGTATGATATGATGGAAAAATATGGTTAAGTATAGGTATTTTCACGTGTGGGAAGGCTTAGGCCCAAGACCCAAAGGCCTTGGACCGGACAACAAAACCTGGACAAAAATAACACAAAGGTGTGTCGTGCTAAGAACACGCACTACCCACTGGAATTTAACACTTTAAAATTTTGGACTTTGCTACGGTTGCTCTAAAATTTGAGTTTGACCCATTTCCCACTCAATTTTGACCCTTGAATAAGAATATGAAGCCAAATTTTTTAAATAACTCATGAACTTTTAGATATATGGAAATTACAATTCCAGACACTTCCGAGGCACATTTTCGGGCACTTTTTGGGGTCGTTATAGCCAAGATGTTGGCAACCAATACTACACGCTCTGGCATATGTGTGTTATTCGCCTAAGGTCAGATGGATGTGTGATCTAACCATAGCCCACCAAAACTTGGTAGGAAAGCTCAGTGAAGCCTTTACTATAGGTTTAGTATGGGTGGTGACCCAAGCAGGCTCTAGACCCTACTCTTCAATATAACCAGCAACCCATCTCAGAAGTGAGGTCCAATGTACAAGATCCTTCATAATCAATGAATTTCTAGCCTTCCCCAACATTTGATCAAACTCTGTTGTAGATCTAGGGGCACAGTACTCGGGACCAAAAGGTACACAAAGGATCATATTCTCAGAAATATCAACCCGCCGACCTCTCACCTATACCTCTATCAATCTATGTTGAGTGATAGGTCTCTTCCCCTTGGGAAGACTGTGCTAAATCATGGTTGAGTAAAATGTATAAAACTCCTATACCATAATTGGGAAGTATCATCCAAGTGACTAAGTTAGCGACTTGAGCCTATAACGTATCATCGTGTCCTTTAGACCTAGGACATGACTCAATCAATCATCAATGACCTTGGGTTCCTCATATATGGAATGGATAGGTTTGCCCGGCTCCTTTGGCTACATCCTCTCCAAAAATATAGCCTTCATTTCCTCAACACACCATCAGTAAGTACTAGCATCCGGTGCTGATGAAGAAGATAGTGCAACAGAGGACTTAGCATCTCCTCTTTCCTCGGATCGCTCCTCAGAACTGGACTACTCTGCTAATCGTGTCATCTGGGGCATGTTACTCTCAGTCTCGTCACTACCTTTCTCTTCAAACTAGGAAGGGCTATCAGCCTGAGCCTGAGTACCCGCAACTTTGGCTGATGCTGCTCTGGTCTATGGTACCTCATCCTCAAGGTCTCATGAGACATTTTGGACTAGTGAACCACTCGGCAGAAGGGTCTGCTTATCATCAGTAGGCTTATCAATGAGCTTCCTCCTAAAGGCCTCAATCTTCGAGCGATTTTCTTTCGGAGCCGTATTGCCTGAAAATTAGACATAAACTAGCCATAATTAGCCCAAACAATCAAGAAATAAAAAGAAAAACTTATCTGAGTCTGTTGCCGATAGGCTATATGATAGACCCTTTATGAATCATAGTAAGAACTACGAGTCATAAAGTGTTATTGTAGACCGATGCTTCCGAATAATAACAATTGTTGAAAAAATCTATGAGACCTAGGTATGACTTGTAACTTGGTTTATAAGTCGTAAACTGGGTTGGTATAAAATTCCAAAGAGATTCAAAACAGGCAAGGATCTATGAGACTTATCTATGAGTTGTAAAGTGATTTACGACTCGTCAAAGGTCTTTTCTGATGAATACTCAGATCATCAAGTGTCTGCAGTTTTCCACGAGGCGCAATTAGGACTCATAGATTCATCTACGAGTCGTAAAAGACTCTTGTGAATAAGAAATCTCAAATACCTGATATTTCTAAGTCCCTCACATGGATTCTAAGAATATATTCACACTTATCAATAGCATCAAAGCAAGCATACGAGTACCCAACATGATAAGTACATAATAATCAATACCATGATAATTTCCCATATATTCACCCCATAAAAAATAATTTAGCATCAATATCCTATTATTTCAACCTTCCCTAGTTCTTTCAAACGATCATGTACCTATGGTGTCACTCACCAATTCACAAGCAACAATCACTCAATAATATTCAAGAAAACTTGGGGAATGATTCGATAGGCACAACAACATAAATCCTGAAGCTAAATATACCTAATTTCCAGAATCCATTAAGTAATTCAATCAAGGGTAATCCTAATTTTACATTCACAATTCACAGTCACCAAGAATATCAAGCCCATCATAATTAACACATAAAAAAATTAAGAACAAAGAAAATTTAAAGGTTAATAGTAAAACAGAACTTACCAATAATAGTGATGAACTTGAAGAGAGAAGGTGAAAACTCACAAAACCCTAGGTGCAATCCAAAAACTTGCTAGAAAAGGGAGTTTGATTGTCGGAAATTTATCAAAAAATAGAAAGGAGAGGGAACATTTTGGGAAATTTAGGTCAAAAGTAGGGTCAAAATAATTTGGCCCCTCTTTTATACATTTATTAGGTCAATGGTTAAAATCACTAGGCTTGGGCCTATGAAACCCCGATTACGAGTTGTAGATGGATCTACAACTCATAAGTCCTGGTCTCGTAGACCTCTCAACACTTAGAAAAAATTCAAAAAATTACTTGAGCTCCACGAACCTCATTCACGACTTGTAGTTTGATCTACGAGTCATAAAATTGGCTCATGGGTTGAGTAACATTGTTCATGCTCACTGGAAATCTCTACGAGATGGGGTCACGAGTCGTAAAGTGCAATACGACTCGTAAACCCAGTAATAGAAATTGCACCTGATGCATTTCTTAGCAAAATATGTTGCCTTTGACTTTTACCTGCATAATTTTCATAAAATTCACTTGCACACTATATGCAACCAATCCAATGTTAAAAATATCAATTAAAACACAATCAAACAACTACCTAATGATCCAAAAATTGAAAATGATCTCAAAACTAAGCAAAAACATCAAAAAAACCTTGGGTTGCCTCCCAAGTAGCGACTGATTGATTGTCACGGCACGACTTGGACAAATTAGCTACTTATTGTCACGCCCCAAAGTCTGGTTAGGGCGGACTGGCACCCGTTGCCGATAAGGCTCGGGAGAACCAACTTATATC
>JAOTQR010000002.1:10992792-11077952 GCA_025774065.1 Solanum ossicruentum
TTTCACTCTTAAAAGAAACTTGGGAGCTGAAAATTGTAATATGTTGTTCCATGACTTTCACCTATTTTGGGACTATTCTTGGACTAGTTTAATAATTGTTTTATCTGTAAAAACATTGAACGCAATTTTGGTAAAGTTAAAACAAGTTTGGGGGTGTTGACGTTGAAGTGTGGTGAAATGATATAACGTTATGCCGCTTGTTTGTATGTTGTGAAGAATTGTTATGTGTTGTGTTTCTTGGGCTGTTTTAGGACTGTTAAGGGTCTGAAAATAAGATGTACAAGATATGTACATAAAAATGGTTGTTAGAAAATACATTTATACGTGAAAAGGTTGAAGAAAAGTCTTTGTGTCATTAGTTGAAAGCTTGTTGTCCGGGTGATCGTTTTTTTGATATTAGACTGCCTAGAAGTGTTGTGTTGCTGCTAATACTAGTCTTATTGCTTCATATACTGTAGCTAAATATTTGATGGAAATCACAGCCACTCTAAGGTAGTAATGAGGTCATACAATGAGGTAGTAAGGCTACTTGGTTTCGTATCACTTGGTATGAAACATAGATCCTTCGGTAAGCAAAGGCATTTATCTATTCCAACATGACAATCAGCCATGCCTCCAATATTTCACATGTTAATATGCTTCCATATATGTAGTTACCTTCAAATATATATACATACATGGATACCAAGTACATGAGTTCTTATTTCCAACAAAGTTCATGATGTGTTTCATTTCATACGCATTTCATTGTTTATGTAACATACCCTCTTCATTGCCATAGTATCTTGTGCAATTATTTAAATGTTACATGCTGCATAATACAACCTTATATCTCCATTATTATGACCACCACAAGAATAATCTCAAAGGCAATTGAAAGATAAAGTATACAGTTTTTGATGGGTGGTAGCCCAAGGTGTGGAAGCATCACCTAGCCAGGGACAGTCTTATCATGGGTGGTAGCCCGAGGGGTTAAGGAAGAACCTAGCTAGGGATGATCCCGATATAGTTTACCATTGATCAGTTGGTTATTTACAATACATGATGTGCACAGATTATACAGTAAATGTAAAGCTATATAAAGAACATAAGATACTCGATTCCAAAGTATAACTAAATGTGGTCTCTTATCCTATACCAGTGCATAGTTTCATTTGAGTTGTATTTCATATACAACATTTGCTACCTTACATACTTATTATCTCATATTGACGTCCCTTATGGCGGACCTGCATTTCATGCTGCAGGTAGTACAGGACATTCAGCTGTTGTTACCAAGCTTCAGGTTATTCCGGAGCTTTGTGTGTGTTTATAGCTTATATGTTTGCATTGTATAGTTAATTCAGACGGGGCTTGTCCCAAACTCTAGCAGACACTTTCTCTTGACTAGAGGCTTTGTAGACTATGTAAATTAAAGTGTGGTCATGTCTCGTACTTTAGACACCGTGGCCCTAACGACCTAGCTATATGCATCTCCTTTTATCTTGTTATTATTGTTTATCTTCCTAGAAGCATGCCAAACATAGAAATTCCTTATAATATATATACAAAGCGTATAGATATAGGTTGGTTCTTCCAAGCCTTATCGGTAATGGGTGCTAGTCCACCCTAATGGGATTTTGGGGTGTGACAACATACAATTTGTTATTGAGATTTATTTATATATTTTTTATGATAAAATTTGTTGATGTAAAAAATAATTTGATCTTGTATATAAATTTAGTTTTTGTTACCCTCTTCTAAAATTTGTCTAGTCCCTTTATTAATTTCTTTAAAGGCTTTACATGCATCTAAATTCAATCAGGAATTATTTATCTATATATTCATACCATTTGAGACTATATTATTTAGCTCTCATATGCACTTTAACACTTAGTCAGTAGACACATATAAAGCCATGATACATCTTAATAGAATCAAAGTGAGATTCGGGGTTATGGACTCCTTCCATGGTCTTGCTCCTAAGTTTGTCTATCTAGACTTCCCCACTGCATTATCTTCTCCTTTGGCAAAAGCCAACTCGACTTTCTTCCCATTCCAAGGCAAGCTCGTTTGAAGATAAAAATGCCAAGTCCTAAAAGGAGGGAAGGCACAATTGGCACTCCATACCATCATGGTCGAGAAAGACACTAGACATGCTAGCCAACTAGAATAGGGGTCAAATGATTGAGTAACATAACATCTAGAAAACTAAGACTGGACTATTTAGGTCATGACCTGGTTAATAATAAGTCACATACACCAAGATAGATAAGTCAAAATGATCAAGTAGTAGCTAGTCAACGAGGATGCAACTAGAGAGGTAGATGCACACACACATATAGACATGACAAGCCCATGGCTGGAGACTAAAAGCTACAATAAGAAACCCATGTAATACTCCGTACTTCGAATGGTTGGATCAAGTTTCATAAATTTATGTTTCCAAAAGAGTTTAGTAATGGGTTGGACTTCTCAAGGCCTTATTGAGGCAAGGAAAGGCGTGTCCAAAAGAACTTTGCCAGGGTCCCCTCCAGGGACACCTTCACGACTTTTGAACCCCTTTACTAGCTGTGAAGGTAGTCGTGGAGATGTTCTTGGTCAATTCTCTAGTCTACCTTTGCTAGTCTTTCAAATTGCCATAAAGTGTGCCACCATGGCCACACACCTCGGCTCGTGGACTTTTCCATAATTCTTATGTTTTTAGAGTCTATCATATGTAGTTTAGGGTTATAAGGGATCTTTTACATCAAGCCAAGTACGAAGGAATTCCATTGACTATGTTTTTTGTATGAATTGGTATAAGAGTCAACTTCAAATGATCATATCTCCTTGGACAAAAATAATTTGGTGTCACATGACCTACCAATTAAAGGTCTTTCAATTAGATTTCCAACGCATTTGATTTCACCTAACTTTGAGTTTGGAGAAAAGAGTTATGCCTATTTTAGTAAGATCTATCGGTGTAGCTAATCTGTTACGAGAGGGTTCATGGACCTTGAAAATGTTCACGGCTAGTGAACCCATCCGTGGTGCTTCCCAGATCAACTTTCAAGGCTCATTAAATTAAGGTCCTTTTCATACTTTCCCGCAACTCTAAGTGTATTTTAGACCTTCTATGACCCAAATATTCTCCTAAATCAATCCCTATGTATTTCATAACACTTCATTCAAGCCTAACACTTAAGTCTTTAGTATCAAAACTCTCAAAACACTCTCCAAGTCTTTACTCAAGATTCAAAATAGGGATTCAATTGGGTTTTCAAGACTAAGTTCATCTCTTCTCAATTTCTTCACTCCAAGTACTAGATATGTGTGAATTCATCCTTAATTTCAATTTAACCTTAGAGATCAAAATCTCTTCATCAATTTTGAAGATTTTAAAGTATGATCTATGTATGATTTTCATGTTTTGACTACAATTGATGGAATTATGATATGAGTTATATTCAAATGATAATGTAAGCATGAACTAAATATTATCCTATTGAATTACATGGATTTCATAAGATTTGAACTTGCATGTCCCTTTTAACTATGATTCCATGCATGAGTAACCTTAATTATGATTCAAATGTTTATATCTTCATGGATTGTGCATGTTTCTATCTTATTATCATGATTTAAGTATGAATTTTATTTAACATGTTTCACTCTCACTTCTCAGGTCATGAGAATGCATCAATAAGGCTTTTCATGAGGTTTCAATATGGATTTGGTTACCAATTATGGTTATGAACATGATCTCAAGAAAAATACAATTATGACATGATTACAATCACTATGATGACTATGATTTGGTTTTAAGCATCTAAGGGTGTTGCACCATCATGTACAAGGTATGATAAGTTATTCCTATGCATGTAAGCATGTTTTGAATCACGATTTGGCATTTTAGCAAAGTATGCATGACGTTATCTATGAAATGCTTTATTACAAACTTATAACAAGTATAATCCTATGAATGTATGTATATTATGTATTCCATGAATGATGACCTAGCACCGAATGCCTTGGACCCACTATGTAGGGTAATGTAAATGATTCTCTTAGACCCCACTATGTGGGGTAATCAAAATGGCTACTCTTGGATCCACTATGTGGGGTTAGCTTATGATTATGTGGCAAATATGTATGTGTGATCATGAAAGTCCTACAATCACATCACATGAAAGGAGCTATTCTATGTTTTCATGGTGTTGTTATGACATGGACAGGAGAGTAGATAATGCCCCTACCATTGTATGGTGTGACATGACTTACGACCTCTACTCTGTGAGAGTTTACTTAGCACCGAGAGGACCAAGGGATTAAGGCTCATCCCCTTAGTTGAGGCATGACTCGTTAGTAGTGAATTTCATTGTCTCATAAGTACATGCCACCGTAGGTTAAAGGATCACCATTAGATGAGGTTGAATCCTTAGAGGGATCATCCGTTAGATAAGTCTTAGTTTCCCTAGATGGACCACTCATTAGTAAGGGCTTGTTCACTAGTTATATTTAGTGGCTCCACTTAGGCATTTGGATGTTCACCTCCGCAAGTAACTCCCCCTTTCCTCCAAAGTAAGGGTAACATTGGGACAACATGTTATAGCTCATGTGGTTTATGGCGATTGCAGTGACTCTTACATTTGACTATGAAATTGATGTCACCCAAGTTACACCTCTTTTTAGAGGATAAAACAGTCATTGTCAAGATATAAAACCTAACCAAGGTTAGGGTCAAACCCAAGGAAATACGTAGACTCAAGGGAAATTCATAAATAAGCAATTCAAGTAATGAAACAACTCAATTTCCCGGGGGGGGGGGGGTTGCAATATTCAACTAGAAAATAAACTAAAATAACTACTATAGGAGATAATCAATAATAGAGAGCAACTTGGGTATTGTGTTCCCCGTTATTCACCAACTTAATATGACTAGATAACCCAACTATTAACTAGAGTATAACACGCAAGATGGTAATTTAAATTCAGCAAACCCTTTGATCCAGGTGAGAAGTGAAAATCACTATGTGACTTGGCCCATCTCCATCGTGTGAATCACTAACCATTACCTATAGTCCTAGTCAACCTCCCCATGGTCTAGTTCGGTTAATTAGACGAGAACACATCATCGAATCCTATTAAGCAATCTCTTTTCATATTCATTACCACCTAGATCAGAAAGGTAACACTAGGGAAGTCCTATTGTTAGCCACTGCTAGAAAACATGCAAAACGAAGAGAATTGATTAATACATGCAAATACCCATTCCAAAAATTGCAAATTTTCCCGGTTTATTTGGTTAGATCTTCATGGTTCCTACAACCCCAAGTTGTTACTCATACTATGGGTAGATGAGGAAATTATGAATTGAGAAAATATAATTAAATATTTACCCAATTGAATTGAAAAATCAAGCAAAGCCAAATCTGTTTGAGAATCACAAGATTGAAGATAAAAATTAAATTTACAAGTGTATTCTCCTCCAAATATTGAGGTCTCTAAGTACAAAACCTAAAAGTACTCCAAATGATGTTGTCTATGGTACATTCCTCAAAAATAACCTAAAATGTACTATTTATAGTAAGTACAATTAAGACCTTAAAAAATAGAAAAACTGGTAGGTGGACCCCAGGAAACCTATTTACGACTCGTAGAGGCTCCCATGAGTCATAATGATGGTTTGGCGTTCAGCTTTTTGAATCTTGGACTTCACTTCCACGAATCAACTTACCATTCATACACTGATTCACAGCTCACATTGCACTCTCATAGACTTTGTTTGTATGAACTGGTCCTTTATTGGAAATTTTCACGAAACATCTCTATATGACCAATAGAGTCATCTATGACTTGTATAGAGGTCTCGTATAGTCGAACTTCAGAAATCACACCACTTGAATTTGTCACGAAACCCTCCTTTACCACTCGTAGAATATTCTACAATCCATAGAGGCTCTCGTAAGTCACCAAAAACTAGAAAAGTCTAAAATTTTACCCCAAAGTCATGCCAACCTACTTTCTTGCAAAACTAAACACAAAAAACATGTAAAACCCATAAATGTCGCATTGAGAACACACAAAATCCTAAATTTTAAGTATCAAATATATTGTATTTTGACAACACGTCAACACCCTCTTAAATTGTTGCTTGCCCTCAAGCGATGACTCAATCTAAATAGACAATACAACAATATACAAACGTCAACTCAATGGCATACATCATATACAATTCAAACTCAGGTACCCAAACAAACTTTTCAAAACAAGATTATATGGCTATTTAGAAAACCAAAGCACACTGGTGCATTTGAGAACACAACTATGACAAGCAAGGGAATATCAACAGTCTACAATCACTGAACAAGTCAAATGCCTATAATACAATGCAAGTGCCCTAAAAGAAGTCTCATTTTGACACTCACTGATAATTTCAAATTTAGCTTTGGGACTGTGCAAAAACACTCACCCTCACAAAAGATATTCATGCATAATGACTAATACCATAGGCTTGCCCCTATACTCATGACTCAGATTTTCAACTAACTAGACAAGGACCACTTTAGGACTTTCTAGGCTTGTAACATAGACTCAGGGGGCTTTGGTATAGTATTTTGGAAAAATAGTGACTAAAGGTCATCCTTGAACTACATTTTTCATCACTTTCACCTTACTAACTCTAGTGTTTTCACCTTATTCTCCCTTTTCCACATTCAAGCCTTTTCAGGTGCTTTCATCTCATTTTTCAGCTTTTGCCTTATTTTTACACTTGCTTTTGCTTTTTGGCTCAATCTAAGGCATCATTCATTTTTCTTACACACGGCACATGCTTTTTCTCCTCTTTCCTAACTCGCCTCCTTATTTTTGTTCTTCTCCTTTACATTGGCCACCCTCAACTTAGGCATTTAGCCTGTAGTGAAGTATACAATATTTATTCCCAGGACTGGGGACACTTTTGGTAGCCACCCCTCAACTTAGGTTTTTTTTTCCCTAATTAAGGTTCGCAATGCTCAAGGATAAACCAGGGCCAACTTCAAGGTTTTTCACTAGACATGGTTAGGTTGATTAGGTATTTTAGAAAGAATTGGTACATGAAAGGCTCACATATTTGAACAAGGGATAAAACTTCATTTGGTTCATCATTTTAGGCTAAAGTGGAGTAAATAAAGAACAAAGGTCTAAGATCCCTACCTAATCCATTTAATCTAAAATCTAACTTAGAGTAATAGGGCAAGTTCTGAATTAGCACAAAATGCACAAATCAAGCAAAATAAACTCACACTCACATGGCATTGCATACATTATCAATAAGATACTCATATAGATCATGCTTCATATCTCAGTTACCATCACTTATCAGAACAACTATTGCCAAACATCCAAACATGCATGGTTTCCATTTAACTACTACCGTTTTTCAAAACAAATCATAAAAACATGTTATATGACATATATTTTAGTACCATATGCTACAAATATTATCTAAGCATCCTAAACGTGTTGGTTCAACAAAAATAAAATATCCACGAGGAAAAAGAACACAGGTAAGAAAATCTTGGGATCACAATTTGGGGTAGTTATGGACCATAAGCTACTCAGACTTCACTGAGGCCCATAACTACCTACACCCCATCAAAAAAGTTATGCATTATCTCCAATGCACCAAATCTATCAAGATTAAAGTAAATAAAGGTCAAAAACATATTTTGGCGCCTAAACGCTAGTGTCCACCTTGTGTTGCCTCCCAAGCAACGCCTGATTTGTTTTTGCGACACAACTTAGCTAGCTTGTGTAATTAGACTTCCGCAAGCTCTGGTGCATCATCATCACCAAATTTTGCCTCCTTCTTGGAGCTTGTCATCAAGCCTCTTTGAATCTAATCCAGTTATGCTGACACAAGTCCAAATTGACTATTGAGCTGTTGAAGTTCAATAGAGTGTTGGTCCACCCTAAGGTTTATCTTGGTAACATCAAACTTGATCTCCTTCAGTGTCTCATCTTGAGTGTCTTCCTTCTTTAACAACTGGTCGATCCTCCCCTCAATTCTTGAGTTCCTATCTCCCATATCATAATTGTGCAGGGATACATTTGCTTGATTAGAACTCATATCAAAAGTGCTTGCACAATCCATGAGATGTTTATTCCTAGGATTCCACACACAGTTGGATTTGACTACCATGTTCATGTGCTCAAGAATCTCTGCAAATGGTTCCTCTACAAACCAACCTCCTAAGATAGCATCAACACATGCTAGACTATTAGCATCTAGAGATCGGTAGAAATTGTCCATCAAGATATTCCCAGAAATCTCATGGTCCAGTGCGCTCAAGCATCTATTAAATCGCTCCCATGTATCAATGATTGAATATCTAGGGAATTGCTTGAATTGATTGATCTGGTCCTCCATTTTGAGCCTGTTTGGTTTAATAAAGTACCCTACCCTACTAAGAAAGACCTTTGCAATTCTATCTTACTAGTGATCAAACCTTGTGGAATCTCTGATAACCATAATGGAGCATTGCCCGTAAGAGACAATTAGAAATTATGAAATCCCATAACATCCATAGACAAATTTTGTGTCCCCATCACACTCTTACAAAAAAACTGCTACATTTTGCAAGTAGCTATGTGGATCCTCTAATGGTATGCTCGCAAATAACCCACTATTCTACAGCATCTGGAGTAACCTACTCGAGACTATGAACTTGTGTCAGCCGTAGTGGTGGTAACATAATAGCCCCAATCACATCCATAGCCATGGGGTTCAACCTATACTGATTCCATTGGTAAGCATTGGCGTCAAACTCCTAAGGTTGTGGAACATTCTACAAAGGAGGTGGATTCTCATCCCCATCATTTTGGTTTAAAGTTGCATTAGCCGCGTTGTTGGCATTTTCTTGGGCCATTGTTCTAGTAATTCATTGGATCTCTGGATCAAGTGGAGTTAAGGATTACCTTGACTCTGAGTGTTGGGCATACACTAATAGTATACCCTACAAAAGAAACTAAAACAAAAACAAAATCACAAGTAAAATAAAAGGGAAATAAGGATTAATACGAAAATTACTTCAATGATTCAACTTAAGTCTAGTCGTATTCCTCAGCAACAACACCAAAATCTTTGATGTCGCCCAAGTTCCACCTCCTTTAAAAGGATAAAATAATCGTTGTCAAGATATAAAACCTAACCAATATTAGGGTCAAACCCAAGGGAATACATAGAATCAAAGGAAATTTGTCAATAAGCAATTCAAGTAATCAAACCAACTCAATTCCCCGAAGGGGGGTTTGCAATATTCAACAAGAAAATAAACTAAAATAACTACTACTAGATGTAATCAATAATGGAGAACAACTTGGATATTGCATTCCCTATGATTCACCAACTCAATATCATTGAATAATGCAATTCTTGACTATAGTACAACATGTAGGAAGGTAATTTACGTCACCAAATCATTTGGTCCAGGTGAGAGGAAAATTTCACTATGTGACTTGGCCCATCTCCATAGTGTGCATTACTAACCATTACCGATAGTCCCAGTCAACTTCACCTTGGTCTAGTTTGGTTGATTAGACGAGAACACATTATTGAATCTTGTTAATCAGCCTCTTTTCCTATTCATTACCACCTAGACTCGGAAGGTGACACTAGGCAAGTTCTAATGTTGGCCACCACTTCAAAACATGTAAAATGAAGAGAATTGATTAATACATACAAATACTCATTGCAAATTATCCTAGTTTATTTGGTTAAATCTTCATGGTTCCCACAACCCCAAGTTGTGGATTTAGCTACTCATGCGATGGGTAGATAAAGAAATTATGAATTGAGAAAACATAATTACACACTTACCCAATTGAACTGAAAATCAAGTAAAGCTAGATCTGATTGAGAATCACAAGATTGAAGATCAAAATAAAATTCACAAGTGTATTCTCTGCCAAATATTGAGGTCTCCAAGTACAAAACCCTAAAAATACTCCTAATGACGTTCTTTATTGTACTCTCCTAAAAAATAACTTAGGAGGTACTATTTATAGTAAGTAGAATTAAGTCCTTAAAAAATAGAAAAACTGGTTAGCAGACCCCACGAAACCAATTTACTACTAGTAGAGACTATCACGAGTTGTAGTCGGGGTTTCGTATTTAGCTTCTTGAATTTTGGACTTCAGTGACAAGAATCCACTTTACGAGTCATGGACTAATTCACAACATGTATTGCACTCTCGTAGACTTCATCTACATCAACTGGTCCTTCACTGTAAATTTTATGAAACCTCTCTATACGACTTGTAGAGTGATTTACGACTCATATAGAGTACTCGTACAACTAAACTTTAGAAATCATATTTCACTGGAATTTCTGAAGAAACCCTCCTCTATGACTCGCAAAATACTCTACGATCCATAGAGGCTTTCGTAAGTCACCAAAAACCATAAAAGTCTTACAATTTTGCCCCAAAGTCATGCCAACCTGCTTTCCTGCAAAAAACTAAACATAAAAAATCATAAATATTACATTGAGAACACATAAAATCCAAAGTTTTAAGCATCAAATGTGATGTATCTTGACAACACATTAGAACTCTCATATGTTTTATGATATCCCCACCTATGTTTATGTATTGTGAAATTCATGTGTCATGGTATTTTATGGCATCTTCTACAAAAGTAGTCATCCTATGCAAGCTCTAGGAAGAGGTGGAGCTTACCAACTCACCGCTAAACTGGAATCCTAGAGGAGGGGTCGATCAAAATTCCTACCTGAACCTGCACACATGAAATAAAATGCAGCATCCCTAAGCAATAGGGCGTCAGTACGAATAAAAATGTAATGGTATGTAAGGCAAAAGTAAAATCATAAATACTTGTTATAAAAAGTTAATAGAGATACCACCTTAACCAAAACTCAGATAGTCTTCATGGCCGACATTTGACCTCCTAGTGATCAAATATGCACGTTATGCTCAAGTAATTGAATGTAGTGAATATATATACATGCAAATGCATGACATACCCAACCAAATGGTAGCAATGGTGGTCCTTTTCGGTAGCTAACTGGATCATATTTGCCAACTTTTGGCCATCTGTATAATATACATATATACAGTCATCTAGCCAAATAGGCCCCTTACCTTTGATTATAGCTTATAGTACATGCATAATATGTCATGTATGATATGAATATTGAATGCACATAATAGGCCATAGCAAAAATTTAGCCAATCTTGTCTCATTGGTACACTTATTCTCATAATGTCATAATAACTATCATAGCATATACACATGACTCGTAGAATCTTATACGTCTTTTGAATAGGTTTGAAAATTTAACTCAACTTTTAGAATGATACCATAACTCTGAAGAAGTTCATAAAGAGCTAAGGTAGTTCACTTAATGCTTACACTTGGGTCCTTGATAATTAGTAAAAGAAAGTATTCTAAAAGCAAGTGACTTAGTAGATTAAACAAGAAAATTATGCTTGAACTTATTAAAAATCAACGTGTTACTTTTTTTAAAATTAACGCCACCCAAAGAAGAGTAACAACTCAAACGCATAGACATGTAGTCAAGAAAGCCGATAAATTGATATATGAATACCAAATGTCAAGTTTAATTGAATGAATGGAATATCAACCTAATAACATCATGAAGATAATTCACTATGATCCTTGTAGCTTCTACAAAAGGTCTTTCTACCAATAGAATTGTAAAATTTTGCATTTGACGTTTTGGGAATTTTTCAGATTTCATGGTAAAAGGAGAGGTAGAGCTTAGCCTTAACATATCTCCCCAACAAAAGTTTAAAGTCTAAAACTTTACTTACGAAAGTTATTTTTTACACCCTACGCTTTGCAAACACTATTTATATGCAGCTTATTCACACCTATAAGCAGTTCATGATTGATACTAAATTGGCAGATTTGTTGTATAGCCTTAACGTGATGAAACGTCCATAGAACTTCGTAAAAACGATCATAAAAGAGCCCCAAGATTATTACCTCGGAAAATCAGTTTTAAAGCTAGAAGAAACAACAAGAAAAACAATTTATTATCTTCTAAAAATAGCTCCAAACATAGATAATAGGAGAGAAAAACTATTACAAAGTGTAAGAAGCGTATTTCTAGGAATAGTGGCTAACTTTAATAGTAGAAATTTCTAGAAACACACCTAAATCATACAAGAACTTAATGAGAACCCTCTCTTCAGTTTTCTCACTGTTTTGGAAAAGAAAAAAATATTTGGGTTCTTAAATGTCGGATTGTTGAGCTATAACATTTCTTGGCCCGACCAATTCGCAACTCGATTTTCTAGTCGAATAGTCCCATGATAAAACAATCATAACTTCTTACTACAAATCATTTTGATGCATAGTTTTCTGTTTTTCAAAGAAGACTCATATAAATTTGATTTGATAGGTCATGGCTCCTATAAATCCTTATATTTTGTGAGAAATGGTATGAGACATTTGACCCAAAGTTAAGAGAAGCTTACGGTAACTTTTGTCAACATTTCTCTCACAACTTTCTTGACTCCAAACTTAAAATATGACCATTTTTCTATTAAAATACCTCTTAACACTCTATTATTAGAAAATTAACACTCGTAATTCCATCCAAAAGGTGAAATGTAATTTAAACCTTCCAAAAGAGCGGGGTGCTTCCTAAGCCATTTCTTTTACCCAAAACCTTGCTTAAAGGATTCCTTTGACCTAAAACTTTAGTTCCTTGTTATAACCACCAATTTGTAGCATTATTCTCCTGATGTACTGTACAAAATAATATACACAATATATAATATACACACTATGTTTGTTATGCATGACAAGAAACATAGGGTCTTACAGTCTCCCTCCCTTAAGAACATTCATCTGCAAGTGGGTCAAAACAGTCCCCTGATTGCATTCCAATCTACCAAATTATTGTTTTGAGCATATATTTGTTACCCTTGCAAACTATAATCAACTTTTGAAAGTTCCAACTGTTAAGCTGTGTATAGCTATCTCGCAACAAGACATACAAATTGCACTTTCAATCATTTAAAATTTGATGAAGTTACTGTAAAAAATAAATGCCAATTTTTGAGATGCGACTCACCTTAATTTGTAAATAGTTGGGGTGCTCCATCATGATTTCCTCTGCGGCTTCTCAAGTGACTTCCTCAATATTGTTGTTTTGCCACAACACTTTCACGAAGGCCACTTCTTTAGTTCAAAGCTTACTTATCAATCTAAAATAGCCACTAGTACCTCATCGTAAGATAAGTCTTTAGCAATGTGAATATCTTTAATGTTAGTAATACGTGAAGGATCTCCAATACACTTTTGTAACATAGATACATGAAACACCGGATGGATTATTCCCAATTCTGAAGGCAAATTAAGCTCGTATGCCATGTTGCTAATTTTTTTTTGAATAATTTTATATGGTCCAACATACCTAGGACTAAGCTTTCCTTTGTATCTAAATCCCATGATACCCTTCATAGGTGATACTTTTAAGAACATCCAATCTTCTACATCAAACTTCAAGTCTCCCCAACGAACACCTGCATAAGACTTCTATTGACTCGAGGCTATTTGCATCAGTTCTCAAATAAGTTTTACTCTTTGCATCGCTTGCTGGACTAGATTAGGGCCTAGCAACTTTGTCTCTCCAACCTCACGCTAATGGCATCCTACACCTTTGCCTGTATAATGCTTCATAAAAAACCATTGGAATACTAGCTTGGAAGTTGTTATTATAAGCGAACTCGATAAGAAGTAAATGATCATCCCAGCTTCCTTTAAAATCCGGTCCGTAGGCATGTAACATACCCTTAATGCTCTGAATAGTATGCTCTGCCTGTCATTAGTTTGTGGATGAAAACTAGTGCTAAGATTTACTTGACTGTCCAGACCTTTCTGAAAAGACTTTAAAAATATATGGTAAATTGAGCCCCTCAATTAGAGATAATTCATAATGAAAAACTATGAAGGAGATCGTAATTAATGATAAATTAGTGAGCTGGATTAAATTTTGACTGGTTAAAATGTGTCGAGTTAATAAATTTGCGGATTTTTAAGTCGCCCATAAATAGGCAAACTGCAATTCTTTTATCACCTTTTCTTAACTTTCTCGTGAAGGATCTCTTCTTCAACAATAAATATGTGTTCTTATTCACTTTACATTTCTCATTCATCTTTTATCTTCTTCTATTAGTATTATATTTTGATCATTGATAATTCATATAGTCATGTTTCAATAATCCAAAAAGTCTTGTGTTCAGGACTTTGGTCCGTAGAATCTAGGACCAAAAATTCAAGTTTCAAGACTTTTTTCCATGAGTTAGTAGATAGTCCATACTTCATTTTCTGGCTCATAAATAGGTTTCATAATACACTCTGCTCTGATAGTCTTCAATAAAACGACCATAACGTTTAACTCCGAACTCCAAATGAGGTGAAACTAGTTGCGTTGGAAAGCTAATCAAAGAGCTTTCTTTTGGTAGGTCAAGAGGCATATAGTTTTTTGTGTGTTAAGAGTTATGAACATTTAAAGTTGATCATTATATAATCCAATACTAGAAACATAATTTATAGGAAGGTTTTGAACTCAACTAAGTACTAGAGATCTCTTATGACCCTAATACACTTCCTACATATAAGAATGAGACTTGAAACATAGGTACATGTGAGGATAGAGTTATGGGGTGTCACATTAGTTCAGATAATATAAATTAAAAAAATTGACAATTCTTTAATTTCAAATTTTTACATGACAAGATCAATGGATATTTTGGTGTATTCTATTTATCTTTATTTTTTAGTTTCCCTTTGAAAACACATTTTGGACTTCAATTAGATGTTATTTGAAATTTACTTAGTGGTTGATTTTCTAAATCTGATTTAAAATTTATGGTCAAAATAGTTGAAGACAAGTTTTCAAAACTTATGTTCAAAATGTTAATTAAGATGTCATGAGATAGACAAAATATTTATCACTTTTCAAAAAATTTATATGTTTGTGATATGAAAACTACAAAATGGTCCATACACTTTCAATTTTTGCATAAAATGCATACAGTTTTAATTTGTTTGTCTTACTTTCTATTTCAATTACTATTAATTAAAAAATTGGCAATTCTTTAATTTCAAATTTCAACATAACAAGATCAACGGATATTTTGGTATATTCAATTTATCTTTAGTTTTTAGCTTCCATGTGACAACACATTTTGAACTTGAAAATTTTATTTTTCTTGAAGAAGTGATTTGAAATTTTTTTCAAGGTAGATTTTCTATATCTAATTTATAATTTATGGTCAAAATAGTTGAAGGAAAATTTTCAAAATTTATGGTCAAATGTTAATTAAGATCATGAAATTAATTTTTTTTCTTTATTTTATACAATTCAAAATTAGACAAACAAATTAATTGGGATAGAACAATAAAAAAGTCAAATGTTATTCAAAAATCAATCTTAACAAAAATAAATATTACTTAACATGAATTACTCTAATTTTGCCTCTTTTTTTTTTCTCAATCCCGCTCAAAGTTAGATTAGAAACTAAAACCTAATTTATACTATTATAAATAGTTTTGTTAGTGCCTCTCTTTTTTCAGTGTATTTTTTCTTGGGAATTTTATCCACAGTTTCTGCTATATCTGATCAAATGCCTTTGCTTAGCTTGAAAAAAAACATTTTTTTACAATTTCTTTCCATCAAAAGAAGAAGAAGAATTTTGCAAACTTAACAACACTCCATGGGTAGTTACTCGAGAACTAATAGAGATAAAGGACTTATACCCTCTCCCAAAATCGGTCTCAAAAATCCATGCAGATCAAGAAAAAGATTACTCATGACGAGATCATTCTAGGGATGCAGTTTATTCCATTTTTCGAGATGTTTGAGTACATTTTTCGTTACTGGACACAGGACATAGCCAAAAGTTTGGTGGCAAATGGGTGTGGCATGCTTGTTGAATTGTGGAATATAACTGAGGAGAATGTGCTTAAAAAGTATGAGGGTGGAAGTGCTTGTATAAGAAAGTTGATCAATGATAACTATTCTCCTTCGTGCATCGATTTGTGTAGCTTCTTCTACGAATTGGTTCCTCTACAATACTTTGACAGATGCAATCTCTTTTGTCCGTAACTTGCAAACATGATAATCAAGGATTTGGATAGGAATCTCATTATAGATCAGACTGCCTTTTACCCCGATACTCTCTACAGGCACAACTAAGTGCGGGTTTGTCAAACACTTCTTAAGCATGGAAACATGAAAGACCGGGTAGATGATTGCTAAGTATGATGGTAGATCTAACTCATATGCCACATTGCCCACTCTCTCTATGATTTGATAAGGCCCAATGTACTGCGGACTCAACTTTTCTTTCTTTTTGAACCTCATCACACCTTTCATGAGCAATACTTTCAAATACACCCAATCATTGACCTCAAATTCTAAGTCTCTTCTTCTAACATCTGTGTGGGATTTCTGCCGACTCTGTGTAGTCCTCAACCTTTCTCGAATGATCTTCACCATCACCATGGCATGGTGAATAAAGTCTGGTCCAATCACCTCTACTTCACCTACCCAAAACCAACTAATCAGCGACCTATGCCTCCTCCCATAGAGTGCCTCATATAGGGCGATCTGAATGCTTGAATAGAAGTTGTTGTTGTAAGAAAACTCTATCAAAGTCAAGTGATCATCCAAATAACCTTTAAAGTCAATGGAATAGGCTCTCAACATATCCTCCAACATTTCAATAGTACGCTCTGCTTGGCCATCCGTCTGCAAGTGAAAAGCATTGCTAAGCTGCACCTTTAAACCCATACCCTTATGAATAGATCTACTAAAGTGGGTGGTGAATTGAGCTCCTCTATCTGATATGATAGACAAGGGGACTCCATACAGTCTAACAATCTCCTGCATGTATAGCCGGACATAATCCTTCATTGTGTCAGTCGTCTTGACTGCTAAGAAGTGTGTATATTTTGTCATCCTATCAACTATCGCCCAAATTGAATCATGTTGTCTATGGAACCTCAACAAGCCATTGACAAAATCCATGTTAATCATCTCCCATTTCCACTCTAGAATCTCAAAATTTTGAGCTATTCCACATGGCCTTTGATGCTCAACTTTAACTTGTTGGTAATTGGGGCACTTGGAAATGAACTTAGCAATGTATTTCTTTATTCCACTCCACTAGTAGACATCCCTCAAGTCATGGTACATCTTGCTAAACCCAGGATGGATTGAATATCTGGAACTGTAGGCCTCAGCCATGATCCTCTCTCGAACATCATCAATATCTAGAACGCACAATCTGTCTTGATACCTCAAAACTCTAACTCCCCCTTTGGCGAAAGTCATCACCTTCTGCTTATGCACATTCTCCTTCAACTGTAATAAGATAAGATCTTGATTTTGTTTCTCCTTCATTTCCACTACTAGAGTTGATACAGACCCATTATACGCAAGAACTCCTCCTTTTCGTAATTCATCTAATTTAACTCCCAATTATTCCAATCTATGAACTTCTTTGGCTAACTCTCTCTTCTTCTCCTCCACATGGGCGATGCTTCCCATGGACAACCTACTAAAAGCATCAACAATCACATTAGCTTTACCTAGATGGTAGAGGATCCTATGCCGTAGTCTTTGAGAAACACAAGCTATCTTCTCTACCTCAAGTTAAGCACTTTCTAGGAGAAGATATATTGCAGGCTCTTGTGGTTTGTAAAAACATCAACATGTGCTCCATATAAATAGTGACACCATAGTTTGAGAGAAAACACCATTGCTACTAACTCTAAGCCATGAGTGGGATCGTTCTTCTCATATACCTTGACCTGTCTAGAAGCATAGGCAACAACCTTCCCACTCTACATCAACACACATCCCAATCCCACTCTCGAAGCATCGGAATAGATAATAAATCCATTGGTCCCATCAGGCAAGGCCAACACTGGTGCAGTAGTTAATCTCATCTTTATCTCTTGGAAACTTTTCTCACACTTGTCAGACCATTGAAACTTGACCTTCGTCTGAGTCAACTTAATCAATGGTGTGGACAGGGAAGAAAATCCATCAAAAAATCTCCGATAATAGCCAGCCAATCCCAGAAAGCTCCTTATCTCAGTTGGTGAGGCTGGTCTTGGCCAATTATTAACCACCTCAATTGTTTGAGAATCCACTTAAATTCCATCTACTTAAACTACATGACCTAAGAAAGCGATGAAATTGAGCCAAAATTCACACTTAGAAAACTTTGCATATAACTCATTATCTATGAACGGCTGCAAAAATGATTTTGAGGAGATTGGCATGCTCCTCCTCATCTCTAGAATGCACCGATATATCATCGATCCATTAAGGTCGTAGGTGCATTTGTCGACCCAAATGATATCAGTAAGAACTCAAAGTGACCTTATCGTTTTCAAAAAGTCATGTTCGATATGTCACATTATTTCACTTTTAACTTGTGATTTCCTGATCTTAGGTATATTTTATAGAAAACAGTAGCACCCTAAAGTTATTCAAACAAGTCATCGATCCTTAGAAGGGGATACTTATCCTTGATTGTCACCTTATTCAACTGACGGTAGTCAATACACATCCTAAGGGGACCATCCTTCTTTCACACGAACAAGACCGAAGAGACCCGTAGAGAGACACTTAGCCTTATGAATCCCTTTTCTAGCAAATCCCTTAACTTCTCCTTTAAATCTTTCAACTCTGCAGGGGCAATTCTATATGGAAAATGGAAATAGTCTAGGTGTTAGGAAGTATATAAATTCCAAAGTCGATCTCCCTATCAAGAAGGATACGAGGTAGATACTTAGGAAATATATTCAGGAAACACAGTCACGATCGGGACAGACTCAAGAGAAGGTGGGTCAACATAGTTAGACTTAACTCATATGAGGTGGTAGATACATCCCTTAGAGATCAGTCTTCGGGCCTTGAGGTAAGAAATAAACTTACCTTGCGACGCAATGAAATCTCCTTTCCACTCAATAATAGGATCATTCAGAAATTGAAGTTTGACAGTGCGGGGTCTGTAATCAACAGAGGCATAGCAGGCGTGAAGCCCGTACATACCAAGAATTATTTCAAAATAGACCATCTCTAACTCAATCAAATTAGCAAGAGTATCCCTATGATAAATGGACCCCACATAATCTCTATAGATTCTCTCGCCTCGAACGTACTCAACAATAGGAGTGGAAATATCAAAAGGTTCAAGAAAACACTCAAGAGTTCTATCAAATCTACTAGCCATGTAAGGAGACACAAATGACAATGTGGCACCAATATCTATCAAAACATAGCAATCAAGAGTGAAGACTAGAATCATACCCATCACAACATTTGATGTAATCTCTTGGTCCTATTGATTCCCCATCGTATACAAATGGTTTGTCCCACCGCCTTCCCCTGGTGCAATACCTCTCTAGTTAACCCTTGCTGGTATTGTTGTGGTACAGGATGGGCCTTATTTCCCCATATTGGACACTCCCTTAAAAATGGCCCGATTGGCCAAAGTTGTAGCAACCATTTCCTCTATCTCTACATTCTCCCAGATGATATCCTGCCACATTTCCCACAAGGTGGCTTCCCTTTAAAGCTAAGCGTCACACTAGCTCGAGACTGTGCACCCTATGCCCTAAATTTTAGCTAACCTTGGGACTTTTGATCATACTTATGGCTTAGAATTGGTGCACTAGTTGAAGACGATGCATAGCTAGAGGACCACTTCTGACAGTGTGGGTTCTGCAATCAATAGAGGCATAGCATGCCTGGAGGCCATCCATACCAAGAATTATGTCAAAATTGACCATCTCTAACTCAATCAAATCAGTAAGAGTATCCCTATAATAAATGGACACCACACAATCTCTATAGATTCTCTCATCTCGTATGGTCTCTCTAACAGGAGTAGAAACATCAAATGGTTCAAGAAGACACTCAGGAGTTCTATCAAATCTACTAGCCACTTAAGGAGACACAAATGACAATGTGGCACTAGGATCCGTCCAAACATAGCAATCAAGAGTGAAGACTAGAATCATATGCGTCACAACATTTTGCGCAACCTCTTGGTCCTGTTGATTCCCTATGCATACAGATGGTTTGTCCTGCCACCTGCCCCTAGTGAAGCAACTCTTTGGTTACCCCTCACTAGTGGTGCTGTGGTAGAGGACTGGGCCTTATTACCCCACATCAGACACTCCCTCTGAAAATGGCCCGATTGGCCATAGTTATAGCCACCATTCCCTCTATATCTACATTTTCCCAGATGCATCCTGCCACATTGCCCACAAGGTGGCTTCCATTTAAAGCCAATAGTCACACTAGCTTGAGACTATGCACCCAATGCCCTAAAGTTTGGCTGACCTTGGAACTTGTTTTCATACCTATGGCTTGAAGTTGGTGCACTGGCTGAAGATGGTGCATAGCCAGAGGACCTCTTCTGGAATAGGGTTTATCTCCTTTACCTTGCTTGGTTTGATAGGGATCAGGACCTACTTACTTGGCTTTCTTACTCAGAAGCTCCTCTCTGTCCTTCTTCTTATCCTTCTCAGTTTGCTGGCATAAACCATCATTTTGGAACTATCCATACATGAGATTAGCAATGCCATCTTGCACTCCCTCTTCATATGTCTACCCCACCCTGATATGAATTTGCTCATTCTCACTCTCATATCCTAGACCATTTCTGGGGAATACCTAGATAATTAGATAAATTTCAGGATGTACTCGATAACAATTAGTCCCCCTTGTTTCATATTCACGAACGTCTTAACCTTTGCCTCTCTCAAATCCCGAGGAAAGAAATGAATGAGAAAGGAACTCTCAAATGCATCCCTAGCAGTGGGTTTAGTATCCTCACCTCGACTCTCCTCCCATAAATTTTATAAAACATTAGCCATATCCTTGAGCTGATCGGTAGCAAGCTCAACTACCTCAATCTTGATCGCATGAATAATTTTCAAAACCTTCCATATCTTATCAATAAAGTTCTAAGGGTTCTCTTCAATCTTTGACTCAGTGAAAACCATTGGGTTCAACCTTACAAAGTTTCAGTCTAGTGGCAGCCATTAGCTCTTGAAAGCTAGAACTAGGTGTCATGAGCCTTGGTTCTCACTCTGGGAAGCTACCAACTATGTGAGCATGGTGATAGCTCATCTACAATCAGCCTCTGTAGTGGGAGCCGGTGGAGGGGTAGGTGTCACAGGAACACCAACGATTTTGGCTGGTTGATCTCAGCCCCTTATTTCAATCTGAGGAGACATCTCTTGAGTAGGGTTTTCAGCAATGCTGGCTGAAGTATTCCTTTGAGTCACGGTGAATTTAGGAGCCATGATCTACAAGCGTGTAACATATGAGTTAAAAGAGAGCTTTTGTACAATTTTAACTCTATTACACAAACTCAGAGCAAAAGAAAGTGTAACCATTCCTAATGTCATATAGCCTCATGCATGAAGTGTAGTGCACAACAAACCCATAAACAAGACTCCACTGGACATGGCATCATAGACTCCCTAGGAGTCTTGAAATGTATGCTCTGATACCAAGTTTATATATGCCCTGGGAGGGTACCCTTGGCGTGGCTGACACTTGAAGAACCATTGTTGATTCCCCAAGAGAACCACTTGACCTCATCGTCACATCGACTTGATAAAGAAAGAAATTACTCAAGTTGAATGACATCATCAAGTTAAGCATAACTCTACTATCTCATAGTTTCTAATGAATAAGTTTGGAAACACAAAACAATCAACAAATCCTATACTCAATGTCCATGAAGCCTCTACTCAACAATCTAAATAGTGCCATTACTGGCCATGGACACCTCAAATCAAAGAAAAATAACATATTCAATGAAAGTAAATAGATAAAAGGTCTTATCCAAAATGCAAGGAGGGCTCACCAACTTTGGAATACACTTATCTAGAATTCAATGGTGCGTGGGCTGAAGTCCTCTATCACATGTATGTACATCATAAAATGATGCAAGTCCAAATAGATGTCAGTACAGGGAATATACTGGTATGTAAATTAACTTAAGAATGTAAAACTCAACTCACTCACCTCGACTCAACAACTCATGCTCAACTTAGTACATGCAAGTTTGATATAAATCGTTTTAAGAATTCACAAAATCCCTTGTTTTAGGTACTAAATATGTAGTATTTTCACAGCATATCAACATCCTCAACTTAGAACTGTTGCTTGTCCTCAAGCGACGACTCAATCTACATAAACAAAGATAAATACATAACAACTATACTAATGGCATATATATCACTTCTCTGATTTAGGTACCCAACTACTATTTCAAAACAGGATTATAAGATTCTTAAATAAACATGAATATAATGAGGTACTTGGCAATCTAACTATTACAAGCTAAGGAGCATCAACCATCCACAATCGCTGGTATAGTCATATGCTACTCATATAGTGCAAATGCCTTCACCGGAAAGAATTCTCTTATACTCACTCAAAAGCATTTAGATTTCAGGGACTGGGGAAGCATTCTCCCTCTCACAATTGAAATTTAAGCATACTGACTAACACCATATGCTTGCCTTTATACTCATCTTCTGACTTGGTGATAAAATAGAGTTGGATTACTTTAGGATTTATGGGCTTGTAACATAGGTTCAGGGTGCTTTGGTACGATATTTTGGGCAAATAATGACTAAAACTATCCTTGAACCATGTTTACCAACACTTTTTTTCTTTCATAATACAACAATTTTTAATCAATCCACCCTTATTCTCCTTGTTTGAACTTTTCTTGAGTGCGTTCTCTCTCTTTTTCACTTGTACCTTGATATTAAACTCATTTTTTTGGTTACGTTTTCTCAATTTAAGGCACTTTCTTCTTTTTCTTCACACGGTTCGTGATTTTTCATTTCTTTCTTGATTTCCCAACTAACTACTTAATTATTATTACTTTACCATAATAAGGGCCACCCTCAACTTAGGCTTTAATTTTAGCCTCAGGTGAAGTACAAAATATCTACGCCTTAAACCAGGTCCACCAAGTGCAGCTACCCTCAACTTAGGCCTTTTGCCTCAATCAAGGTTCACATGTTCATGGATTGACCAGGGCCAATATCAAGGTA
This sequence comes from Solanum ossicruentum, assembly GCA_025774065.1. Lineage (NCBI taxonomy): Eukaryota > Viridiplantae > Streptophyta > Magnoliopsida > Solanales > Solanaceae > Solanum > Solanum ossicruentum. Next base: position 11,015,897 of record JAOTQR010000002.1, read on the forward strand.
TTTCATTAAATAAGGTTAACACAGCAAAGTATCAAGAAAGAATGAGTACATGAGAAGCTCAAAATTTGGGACAAGGGATTCACTCACTTATTTGGTAGGTCATTTAGGCTAAAAGTGGTTTCACTCAATGAACAAGGGCCTAAGATCCTTTCCATCTCCACCACATCACCCAAACCAATCTTAGAGTAAAAAGGCAAGTTCTGAGTCCATACAAGATGCATGAATGCAGCAAAATACACTCACAACACACATGGCATTTGCATCAACAGTCAAGTATAGACTCACATGTCATGCTTTCAGTCTCAGCTTACCTTCCAATATAAGAACAAACATTGCCATATACTCAAAAATGTATGAATGCCTCAATAATCACAGCCTCAAAAATTTTTAGGGTACCCAATTTTTATAAAAAGTTTAAAGAACCATTAAGAATCATATATATGCCAATAGATAACATTATTATGCATTTACAAATTATCTATACTATCTAAACATGCTAGTTCAACAAAAAATTATACATCCACAAGGAAAAAGAAACACGACAAGAAAACCTTGGGATCAAAAATAGGGAAGTTATGGACTTGAGGTTACTCATACTTCACCTTAATCCATAATTTCCACCACCCCACAAAAAGATGATACTTTATCCCCAAAGTAGAAACACAAAGAAAAGGTGCAAGGGGCATACCTTGGGTTACCTCCCAGGAAGTGCCTGATTTATTGTCGTGGCACGATAAGAAGCTTTTGCATTCATGCCTCTTTAAGGTCCCAATCTTCCACTGTCTTGATTTCTTCCATGCCACCAATATACCTTTTTACTCTTTGTCCATTGACTTTGAATGTTTTGCCATCCTTACTCTCTAATTTGATAGCGCCATGACTAAAAACACGCACAACTCTGAAAGGCCCCATCCACTTAGATTTGAGTTTCCAGGAAACTACCTCAACCTAGTGTTGTAAAGCAATACCATTTCTCTCTGAACAAAAAGGCAATCTTCAATTCTGTGATCATACTGAACCTTGATTCGTTGCTTGTACAAAGCAGAGCTCTCATATGCTCGCAGTCTAAACTCATCTAGCTCATTCACTTGCATCAACCTAGAGGTTACAGCTTTGTGCCAATCTAGATTCAGTTTCTTCAATGCCCACAATGCTTTGTGTTTAAGTTCAACCAGCAAGTGAAAGGCCTTTCCAAACAGCAGTTGATACGGAGACATTCCGATGGGAGTTTTGAAATAGGGCTATAAAGCATCATCCAACTTTCTTGACCAATCAGTACGATTCACATTTACTATTTTGGATAGGATTTGCTTTATTTCCCTATTTTATACTTCCACTTGCCCACTAGTTTGGGGATGATACGCGGTTGCCACACAGTGCTTCACACCATATCTTTCAAGAAGTGCTTTGAACAATCGATTACAAAAATGAGAACCTCCATCACTGATAATTGCTCGAGGCGTACCGAACCTGGAAAAAAATACTTTTTTAGAGAAATCCCGTAACACTCTTACCCTCATTATTCGGTAGGGATAGGGCCTCCACCCACTTGGAGACATAATCAACTGCAATTAGAATATACTTGTTACCATGAGAGCTAACAAAGGGTCGCCATAAAATCAATGCCCCAAACATTGAATAATTCTATGACCAAAATAGGATTCAGAGAAAGTTCGTACCTTTGTGAAACTCCACCCTCTCTTTGACATCAGTCACATTACTTTGCAAAATCATGGGCATCTTGATGTATAGATGGCCAATAGTAGCCACACTGCAAGATATTGTAAGCCATTCGAGCTCCACTGTGATGGCCACCCACCAATGAAGAGTGACGTGCTTCAAGAATGCTCATTATCTCTGCTTCTTGAACACATCTATGGATGATCCCATCAGCACAAATACAAAACAAATATGGCTCATCCAAAAGAACTTCTTTACATCATGCATAAACTTGCGACGTTGATGGGTGTTCAAATTACAGGGCACTATACACTTACCAAATAGTTAGCATAATCTACAAACCAATATATAAGATCATGTGACACTGCTAGAACTCTTTCATTGGGGAATGAGTCATTTATGTCTAGCCCATCATCAAATTTCACCATAGCCTCATCTTCCAATGTAGAAAGGTCATCGGCAACCTGGTTTTCCGACCCTTTTCTATCAATCATGTCAAAATTGAATTTGTGCAAGAGAAGTACCCATCTGATCAATATAGGCTTTGCATACTTTTTTTCCATCAAATATTTGAGCACCACATGGTCGGTGTGCACATCACTTTAGCTCCCAACAAGTATGAACGGAATATTCCAAATGCAAACACCAATGCAATCAATTCTTGTTCGGTCATGGTGTAATTCTTCTGAGCCATATTTAGTGCTTTGCTGGTATGATAGACGGATGCAAGACCCTCTCTGTGTTATCCTAACATGACACCGAGTGCAACCCCACTTGCATCACACATTGGCTCAAGAGATTGTGACCAATCTGGAGCTACAATAATAGGGGCTCTGGTGAGCCTTTTTTTCAATTCTTCAAAGGTGTGTATGCATGCATCATAGAATACAAACTTCACATTTTTTTCTAGGAACTAAAACTAGGGTTGTGGGATCTTGAATAAATCCTTTATGAAACGGTGGTAGAATCCGGCATGGCCTACAAAACTTCTGATACCTTTTATCGAAATTGGTGGCGTAATTTTTCTATCACCTTGATTTTTGTTTTATCCACCTCAATTCCTTTACCAAAAATTATGTGTCCAAGAATGATGCCCTCTTTGACCATAAAATGACATTTCTCCCAGTTCAGCACAAAGTAGCTCTCAACACATCTCTACAACACATCACACAAATGTAAAAGGTATTTTTCAAAATACTAGCCAATGGTACTGAAGTCGTCCATGAATTACTCAATAGTATTTTCAAGCATGTCCAAAAAGATAGACATCATACATCTCTGAAATGTGGCTGGAGCATTACAAAGTCCAAAGGCATTCTCTTGAATACAAAGGTACCATAGGGGCATGTGAACATTGTATTTGCTTGATCCTCAGGCACAATAACAATTTTATTGTACCCGAAATACCTACCAAGGAAACAATACCATCCCTTTTCTACAAGTCTATTGAGCATCTAATCAATCACGGGAATAGGAAAATGATCCTTCTCGGTAGAAGTATTTAATTTTCTATAATCCATGCACATTGTCCATCCGGTGACTGGTCTCATGGGGATCAACTCATTCATTGCATTAGGCGCCACTGTGATGCCTCCCTTCTTTGGAACACACTGCACTGGACTCACCCGCTCACTGTCAGCAATCGGGTAGGTTACTCCAGCATCTAACCACTTGATAATTTCTTTCTTCACAACCTCTCGCATTGGGGGGTTCAACCGCCTCTGATGCTCGATACTTGGTTTGTAATCTTTGACTTGCTGAATCCTATGAGTGCATATCCCCGGGGGTATACCAATGATGTCTGCAATTGTCTACCCAATAGCTCTCTTATTCTGCTTGAGAACTGAGACTAGAGCTTCTGTTTGAGCTTCACTTAAATTTTCTGCAATGATGACATGTAATATACTGCTCTCTCCCAAGTATGCATACTCAAATTCGATGGTAATGTCTTTAACTCTAACTCTTGTGGAACTTCTATAGAGGGCTTTGTAGATGGCATCTCCTTGTTGCATAATTCCAAATCCAACCTTGCCTGTGGCCTCGGCCCAAATGATACCCCTAGAGCATTCACTATTTCCTCATAATCAGGAATGTGTCACCATCAAAGTCCATTAACACGGTTGCTAAAGGATCAACCCCAAGCCTCAATTCTATCGGGATTTCAGCTTTATCATCCTCATCCATTGAAATCATTTAAATGATTTGGAACTCAGAACTCTTCCCATCCTATTGACCCACTGCTTCTTCAACAAACCTTAAAGTGAGAAGAATCTTCTCCATATCTACTAATGCTTGACCAGTGGCTAAAAAAGGTCTTCCCAAAAGGATTGGAACTACAAAATCAACCTCACAGTCAAGTATAAAAAATTTTGGAAAAAATATAAATTTTTCTACCTTTACCAATACATCATACAAGATCCCCACAGGCTTCTTGATTGTTCTGTCTACCATCAACAATTGTATTTATGAAAGGACAAGGTTCCCAAACCTAGCTTTTTGAATATGGAAAGAGGCATTAAGTTAATGCTAGCCTGCAAATCATACAGTGCTTTAGCAATGCTAGTTCTCCTATAGTTCATAGTATGGTGAATGTATCTGAGTCTTCGTGCTTTTGTACTGATGACTTTGTAGTGATGGCACTACAACATTGAACATTTTTGGACAGGTCTTGGCTCACTTTTAACTTCTTTTTTACTAGGTCTTTCATCCATTTGGCATGTCCCGGCATCCTCTCAAGAGCCTCAACTAAAGTAAGGTCCACTGATAACTTTTTAGCACCGCCAAAAACTGTTCAAACTTACCTTTCTCGTTTCTCTTTCCAAGTCTTTGAGGGAAAGGAGGAGGCCTCGAAAAAGTTTTATACTTCTTGGATCGCTCTTCTGTGTAGCACGCTTGGGTTCTTTCATACATTCTCTTCTTGCGGTTCCCATTTTCCACCTTTACATAAGGGGAATCTATTGTGCTTTTGCCACTCCTAGTTATCACCACCATGCAATGCCCTTCAGTTTTAGGATTTTGAATTGTATTGCTTGGTAGGGTACCCTTTTGGCGTTGGTTCAACTATGAAGTCAATTGTCCAAATTGTTGTTCAAGTTGCTTCATTGCGATAGAGTAAGACTATATTTTTTTGTTAATACTTGAAATATCTGCTTTCATTCCGTTTAAAGTATTATCTTGATGGTCAGCACGTGTTAACAATTTTCAAACATATCTTCGATCCTGGAGTTACTTAGCTCGGCATCACGGTTGTGAGGGGGAACATAAGGATCATTCTTGTAGCCCTCTCTTCTCTCCCAATCTGGGTCTAGCATACTCTCTCTCTCATTGTATCTACCCTGGTTGTCTCTATATATCCCATCACGGTTGAAGTTACGACCTTGATTCCCAGAACCTTGCCTCTAATAGTCCGGATTGGACACTTTGGTGTTGTTCTAGAAACCCGCCGCTTGGTTACTTACAAAACACACATCCTCATCAAAGAATGGATCATCATAGGTAGGAGCCTCTGAAGATTAGTGAGCGAACGCATGGATGCTTGCTTGGTTTTGCTTCCTACCTAAGTCCATGCTTGTGCGAAGTTGAGCAAGTTGCTCCATGATCTCTTCGTTCACCTTTGCTTACTCATTGTTGGTATTGACTGCACAAGAAGGTTTCATTATACCTCACTCCTGTTGCCCCCATGATCTATTTTTTAACCATTTGTTCCATTATTGAGGCTATCAATGCAAAAGGTTGGTCAAGAAACATGCCTCTCATGATTGTATCAGCGCATGCTTGACTATTCTCGTCAAGTGCCCGATAGAAAATCTCGACCAAGCCATCATCAACAATCTTATCATCGGGAACCACCATTAAGCATTTAGTAAACCTCTCCTATGTTGTGCTAATATAATCACCTAACAATTGCTTAAAGTTGTTGATTTGGTCCTTGAGCTTCAACTTCTTAGATCTTGGGAAGTATCTTTCAAGGAATACCCTCTGAAGTTCAGCCAACATGTGACAGTGCCTGGAGGAAGCTCCGACAATCATACAGCTATATTGCTAGTTAATGATAGTGGAAATACTCTTAAACTAACAATATCAAGAGAAAGGTTTTATGTCCCCATAAAACTTTTACATATAAACACAACATTCTGAAGATGAAGGTGGGGATACTCCGAAGGTAGCTCTATGAATAGACTGTGGTTTTGGAACATTTGGAGCAATCCACTCGATACCGTGAACTTAGCATCTACTAGTAAAAGAGGCAGTACTATAGCACTGATAACATCCATAGCCTTAGGGTTTAATCGATATTGATTCCATCCACAAGCATTTTCATTTAAGTCCCTAAGTTATGGCCTGTTACTCCTTTGTGTTGGATTCTCTTCTCTATCCATATCTTCATTCGTTTGCATATCCTCCTCAACCTCAATGTCCTCATTCACTTGAGCCATCCTTCTTGGTAGTCAATGGATCTCCAAATTTAGTGGAGCTAAGGGATTGCCTTGGCTCTTTGTGTTGGGCATACAACCTAGTATACCCTACAAAAGAAATCAAACCACAAAAACAAAAGTAAACTACAAGAGGCTCTATAAATTAACAATAGAACCAACTAATAGTGAAATCAAATCAAAACCTATTTGTATTCCCCGGCAATGGTGCCATAATATTTTGATGATGGTCACGCTCCAATAAGAAAGTGATCACTATCAATAATTAACCTAACCGAGGTTAGGGTCGAATCCACTGGGAATACAGGGCTTGACTACAACACTTCACTACTAATAATTTCCAATATTAATGACTACAATCTCTAAATGGAGGGGTTTTTGTGATTCAAAAACAAACTAAAACAAACACAAACTATAACGCAAGGAAACACTCAATTTTGGGAACAACTTGGGAATTATGTTCCCCCTGGTTCACCGACTTGATTACCCTAGATACATAACTATAATTGGTGAGTTACATGCAGGATTGTCACTAAGGTTCTTCCATCCCTCTTGTGGAGGTGAAGGTCGAACTTCACCATGGCACTTGGTTGGCCACCATGGAGTTCCAACTAACCATTACCAATAGTCCTAGTCAACCTGCCCTTGGTTAGGTTTGGTTGGTTAGATAAGAACACATCAATCGAATTCTGTCATCAGCTTCCCTTTTCCTATTCATTACTACCTTGGTCGGGAATTTGATAGTAGGTAGGGTTTTGTGTTTGCCACCACCAAACCATAACAAAAAAAGGGAAATAGATAATACATGCAAAACCCCAATCATAGAAATGCAAGAAAACTAGGTTATTTCAAGTCAACTACCCATGGTTCCCATAACCCCATGTTGTGGGTTCTTAGCTGCTCATGGCTAAAGAAAAACACACAAGAATGCATATCATAGACATAATTGAGAGTTTCCCCAATAACAATGAAGGAGATAGGCACCATAAGTTGCAAACCCATAAGCTTGATTAATCAACATTGAGTACAAGGCAAGATTTGCAATCCCCAAAATATGTTTTCCAAGAGAGAATGATAATCTACCTTAAAACCTAAGAAAAGCTTCAAAATGTAATTGTGAAATATCCACTAATCGAACTCCCTAAAAAAACCTAACTTAAACTATATATAGTGTTTACAAAATAACCCTAGAATTTACATAGAAAAGATAGCTGGCAGCTGATAAATCTCATAGTTACGACTCATAGGATGACCTACGAGTCATAGTCGGGGTGTTATATCAGGTTCTGGCATGTTGACCTGAATTGGTACTACCCATAGGTATGATTTGTTGCTTGGGCTATGACTCGTATGTTTGTTTCATAGTCTTGGTCTTCAATTTTTTATCTAATATTTTATCACTCTAATTCTTGCTATGAGTTCACCTATACGAGTCGTAGTGTGTATTATGACTCATAGGTTGGACTCGTAGGGGTGACCTTCACTTGGCAGATTTTTGATCTTTGCTCTCTGATTCTTGCTACGACACAACCTATAACTAAAAAACTCGTAGCATGACCTACAACTCGTAGGTGGGCTCGTATGTCCTATGTTACAACAAAATCTGCAACTTTTCTTCCAAATCATGCCAACCTAACTTTTCTACAAGACTAACACAAAAAAACATCAATACACTAAAAACTTGCTTTAAGAACTTACATAATCCCTTGTTTCAGGCACTAAATGTGTTGTATTTTCATAGCACATCAATCAACTCTCTCATGGATCCATAGTAAATGTCCACTTTTGGGGAAAAAGTCGCTAGAACATGTTGTACGACTATCCCACAATAGCAACATAGTTTTGTATGTTAGAGTAGTTATTTACTTGCTCCCTGCTCCTTGCTCTATACTCCTCCCAAGACTAAAACATGCTCAACTCATCAATCAACTCAATCCTTAATGCTTAGCCAATCAACTCAAACCTCAATCTCATTAGGATATCTCATCTTAACTCGTCTCAATTACTCATTATCAGTCAATCAATGCAGATATTCGAACTCGAATCTGACTCAAATAGTCATACAGACCCACTCAATTTGACTCAGCTTGCAATGTAAGTAAGTTTCATGGCAATATAAGTGATTAGGTTCAATATGCTTTTCATGCTCGAAAAATGCTCAAATTACTCAACTCGTACAATCGATACCAAAACTCAAACCTCAACTCAATACATGCATAGAATTTCATAGAATTATGCAATTTAGGATTCATACTATCAAGTATAAAACTTTACCTCAATATCATATCAGTAATTATGTAATGCAACAAGTACTTCATACATCATAAGGAGAATTCATAGTAAATGCAAGAATTTCAGTATTAGGATAATAGAATTTCCTAAGTCTCAACTATTTTTCCAAATCTTGACTCAAGTTAATGAAGGGGGCATGCGAATGAATGTAGTTCCACATTTTAGTAAGCCTTACATGGGAATAGAAGAAACAATCAAACTTCAACCGATCCTCGCACTTGAATTAAGAACTCTCACTTTTTTCCCTCTTCTAGTGTTCTCGAGGAATCCTTAAGGTGAAGAATGGTGAAAATACGCTTAGGGTTGTGTTTCAGGACTTAAATTAAGTCCAAAACCTCCATGGGTTAAATTAAAAGGGACAGGAATAGATAAAATTAACCTTTTTAAAAATTGTTGCTTGAGTCTATGAGACCCCGTTTACGGGCTGTAGACCATCCTACGAGTCATAGATAGCCTCTCATAAACAAGAGGATCCTGAAAATTGAGTTAGTAGAATTTGTTACAGAGCCTCCTCGACGAGTCATAAAACGTTCTAGGAGTTGTCTGTTGACTCGTGATTCAAGATACTAAATAGTTAATATTTGGACCATCGATTCACGAAACCAATTAGTGAGCCATGGAATATTTTATAGGTCGTATACTTATCTCATATATGGGCCCCAGACTCAGAAAATTTATCTAAGTTATTTGCGGTTTTACGAGACCCATTCTACGAGTCGTAGACTTGTCTATGGGTTGTAAATGGCCCTCCTGAATCCTTCTTCTATAGCTTTTCTCAGTTTTTTCTCAGCATCCTCTATGCATCTACTCTAGACTATACAGACAGAATTAGGGGGTGTTACAGGTACTCTAAAGTATCAAATTTCACATTTTCGATTTCATTGATAGTAATTATGTAGGGTGTTTGAATGGTATGAAAAGTACTTTTGTATATGTATTCTCTCTTAGTTTAGGTGCTATGTCCTGGAGTTCAAACAAGCAAGAAATTGTGGCCTTATCGTCATCCGAAGTAGAATATACTGTTGAAAAAATAAACTTAGTCACATTATTTAGTGTGCTAACATCATATTTATTTTAGTTCATAAACTGATAGACTAATATATTAGGAGATGCATGAATTGGTGAAAAAGTCTAGATTAAGTCTAGTTTGGTGTATTCATGAACTTGGAGTGTGTTAAGTATTAATTATGGTACATCTATGTTAGGCTAGGTACATGGATGAATTCACCTACAAATAGTCATATAATCTAGTCATTTTGTTAAAGGGAAAAAGTTGAAAAGAATATCATCTTTCCTCAACTTCTCTTCTACTTATAGTGAGTAATATTTGTGCTATCTTACTCTCCCAAATTTCCAATATCTGGTATAGACCCGGTGTGTTTGAGAGACAAGAAAATATACAGAGAAAATGAGTAACTCCAATGGAATTCCTTCGATGCTCACCAAAGAAAATTATGGAAGTTGGTGCATCTGAATGAAGGCTTTGCTAGGGGCCTATAATGTATGAGAAATTGTGGAAAGCTGTGTGATTGAAGATGATGATGTTGTTGTCATAAAGAATAAAGACTAAAAGGCACTCACACTCATCCATCAATGTTTGGATGAAAAGGTGTTTGAGATAGTTGCAAATGCAACCACCTCCAAGCAAGCATAGGATCTTCTTCAAACCTCTTTTAAAGGTTTGGATAAGGTGAAAAAGATTTATCTCCGTACCTTAATAGGAGAATTTGAATTATTGCTAATGTACGAATCTAAATCGGTTTTGGGTTATATATCAAGGGTGTTGGCAGTTGTTAATCAAATGAGCAGATACGGTTCAGTGTTGAAAGATTATAGCGTCATTACAAAAAAATTATGATCCCTTGATTCAAAATTTAATTAATATTGTTATTGCTATTGAAGAGTTGAAGGACTTGGACACTATGACCAAAGAAGAACTAATGGGTTCTTTGCAAGCACATGAAGAGAAGTTGAAGAAACCAAAACAAGAGTCGGTTGAACAAGCTTGGCAAGCAAAATGTTATTGGAAGTAGAAAGATGAAAGGCGTGGCTCACAACAAAGAGGTCGTGGGCATGGAAAAGGTCATGGTAGAGGAGGAAGAGGTGGCAGTCAACCTCCAACCAAAGAAAAAAGATGGCAAGACTCCAACGAAGAAAGAGGTCGTGGAAGAGTTAGAGGATGGAGGTCAAATCAAGAAAGGTATGACAAATCAAATATGGAGTGTTATACTTGTCATAAGTATGGTTATTTTTCTTGGGAATGCAAAAATAATTTATAGGAAATATATAATTTTGTGGAGAGAAAAAATGAAGATGAAGATGACACTTTACTTATGGCATGAAAAGAAGAAGAAAGTGTTGAAAAAAATAAATGGTACCTTGATTCTAGTGCAAGCAGTCATATTTGCGGGATGAAACATTTATTTGCTAAGATTGAGGAATTTAATTATGGCAACATCATTGTTGGAGACTCTTCAAAAGTTCAAATCAAAGGAAAAGGTAAGATTTTAATTCATTTGGAAGATGGAAGTCATCAATTTATCTCCAATGTCATGCATATACCAGAGATCAAAAGTTATATCTTGAGTTTGGGGCAGCTTTTGGAGAAAAATTGTGACATTAATTTTACAGATAAAATGTTGACAATGAAAGACGAAAACGGAATATTATTAGCCAAAGTTCCCATGGCTAAAAATAAAATATTTGTGTTGAATATTCAAAGTGATATAACAAGGTGATTATTTTCATGTGTTAAAAATTCATATTGGCTTTGACACATGAGATTTGGTCATTTGAACTTTGATAGTCTAAGATTGATGAGAAAAGAAAATATGGTAAAAAGGTTGTCAACCATTAACCATCCTAGTCAACTGTGTGAAGGATGTCTTTTGGAAAGAAGTCAAGGAAACATTTTCCCAAAGAGTCATTGAGAAGTGTACAACGTCCTTTAGAATTGATTCATATGAATGTGTGAAGACCTTTTAAGCCAGCCTCACTTGGTAAAAGTTATTATTTCCTTTTCTTTGTTGATGATTATTCTCGAAAAACATGGATGTATTTTTTGAAGGAAAAATCTGAAGTGTTTGAAAACTTCAAGGATTTTAAGATCATGGTGGAGAAGCAAAGTGGCTTTTAAATAAAGTCACTTTGGTCCGATAATGGTAGAGAATTCACTTCAAATGAGTTCAAGGCTTTTTGTGACAAAAATGGAATACGTCATTTTTTGAACATTCCAAGATCGGCTCAACAAAATGGCATGGTGGAGAAGAAGAATCGAACAATTCTCAACATTGCAAGAAGTATGTTGAAGAGCAAAAATATTCCTAAGAATTTTGGGCTAAAGCAGTTTCCTCTGCAGTGTATTTATCAAATCAATGTCACGCCAAAAGTGCTCGTGGAAAAACACCCCAAGAGGTTTGGAGTGGTTTCAAACCAAAAGTTGCTCACTTTCGAGTATTTGGAAGCATTGTTTGTGTATATATGCCAAATGAGAAAAGATCTAATCTTGATGAAAAAAGTGAAAGGTATGTTTTTGTTTGTTATGCATAAAGATCTAAAGGTTATAAATTATACAACCCAAGAAATGGCAAGGTTATCGTAAGTAGAGATGTAGAGTTGATAAAGATACTGCTTGGGACTGGAAATCCAAAGAGCAAGATTACTCTTTTAGTCCATTTGTTGTTGATGAACTTGATGAAGAAGTGGTGGAGTAGCCTACTAGGCCACCTACAAAACTTCCATCAGAAGTTCAAGAAGTTGGAGAATCAAGTTCAAGCAGTGTACTTTAAAAGTCTAGAAGTCCTCGAGACTTGTATGACACAATTTTGTTATTGGGTTAGGTGAATTCTTATACAAAAAATTTATTTGATTCAACTCACTTTTGTTTACTTGTGGAAAGCAAGCCTATAGGTTATGAAGATGTTGTTGGTAATCCAAAATGGAGAGTTGCGATGGATGAAGAAATCAAGGCAATCAAAAAGAATGATACTTGGGAGTTGGCAACACTTCCAAAAGGAAAAAGCACCATTGGTGTAAATTGGAATTTACAAGCCAAAGAAAAACTGTAAAGGTAAAATAGAGAGGTATAAAGCAAGACTGGAAGCAAAGGGATACAAACAAAAGGACAGTATTGATTATGATGAGATGTTTGCACCAGTTGCTAGTTTTGAGACAATTCACTTGATTATTTCTTTGGTGGCTTCGAATCAATGGAAAATCCATCAAATGGATGTGAAGTTAGCTTCCTTGAATGGCAAATTGGAAGAAGTATTCATTGATCAACCTTTGGGCTATAAGGTTAAAGGGGGTGAGGATAAAGTGTTGAAATTGAAAAAGGCCCTTTATGGCATGAAACAAACTCCACGAGCTTGGAAGTGTAGAATTGACAAATACTTTCAAGTCAATGGTTTTGTAAAGTGTCCACATTAGCATACACTTTATGTAAAAGTTAATGAAAGTGGTGAAATATTACTTGTCTGTTTGTATGTGGATGATTTGATCTTCATAGGAAATAATCCAAAGATGTTTGAAGATTTCAAGAAGTCAATGGCAAGAAAATTTCAGATGACGGATATTGGCCTAATGTCATACTATCTTGGCATTAAAGTGGAGCAAAATAATGATGGCATATTTATTTCTCAAGGAGAATATGCAAAGGAGATTCACAAGAAATTTGACATGGAAAATCGCAAGCCTGTTAGCACCCCCGTGGATTGTGGAATTAAACTATCCAACCATGAAGATGGAGAAAACATCAATTCAACATATTTCAAGAGTCATGTTAGAAGCCTAATGTATTTAACTTGTAAGGGACTTGACATTCTTTTTTGTGTTGTACTTGTTAGTCGATTTATGGAAAATCCAACAACATCCCATCTAAAAGCAGACAAAAGAATACTCGAGTACATCAGAGGTACAATTGATTATGGAACTTTAATATTTATCTTCCAAGGACTTCAAGCTTGTTGGCTATTGTGATAGTGATTAAGCTAGTGATGTTGATGATCCAAAAAGTACTAGCGAGTTTGTTTTCTTCTTTGGGAATTTTGTATTTACATGGAATTCCAAGAAACAACAAATTGTGACTTTGTAAACATGTGAAGCAGAATATGTAGCAGCTTCTTCTTGTGTTTGTCATGCAATTTGGATAAGGATCTTATTTAAAGAAGATGCAATTAAGACTTGTATTGATAACAAATCAGCCATTGCATTGCCTAAGAACCTGGTGTTTCATGAAATGAGAAAACATATTGATACTAAATTTCATTTCATTAGAGATTGTGTATCGAAGAAAGAGGTATAGCTTGAGTTTGTGAAATATCAAGACCAAGTTGCAGGTATTTTCACCAAGCCATTAAAGATTGATATTTTTTAGAAGTTGCGGATGACTCTTGGAGTAGTGAGTCAAGTTTAAGGGGCATTGTCCAAAAAATAAACTTGTTCACATTATTTAGTATATTCACATCATATTTATTTTAGTTCATAAACTAGTAGATTAATGTATTAGAAGATGCAATTGGTGGAAACGTCTACATTATGTCTAGTTAGGTGTATTCATGAACTTGGAGGGTGTGAAGTATTTGTTATGGTACATTTATGCTAGGCTAGGTACATGGATGAATTCACCAATAAATAGTCATGTAATCTAGCAATTTTGTGAAACAAAAAAAGTTAAAAAGAAAAGCTTCTATCCTCCACTTCTCTTCTACTTGTATTGAGTAATATTTATGTTGTCTTAGTCTCCTAAATTTCCAACATATACTGCTATCACTGCATCTTCGCATCAAGCAGTCTAGCTGAAAAAGTTGCTTGCTGATGTATTTCAGGAGCAAGCCGCTGCAACTGAAATTTGCTGCGACAACAAAGCAACTATTGCAATGACGAAAAATCTGGCATTTCATATCACGACAAAACATATTGACATTTGGTACCACTTCATACGAGATCTGATAGCAAGTGGAAGTATTGTGTTGAAGCATTGTGGCACAAATGAACAAGTTGCTGATATTCTAACCAAAGAACTTCGAATTGGGAAGCATGAGTACTTCAGATTACAGATGGGAGTAACAAACTTTGAAGCAAGGGAAAGTGTTGACTAGTATTTCAAAAGCAATCGATAAGTTCCTAGTTTTTAGCAAGTAAAAAGTAGTGCTGGTTCAAATAATCAGCATGAAATTTATTTGTATTTTTATTTGCTATTTCCTAGTTGATATGGTTAGAAGTAGTGAACATGTTTATCCACTACTATTAGTTCCTTATTTTTACCTTCTATCAGTTGGTTGTAAGCCTATTTAATAGGTCACTGCTGTTTCTTTTTCATTGCAATTCAAATTCTTCAAAAAATCAAATTCTCTCTACTTTTTACGTATTTTAAAGTCCCCAACAGTACTTGTAGTAAGAAGGGACTCTTAGCTTGTGTCTTATTGAGTTTTGGCTTTTGTATGCAATTTTGGGGATTCAGTTCTAAACAAGTTGAGATTACTTATACATTTCTACTCTGTCTCCGACTCATATACAAAACCTGTAACGTGAGAAGTTTGAGTGCATTGTCTTAGAATCTTCTAATTGGAATTAAGGGAGAAATCCTCAATTTCTGAACTAATAATCCAGGATAGAGTGCGGTATATAGATATTTATAGAAAATAAGTGTACAAAATATTGGGGAAAGTCTGAACAGAGAAATGTACTTTATAAATTCATTAAATCGACTTTTTTATTATCAAAGAAATTTGCTTCACATAATGTTTGCTTCATTGTTGCTAGTTCCATGATTTACGGTAACTAAAGAATACAGCTTCAATATAAGAGTCACAAGCTTTCAGTTGAAGTCCTTCGTAACTGATGCCAGCATTTGGACCCTTTGGGTTGGGGAAGAAAATATGCCTGACAAGATGACATGATGTTCACGGTCCAATAAGAAAGTGGTCGCTGTCAGTAGTTAACCTAACCAAAGGTTAGGATCAAATCCACAGGGAATACGGGGCTTGACCACAAGAATCCACTACTAATCATTTCAAGCATAAATAACTAAAATCTCTAAATGGGGGATTTTCTGTGATTCAAGAACAAAGTAAAAAAAATACTAAACTACGATGCAAGAAAACATACAATTTTAGGGACAACTTTGGAATTGTCATCACTATGGTTCGTTGACTCGATTTTCCTAGGCAACATAACTACAATTGGAAATTCGCATGCAGGATGGTAACTTAGGTTCGTCCAGCCCTCTTATGAAGGTGAAGGTCGAATTTCACCATGGCACTTGGTCGGCCACCATGGCGTGCCAACTAACCATTACCAATCCTCCCCTTGATCAGGCTTTGTTGATTAGATGAGAATACATCAATAAATCCTATCATCTACTTCCCTTTTCCTATTCGCCACCACCTTGGTCAGGCTAGTGATAGTAGGCGAGGTTTGGTGTTGGCCACCACCAAACTACAATCATAATGAAGGGAAATAGACAATGCATGCAAACCCCAATAATAGAAATGCAAGAAACCTAAGTTATTTCAAGTCAACCACCCATGATTCCCACAATCCCAAGTTATGGGGGCTTAGCTACTCATGGCTAAAGAAAAACAAGCAATCATGCTAATACAAGATATAAATGAGAGTTTTACCAAAAGAACGTAGGCACCACAAGTTGCAAACCCAAAAGCTTGATTAATCAATAATGAATACAAAGCAAGATTTGCAATCCCCAAAATGGGTTTCCCAAGAGAAAATGATAAACTCACTAAAAAACACTAACAGAAGATTCAAAAGACGATGATAAAATGTCTCCCAATAAAATTCTCTCTCTAAAACCCTAACTTAAACTATATATAGTATTTAGAAAATAACCCTAGAATTTACACAGAAAAGACAGTTGGTAGCTGATAAGTCTCAGAAGTATGACTCGTAGGGTGACTTACGTGTCATAGTCGGTGTCTTGTATAAGCTTCTTGGCATCTTGGACTGAACTGGTATGACCCACAGTTATGAGTCATTGCTTGAGCTACAACTTGCATGTTCTTCTCATAGTCTTAGCCTTCAGTTTTGGTGTAACATTTTGGCTCTCTGATTCTTGCTAGAGTCTACCTATACGAGTCATAGTGGAATTTATGACTCATAGGATGGCCTTATAGAGTTGACCTCCAATTAGTAGATTTCTTAAATTTTTTGTCTTTGTTCCTTGCTGCGACACAACTTATGACTCGTAGCTTGGGCTACGACTCGTAGGTGTGCTCGTATGTCCTAAGCTTCAGCAAAATCTGCAACTTTTCTTCAAAATCATGTCAACCTAACTTTTCTTCAATAACAACACAAAAAATCATAAAAACCATAAAAAGTCACATTAAGAACTCACAAAATCCATTGTTTTAGGCATCAAATGTTTTGTATTTTGATAGCACATCAACACTCTCAACTTAGAATTGTTGCTTGACCTCAAGCGATGACTCGATCTATGGAGACAAAGAGAAACACATAGCAACTATACTAATGACATATACAACAACTCCTTTGGTTCAGGTACCCAACTACCATTTTCAAAAAAGGATTGCAAAGTTATTAAGCAGATCAAGAACCTAATAAGATACCTGGCAATCCAACTATGACAAGCTAAGGAGCATCAACCATGCACAATCGCTAGTATAGTCATATGCTACTCAAGCGGTGCAAATGCCTTCACTAGAAAGAAATCCCTCATACTTACTCAAAAGCATTTAGAATTTAGGGACTGAGGAAGCATTCTCACTCTCACAACTGAAATTCATACATACTGACTAACACTAGAGGCTTGCCTCTATACTTATCCTCTAGCATGGTGGTATAGTGGAGTCGGATTACTTTAGGACTTATAGGCTTGTAACATAGGTTCAGGGTGCTTTGGTATGGTATTTTGGGCAAGACGTGATTAGAAGCTATATTTAAACCATGTTTACCAACACATTTTGCTTTAATAATCCAACCCTTTTTGATAGATCCACCCTTGTTCTCCTGTTTTGAACTTTTCTCAAGTGCTTTCTTTCTTTTTTTCAGCTGTACCTCGATTTCAAACTCAGATTTACTCTTTTTTCTCAACTCAAGGCACTATTTTTTTCTTTTTTCTTCACTCGGTTCATGCCTTTTCATTTCTTTCTTGATTTCCCAACTAACCACCTTATTATTATTACTTTACCACAATAAGGGCCACCCTCAACTTAGGCTTTTAGCCTCAGGTGAAGTACACAATATCTATGCCTCAAACCAGGGCCACCAACTACAACCACCCTCAACATAGGCCTTTGGCCTCATTCAGGTTTCACATGTTCAAGGATAGACCAGGGTCAATACCAAGGTATTTCATCAAACAAGGTTAAGTTAGCCAAGTGTCAAGAAAAATTGAGTACATTAGAAGTTCTAAACTTTGGTACAAGGGATTCACTCCCTCATCTAGTGGGTCATTTAGGCTAAAAATGGGTTCACTCAAAGAACAAAGGCCTAAGATCCTTTCCAAATCCACCATATCACAAACCAATCTTAGATTACTAAGGCAAGTTCTAGGTCTGTACAAGATGCATGAATGCAGCAAAACAAGCTCACAACACACATGGCAATTGCATCCACAATCAAGTATAGACTCACAGGTCATGCTTTCAGTCTCATCTTACCTTCACAATATCATAACAAACATTGCTAGATACTCAAAGATGTATGAACACATCAACAACAACAATCTCAAAAGTTTTGAGGATACCTAATTTTTCATCAAAACTTTATAAACACCACTAAAAATTATATATATGCCAATAGATAACACTATTATGAAATTACACATTATCTACACTACCTAAACATGTCAGTTCAACAGAAAAGTAAGCATCCATAAGAAAAAAGAATCATGGCAAGAAAACCTTGGGATCAAAAATAGGGGAAGTTATGGACTTGAGGCTACTCAGACTCCACCTTAATCCATTACTTCTCACACCCCACCAAAATAGGATACTTTGTCCTCAAAGTGACAACACATACTAAAATGAATGTAAAAAAAACATAGATTTAGATATATATACATTAAAAACCAACAGTTAAAAACCAATATCCAAAAACAAAATAAAAGCATCATACAACATAAACATTTAAAAACCAACATCAAATTAATATTATCTAACAAGAGAACAAAATATCCATGAAGAAAAGTAAGAACTAGGGTCAAAAAGGGTCAAACATCATGGTGTATCAAGCACCAATTTCTGGCTAGTCTGTGGGGTCCTGGGGAACCAACTCCTCCTCAGTAATTCGTGAGCTACACTCCATATGTAGGATATGCTACTCCTAATCTCTCTGAATTACCACCATCAGTAGCGAATCCTCCACCACCTCCTCGGGTATGGGCTCCTCCTACTATCTTTTCCTCTTTTAGGCCAGCTCTGGATCATCATCATGCTCAATGGGACCTCTTCCCACGGTCGTCCGGACAATCAGCTAGCCACTTGAATGCCTCATCGTCTGCCGGTACCACCTCTGGGACTACAACAGGAGCTGCCAACATCTACAATAATTTGGCCTTAAACTTGAACAACTCTAGAGTCACAAAACTAGTGTCAGTGGGTTGAGCTCCCTCAAGTCGCCGTTGGACTGTCATGACCCAAAATTCAGGCGTGATGGCACTCGTCTCATCCCAACAAGACAAGTCAGCCTACACCCCAACTATAACACTAAAATGCGAAATTATTAATCAAAATGAAAGTCCAATTTAATGAAATCCCCCAAAACCTGGTTGTCACGTGTACAAGCTTCTAATGTATTACAATAGATTCGAAAGAAAACACAAGTATCAAATGATATTGTCTCTGGAATAGAACAAAATCATAAACAGGAGTAAGAAGTCAGCTGGGATGGCAAGCAGCTACCTCTCACAATCTCTCAGAAAGCCACGGACAAGGAAAACAGGGTGTCTCACGACAATCCGGGTTCGTAACCTACAAAAATGTTGTAGCAAGAGGGGTGAGTACCAAACATGCGGTACTCAACAAGTGAACAATAAACACAAATTTAAGTAGTATAGAATACCTGCACCCCTCAGCACTCCCACCAAATCCCCATAACTACAACCTAACTTATAATCTTCACAATTACACCCTTCAAAATTCTATGATCAAAGCCTATAACAGTATAATTCTCATCTATTCCACTTCAAGTCATAAGGGAAAATTCTATAATTTATCAAATTCTCGCTAATTCACCAAGTATCATCAAATCAATACCAAATATAATCATGTAAAGACAAACAAGCCAAGGATATAATGAATAATCAACCTCAATAGCACTCCATATAATCATAACAAGTCAGAGCATATGAGATGAAAATGAATGTCGTGACATGTAATGCAATGCAATGCAATGTCATGTAGCATGATGCATGTCTGTCCTAGTGATACACATCTGCTGATCATAAATATGCCTCAGTCAGAACCTATGGGGGCCGCACATGGACCATGTATCCGTCGCGGCGCGCAACACATCCCTCGAATCATAGTATCCATCGCGGCGCGCGACACCTCCCTCGAATCATAGTAACCGTCACAGCGTGCGACACGACCCTTGAATTCTTTTCTTTTTTTTTACTAGCCAGAACCATTTCGCTTCTACTTTTCATTTCCTTTCTTTAGTAAAAGAAAAAAGAAAAGAATTCGAGGGTAGTGTCGCACACCGCGACAGTTACTATGATACGAGGGATGTGTCGCGCGCCGCGATGGATACTATGATTCGAGGGGCGTGTCGCGCGCCGCGACGGATACATGGTCAATGTGTGTCACCCATGGGTTCTGACTGAGGCATGTTTATGATCAGTAGATGTGTATCACTAAGATAGACATGCATCATGCTACGTGACATTGCATTGCATTGTATTACATCTCACAACATTCATTTTCATCTCATATGCTCTGACTTGTTATTATTATATAGAGTGCTATTGAGATTGATTATTCATTATATCCTTGACTTGTTTGCCTTTACATGATTATTTTTTGTATTGATTTGATGACACTTGGTGAATTAGCGAGAATTTGATAAATTATAGAATTTTCCCTTATGACTTGAATTAGAATAGATGAGAATTATACTGTTATAGGCTTTGATCATAGAATTTTCGAAGGGTGTAATTGTGAAGGTTATAAGTTAGGCTGTAGTTATGGGGATTTGGTGGGAGTGTTGAGGGGTGCAGGTATTCTATACTACTTAACTTTGTGTTTATTGTTCACTTGTTGAGTACCGCATGTTTGGTACTCACCCCTCTTGCTACAACATTTTTGTAGGTTATGAACCCGAATTGTCGTGATACATCCTATTTTACTTGTCCGTGGCTTTCTACAGAGGTTGTGAGAGGTAGCTGCTTGCCATCCCAGCTGACTTCTTACTCTTGTTTATGATTTTGTTCTATTCCAGAGACAATATCATTTGATATTTGTGTTTTCTTTTGAATCTGTTGTAATATATTAGAAGCTTGTGCACGTGACAACCAGGTTTTGGGGGATATCATTAAATTGGACTTTTATTTTGATTAATAATTCCGCATTTAATTGTTATAGTTGGGGTGTAGGATGACTTGTCTTGGTGGGATGAGACGAGTGCCATCACGCCTGAATTTTGGGTCGTGACAGACTCTCACCTCGAAGGCATTCACTCGGGCATCACCGCCCTAACTCACTCATATACCAGATCACGGGCGAATGCCTTCATCCTCTCCTCGGAGTCCTGTACAGTATGATCGACCCATAGTCCGACCCGTGCTGATAAAGCGTGAAGCCTGGACTCTTTCATAGCCACCCTACATAGTAGTGCCTGAAAAGCAACAGCAGAAATAAAAGAATCAACTAGTAATGTAGTTGGCTCTGGTGCTGGAGTGTTGGAAGATGGCGTGGACTCGATCTCCACAGCTGGTGTAGGCTCTGTAGCCACTGAAGTGGTGTCGGCAGCAACTGGAGGTGCACTTTGAGTCGGAGGCTCTACTGGGAATGGCTCTGAAATAGGAGGAACTGCTCATGGTAAAGCCATCGGGTTCTTGTCAGCCTTTATCAGGCTGGGATCCATGGTGCCTGTAGCCTCTATGTACGGTCGCAGTGAGGGTCAATAGCAACGCCCGCTGCACTGTACAAACAATGAATCAAAATAGGAAATGGCAATGAGATGTTCGTCTGGACGGCTGCCTCGTGGATCTACTCCGAGATAATCCAGGTGTAGTCTATCTCATATTCAACAAAACAATTCTAGCTAATAACATAGTCTGCTCCAAAGAAATCACATTATCCATGAAAGTGAGCCTGATATGCCAACGGATAATGGAACACCAAACCTTGGCCCGGAAAGAAAGGTGGGCCTTCACTATACGATCAGTGTGGTTTGTAGCCAACGTTGGCTCGAAGCCCTCTTCACAGATATTGCTAGCAATCCACTGTAGAAGCTCTGCCCTGGACCTAATGTCCTACCTAGTCACCGTTCCCCTCGTCTTATCAATGTGCCCATCACGTTCTATGGTAGATTGAGGCATGCTATAATTGGGCCTAAACTGGACCCGACAAATGGTCTCCTCTGAAATAGGAACTCTCCTATCCCGACTGGCACCACCTGTAACCTCGACTGCTCAATCGGCTTCTTGTTCTTCGGGAACCCCCAATGGAGTATAGCAAGATAAGTTACCTAAAACTCAGGAATTACGAAGGGGGCATATTTGCCTAGTTACTGTGTGGTCCATCATAGCCTATATCTATCTAACTCTGCATCCAACCCAGGCACTTTATCCTATCTCGAGTCATTCAGTCTCGACACTTCATGAAATTACCGCACCAGTTTATCCTGCCCCTTGGGTTCTAAACCCTGATCATATATCTCCTTCATCCCTAGGACAGACCATTTGCAGTCGGCAGAGGGTTGAGACTAGACTTTTTCTTGGTGAGAAGTGGTCTCCGACTCTGACTTAAAATTGAGTATGAGGGGCCATTTGAGGTAGGATGTTATCCGACCCGTTCCTATTACCCTGTTGTTCCTCCTCTTTAGACTGGGAGGAACTTCTAACTTCCATTGGTGTTTGTGCTACAAATGCCTGGGTATGGGGTTTATTGGCTTCAGGTCTACCCTGACTCTGTGGACTTCCACAGAGCCATCAGATTGCTTAGTCTCGGAGGATTCATCCATCAACCTCCTATAGAGTATGAATTGCCTATTTGTCCTTTAGGGGCATTTTAATACAAACCAACCACATAGCAACATATAACTTCAAGATGTTTGATCCAATAAATCACATAATAAAGAACAAGGAATGCAAATAGAACTAAAATAAAACATGAGAAAGATCACTGAAAAACTTGTTGGTCTGCAGGTATGAGTATAGTTACGACTTGTAGGATGCCCTACGAGTCATACTCTGGCCTCGTAGTAATAAAATGTCTTACGAAAATGCAATCTAACCTTAGATACGAGAGGCAATTATGACTCGTAGGGGAACCTACGGGTTGTACTCTGGCCTCAAACCAAATTTCAAAGACATTTTTATGTACTAAGTCAGGATTACGAGACTCTTCCTATGAGTTGTTATAGGTATTACGAGTCGTAGTGGGTCACATATGGGAAATATAAGGAAACCATAGGCTACTGATGCTTGCTACGAGGGACCACTACAACTCGTAAGGGAGCCTATGAGTCATAGCGGTGCCTTTGAGCTGAAAACAGAAGGCACCTGTAGTGCCAATTATTTTCCCCCACACAGAATAAACCAAATACACAATTCAAAAAGAACTTGGCACATAAGAGCGATAAAAAAACTTGGCACATAAAAAATCTCACATTGACATAAAAAATTCAGATCATTTCAATCAAGTCCAACAAGTTAAAGCATATGAAATATACCTACACCTCCTAAACTCCAATCCCAAAACAATGCACACACTAGGTCGGGATAAACTAATTATCACATTTCATGAACCAATAATTTTTGCACGTACAATCACTCACACAAGAATTCCAGACAATGTTTGAATCACAACAAAGCTCTTCAAAGCACACAAGCCCTAAGTTTCTAGTCTGGAACAAAAATCACAACATGGCATGATTATATATAGTCAAACTAAGCATACACTTATCTAAGTAATATGTTCACCACAAAAGAGTGATAAATTTAACCAGGAAGCCTATCTATCGATCGAAGAAGTTAACCAAATGAAGAGAATCAAAAATCATGCCAAAAAACTAGAAAATGGTGAGTTCGCTAGAATCCTTGTCAGAAAATGACGTAGGTAGTCGGGATTTTTTTTGTAAAAGAGAAACACGGAGTGAATTTGGGAGGAGATCTCTGGTCTTAGGGTTTGGAATTGATTTTAGTGTCAAATGTTATTTTGACCAATTATATATGTAAATTGGGTCATGAATTAAAAAGTTGTTGACTGGGGCTACGATACCCTGACTACGAGTCGTAGGTTGTCCTATGACTCATAGGTCCTAGCCTCGTAGCGAGCCAAATACTTGCAAGAATTAAGAATTCATACCTTGGCACTATTAACCCTACTTACGACTCATAGGGGACTTATAAGTCGTAAAGTTGGCTCATAGTGTCCGTGCCAACTTCTGACACTCATTGTTTCCCTCGACAAGGGATGACTACGAGTTGTAATGAAGACTATGACTCGTAGGCATGATTATAGAGGGTGCTCCAAGTGCCATTTTTCAGATATTCAGTTCTTTAATTTTCACCTTCTAACCAAATCTCAAAATAAAACTATTCCCAAAATATTACAGTTGCATCAATGTCTTTCAACATAGAAACAAACTTACACCTTCTACCTAAGAATCTAAGAAACCAAAAACACTTAAAGCAAGCTAACAATTATCAAAAACTTTTGGGTTGCCTCCCAAGAAGTGCCTTGTTTAATATTGTGGCTCGACTATGTCATCGTCCTTCATCAACTATCATCGAGGGTCCAAACCTCACTCTTGCACTCATCCCAGTGTTTCATAGATTGGTGAATATCTAACACGACCTCTGCATCATTAACCCTAAACCACAGTTGGCCCAAATCCATATCCACTAGAGCTCTCTCAGTGGCCAAAAATTGTCTCCCCAAGATGATGGGCACCTCAAAATCAACTTCGCAGTCAAGGATCACAAAATCCACAAGAAGGATGAATTTATCAACTTTAATAAGCACATCCAAAAGGATTCTTGGCTTTTTAATGGTTCCATCTGCCATAAGCAACCTCATTCTTGTCGGGGTGCGAGTGCCAAGGCCAAGCTTTTTGAATACAACAAGAGGCATTAGATTTATACTTGCTCCTAAGTCACACAATACTCTTGCAAATTCAACATCACTAATGGTGCAAGGAATGGTGAATGCACCGAGGTCCTCTCGCTTTTGCCCAAGGCATTTGTCCATAATCGCATGACATTTTTTGAGTTCTTGTGAGAACTTTTGGCTCAAAGTGTGCTTCTTGCTAACCAAATCCTACATGTACTTGGCATACCCGAGCATTTTCTCCAAGGCTTCTAGAAGGGGAATGTTGATGGAGAGTTTCTTTAACATCGATAGGAAGTGTTTGAATGTACCCTCCTTTTCCTTTTTCTTAAGCCTTTGATGGAAAGGAGGAGGGTGTTTGGGAATTGATTTCCATTTCTCATGCTCCCTTGCCTCTTCTTGTTTCAGCCCAACAACCTTCGGATCTTTTCTGTCAAACACTACTTCACCACCAAGACCCTTCTCATCAACTTCATCCACAATTACCGGCATAGGGAGATCCACGGTGCTCTTTCCACTCCGGGTCATGAACATCATACAATGCCCTTCATTTTTGGGATTTTAAACCATATTGCTTGGTAAGATGCCCTTTTGGCGTTGGTTCAACTCTGAAGAAACTTGTCCAAATTTTTATTCAATTTGCTAAATTACCACCGGGTGATACTCTATTTTTTGGTTAATAGTTGAAATATCCATTTTCATTCCCTTTAAACCCTCATCTTGGCAGTCGGGCCACTTCAACAACTTTTCAAACATTTCTTCGATCTTGGAATTGCTTGACTCAGCATCATGGTTGTGAGGTGGCATATAAGGACCATTCCTGTAGTCCTCTATTCTCCCCCATTCGGCATCTGATGCTCTCTCTTTCATAGTATCCGCCCCAGTTGTCTCTATACATCCCTTTACGGTTGAAGTTCCAACCTTGATTCTCGGACCCTTGCCTCCAATAGTCCAAATTAGACCCTTGGGGGTTGTTTCAGAAACCTGTTGCTTGGTTGCTTACAAAACATGCATCCTCATCAAAGAATGGATCATCATAGATGGGAGCCCTCAGAGGTTGGTGGTGACTGCCTTGACACTTGCTTGATTTTGCTTTAAAACCAAATCCATGCTTATGTGAAGTTGAGCAAGTCGTTCATGATCTCTTCGTTCACCTTTTATTGCTCATTGTTGGTGTTGACCGCATAAGAAGGTTTCATCGCACCTTGCTCTCGTTGACCCCATGCTCTATTTGTTTTGACCACTTGCTCTATCCTTGCGGCTACCAATGCAAATGGTTGTTCTAGGAACATGCCTCCCATGATTTTGTTCGCGCAAGCTTGACTATTCTCATCAAGTGGCTGATAGAAAATCTTAACTAAGGCATCATCAGCAATCTTGTGATAGGGGACCATCCTCAAACATTTAGGAAACCTCTCCCATGTTGTGCTAATAGAGTCACCTGGCAATTGCTCAAAGTTGTTTATTTGGTCCTTCAGCTTGAACTTCTTAGATCTTGGAAAATATCTTTCAACGAACACTTTCTGAAGCTCAGCCCAACTTGTAATAGTATCCAGAGGAAGCTCGGATAACCATACAACTACAATGCCAGTTAATGACTATGGAAACACTCTTAAAACAACAACATCAAGAGAAAGGTTTTGTGTCCACATGACACCCTTGCAAACAAACACCACGTTTTGGAGATGACGGTGGGGATCCTCTGAAGGTAGCCTTGTGAATAGCCCGTGGTTTTGGAGCATTTGGAGTAATCCACTCGATACCATGAACATAGTATCTGCTGGTAAAGGAGGCAGTATTATGGCACCGGTAACATCCATAGCCATAGGGTGCAATAGATATTGATTCCATCCATAAGCATTTTCATTGAAGTCCCTAAGTTATGCCCTGTTACCCCTTTATTGTGGGTTCTCTCTTTCCATGTCCTCATTCATATTCATATCCTCCTCAACCTCGGTATCATCATTCACGTGAGACATTCTTCTTGGTAGTCGATGGATCTCCAAATTGAGTGGAGCTAAGGGATTGCCTTGGCTCCAAGTGTTGGGCATACAACCTAGTACACCCTGCAAATAAAATCAAGCAACAAAAATAAAAACAAAAGTAAAATATAAGAAATTCTAGAAATCACACTAGAACTAACTAATATTGAATTCAAATCAAAACCTAGTTGTATTCCCTGGCAACGGCACTATAATTTTTTGACCCGATGTTCATGCTCTAATAAGAAAGAGGTCACTGTCACTAATTACCCTAACCTTCGGTTAGGGTCGAATCCACAGGGAATACGGGGCTTGACTACAAGAATTCGCTACTAATCATTTAAAGCATAAATAACTAAAATCTCTAAATTAATGGGGTTTTTTTGGGATTCAAGAATAAAGTAAGATAAATACTAAATTACGTTGTAAGAAAACACTCAATTTTAGGGATAACTTGAGAATGTGTTCACCATGGTTTGTTGACTTGATTTCCCTAGGCAACATGCCTACAATTGGAAATTCACATGCAAAAAGGTAACTTAGGTTCTTCCAGCCCTCTTATGAAGGTGAAGGTTGAATTTCACCATGGCGCTTGATCGGCCACCATGGCGCTTGATCGGCCACCATGGCGTGCCAACTAACCATTACCAATTGTCTCTGTCAACCTCCCCTTGGTTAGGTATGGTTTATTAGAAGAAAAAACATCAATCAAATCCTATCATCTATTTTCCTTTTCCTATTCGTCATCACCTTTGTCGGGCTAGTGATAATAGGGCGAGGTTTGGTGTTGTCCACCACCTAACTACAATCATAATGAAGGGAAATAGACAATACATGCAAACCCTAATCCTACAAATGCAAGAACCCTAGATGATTTCAAGTCAACTACCCATGGTTCTCACAACCGAAGTTGTGGGTGCTTAGCTACTCATGACTAAGGCAAAACAAGCAAACATGCTAATACAAGACATAAATGAGAGTTTTACCAAAAGCACTAAAGAATGTAGGCACCACAAGTTGTAAACCCAAAAGCTTGATTGATCAACAATGAATATAAAGCAAGATTTGCAATCCCCAAAATGGGTTTTCCAAGAGAAAATGATAAACTCAATAAAAAAAAGTAAGAAAAGATTCAAACGATGATGATAAAATGACTCCTAGTCAAACTCTCTTTCTAAAACCCTATCTTAAACTATATAGTATTTTAAAAATAACCCTAGAATTTAACAAATAAAAGACAGCTAGTAGCTGATAAGTCTCGTAGGTACGACTCGTAGGGTGACCCACGAGTCATAGTCGGGGTCTCGTATCAGGTTCTGGACATCTTGGACTGAACTGAAACAACCCACAGGTAAGAGTTGTTGCTTGAGCTACGACTCGTATGTTCCTCTTGTAGACTTGGCCTTCAGTCTTTGTCCAACATTTTGGCTCTCTAATTCTTGCTACGAGTCCACCTTTATGAATCATAGTGCAACTTATGACTCAAAGGATGGCCTCGCAGGGTTGACCTCCACTTAGAAGATTTCAGAATTTTTTGTCTCTGTTTATTGCTATGACACACCTTACGACTCGTACCTTGGGGTACCACTCGTAGGTGCTCATATGTCCTAAGCTTCGGCAAAATCTGCAACCTTTCTTCAAAATCATGTCAACCTAACTTTTCTGCAATAACAACACAAAAAACTCATAAAATCATAAAAAGTCACATTTAGAACTCAAAAAATCTATTGTTTTAGGCATCAGATGTGTTTCGACAGGACATCACAAGATGGTGAATCTCAATGTTTGGCCTGGAGGAAGAAGAAGAAGCCATTACTGCTTGTAGGGGCTCAATATGCATTTTACGTGTTTGGCTGGGCATAACACATAAATATGCATTTTAATTTTTTTGAAAAAATAAAATTCAAAAAAAGAATAGTATAAAAAATTGAATGTTACAAACTATCAATTGAAGTAATATTTTTCTATGCTTCCCTCTTAAAGTTGTAATAGAAATAAAAGTATGTTATTTAGATTTTATGGCCTCTCATGTAATAACTTTCTTAGGAATTGTACCATTTAACAGTTGCATCAATAGTTGATCAAGGGCCTTTCCTTAGCCTAAAGAAGACGTTCTTTTACAAATTCTTTTCATCAAAAGAAGAAGAAGCAGTATGCAAAGTTAACAACATTCGATGGGTGCTGACTCGAGAACTAATAGGGATAAGAGACTTATACCCTCCCCTGATAATCGATTTGGAAAATTTGTGGCAGATCATGAAAAAGATTACCCATGATGAGGTCATTGTAGGAAAGCTGATGATTCCATTTTTCGAGATGTTTGAGTACATTCTTCAATACTGGACATTAGACATGGCAAAAAGTTTGAAGAACGGGTGCAGAGTGCGTGTTAACATGTGGGATGTAACAGAGGAGAATTCCCTTAAGAAATATGAAGGTGAAAGGGTTTGCTTAAGGAAGTTGTACAATGATGACTTTTCTCTTTCATGCATTGAGTTATTCAATAATTGCAAACTAGGCGATGGTGATGAAATTGGGCTATATTGGGATCCTAGATCTTCAAGTTTGATATTCATATTACTTTCTCAAGTTGGCTCTTAGTGAAAGGTCTGAGAATTTAGCACCAAAAACAACATAACATAGTCTTTTGTTTAGTATTGCTCTCTTTTTTGATAAGACATGGTACTTGATGGGACTGCCCTCAATAAAAATATAATAAAAATAATGAAAAGATAGAAACTTTAGATGTAATGAACAAATATCTAAGACCATCAAATTCATTGTATCCTTAAGAACTTCTGTTTGATCTTACAGCAAGAACTTCTTTAGAGCATTGAACTGTTCAACCATCATGGATTCAACGTTGGTGAAGAAATTGGCTATATTGGGATCCTGGACCTTCAAGTGAAAATAGGCGCGTTTCTAATATGAGAAGAATGTAGTTGAGCTGAGAGGGTCTGTGAGCACCCAATAGTTTGTGATTATCTATAATTTAGGGGGATTTTGATACAAGCCCTTCACTGTTCTTAGTATTTCTTTTTTCTTCTTTGTTTATTCATTTATCTTCATTAGACTTCTTTAATTTAAAGTCCTATGGATCTCTGATTGTAGTAAGTTTGTATTTTATTTGGGCTCAGATTAGTCATTTGTGACTTTATTAGAAGTTTGCAACTATTAACCAAAATTAGAATTACAATATAATTAGAATTCAAGTTACACGAAAGGAGAAAAATTGCAGAGTGGTGGACTAGGAAAGGAAATAGTTTGAAAACTAGGAAGGAATTTGAATTACAATATAGTTAGAATTCAAATTATTTATAATATTTTCCTAAATTTATAATTATTCTTCCTGAAGATTGCAGATATTACTTGAAAAAATTATGATAACTATCTTTAGTTTCCTGATGGTATAAAAAATTTTATACACGCATCAAAGTTAAAAGGCAAATGTATATTAAAATTATATAAAGAACTAATAGTATGTGTTATATTATCAAGAGTAATTATCCCAAAGTACTTTGATAAACAGATAGACTAGGACTCCATGATAATAAGTAGACATAAATAGGAGTATCCCACTTAAACAAGAATATTTAATGGCTTCTATAAATACAACACAAGAAAATTCTCTATCTCTACGAAAAAACTCAATAATATGTTGTCTAAGGCAACTGAAGAGCAAATTGCATGTGAAAAATCTGATTCTATTACTACTATTAAGACTCCTCTTGTCACAAATGGAGTGAAGAAGAGCAGATAACTCTTCTTAAGGGTTTGACCGAGTTTGAGTCACAATATGAAAAATATGTTCACATTGAACCCTGCATCTTCCATGACTATATCTGCAAAAAATTGAACGTTCAATTGCTTGATAAGTGTCAGATAACTACAAGATTGATAGATTAAAAGTCAAGTTTATTGCTGATTTAGAGATGAAGAAGCATCCTCATGATGATTTAGTCTTTCAGCTTTCAAGGGAACTATGGTTGAAGAAATTGTACCAAAGTATTACTGAAGAAGATGATAGATGGTCGAGGATATTGGACCAAAGTATACTGATTTTACTCGCTATATTTTGTTTTGTTTTGTTTTGTTTTGATTTGAGATTAAAATGAAGGTGTTGCTGAACAAACTTATTTGACAATAAATCTATGAAGTTTGTTTTTCGATTTGATATCCGTATTTTTAGAGAAAACTTATATGTTTATGGTTAATATGCTTCGAAAAATAACTTAGATAGCATGAATGATTTTCTAATAATAGTAAAGAATCAACGAATATATTGTATTTAATACACTTGAAACAACCTAAGTATAACTTAATACATGTATATTCGTTGATACAAATGGATTTTATCAATTGTATTTGTGATACAGCCCAATACAACGAATACAACATGTGTTCATCCTCTTTCTCCCGAATCTCGCTTGTCTTTATCCTCCCTCTCTCAATCTTGCTTGTCTCTCTCCTTCTAATATCTAGCTATAAATCATAATTAAATAAAATAAATGATAGTTATAAGTCCTTAATTAAGTCCAAACCATAGACATTTTTTAAGGCATCAACATTCACCTACTGGGCTAGTAATTAAAGAGGAAGTAGGCCACCTGGGCTTCCAAGAACAAAATTTGGACCAAGGCCCAAACTGATTATTTGGGCCCATGTATTCCCCCACCAGACAGTTTTGATTGGCACTTGATCCAAGTCATCGTTTGGATTTTTTTAATTTTATTTTTTAGAATCCAAGTCTCTTCTATGAAAAATTTGCACTCCTCTAAACCTGGTGAAGTAGAATCTTTTGTCTTAGGTAAGCATATTTTTCTTGACCCCGACATCTTTGATGATATTTTTGGAATCTCCTGTCTGGGTTCTCTGATTCTTTTAAAAATTTGTGGCCGTCTGATTTTGAAGTTTCTTTTGAAGAGGCCAAAAAGGCATTGTCTTCAAAGCCTTCTGGACCCTATCCCTCCAATCTATGACCCAAGGATATTTCTTTTGAGGCAAGACGCTTCGTCACATTGTGGAGATTACTCTCCTACATAGGAATGGTTCTTTCTCTACTCTATCTGTTTGTGATACCTTTTTCACTTACTGTCTTCTTTCGAAAGAAGAAACTACAAATTTTTTCTGTGCTCTGGACATTATAAAATTTTGCTATCTTATGTGTATGGTTGCATTATGCTGCAGAATATTTTGTTTTGTTTGTTCTTCTCTACTGTTTCCTTTTTTATTGATGTTAAATGGGGAGAATATACAAACACATTAGTCAACTAGAAGTATGCGCAAATTCAGGGTGAGCTCTCCATAGATTACTATGCACTCAATCAGGGGGAGACATCCTAGTCGACTCAAACTGTAGGGAAGTTGACTATATCCTTACTATTATTGTCATCATCAAAAGGGGGAAGATTGTTAGTGCTAATTTTTTTTTGAATGATGGCTAATCACAGGAAATAAATCAAAGTGGAAACATATCTCAATAAAGAACAAAGATAAGCAGGATGTGGCAAAGGTGATAGAATCTTAGCACAAAAGGAAAGAGATAAATCGCTGATACTTCATCAAATCAATCACAGATTTGACAGAGATCACTACCAAAAAAGAGTCCATGATGAATGAGCAAGATTGATTAAACAATCAGCAAATCAATCAATACCAGGAATAGATCCAAGATATCAACAAATCAATTAGCATATCAACATCAAGAATAGATCTAAGACTGAAGAAAATTACAGATCCAAGTCAAGAGCAAATCAAGGAAGAAGGATCTAGTCTGTTGCCTTCCTAAAAAGTCTTCCCTTATTCTTGAAAAAAGGATCCATCAAAGCCTTAATCCAAGAATCAACTCCCTTGGGATGCCATCTCTTCAATATAAAGGAGGCATCCAGGATATTTCAAGATATACAAGCCTACTACATTTCAAGCCATTCTTTAAAAGCTCCTCATCTTTAGAAAATCATTGTCATCTTTAGACTAGTTACTGTGAAAGAAAAAGAGAGAGAAAAAGAAGAAAAAATTGAAAGAAATGACTGTATCAAAAGAAAAAGGGGAAAACGAAAAAAAAAGAGAGAGAGAAATCTGACTTTAGTGTTTAAGTTTCAATTCTTGTAACCATCACTCATTAAAGGCTTGAAGAGATATCCCTTGAAATCCAAGGGGACCGGACCTCGAATTCACATTGATTCTGAACCAGGATAAAAACATTTGGTGTTGACTTTTCTTTTACGTGCTTTAGTTTTCTGCTTATTTATATATCTGCTTTATTTAGTCGACTAACTAGTGTATTTGTTGACTCTCTAATTACAGAATTAAGCTAAGAAAAAGGGAAGAAAATTCAATTCAGCCCCCCTCCCTCTTGCACTTTCACTTTCCAGGCACGATCTAAAAACAAATGGCTAATATTATTCAAAAGTTGTCCATTACTATAATTTTTTTTCTTTTTCAGGCATCGAATGTAGAAAGTGTTACTCATCAGTCATCAGTCGATTAGAAATATTCAAATGGAAGTAATAATGAAAATGGACTAAGATTGATTAGAAGTCATTTTAAGCATATTTTTAGATATTTTTGTTTGAATGACACTTTGAAATTAGTATTTTGGTGATGTAATTTTGGCTTTTTGAATAATACTTCAAACATTAGTATTTTGACGGTGTAATTTTAGAATGCTTTTGTTTTTGTATGATGAATATTATACATATTTGATCTTTTAAGTTGTATTAAAATTACTAATTATAGAAATTTAATAAACAGGGTGCAATAAATGGGATGTAAATGTGGATTGACAAATTTGAATATTACGGCGTCATGAATTGAATATTACGACGTTTTAAAATCTTCTTGATATAAAAATAATTTATTTTTTCTTACAATATGACAGTTGCTAACCATCATTCTATACAACAAAAAATGTCGGATTGACAAAGGAAAATAGCGATGATTCTATATATAAATTACAATGGTTTCTGAAAAACCGTCATAATATGTTTGTTACAGATAGAATTACGGCATTTTCACAAAACGCTGTTATATATAATTGTGGTGGTTTTAAACTGTCATATTACGTATAAACAATCGTCGCAATAACCCTTGTTTTTTTGTAGTGTGATACACCAATTGAACAAATCATTGCTTAGAAGAACTTCCTAATCAAGTTCCTACTAACAAAGCAAGATATCAGATATTAGCGGGACGCTTGATATACTTATCAAATACTCAACCAGATATTGCTTATACGATTATTGTGGTAAGTTGCCTTATGCATAATCCAAATGAAGTTCATACCAATGCAGTCATTGGAATCTTGAGATACTTGAAGTCAGCACCAGGAAGAAGCCTCATGTTCTCGAAGAATAACCATACAAAAATTATGGATTATTGTGATTCCAATATGGGGTGCCAAAGGACATAGACGACTCCCAACAATCGGGTATTTCCCTTTTGTTGGAGGTAGTCTGGTTACTTGGAAAGTAAAAAAACAAAAGGTTGTTTCATTTTCTAGTGCAAAAGCTGAATATAGAACAATGGTTAAAGGTATCGAAGAATTACTATGGTTGAAACGACTTATGGAGGAGTTTGGTTTTTCACTCGATGAACCTTTGAAGTTATTTTTGCAACAATCAGTCAGCTATTAAAATTTTAGAAAATGCAATTCAGCATGATCGTACTAAACATATGGAAATTGATCTCATTTTCATATATGAGAAGTTTAAGGATATGACAACTGAAGTTCCATATGTGAAGACCTTAGAATAACTCGTTGATGTTTTGTCAATATGGGAATACATGATATCTAAGCTCCATATTGAGGGGAAGGGTCAGCATGAGTTAGGAAAATTGGTTAGCCTTCTTTAATGGGTTGATTTGTTGTTAATTATTGTACATCAATGGCAATATCTTGTGGGATATTATTTGGTATTATAGTAGCATATTCTTTATTCCCACATCTTTGTAATTCTATATAATGTATTGTGGGTCTATAGTGAAAATATTTTTTTCACCCATTTTGAGTGATCAAAGTTGCGAAAATAAAGATGTTAGCATTGGATGTCGGTCCTACTATGAGAGATAGGATTAAAAATTAGGATCTCTAGGACAAGATAGGAGTGATCATGATGGAGGATAAGATGTAGAAAATGAGACTGAGATGGTGCAAACGTATCAAAGAGGAGATGCATGAATGCTTCATTGTAGAGATGTGAGAAATTTAGTATGGATGATTTTAGGAGAGGTAGAGATAGGGGAAAGAAGTATTAAAGAGAGATAATTATACAAAATATGATGAAATTGCAGCTAAACGAGAACATGACCTTAGATAGGAGGTTGTGTAGCACACAAATTGGGGTACGAAGTTAATAACTAGTGGGGCATTGTCTTGCCTATCCTTCCATACTGGAAGTCATAGTATTTTACTGTACTTTCTTGTCTTTCCTTTCCTATTACTATTTATTGTCTTTGTACTTCAGTTTACCACATTATTTTGTTACAATTACTATTCTTTTTTTTTCATATTGTTTTATCATGCTTTAGTTAGTATTTTTACATGAATTTTTCACTTCCATTTTATCTTTTTCAAATATGATTTTTCATGAGTCGAGAGTTTAATATTGAAAGCATTCTCTGTACCTCTTAACTAAGTGTATGGTCTACGTACCCTCTTCAGATCCCACTCTGTAGAATCACATTGGATATGTCATCATCGTCGTATTATTTCTAGATTTCCTTTAAGTAATATTAGCAATCATATGCCGCATACACTAAATTCACATAGTTTAATATTACAATTCACACATATTGAGGAAATGATTAGCATTTGTATGGATTTTTTTTACCTAATCTATCTCTTAATTTGTTTGCAAAAAGTCTCTACTGTCTATAGCATTTGGAAACTAATAGTAATAGATAAAACAACTCAAATTATGTGAAGACCTAGCATAACCAGGGTCAAGGTTATACTCAACCTCTAAATCGTATAAAGCTGCAGTTTATGGATGGAAATTTTGGTAAGTTGATCGACGTTTTGCAGGAGATGTATATTTTTTAAATTCTAGCAAAGTAACATTTTCTAGGGATAGACTATAAAGAAAAGAGTGTCATGAGAGGGAGAGAGTACTTAATATTTTTTAAATATATATATATATATATATATATATATATATATATATATATATATGATAGTGATATGGAAACTACAAAGCAATGCATACATTTTCAATTTTTGCTTAAATAAATACTCTATTCATTTTAATTCATTTGTCTTATTTTCTATTTTAGTCAATGTTAATAAAAAGAATATTAGCAATTATTTAATTTCAAATTTTCACTTGACAAGACCAATGGAATTTTTTGGTATATTCTACATATCTTTAGTTTTTAGCTTCCTTTGGACAGAATATTTTGAACTTAAAATTTTTAGTTTTTTTGAAGATGGGATTTGAAATTTTTGAAATTTGAATTCTTTTCAAATATAGATTTTCTAAATATGATTTAAAAATTGTGGTCAAATAAGAAGTTGAAGGCAATATTTCAAATTTTATGGTCAAATGTTCATTTATATAACAACATTAATTTTTCTTTTATCTTAATATAATTTAAACTGAATTTTCTTTGTTTAGTGCCTCTTTCTTTCAGCCTCACTGAATGTTAGACTACAAATTAAAACCTAATTTATACTGTTATAAATAGATATGAGTGCCTCTCTTTTTCTCAGTGTATTATTTTCTTGCAAATTGTATCCACAGTTTCTTCAATGTCTGATCAAAACGTTTTGCTTAGCTTGAAGAAAACATTCTTTTACAACTTCTTTCCATCAAGGATGAAGAAGAAGTTCTCACACCTAACAACATTCCATGGGTAGTGACGTGACAATTAATTGTGATAAGGGAACTACACCATGCCCCTAAAATTGATCTAAAAGATCCATGGCAAATCAAGAAAAAGATTACCCCTGACGAGGTCGTTATAGGCAAGCTGGTGATTCCATTTGTTGAGATGTTTGAGTACATTCTCTGACACTGGACGCTGGACATGGCCAAAAGTTTGGAGAATAGGTGTGGTGTGCCTGTTGACATGTGGGATGTAACTGAGGAGAATGTCCCTAAGAAGTATGAAGGTAGAGGTGTTTGCTTAAGGAAGCTGTACAATGACGACTTTACTATTTCGTGCATCGAATTGTTCAATGATTGCGGATTGGGAGATAGTGATGAGATTGGGATGTATTGGGATCCTAGATCTTCAAGTGTAATGTTCAAATTGTTTTCCGAGGCTCGCGCTTAGTGAAAGGTCCAAGAAATTAGGATAAAAAATAACATAGTATCTAGTCTTTTTGTTAGTATTACTCTTTCATATAGTTGTAATATTTGAAGATTTGATTCTGGAATTGAAATATGTGCACTATATATGGAGCATGATGATTCTTGAAGTTCCCAATTTTGCCTGCGCAACTCCCTTTTTGTACTTGTGAGAAATTGTAGTTCGGGGGTTTTGTGAATTCCTAATAATTTGGATATGAAATTTCGCAAAGCAGTAATTGTATTCTCAATTTCTCTAACAGAATTAGTTCTCACATTCTTTCATATGTTATTCACAACTCGGCAAGTCCAAAGTTGAAAAGTTTGTTTCAACAGTAAGTTGCAAAAAAGAATGGATACCTCCCTGGGAAATTCCCTAACATGTGCCAAGTCTCTCAGCCATAAGTTGAAACTATAGTCATGTTTTGTGCATTGGAAGTATTGACAGAAAAAAAGTATTAGATATGTTTGTAATGACCTTAGCGGCCATTTTTAAAATTCCTACAAAAAATGACTGTTTTTCCCCTCCCATTAGTTTCCTCTGGTGTTACTTATTCAACTTGCGTGACTGGTTTTTGGAAAAAGGTCTAAAGGTTGAAAACTTCGCGAGTTTTCATGTTTTAAGGCTTTAGCTCTTGTATAAGTGAGTTTTGATATCATTTGGAGTTTCAGGTGTTGGAATGGAATTCCATGAGTCTCGTAACATGGAAATAGATCTAGGAGACATGTCGGAATCAGATTCAAAGTCTATATGTAAAATTGAGGCCTTAAGTATGAAAAGTTGATTTAGACTGAGCTACATTTGACATTGCTCAACGTTTTGAGTTTAGGTGCTCGAATTGGATCTCTGATGATTCCATTGGTTCCGAGAGCTGATTTTAGTGGTAAAGTGAGCTTTGTCATTTTAATCTTTTGCATTCGAAACGAGTTTAGCTGAGTTTTATAGGGTTCCAGGTCAATAAGACCCTAGATTCGAATTCTGACAATTTCATTGAGTTCGAAATGTCAAAGTTAGTAGGGTTGTATATATGGTTCGCGTGCATCAGGTCCCAAACGAATTTTGATGATCCATTCCATGATTTGTGTGTTGTAGTAATTGCTAATATCTAGTGTCAATAATTTTCTTCTTTGCATTTGCGGGGGTCTTGTACTAAGATCTCCGCATTTGCAGAATAGAGGTTTGGGTCACCTCCATGTTCGCAGAGGGTTGAGAATTTGACTCCGCATTCACGGAGGTCATTAAATTCTTGAACAATGTTTAATCGGGAAAAAGAGCTTTTCCTACATTTTTGGACTCCAAAAGCTCAGATGGGCGATTTTTGAAGGAAATCTCGCAGGGAAAATGTTTGGATAATTATTTTTAACTTAAAACCTTGATTTTTCATTACTTGCTTTATGATTTTAGCCCCAAATTTCTTGGTTTTAATTCTTAATTTCATGAATTTCAAGAACCCTTGACTTGAGAAGAATTGATGATTTTGACCTCATTTTTCACTCAATTTTTATATGACTTTGACCTATGAGTTTCATTTTTCATATAGAACATGATTTCACACTCAATTTGCAAATTCGATATTTCCGAAAACTAATCAATTTTTGGATGATTTTATGCCCAACCCAAACTATGGAAATATAGGTATTGATAGACAAATTTTGATTTTTAGATTATGTTCTTGATAGCGGTTTGACGATTCAGAGTCGGTTCTCATGAGTCATTCTTTTTGTGGGTGTTTTCATGTGTGATTCAGCCTCGAGGTAGGTTTAGCTAACCATTCTTTGGGACTAGGGTAGAATAATTGAGTATTCATATGATATGTACTATGGGATGGGATAATATGACATGTACATGTTGAGAATTATTGATGTGATTCCCTATGCATGTTCTTATTTGATTGTGATTGATGTGGCTCATGGAAAGAAGGTGTAATTGTAATCTATAATTGAGAATTATGGTTATCATTGGGGCATTCATACATAAAAACATGGTAGAATTGTCATTGGATATTCCAAATAAGAATTATGGCCTGTCATGAATCGAATTTGAACATATCATGAAATGATCAAACATTTGAGGAACATGTGATATCTGTTATGCTTGTGGTGATGAATATTGCTTATGCATTGTGTCTCATTGCAGGGACTCTTATACTGCATATTGTAAAATTTGGTAACTTGAGAACTGTGGCACCATCTTTTTGTGATAAAATGTGACACCTTTTAAAATTCTTAACCATGTGAGGGTGGCAAGGAGAAACGAGATACTGTGATTGTGATTGAGGTATATGACTTGCAAGTTCTCCATGGGTCCCCTTAGTTTATGGAGCCTTAGCTCGATGGGGGGTAAATACGACTGGTTGTATGACAGTTTTGATGCCACCTTGCATTACATTCATTGCATCATCATAGATATCATTGCACTATTGTATTTGAGTGGAATATTGTATTGTGACCAGTGTTTACTCGTTTTTGTACTATTTGAGGATTTTATAATTATATTGGCGGCACTTTGTCGGATTGATTTTTCTTTTGTAGTTGGAAGCGGTCCTAGTTTACTTCATAGTTTATTCAATTATTTAGTCTCAGTCGGTTAAACCTACTGGGTATATATTGTGTGCACTAACTCTC
Source organism: Solanum ossicruentum (assembly GCA_025774065.1). Classification (NCBI taxonomy): domain Eukaryota; kingdom Viridiplantae; phylum Streptophyta; class Magnoliopsida; order Solanales; family Solanaceae; genus Solanum; species Solanum ossicruentum. Next base: position 11,055,448 of record JAOTQR010000002.1, read on the forward strand.
CCTACTTCTCCCTCGCCTCTTCTGGTCAGGGATTACCATGTGGTGAATGATTGTTGATTTTGCAGTGGTTCTACTTCCATCTAGTGGTGAGGCTCATGGCCTCGAGTCCCATTTGATGTTATCTTGCAGTATTGGTAGTCTTTATTTAGAATCTAAAACTGATGTATTTACTTCCTTTGAATACCAGTCTAGATTCTCTTTCGTACTCGTGACACCAAGCCTTGGATGTTAATTTTAGCATTATGTGTACTTTTGTATCTATTAGCATTATGTATCTTTCGTGTATATCTATCTATAAAGCTGGTATTACTGTTTATTTGTGATTTGTGGTCCTTCAGTCTTGGTCCATTATCGAGTCATGACAATCTTGATCTAGAACAACTCATAACTCTCCATGTCAAGACTTTTAAAATCATCTGGCCATATCATTGGTATCAAGTTCTAAGTATGTGAGGCAATAGGGATAAATCTTTGTCTTCCATGAATAATGCAATGGCTTAAAGGTCAAAATCTGTTTATCAAGTTCATTGTATAATGAATTTTCAGAACATTCACATGATTGAGGCTCAAAATATATCTCTGAGTGATACCATGAATTTTCAGAACATTCCGATGAAGAACCAACAAACTTTAAAATCCTAAATCCGCGAGAAATTTGAAATCATAATAGGAACAAACAACTTAAAATCCTGAATCTGCCTGTGGCTGGCACTAAAAATCCTAACGAATAACTAGAGCAAAAGAAACTCGCAGCTTTCTGCCCTTCTAAAATGATGACATTACCATAGACTGCTCTTCTTGAACCATTTATGCTGCCCATCTAAATTTGGCAAGTTTCACCAAGACATTCTTGAGGGAAACTCGCAGCTTGAGCTTTTTAGCCTGCAATTTTTCACAGCAACATCAGCACCAGAGTACTTTAATACAATGCTAAGTACACAAATTGAATAAAATGATATAGACAGAGCACAATATTCATACAGTACTTGCCAAGAACCTCGAAAAATATAGAAGTTAGTGCTGTCAGATAACTATGAATTGTCTGTAAAACCATATAACGCGATCATTCTACAAAAGCTCGACACTGGAAACAGATTGGAAACTGAAAGCAATAATTTCTTTTCCTCTTTAAGTTAAGCGAACAGCAGTAGTCGTCCCACTCATATTTAAGCTCTTTGTATAGAAATGAGCATAAACCATCTTCAACGTTGAAGGAAACAATTCAAGAAACAACTCTAGTTTTGTCCCATCTTTTGTTAGTATGAACATATATAGAAGGTTCTTAAAGAAATAAATTATAGTTGTCTAGACAAACTTAAAATTCAATTAATAGCAGCCCTAAAATCAATATTCAATACCTCTCTATCTGAGTCAAATGAAAAGCCCAGTACTAGAAAATTTTCAAGAGACAATGATAAGAAAGCATACAAGAAGTTCTCTTTTATCTTTTAGTAATACAAGGTCTCAAGGATATTCGAGTATTTCTTGAAAAGCCTGAGGATTATCGTAAAGCCTATTCCTTTGGGCATATTGTTGAAGCCAAAGGATCAATTGAGCGTTAAAAAATACAAATTTGAGAGAAAAATTTCTTCTATTACTTACAAGAATAAAATACAAAACAACTCTCAACCTAACACATTACACTCTTTCTTAGTGTTCTTGGAGATGTCTTACAAATGAGGATTGCACCTCTATTTATAGTAAAATTAACAGGTGTGAACAAAATAATTATTTTCAAAAATGGTGGACTGTTGATGGCTGCAAAATCTTGACCAAGATATGGTCCAAGTTGGTGGCTACCAGCTTCAACAATGGTGGCTGGCAACCATTGTTGACAGTAGCCATTGTTGATTTCCTTTATGGGCTGGACTTCTTCAATTCTCCCCCTCCAGCCATATCCGGAACAAGCATCCTGGCTACATCTTTGCATAGCTCTAACTTCTCTCGAGTCACCACTTTTGTTAACATGTCTGCTGGATTCTCCTTCGGATGAATCTTCACTAGTCTCAACAGTTGTCGATCCATCACCTTACGTATCCAGGGATATCGAATATCAATATGTTTTGTACGAAAATGGTACAGGGAGTTCTTGCTCAAATCTAGAGCACTCTGACTTTCTAAATGGACCTTATATTCCTTTTGCATGATTCCAATTCTTGGAGATAACGCTTTAACCACAACATCTCTTTTCTAGCTTCAGCGACAACAATGTATTCTGCTTCAGTTGTGGATAAAGCAACACACTTCTGTAGTCTTGACTGCCATGAAACAGTTCCCTTGCAAAAGTGAAAATGAATCGTGAAGTAGATTTCCTACTATCAAGATCTCCAGCCATATCTGCATCTGTATAGCCATCCAAGATTGGATCAACTCCCCCATAGCGAAGACAATTTCATTGTACCCTTAAGGTACCCGAGAATCCACTTTACTACCTCACAATGCTCTTTACTGGGGTTGGAGAGAAAAAGACTCATCATTCCCATTGCGTAAGAAATATCTGGCCTCGTACACACTATTTGATCTGCTAATTAATCTTGCACCGCCGTTATTGTCTAACGGGACACGCCGCCTGTACCAAGAAGACTTTCAATACAAGACACCTTTGCAGATCTTTGGTCCTAATGCCACACTGGTGACTCTGCACACATCGGTCCATCACTTTCTTCCTCTAAGTCTCCGTGAAGAAAAGTTGTCTTTAAATCTATCTGTTTAAGCTCCAAGTTCATACTTACGACCCTTCCAAGTATGACTCTAATTGAAGTCATCTTAACTACTGGTGAAAATATCTCGTCAAAGTCGATCCCTTTTTTCTGTTGGAATCCTTTGACGACAAGCCTTGCCTTGTATTTCACTACTTTTTCGCTGCCATCCTTTTTCAACTTGAACACCCATTTATTTTTCAGTGCCTTCTTCCCTCGTGGGAGTTCTACGATCTCATAAGTTTGATTTTTCAGCAGAGACTCCATTTCTTCCTGCATTGCGAGAAACCATTTTTCTTTGTCCTTATGAGATACTGCTTCATAGAAACTCTATGGTTCTCCATCTTCAGTAAGTAGAAGGTACTCGTATTCTGGATATCTACTTGATGGAATCCGACCTCGTTCAGATCTACGAACTTCTGGTACAATTTGAGGAGATCCACCATCACCTTGACCTTGTCACGGTCCTGGAACATCTAACAAATGGGGTTGTGGCTCCCCCTACTCAACATCGTCACTTTCCTCATTTTCTTCTACTTCTGGCATATACTGACACAATGTCACCATTTCTCATGAATGGTTCTATTGTTGCTTCTGGCATCTGATCTGCAACATTTGTCTTGTGAGACACCATGGGTTTTTCAATATCATCAATTGTTTGGCTTTCATGGAACACCATGTCTCTACTTCTGATTACCTTTTTCTCCTTTGGATCCCATACGTGTATCCAAATTCTTCATCTTCATAGCCAATGAAAATGCATGGAGTGGTCCTTGCATCTAGCTTCTTGCTGAGCTCCTTGGATACATGTGCGTACGCCAAACACCCAAATACTATCAAGTGGGAGTATGATGGATCCTTTCCAGACCAAAGTTTCTTTGGAACTTTAAAATCTAATGGTACTGATGGAGATAAGTTGATCAAGTAACAAGCGGCTCTGAATGCTTCTCCATAGAATGGCTTTGGCAGCTTAGCCATACTGAGCATGCTCCGAACACGTTCCATGATTATTTGGTTCATTCCATCAGTTACACCGTTGTGTTGAGGGGTGCATAGGACCGTCTTCTCACGTTGAATGCCATATGATTTGCAATAAGTATCGAACTGCCTGGAAGAATATTCACCTCCATTGTCGGATCGAAGACACTTCAACTTCTTTCCTGTCTCACGTTCTACCATGACATGAAACAATTTGAAGTAATAAACACCTGGTCCTTTATCCGCAAGAAATACACCCACACCTTTCGAGAAGCATCAGCGATGAAAGTTAGAAAATATCAGTTGCCACCGACTGATTCAACCTCCAAGGGACCACAAACATCAGATTGTACCAGACTGAGTAACTCTGTTCTCCTCGTTGAAGAGGAATTAAAAGACAATGATTGCAAGGATCTAGTGCAACATCCTTGTCCACATTGATAAGCTCCTTCTTCGTCAGTGTAGACAACCCTTTCTCACTCATGTGGTCGAGTCTTTGATGCCATAAATTTTGAGAAGCCTCTTTTTCCACTACATTGAGGTTGTCTGTGAATATCTTCACATGAATTTTGTATAACGTGCCACAAATATGTCCTCGAGCGACTGTCATAGTGCCTCTTGACAACTTCCATGTGTCTTTACTGAAATTACTATCATAGCCCTGTTTGTCAAGAGCTATACCTGAAAGAAGATTCAGCCGAAGATCTGGCACATGGCGGACGTCCTTCAAAGAGATTTACTCCCAGAACTTGTCTTTATCTGGATATCACCAATTCCTACAATCCCAGAGGAACTGGAATAACCTATTTTTACAACTCCAAAGTCTCCAGCTTAATACGTTGTAAAGTATTCCTTATATGGAGTAACATGGTAGGTTGTTGCAGTATCTACCACCCATTCTATATCTTCTCTTAAGACGTGAAGGCATGTCTCATTATGGGTTGAACAATAAGCTATATTTCTAGGAATAGTAACTAATGTTTCTCCACCCTTGTTCTTCAGCTGCGAACTGCTCTGGACTTGCTCCTCTTTCCATTTGTAGCAGTTCTTCTTCATATGCCCTTCAAAATCATGGCTCTGGAAGATGATGTTGACTCTTCTGTGGTCATTATCACCTTACAATAGCTTAATCCACCAAAACGAGGTTGGATCTTAAAAATGGAGCTCACCGTTACATCCGGAACGGTTAAAAAAAAGGTGGAATTGACACTTTAGGGTCAAAATTCCACTATTGGGGTAGAATAATAATTTCAAAAACTTTGGGGATCAAACTAAAATTTTAAAAAGATCAGGGTCAAACTGTAATTTCAGAAAGTTTAGGGGCCAATCTAAAATTTTCTAAAAGTTGAGGGACTGAACTGAAATTTTAGAAAACTTTAGGGGTCCATTTGCAATTTTTCAAACTATTGCATATTCTGGCGATGCATAGTGTTTTCGGTCATTTTCTCCGGCAGAACTCCGGTGAACAGTGTCATCTTCTCCGGCTAAACTCCGATGAACAGTGTCATCTTCTCCGGCGGAACTCGGGTAGCATTGATGAAACTTTGACTGCAATTTCTGGGCTCGTTGAACTCCGATTAGGTCACCGTTTGGTGCGTCGGATTCTGTTCGACGGGACAAATCCAATGTAGCAATCGGAATTGGATATTGAATAAAATTCAAAAAATCCAAATTCGACTTCTCACCAGAAAACTCAACCAACACTTCTAACTTGGCTTTGATACCACTTGTTGAAGCCAAATGATCAATTGAGCATTGGTAAACACAAATTTGAGAGAAAAATTTCTTCTATTACTTACAAGAATGGAATACAAAACACCTCTCAACCTCACACATTACACTCTTTCTTGGTGTTCTTGGTGATGTCTTACCAATGAGGAGTGCACCTCTATTTATAGTAAAATTTACAGGTGAGAATAAAATAATTATTTTCAAAAATGGTGGATTGTTGATGGCTGCAAAATCTTGACCAAGATATGGTCCAAGATGGTGGCTGCCAGCTTCAACTATGGTGGCTGGCTGCCATTGTTGATTTCCTTTATGGGCTGGACTTCTTCACATATGCCAATCCCCTTTCAAACGAACTGGTAGCATACAAAGGCAAGGGGAATGCAGAAATTCAAACATGCACTCCATTACAATGTACACAGGTAGTTTCACAGCCTGTTCTTTTTTGGTTGGATTCCTTTCAAAATATCAGCAGCATCACAATCCATCAGGCATGTTGTATTTGTGGAAGATCTTAGTATAAACGAAGAGATTCTTTGAAGAACATTATAATAGAACTGACATTCAAGTAGTATACTTATATTATAAGCCATTTAGTACTTGATTTATGCATAATATAGAGATAATGGAACAATTTTCTTACTCATATCATTCCAAGAACAAGAGTTATTTACATGCATACAAGCAATGTATCTAAGTAAACAAATTAGAAGCAAATATGTAATGACCTTGCTGGTCATTTTTGAACCTATATGTAAAAATTATTATTTTTCCCTTTCGTAAGTTGCTTTGGACCTATTTTGAACTATTTGTATGGTTAAAACCGAAATCTTATGCTTTAAAAGTGGAAAATATGAGTTTTGGCATTTTTTGAAAGCTTAAGTTGTTGAAAAAGTGAGTTATTGTATCATTCTGAGTTTTTCGTGTCAAATTGGAAATCTATCTATTCCATCAGTTCCGAAATGTCAAATCTAGTCTAGAAAAAGTTATAGAACTAAATTAATTTGGAGTTAAAACAATGATTTTGGATCAAAAGTTGCATTTTTAGTTGTTTTCGTAGCCAAAGTTTGACTTTGATCAACATTCGAAGTTCGTAAGCTCGGATCAAAATTTTGATAGTTCCAGTAGTTCCAGATGGTGAAACTAATGCTAGAAATGGTCTTGTCATAATTTTTGGAGTTGTAGAGGGCAATTTTGGTATATTATGTTTTAAAGTAGTTTTATTGAGTTGCATTGGTAATTGTGTCGAGAAGAACCCATAATTGAATTCTGATTATTTGGTTGAGTCTGAATTGCCGTTCTTGGTGTGGATACATGTTTCATTTGTAAAATGTGATTTTCAAATGGACCCCAGAGGTCCGTTTCGAGCTATTTCAACAGTTGGTAATATGGTTTCCAGTGCATGTTAATTTCTTCTCCGTGTTCATGGGCATGGGCCCGCATTTGCGAAGCTCACCTGCACCTCTTATCCACATTCGAGGATGGTGCCTCCGCATTCGTGGAGGTATGTCCAGTTCCACTCCACATTCGTGGAGGCTTATGTCTTCTTGAGCTCCACGCTCGTGCATCTATATCCGCGTTCATGGAGTACAAATTATCTGTCTAGTTTTAAAAATTGTGAAAACTTTATTTCAATATTTCAAGCTTTCTGAGGCAATTTTTGAAGAAACTTTTTGAAAACAGTTTTGGGTAAATGTTTATATCATCAAATTATTTGATTACCATCAATTATGTCTTGCTTTGTCTTGAATTTCATGATTTTGAATGTGTAAAAAATTGGGATTTTCATACCTTTGAATTGGAAACTTTAAATGTTGATTTCTACCACATTTTGAACTCAACGTTAGCGGGATTTTCACCCACAAGCTCCTTTTCTCGTGGAGAATCATGATTTCAATCAATTTCCTGATTCGGGGACTTCAAATTTTAGAGTCATCTACGGTCCATAGAAACATCTATGGGCCATTGAAGACCTTTCATAGAAAGTGACTGAAAATTTTGGGTTCCCGAGCTTTAGGTTTGTAGACCCTTTTACGTGTTGTAAGTGCTTTAATAGATCATCCTATATGTTTGTAGAAATAGTACTAAGACTGGGGTTTTTAAGACTTTGAGCTTACAAAATTATCTTTTACAGGTCATATTGAGGATTCTAGAAATTAGAGAAAACTTAGTTTCAATACTTCACTTTCACAAGGCTATGCATGGATCATAAATACTACGGACCATAGGATGGTCCGTGAAAGTCAGACTAAGAAGTCAGCTTTCACAATTCTGGCTTAACAAGCCCATCAACGGTTTGTGATTACTTGTGTGGGCCATAATTGGTGTCCATGAAAATCACTTTACTGCACAACTTTAACTTCATTTCTAGGATATTCTGAATTGACTTGAGCTAAAATATTTTGGGGTATTACAATACTGGCAATATTGGTCATCAAATAGTTGTTTGAATGCTTTTCCAAGTAGTGAAAAGAGGAACAATATGGGTAATGATTCAAGAGATCTATTATGCTCGAATAGCTTTTATGCTTTCTTGAAGGCTACCGGAAAAGTTGGTAATGTTATGACTTTAAAATTAAATATTTCTAATTTTGAAGCAACTTAGATTATTCAAGAAAATGAGGTTGACATGCTACTCAAATCCAATCTAGCAATCAATTAGTCACCGCACAATCACATTGAACACCTCAACTCATCATAAGGTTTCTTCCAAATCTATGGAGTCGATTAGTGAATATAAAGGTGATCTTCGTCAGCTCTATTGTAACCAATGGATGATAAAGATTTGGTGAAAGGTACGTCATCACTCTCTCCAACTAAATTTGGAACACCTACAACCCTATTCTTAGGATCTGAATTCTTCGTCATAAATATATAAGCTTGAACCTAGTGATGCCTTACATGCACCTATGTTTTGAGTCTTATTCTTATATTTGGGAAGTGTATTAGAAGTGGATTAGGGTTATAAGAGACCTCTACTACTTAGTCATGTTCAAAACTTTCCTATCGATTGAGTTTTTCACGTTAAATATTATGCAAGAGTCAACTTTAAATGACCATAACTATAATCCCACAAAGAATTAGGTGGTCTATGACCTATCAAATGCATTGTCTTTTAATTATCTTTCCAACGCCATCATTTTCACCTCATTTGGAGTTGAAGTAAAAAAAGTTATGACCATTTTACTACAGACTGCTAGTGTAGAGCAGAACGACAGATCGACTTAGGGGTCACCCATCATGTTAACTAGTGAAAAAACTTCAGAAAACCCATTTTTAAGCCCCCAACTATGGGTCATAAGGCTTCTACAGGTCATGGTTTGGGCTCGTGGAATGGATCTAGAGACCTTGAATTCGCCTAAAACTTTACGGATGGGTTTCTATGGACCGTATAAGCTTATTGACCCATAGAAGACATGGAAAACATCTCAAAAGGGTTATTTTGGTCTTTTCTCACCCTTTCAAAACCTTAGTTTGATGGTTTTATACCAAATTAAGTCTCTAAATATATCTTTTCAACCTTTTTACAGTAAAACACCTTAAATAAATAGTCTGTTCATTTTAATACATTTGCCTAATTTTCTATTTCAGTCAATATTAATAAAACAAATTCCACAATTGTTTAATTTAAAATTTTGACTTGACAAGATCAATGAATATTTTGGTATTATTATGCATATCATTAGTTTTTTAGCTTCCGTTTAACAACATATTTTGAACTTGAAAATTTTTGTTTTTTGAAGATGTGATTTAAAATTTGAAATTTTCTTAAAACTAGATTTTCCGAATCAAATTTAAAATTTATGGTCAAATAAATACTTAAAGGAAAAATTTCAAAATTTATTGTAAAATGTTAATTCAGATCACGACATTAAATTGTTTCTTTATTTAGTGACTCTCTCATTTTCTTTCAGTCCCACTCAAAGTTAGATTAGAAGTCAAAACCTAATTATTTATACAATTATAAATAGATGTGTAGTGCCTCTCTTTTTAGTGTATTATTTTCTTGTGAATTTTATCCACATTCTCTTCAATAATGTCTCATCAAAAGCCTTTGCTTTGTTTGACGAAAACATTCTTTTGCAATTTCTTTCCATCAAAAGAAGAAGAAGCTTACAAACTCAACAACACTCCATGAGTAGTGACTCAAGAATTAATAGAGATAAGAGACTTACCCGAAATCGATATAGAAAACCCATGTCAGATCAAGAAAAAGCTGATCCGTGATGAGATTGTTCGAGGAACGTTGGTTATTCCATTTTTCGAGATATTTGAGTACATTCTTCTATATTGGACTTTGGACATGGAAAAAAATTTGGTAATAGGTGTGGGTGTGTGTGTTGACTTGTGGGATTTAACTGAGGAGAATGCTCCTAAGAAGTATGATGGTGGAAGTGTTTGCTTAAGGAAGTTGGATAATGATAAATATTCACTTTCATGCATCGAGTTATTCAATAATCGTGGATTAGGCATTGGTCATGAAATTGGGCTTTATTGGGATATAGATCTTGTTCAATATTTAAATTACTTTCGCAAGTTCACACTTTGTGAAAGGTTCTAGACATTAAGACCAAAAACAACATACTATTATAGTTGTTTGTTTAGTGTTAATCCTTCATATAATTGTAATAGCTGAAGATTTGATTATGAAATTAGAATATTTGCACTATGGAGTATAATTATTCTTGAAGACCCCAGTTTAATATGTGTGATCCCCATCATGTATATGTAATACTAGTCTTTGGACATGTGCTTTGCGCATGTACTCCCTAGATATCCCATAACTCTATCCTCACATGTACCTATATTTCAAGCCTCATTCTTATATGTGGGAAGTGTATTAGGATCATAATAGACCTCTAGTACTTAGTTGAGTTCAAAACATTCCTAAATTGAGTTTCTCGTGTTGGATTATGCAAGGGTCAACTTTAAATAATCATAACTCTTAGCACATAGAGAATTTGATATCCCATTACCTATCAAACAAAAGACCTTTGAATTATCTTTTCAATGCAATTGGTTTCAATTCATTCGGAGTTCAGAGTCAAAATTTATGATCATGTTACAGAAGACTATCAGAGCAGAGTGATATTACAAAACCTGTTTACGGGCCGTAAAATGAAGTATGGCCCCGTCTCCTAATTCATGGAACAAAGTCTTGAAACTTCAATTTTTAGTTCCAAACTTTATGGACCCATCTATCGGTCATAGAACCTTCTACGGGTCATAAAATGGGCTCATAAAGGTGAACCAGAGACCTCAAAATTGTGCTCAAACTTCACGAAAGAGTCCCTATGGGCTGTGGAGCTTTCTATGGACCATAAATAGGCTTGCAGATGACTTTTGACAGCATTTAAAGAAAGGTTATTTTGGTTTTTCCCGACCCTTTCAAAGCCTAATATTGATGTTTCAACACCTAAATAAAGTCCTAAACTTGTCAGATTAATCTTCTTACGCTAAAATACTCTCTCAAACGTAGAAGCAATGTTTCAAGGAGAAAAGGGCTAGGGTTTGAAGGCAAACTTGAGAATTTTTCCAAGCTACTTCAAGGTTCAAAACTTCCAAGTATGTAAAGCTAACCAAAACATGGATTCTGTTCTTTCATGTGCCCCATAACCCGGATTGATGGTGATGTGAATAAATTGAGTCTACCGTGAATATTACTTGAAGGTTTTTTCTAAAAGTCTAATGTATTTCTAGATAATCTTGCATGAGTTATTGGTTTTATGATTTAATTACTTGAATTGCATGATTTTATGTTACTAATGAACCCTAGCATGATTTCTTATTATTTAACATATTTTATTTATATTAGCATGCATGAGGATATTTGATCCTAAAGAGTATATGCAACCCCTAAATGCTTTAATTCTGTACTTGGCCTCCAAGATGCTATGAGTTAGAATGATGCATGATTGAGTCCTTATGAGTCAAGCACTGAACCTGAAAATGATGTAACCAAAAGGGTTGATGGTTGATATAATATGTTGAGTTGTGTAACACCCAACATCTTACAATACTAGTACTATGCAAATGAAAAATGATACAGTTTAGCCAAATTAGCGCCCATTTTTAAAATTTGCTTGAATCTCAATTTAGAGGGTGATATGTATGTCTAATGCTGAAGAAGGTCAAGTGTAGATAAGTTTTAAGTCAAATTGAGGAGATCATGACCTTAAACAAAGTGAGAGAATTGAGGTGCTTGCAGGATTTAGAAAGCTAGCAGGTGATTCAGATACTTGCTTAGCTTAAATTTGCTAGCTAAACGGAGATGAGGCCCGACGTCGAATTTGTCCAAGTCCGATAATGAATAAAGTCCTTGTTAAGAGTGTAACCTTAACCCGTGTTTAACCATTGTAAATGGACAATACTTACAGCCCAATATGAACAATAAAAGGGCCCAATTCTATCACAAGCAATTTGCCTAATTGGGCCCAAACTAAGTGAAGAGGAATTAGGAAAAATGGGCATCCAAGACCCATCAACTTTGAGACCCATTTAGGCCCAAGTGTGAGGCCCAAGCTGCTTCGTCAGCAGTTTATTAATACATGTTAACATGTGGTCAAAAGCGCAAGAGAAATTCAGCCAAATAGACCCTTTAAAAGAGCTCAAAAACAACCCCTTAAGTAATTTCACTTCGGAATAATTTTCAGCTTTCCTAAAGACTATTTTTTTTTCTCTTTACTTTACTTCACAAGGCAGCTAATACAATCCTCTAGGGTTCTTGAAGGAAACCTGAATCTTGAAGGATAATGTAAGTGGAAATATCCATGTATTTGTTATACTTATCCCATGACAAACAAGAAGTATATGCTAGTTATGCTTGTGCTGGAAATTTGGATAGCATGTGTCCTAAGATTGTTGTGAACTGTTCTTGTTATTCAAGAAGATTTTCTCTTCTTCATATGCTAAATTATGAAGTAAGACTTATGTTTTTAACAAGATTTAGTTTCTTACTGTTGTAACTAAGCTGCTGCACCACTTTTACAGTCCGCAAAAGTGAGTTCTTATAGGATATCGCAATTGTGTTCTTAGTACGAACTTGTGGTTTGATGGATGGAAGCCTATTGCCTCACATCCTGCATGACTACTTTGATACTATTCTAAGATTGTTTGAAGTCTGTTTTTATGTATAGATGTGTTGAGGACAGTTTGGGTAAAGTTGAAACAGGTTTGGGATTGTCGACGTTAAAATGTAGCGAAGGGATGTAACGTTATGCCTCCTATTTGTATACTGCATAGAATTGTTATATGTTAAGCTTTGTGGGCTATAATAAGACTATTATGGTACTAAAATAGGCTGCACATGATATTTATATAAGAATGTGTATTAGAAAATACGATTAGGAGCAGAGAGGTTGAAAGAATATGCTCGGGTTTATAACTATCCGCTTTCTACTCATATGTTGTTTCTTATGAGATTGGGCTGCCAAGATGTATCTATTTGCTGGTAATGCTAGTTTTATCACCTACTAAGTTGTAGGTAAATATTTGTAGGAAGGGAAGGTTATCTCGAGGTAATAGCGAGGTTGTATAGCGAGGTATGTAAGGCTACTTCATTTCATATTATTTGGAATGAAACATAGATCCCTCCTTGGCACATAAAGGCACTTACCAACTCTGACACAACTATTAACTGTGTCTCCACTCTTTCACAAGTTCATATGCTCCCATACATAGTCACCTTCAAATCGGCATACATACTTGAATACCAAGATACACAAGTTAGTTCAACTAAATAAAGTTCACGTGTTGTTCTACCTCTTATGCATTTCAGTACTTGTGTAACCTACTCCTTTCATTATGGTGTTGTCTTTTGTGATCATTTACATATCATATGTTGTATCTATATTCCTACAGCTCTAATATTATGGCCACCAAAAGAATCATCTCAAAAGTAACTGAAAGATAATGTATATTGCTTATTGATGGGTGGTAACCCGAGGGGTAGAAGAATCACCTAGCCAGGGTAGATCCTATCACGGTGGGAGCCCAAGGGGTGAAAGGAAAAGCCTAGCCAGTGCCAATCCTGATATAGAGTTACCACTGATCAGCTGGTCGTTTATATTACTTGTTGTGCACAAATTATACAATAAAGATAAAGTAATAAAAAGAACATAAAGTACATGATCCCATAGTATAACTAAAGGTGGTCTCTTTTCCTTACACTAGTGCATAGTTTCATTTGAGTTGTTACTTCATATACAGTATTTCCTACCTTACATATTCAGTACATTATCTTGTGCTGACATCCCTTATGGGGGACCTACATTTGATGCTGCAGGTACAGGTGCTAGTAGATCTCCCCAATAGGAGTAGAGGATATCCTGCTACTATTACCAAGCTCCAGGTTGCTTCAAAGCTTTGTGTGTCTATAACTTATGTTTTTGTATTGTAAAGTTAGCCGAGGTGGGGCCTATCCCGACCCTTATCAGATACTCTTCATTATCTAGAGGCTTTGTAAACTATGTAAATTAATGTGTGGTCATGTCTCGTACTTTAGACACCGTGTCCCCAACGGCTTAGCCATATGCATTTCCTTTTTGCTTGTTATTACTGTTTACTTTCTTAATGGCATGTTGAATGTAGAAATCCCTTATAATATGTATATAAAGCGCATAGATAAAGGTTGGTTCTCCCAGGCCTTATCGGCAACGGGTGCCAGTCTGCTTTAATGGGATTTTGGGTGTGACGGAAGTGGTATCAGAGTCACTCCTGTGTCAGCCTTGTCGATATATGGCTAGAGTTCAACTGAGTTTAGGCAAATCCCATGTGGTGGGGTAAACCTCAGTGAAGACGCTGAGTCCATAGAGGGGTGTATGTAATAACCCATCTTGAGAGGAGATATCCCACATCGACAAAACACAGGAGCCATGATGGGTATATAAAGTAATGGACTAGTCTATATACTATGAGGTACCTTATGCAGTGAGCCTAAAGGGATAAAATTGTGGTGGGCTAGGCACAAGAACGAACAACACTTTGCAGAGTTAGGTCAGGTCATTACAAGTTGATAAATGTCAAATAAGACTAAATGAATGAGTTAACCATAAAGTTAATGTCTTATGAGCATATTGATTTATGAAAGGAGAATTAAGCATCAAATTGAATAAGAGTAAATCTAACTCGAACTCAATAACTACATAGCTGACGTAGAAGAGGATTGAATCATAAAACCAGATGTTTGCTATTTTCCCAAAATGAGGATTTGATATTACTAATTTTGGATCCATTGATAGGTTTTCCCATACCCTCGATAGGGTATTAGATAGATTTGGCAATTACATCACTTCGTTGTATAATTACCAGCTCATAAGTGATAGTTGTCAGTTAGAGAAATTCCCATTTAGGCCTTGATAGTACTCTGAGTGGATGATACATTGATGATGGAGGTGTAGTTATTGTATAAATTGCATTCTTACTTTAGAATCTTGACATGATGATTGAGTTCCTATTTCTTGAGTTGAGCTATTTGAGTTGATGTTATTCTTTCTTCACATGCTTCTTTTTGGCCATTTTACTTGCTCGTACATTCCATGTACTGGCATCCATTTGGGCCTGTATCTTTTTATGATCTAGAGACAGGTACTAGTGTTCATAAACAGGTGCCCCATTGAGGACCTATTGTCTTTTAGTAGACTGGAAAGCCCTCCCCTACTCTCGATGACATTATATTTCCGTTCTAGCTTAAGTTAGAATTATCTTTTTTTCTCTTTGGAGGTAGCCATGGATTTGTCATTGCAACCATTACTTAGATGTTTTAAAGGCTTCATAGATTAGACTGTTGAGTTATGAGTGGATGTTATGTTGGCTAATTTTCCTTCATACTAGTCTTAGTTTATGGATGATATATTTGGCCATTAGCCTTTATTTATTATTTGTCATTTCCTTTCTTTACGTATTCTGATGCGCTAATGTCTTCCGCTATTACAATGTGACTGAACGAATGTCATGAGGCTGAGTGGTTCGGTTGGGAGCTGGCCACACCAAGGGTACCCTCCCGAGGCATGACAAACTTGGTATCAAAACACATACTTCAAGAGTCCTAGGGAGTCTATGAAGCCATATCTAGTAGAGTCTTGCTTATGGATGTGTTTTACACCATACTTCATAAGTAGGAGGCTATAAGACATTAGGAATTGTTTCACTTTCTTGTATTCTGAGTTCGTCCATTAGAGTTCAACTCTATTAAAGTTCTACCTAATTCGTGCGGTATGTGCTTACAAATTATGCCCCTTAAGCATACCGTCACCCAAAGAGACACTTCAGCTAACAACATTGAGAATCCCCCACCAGAGGAGCCTCCTCAGATGGAGACAAGAGGCCGAGGTCAGCATGGTAGAGTGGCTGAGGCACCTGAGACACCTACTATTTCACCTACTCCTGCTACAGAGGCTGATTTCAGGGGAACTATCACTATGCTCACCTAACTAGTAGCTGCCCAGAGAGGGAATTGGAGTTCATAGGCTCCTAACTCTAACTCCCAAGAGACAACTTCTGCGATGAGACCTAGAGATTTTCTAAGGATGACCCCACCAATCTTCACAAGGTCTAAGGTTGAGGAAGAGCCCCAGAATTTTATTGATGAGATGTAGAAGGTGTTGAAAGCCATACATGCAATAGAAATTGAGGGAGTTGAACTTGCTTCCTATCAACTCAAGGATGTGGCAAATGTCTGGTACAATTAATAGGAAGAATGATGAGGTGCGAATGCTAAGCCTGCCATTTGGGATGACTTTGAGAGTATCTTTATTGATCACTTCTTTCCATGATAGTTGAGGTAAGAGAAGATGGAGGAGTTTGTCAACATGGAGCAATAGGGGATGACTGCAAAAGAATATAGCCTTAAGTTCATACAACCATCTAGGTATGCTCCAAAGATGGTCCCTAACATGAGATCAAGAATGAGGATGTTTGTATCTGGTTTGGGAAAATATTTGAAAAAGAAGTGCAAAACAATATTGCTGATTCCAGACATGGACATCTCTACGCTTATGGTCTATGCACAACAATTTACGGAGGACAAGAAAAGAGATAGGGAGGAGCACTTGAGCAAAATGGCTAAGTTAGCAGGGCATTAGCCTAGGAAGCATAAGCAAGGTAAAGAGGACAAGTCCTACTTTCAGAAGAGGTCTTCGGAATATGCACCATCTTCAGCAAGTGCACCAGCTCCAAGTAATAGGTATTATTAGAAGTCTCAGGGCTTTCAGAATTACATAGCTCAGTGTTCTCAATCCCAAGCTAATGTGACTCAAGGTTCAAGGTGGAAACCACCATGTGAAAAGTATGGTAAACTCCATCTAGGTGAGTGTCGTGATGGCACAAATGCTTGCTATAGGTGTAAATAGACTGGTCACTTCCAGAATGAGTGCACAATGAGGAGACGGGTTGATGGAGGTAATTAATCTCAGTCTTCACAAGCACCAAAAAGGTGCCACAAATAATATGGTTGGGGGTACAAACCATTTGCATGTGATGAGAAATCAACAACATTAGGAAGTTGCACTAGATGTTATCATAGGTATGCTTCGAGTCTTTTCATATGATATGTATGTCATGCTTGACCGAGGTGCCCCTTTATCATTTGTAACTCCATATGTGGCTAGTAAGTTTGAGATTTTTCTTGAATGTCTACTTAAGCCCTTCAGTGTTTGTACTCCTCTTGGTGAGTCCATTCTAGCTAAAGAAGATATAGAGACTGCACGGTGTCTATCTATCATAGAGATACTTTAGCAAACTTACTTGAGTTAGAGATGATTGATATTGATGCGATTCTTGACATGGATTGGCTTCAAGCCTGTTATGCCTCTGTTGATTGTAGAACCCGAACTGTCAAATTTAACTTTCCAAATGAGCCTGTCATAGAGCAAAAGGGTGATTTTATTGCACCTAAGGGTAAGTTTATTTCTTACCTTAAGGCCATAAACCTAATCTCAAAAAGATGTATCTATCACCTCGTGCGAGTTAAAGATGATGATGTAGAGTCTCCACTTTTTAAGTCAGTTCCAGTTGTCAATGAGTTTCTTGATGTCTTCCCTGATGATTTGCCTGGAGTTCCTCCTGATAGGGAGATTGATTTTGAGATCGATGTTCTCCCCGATACTCGACCTATCTCTATTGCTCCATATAGAATGTCTCTTGCTGAGTTGAAAGAATTGAAAGAGCATTTGAAATATCTCTTGGATAAGGGATTTATTAGGCCGATTGTCACACAATAGGGTGCTCTGGTCCTGTTGGTGCGAAAGAAGGATGGTTCCCTCAGGATGTGTATAGGTTATCGCTAGTTAAATAAGGTGACCAATAAGAACAAATATCCCTTTCCGAGGATTGATGACTTGTTAAACCAACTTCAGGGTGCTAATGTTTTCTCTAAGGTAGATCTCAGATCAGGCTATCACTGGTTGAAAGTGAGAGAATGTGACATCCCGAAGATGACTTTCTGAACTTGATGTGGTCACTTTGAGTTTCTAGGAATGTCTTTTGGATTGAAAAATGCTTCTGCTGCTTTCATGGACTTAATGAATAGAGTATTTAGATAGTACATTGACATATTCATGATTGTATTCATTAATTATATCTTGATGTACTCCAGAGATGAGGAAGAGTATGTCGATCATCTTCAAATTGTTTTTCAAACCCTCAAAAATAAGGAGTTATATGCAAAATTTTCAAATGTGAGTTTTGGCTTAAATCAATGTCATTTTTGGGCCTTGTTGTCTCAGGTGATGGTATTCGAGTGGATATGTAGAAGATTAAGGTAGTTAGACTGGCCTAGACCCACCTCTGGAACTAATATAAGTAGTTTCCTGGGTTTAACTAGTTACTACCGCAGATTTGATATAGGATTCTCTACTTTATCCTCGCTATTAACTAAGCTGACTCAAAAGAAATCTAAGTTTCTGTGGTTCGATGAGTTCGAGAAGAGTTTTCAAGAGTTGAAAACCAAATTAACGACAACATCAGTGTTGACTCTACCTAAAGGGATTGGTGATTTTGTGATCTATTATGATGCTTCTAGAGTGGGACTGGGATATTAATGCAAAAAGGTAAGTTCATAGCCTATGCTTCCTAGAAACTTAAGAACCATGAGAGGAACTATCCAACCGCGACTTAGAATTGGTTGCAGTGGTGTTTGCACTCAAGCACTTGCACCAATACTTATATAAAGTGCATGTTGATATATTGACTAACCATAAGCGCCTGCAACATGTATTCATCTAGAAAGAGCTTAACTTAAGGTAGATGAGATGACTTAGTTTCTTAAGGACTATGACATGAGCATCCTATACTATAAAGGTAATCTAATGTAGTTGTTGATGCTCTTAGCGGGTTGTCTATGGGAAGCATTGTTCATGTGGAAGAAGAAAAGAAAGATTTAGCTAAAGAGATTCACCGGCTGGCACGATTGGGAGTTCAACTAGATGAGTCGAGCGAAGGAGGATTTTTTGTGCATAATAGGTTTGCATCATCTCTAGTAGTAGAGGTGAAGGAGTAACAAGATCAAGATCCTATTTTATTATGGTTGAAGTATGATGTGCATAAGAAGAATGTGATGGTTTTAGCCAAAGGAGGAGATTGAGTATTGAGGTATCAAGGCATATTGTGTGTTCCAGATGTTAATGGTGTTCAAGGGAGGATCATAGCAGAGGCCCATAATTCCTAATATTCCATCCGTCTAGGGTCTTCCAAGATATACCATGACTTGAGAAAAGACTACTGGTGAAGTGGAATGAAGAAAGACATTGTTGTGTTCGTTTCCAAGTGCCTAAATTGCCTACAAGTTAAAGTTGAGCACCAAAGGCCATGTGGAGTAGCTCAGAACTTTAAGTTTCCAGAGTGGAAATTGAAGATGATTAACATGGACTATTTCATAAGCTTACCGAGGTCCCGCAGAAAACATGATTCAATTTGGGTAGTAGTTTATTGGATGACAAAATCTACACACTTCTTAGCGGTAAACATGACAGATTCTGCAGAGGATTATGCTTTATTATACATAAGGGAGATTGTCAGATTGCATGGAGTCCCTTTGTCCATCATATTAGATAGAGGGGCTCAGATCACTACCCAATTCTGGAAGTCTTTTCCAAAAGGCTTGGGTTCCAAGGTGAACCTTAGTACTGCTTTCCACCCTCAGACTGATGGTCTGGCAGAACGGACGATACAATCTTTGGAGGATATGTTGATGGCTTGTGTCATTGACTTCAAAGGTAATTGGGATGACCACTTGCCTTTGATTGAGTTTTCCTACAACAACAGTTTCCATTCAAGCATCCAAATGGCTCCTTATGTGACCCTCTACGGCAGGAGATGTAGATTAGGGATAGGATGATTCGAGGTGGGTGAAGTAGGGTTAACTTGACCAGACTTGGTCCATCAGGCTATAGAGAAGGTAAAGGTTATCGAAGAGAGACAGAGAACTGAATAGAGTCGCCAAAAATCATACACCGATGTTAGGAGAAGGGACCTAGAGTTTGAATTGAATGATTGGGTATACTTTAAAGTTTCATGATTGGGTATACTTGAAAGTGACACCCATGAAGGGTGTAATGAGATTCAGGAAGAAGGGGAATTTGAGTTCTCGAGATATTAGTCCCCACTAAATTTTGCAGAAAGTGGAAAAGTATCTTATGAGTTGGAGCTACCACCAGAGTTAGCAGCCATCCATATAGTCTTTCACATTTCTATGCTTAAGAAATGTTTGGTACATAATTCATTGCTTATGCTTGTTGAATGCATTGGAGTGAAGGATAGTTTGAGTTATGAAGAGGAACTAGTCCAAATCCTTGATTGTCATGTTCGCAATTTGAGAACTAAAGAGGTTGTATCTGTAAAAGTGTTGTGGAGAAGTCAGTTCGTTGAAGAGGCTACATGGGAAGCTGAAGAGGATATGAAGGCCAAATACCCGCACCTATTCATTCCTTCTAATGATGAAATGGATGGTAATAATTCATTTCTACTCTCTGAGTTACCTTTCCATTGTTGAGTTGAGTCCTTATCTCCAAGTTGATGTTCTTCTTGAGCCTATGAGAATTTCAGAATGCATGTATTTAATTGTATTCTTGTGTAGTGATGTTAGAGGTACTCTTCAATTCTAAATCTGCGTTGAGCTTGATTTCTGAAGTATGAGTATCCGAGTATTTGAGTTCCTGCTTGATAGGTCTCTAGTTACTCATCATTCAAGGACAAAGGATCCCAAGGGGGAGATATTGTGATACCCCATAACTCTACCCTCACATGTACAAATGTTTGAAGCCTCATTCTTATATGTGGGAACTGTGATAGCATCATAAGAGACCTCTAATACTTAGTTAAGTACAAAACTTTCATATAAATTGAGTTTCTAGTGTTGGATTATGCAAGGGTCAAATTTAATGATCAAACTCTTAACAAACAGAGAATTAGATATCTCATGACCTATCAAATGAAAGCCTTTTGAATTAGCCTTCCCACGCAACTGGTTTCACCTCATCTGGAGTTCAGAATCAAAAGTTATGGCCGGTTTTGCTGAAGATTGCCAGAGCAAAGTGATATTACGAAACCTCTTTACGAGCCGAAAAATGAAGTACAACCCATCTTCTAATTCGTGTAACAAAGTCTTGAAACTCCAATTTTTGATTCCAGACTTTATGAACCCATCTACAAGTCATAGACCTTCTATGTATCATAAAATGGGCTCGTAAAGGTGAACTTGAGACCCCAAAATTGAGCTAAAACTTCACGAAAGGGTCCCTACGGGCCGTGGAACTTTCTACGAGCGTAAATAGGTTAATAGATGACTTTTGACAGCTTTTTAAGAAAGATTATTTTGGTCTTTTCCCACCCTTTCAAAGACTAAGATAGACGTTTTTACACCTAAATAAAGCCCTAAACATATTAGAGTAATCTTTTTATGCCAAAACACTCTCTCAAACGTAGAAGCAAGGTTTCAAGGGACAAAAGGGATACGATTTGAAGACAAACTTGGGAATTCTTCCAAGCTACTTTAAGGTTCAAAACTTCCAAGTATGTAAGGCTAACCAAAACATGGATTATCTTCTTCCATATGCCCCAAAACTGGATTGATGGTGATGTGAGTAAATTGAGTTCCCCGTGAATATTACTTGAAGTTTTCTACTGAAAATCTAATGTACCTCTATATAATCTTGCGTGAGTTATTGCTTTTATGATTTAATTACTTGAATATCATTATTTTACGTTATTACATGAACCCTAGAATGATTTCTTTTTCATATATTTTACTTATATAAGCATGTGCGAGAATAATTTGAGACTAAAGAGTATATGTAACCCCTAAATGCTTTAATTCTATACTTGTTCTGCTAGATGCAATGAGTTAAAAGGCTGCATGATTGAGTCCTTATATGTCAAGAACTGAACCTAAAAATGATGTAACCAAAAAGAATGATGGTTGATGTGATGAGTTGAGTTGATAAATGTCCAATAAGACTAGATGAATGAGTTAACCCTAGAGTTGAAGTCTTATGAGCACATTAAGTGTTGGGAGGAGGATTGAGCACCGAATTTAGTAAGAGTAAGTCCAACTCGAACTCAATAACTATATACCCAAAGTAGGTGAGGATTGAACCATAAAACTAGATATTTCCTATTGTCCCAAAATGAGGACTTGATGTTACTAAGTTTGTATCTATTGAAGGGATCGCTTTGTTAGACCCTGCAATTAATTAATTAAGGATAACTATACAATTGGGAAATTTCGTTGTGGACGTCGGGAAATTTTAACTTAAGTATATTTTTGGTATTTGGTTAGAGGATTAAGTGAATATGGTGGGTATAATCAATTTGGAGTCGGAAGTCCTCAATTGGATCAAAATAGAAAGTTTGGGGCTTAATAGATCAATAGGCAAAGATGGAGCCCTTATGATGCAATTTGGAAAGTCCACTTCTATATATATATACCCTTTGTCTTAAGAATTAAGAACAAGACTTGTTCTTTCTACACTTAGCCAAAAAACAAAAACAAGAGAGTAAGAAGAGAAGAAGAAGAAGAGAAGAGGAGGAGGAAGAAGAGAGAAATCAAGTAAGTTCCTCATTTCTTATGTATACTTGCTCTTAAGTGTTTTAGTTTTAGTTATTTAG
>JAOTQR010000002.1:11086155-11096998 GCA_025774065.1 Solanum ossicruentum
ATTGTGATATGGGAAATAAGAACTCTATAATTGAAGAGATGTTTGACCAGTTGTTAAAAAAGGCGAACATAAAAGATGCGGCAGCAATGGAGATCAAGTTCGACATTGCTAAGATAAACCATAAAGTTGAACAACACTCTGTGGTAATCAACCAGCTCAACCGATAGTTCAGACTTATGTAAATGCAACTGGATCAAATTCAAAGAGGCATGATGACAAGTGTTATAGCTCTAGATCACAAGAATATTGAGAAGTGTTAGATGGAGGCAAAGTTTGGTGATAAGAGAGCACAAAAGCTGGAGGAAGTCTGAGTACTCTAACTATCTATGTTGTGTTGCGACAATAAATCAGGCGCTGCTTAGGAGGCAACCCAAGGTAGACCCTGGTGCTTAGGCACCCAGGTATGCTTTTGACCCCTTTACGTTCTAGTTTATCTTGATTTTGCACATTAGGGACAATGCACAACTTTTTTGATGGGATGAGGGTAGTTATGAGCCTCAGTGAAGTCTGAGTAGCTTGGGTCCATAACTACCCCAATTTTTGATCCCGGGTTTTTCTTGCTTGTGTTCTTTTTCCCATAGATATTTAATTTTTGTTGAACCCCACGTTTAGGATGTTTAGATAATATTTGTAGCATATATTACCAATACTTGTGGCATATAGCATATTTTTGTGTTTTTTTAAAAAAAATTATACCCAACAAAAATTTTGATTAATTTGTTAGATAGCAACCATGCATGTTATGGTGTGTGACAATATCTGCTTTGATAATAGGGGTATATTGAGTTAAAAAAACATTATCTGTGGGTCTTTTTGTTGATAATGTATGCAGAATTTTCCCTGTTACTCTAAGTTAGATTGTAGATTAATTGAATTAGGAAAGGATCATAGGCCATTGTTCTTAAATAAATCCACTTTAACCTAAAAATAACCAACTAAATTGATGATATATCGCTTGTTCCAAATGTTTGAGCCTAACATGTATATATTCTTTGAAAATACTTGATTAACCTAGCCTTGTTAGCTGTAAAATCCTAAAATTGGCCCTGATATTTCCTTGAACATTGTGCACCTTGACTGAGGCAAAAAGCCTAAGTTGAAGGTGGCTACCAAAAGTGGCCCTAGTTCATAGGATGGATATTATGCACCTTAACACTGGCTAAAAGCCTAAGTTGAGTGTGGATGGTATAAGGGTAAAACACAAAAATAAGAGGGTGAGTTGGAGATACGAAGAAAAGGAAAACTCAGGTATTGAATGCAAGAAAAAAATGAGTGATGCCATAACGTTAGCTAAAAAGAAAAATGAAGTGTAAAAACAATGCAAAAAAGCTAACAAATGAAAAGAAAGTACCTAGAAAAACTCGAAATAGGAAAAAAGGAGAATGAGGTGGAAATATCCGAGTTGGTAGAGCAAAAGTGTAAGAAAAACGCAGTGTCAGAGAGTGCCTTCAGTCACTATTTCCCATAATATCATACCAAAGCCCTCTGAGCCTACGTTACAAGCCTAGAAAGTCCTAAACTAATCCTAGTCCATTTAGTTGAAGGTATGAGTCATGAGTATAGGAGCAAGCCTACGGTATTGATCATTATGCATGAACATCTTTTGTGAGAGTGCGTGTTTTTGCATAATCCCAAGGTCAAATATGAAAACATCATTGAGTGTCATATATAGGACTTCTTTCTGTAAGAGCACCTGCATTGCATTGTTAGCACTAGGCTTGTTAAGTGATTGTTGATTATTGATAATACCTTGCTTGCATAGTTGTGTTGTCACATGTACTAGTTTGTTTTGGTTGACTAAATAGCTGTCTGATCCTATTTTGAAAAGTTGGTGTGGGTATCTGAATTTGAGATGTATGTGATGTCTGCTATTGAGTTTTTAGGTCTGTGTGTTACTGTATTGTCTATAGAGATTGAGTCCATCGCTTGAAGACAAGGAAAAATTGTAAGTTAAGGGTGATGATGTGTTGTCAAAATACAACACTTTTGATGCTTAAAACTTGGAATTTTGTGTGTCGTCAATGTGATGTTAGGTGCTTTTATGTGTTTTGTATATGTTTGCAGGATTACAGGTTGGCCATGATTTTGGGGAAACTTACAAATTTGCTGCGAATTTCCTGTTATACAAGACCCTCTATGGGTCGAAGACTATTCTACGATTTGTAGAGGGTTTTGTGAAGAATTCCAGTGGGGCGCTCATTTCTGAAGTTCATCCTATGAACATACAGACGAGTCATATAAGAGTTTACGAGTCATAGAAGAGGAATCGTGCCCTAAGGATCAGAGACTTGGACCTTTAGGAATTTTATCAGGTCAAACCCTCTTTGCGGGTTGTAAATGACTTTACGAGTCGTAGAGGGGTATCGTAGAAGTAAAGTCCAAAATTTTAGCATTTGAATACGAGATCCCGATTACAGATCGTAAACTACAATACCGGCCATAAAGTGCTTTCGTAGGGCGTACCAATCAGTTCTCCTATTTTGTTTAGGATTTGATTTTTAATTATTATAAATAGGTCTTTTAAGTTATTTTCATAAGTTTTTGACTACTATTCAGAGAACTCAATATTTTGAGAAAGAAAATTGGAAGAGAGTCTTTGAGAAGACTTGTGGTTGAATTTGATAGTAAAGCTTGTGATTCTTATTGAACATGAATTGCTTGTTCTTAAATCTATTGTGTAAGTGTTTAATTATATCTTTTCAATTCGTAATTTCTTCATCTACACATAACATGAGTAGCTAAATCCACAACTAGGATTGTGGGAACAATGAAGAACTAACAAAGTAAAATCGGATAATTCACAATTCTTGGAAGGAGTATATGTATGTATTAATTAGCTCTCTTCATTTTGCATGTTTTGTAGTGGTGGCCAACATTAGTACCCACCTTGTGTTACTGACCAGACCAAGATAGTATTAAACAGGAAAATAGATTAAGTAACAGTATCCAATTGATGTGTTCTCCTTTAATCAACCGAACTGGGCCAAGGGGAGGTTGTACTGGGACTAATAGGTAATGGATAGTAACGCATACTATGGAGATGGACCAAGTGACATAGTGAAATTCACCTCTCACTTTTGACCAAAGGGCTTGGTGAACTTAAATTACTGTCCTGCATGCTATACACTAGAAAAGAAATAGGTTATTCGGTGAGACTGAGTTGGGGAATCCTGGGGAGATAATATCCTAGTTTCTCTCCATTATGACTTCTCTCTTGTGATAGTTAGTTTAGTTGTACTTCGCATGGATTATTGCAAAACTTCCCCCTAAGGAATTGAGTTGGTTAACTACTCGGATTGCAAATTGATGAATTTTTTTGAGTCTACGTATTCCCTGTGGGATCGATCCTAACCTTGGTTAGGTTTTTTTTATCTTGACAATGACCGCATTATCCTCTAAAAAAGAGGTGTAACTTGGGTGTCATCATCGAGGTGAGGATGCTGAACTTGCTAAATGGATTGAATTTGAAAGTTCTTTCCTCGATCACTTATTTCCCCAAAAGCTGAGGGAGATAAAGATTGAAGAGTTCATTAACCTAATGAAAGAGGCGTTGACTGTCAAAGTGTACAGTCTCAAGTTATTCAAATATGAGGGCCAGGATGAGAAAGTCCGTATCTGGCTTAGCAGAGCACATGAAAAAGGAATGCAAAGCGACACTATTTCTTCCAGGCATGGACATCTCTATGCTTATAGTTTATGCACAACAATTGGAGGAGGATAAGAAGAGGGATAGGGAAGAGCATTTGAGTAAGAAAACTAAATCAGCAGGGCCTGAGCCTAGCCAGTATAAGCAGAATAAGGGAGATAAGTCCTACTTCCAGAAGAGTTCTTCTAGTAATGCACCATCCTTACCAAGTGAACCCATCCAACATAGCAGGTATGATAAAAAATCCCATGGTCATCAAAATTTCAGGGCTTAGGGCTCTCAATGCCAATCTAGTGTAGCTCAAGGTTCGTGGGGAAAGGTACCCTTTGGCAAGTGCAACAAACTCCACCGAGGTGAGTGTAGTGAGGGCACAAATGCTTTCTATAAATATGGACATGTAGGCCATTTCGAGAATGAGTGTCATATGAGAAGGTGGGGTGATGGAAGTAATAATGCACAGTCCTCCACAGCACCCCCAGCCGACAGCTATCAGAGGGGTACCATTGTAGGTACAGGCGGCGAAAATCACCGTCTATATGCGATGGGTAATCGATAGGATCAGGAAGTTGCACTAGATGTTATCACTGGTATGCTTCGTGTCTTTATCTTAGATTGTTATGCACTACTAGATCCGGGTGCCACTCTATCTTTTGTGACTCCCTATGTGGCTAATAGATTTGAGATTCTTCCAGAGTGTTTGCTTGAACTCTTTGTTGTTTCCACTCCTACTAGTAAGTCAATCCTAGCTGAGAGGGTCTACAGAGATTGTGTAGTATCCGTCTATAATTAGGATACCCCGACTGATTTGATAGAGTCGAAGATGGTTGACTTCGATATGATTCTTGGCTTGGATTGGCTTCAGGACTGTTATGCCTCAATTGATTACCCAAATTGTTAAATTATAATTTCAAAATGAACCAGTCCTAGAGTGGAAAGGAAATTATGTTGCACTAAGGGCAAGTTTAATTCCTACCTAAGAGCCAGAAAGTTAAATCTCTAAAGGTTATATTTATCATGTCGTGCGAGTTAAGAATAATGATGTAGAGCCTCCACCCTTTGAGTCAGTCCTTATTGTGAATAAGTTTCCCGAAGTGTTCCCTGAGGATCTGCCCAGAGTTCCTCCTGATAGGGGGATTGACTTTGGAATTGATGTTCTCCTCGATAATCAACCGATCTCTATTCTACCTCATAGAATGGCTCTTGCATAGTTAAAAGAGTTAAAAGAGCAACTTCAAGATCTACTGAAGAAGGACTTTACTAGGCCAAGTACTTCTCCTTGGGGTACTCTTGTCCTATTCATGAGAAAGAAAGATGAGTCCCCCAAAATATGTATTGACTCCACTAGTTAAATAAGGTGACAATCAAGAATAGGTATCCTCTCCCACGGATAGATAACTTGTTTGACCAACTCCAAGGTGCCACAATTTTGTCTAAGATGGGCTTGAGATCAGGCTATCAACAGTTGAAAGTGCGAGAATATGTCATCCCAAAGACAACCTTTCAAATTCGGTATGGTCACTTTGAGTTTTTGGTGATGTCCTTTGGATTTACAAATGAACCTACAACCTTCATGGACTTGATGAACAGAGTATTTAGATGGTATCTTGATATGTTTGTGATTGTGTATATCGGCGTTATTTTGGTGTATTCTATAAATGAAGAGGAGCATGTCAATCACTTCAAAATAGTTTTATAGACTATCAAAGACCATGAGTTAGCAAAATTTTTGAAATGTGAATTTTGGCTCAACTCAATGGCTTTTCTAAGCCATATTGTCTGGGGTGATGATATTAGGGTGGATACACAAAAGATTGAATCGCTTAATAAGGAGTTTTTGGGGTTCGCAGACTATTACCGCAAATTTATTAAAGGATTTTCTTCCCTATCCATGCCATTGACTAGGTTGACTTAGAAGAAGATCAAGTTTCAATGGTCTGATGAATGCAAGAAGAGCTTTCAAGAATTAAAAACAAGGTTGACTATTGCACCACTGTTGACCCTGTCAGATGGAATAGAGGATTTTGTGACATATTATGGTGCGTCTAGAGTTGGATTGGGTTGTGTGCTGATGCAAAGGGGAAATGTGATAGCCTATGATTCCATACAACTTAAGGTTCATGAGAGGAACTATCCAATCCATGATCTTGAGTTGACAACGATGGTATTTACACTTAAGATTTGGTGTCACTATTTTTATGGAGTACATATAGATGTGTCGACTGACCACAAAAGTCTGCAGTATGCTTTCAATCAGAAAGAGCTCAACCTGCGGCATATGATATGGTTGGAGTTTCTCAAAGACTATGACATGAGCATTCTCTACCACCCAAGTAACTCTAACATTGGTGTTGATACTCTTAGTAGGTTATCTATGGGTAGCACTACCCATATAAAGGAATGAAAGAAAGAGTTTGCTAAAGAAGTGATAGATTGGTCCGATTAGGAGTACAACTTGAAGAAAATGATGAAGGTGGAATCAATGTTCAAAATAGGTCTATATCATCTCTAGCAGCAGAGGTAAAAGAGAAGCGAGATCAAGAACCTGTCCTACTTCAGTTGAAGGAAGTTGTCCATAAAGAGAAGGTGATAGTTTTCTCCAAAGGGGGAGATGATGTATTGAGGTACCAGGATAGATTATGTGTTCCGAATGTTGATGGAATTTGAGATAGAATTATTCCCAAAGCTCATAGCTCTAGGTATTTCATTCATCCTAGCACTACCAAAATGTACCATGACTTGAGAGAAGTTTATTGGTGGAGTGGAATAAAGAGGGATATTGCTAAGTGTCCAAATTTTCAACAAGTCAAAGTTGAGCATCAAAGGCGGTGTGGATTGGCTTAGAACTTTGAGATTTCTGAATGAAAGTGGGAGATGATCAATATAGACTTTGTCACAATATTACCAAGGTCCCGAAAGCAGCATGATTCGCTATGGGTGATTGTAGATAGGATGGCCAAATTAGCTCACTTCCTAGCAGTTAAAACCACTAACATTGCAAAAGAATATGCCAAATTATATATCCGGGAGATTATGAGGTTGCTTGGAGTTCCCTTATCCATCATCTCAAATAGAGGGGCTCAATTCACATCCTAAATTTAGAGATCTTTTCAAAGAGGATTGGGTATTAGAATGAACTTAGCACTGCCTTTCATCTTCAGACAGATGGCTAGGCAGAGCATACTATTTAGACCTTGGAGGACATGTTGAGGGCTTGTGTCATTGCCTTTAAGAGTAATTAGGATGATCACCTACCATTGATTGAATTTTCATATAATAATAGTTATCATGCAAGTATTCAGATGGCTCCCTATGAAGCTTTATATGGGAGGAGATGTAGATCACCTGTTGGGTGGTTCAAAGTTAGGGAAGCTGAATTGATTGGACCTGACCTTGTTCACCAGTCTATGGAGAAGGTGAAGGTAAATAGAGAGAGGTTGAAGACTGGACAAAGCTGTCAGAAGTCCTATACTGACATGAGGAGAAGAGATCTAGAGTTTGAGGAGAATAATTAGGTGTGCTTGAAAGTGTCACCCATAAAGGGAGTCATGAGATTTAGGAAGAAAGAAAAAGTGAGTCCACGCTATATTGGTCGCTATCACATTGTCAATAGGATTGGGAAGGTTGCTTATAATTTAGAGTTACCTTCTAAGATAGACGCAATTCATCTGATAATTCATGTCTCGATGTTAAAGAAATGCTTAGGAGATCCTGCCTTGGTAACTCCTATTGAGAGTGTTAGAGTGAGGGATAGCTTGTTTTATGAACAGATTCTAATCCAAATCCTTGACTGTCAGGTTCACAAGTTGAGAACCAAAGAGATTGCCTCAATCAAAGTCCTGTGGAGAAATCAATTCGTTGAGGAAGCCACGTGAGAAGATAAGGAAGATATGAAAGCTAAATATCGACATCTTTTTGTTCCTGATGATGAGAATATTGAAGGTAATGTACTTACTCTTAATTTGAATTGATTTATCTATCCCTGAGTTGAGTTGTCAATTCTTGAGTTTGAATATAAATTATCTAGTTTGCGATGGGTTGACAGTTTGAGTTATTGATTGATTATTGATAGGAGTCTTGATTGTTACTCATGCCTTGATATCCATATTTACTCTTCATTCGAGGACGAATGATTCAAAGAGGGAGATAATATAACATCTAGTAAAATTACCAAAATATCCCTAGATGAGAGATGTGCATATAACTTGTCTTCCCAAACTTTGATGGCAAATTCGAGGCCAGGAATGCTATCAGCATTAGAAATGGTCTTTGTTGATTTTTAGAGCAACCGGGTCCAAAGACAATTTTTGATGCAAAAACGCATTCCAGTAAAAGTGCACGACATGTCTGCGTTGCAGACTTGTCACAGAGTCACACTTAGATATGATCCCAATATTTTCTACGGGATTAGAAAACTCGATCGAGAACGTTTTTGTAAAAATCCTTGAAAAACACCCCAATCCGTGGCGCAGAGTAGGTGTCTCAAGCCAAACGTTTTTCAATTTTTTGGGAGGGGCATTTCAGAATTTATCTAATACCTCCTAAACTTAAAACACAATCAAAATAGATTATTTTGAGCATAAAAAGGGTTTTAGTCTCCTTTCCTTAGTTTTTCTAAGCTTCTAACAAAGACTAGGGCTAAAGAGAAAAGAGGAAGAGCGAGGATTGAGGAGAATTCTTACGTGATTGATTTTCAAAAATCCATACCAACTATATAAGGCTAAACTAAACATGGGAATGTTCTTCCATATGCCCCTATTGATGGTGTTAGAGAGATTGTGAAAGAGTTGACCTCTATACATGTTTTTCATGAATGTTTTCTCGTAAATTGTATATATTCTATGTATTTTCATATGTGATGGTCATCATAAACTTGATTTTACTGTTTAAATACTTTTCATGAGTTATTTTAGAAAACCCTACATGTTACTTTCATAAAAGATTGCAAGAATGAACTTAGGAGCTAAGTCTAGAGCCTTGACGGTATAAATGGCATGTGGTTGTGATTATGATCCTAAAATAAGAGCACTGATGATGATGTTGGTGAACCTTGATGTTCCTAGAGTCTTAAAGTTCATGAAATTAATTCTAAGATAATGATCCTAATCTATGAGTTGATGTTTGATATAATGAATTGAGTCAACAATGTCCAATGAGACTAGCTGGAAGAGTAATCCAGATGATTGAGGTCTTATGAGCATGTTGAATCTTGGGAAGAGTATTGAGCACTGAATTAAGTAAGAGTAGATAACAACTCAAATTCAATATCTACATGGCTAGTGTAGGAGAAGATTGAACTGTAAAACTAAATGTTTCTTTTGTCCCAAAAGTGGACTTGATATTATTTATTGTAGATCCACTGATGTGATTTCCTTTACCCTCAGCAAGGTACTAGATAGATATGGCAACGACATCACGTTATTGTATTATCACTGGCTCATAGGTGATGGATGTCGATTAGAGAAACTCTCAGATAGGTCACATCGGTTGTAACACCCCAATTTTTTTAAGCTAAGCCTGAGCCATTTTTCGTAGGATATAGCATTTTAGTTAATGAATCTTGTTTGAGTATAGATCAATGCAAGTTGTATATATGTGCTAGGATCAATTCCTAAGTACTTAAAGTATATTAGGTGTGATTTAGAGTCATAAGGGATCTTTTACATCAAGCCAAGTCCAAAGAAGTTCTAGCAACTAAGTTTTCATATGAGTCGATAAAAGGGTCAATTTCAAATTAACATATCTCCTCAATTATAATGATTTATATGACTCATAATATATCAAATCAAATATATTCGAATTAGCTTTCCAATGCATCTAATTTTGCATTAATCGGAGTTCGGAGTAGAAAGTTATGACCATTTTAGTGGAGAGGTGCATAGCTGTCTGAAAAGTCCGCGCGTGGAGCACGTCGCAGACCCTCACTGGATGAGTTAATGATTTTTTTCTCTTATTAATTTTAGAGTATTTGTATCCTAAAACATTTAGGAGTCTATTTACCGTCCCCAAAACATGTAAAACATCAATTTTCATAATCAAAAACCCTCTTTATCCCTCTTAAACATGAATGCTCAAAAATCATCAAGAAAGTCATCAAGTTTGGATTTGCTTTCAAGATTCATCCTCAAGGTAAGTTATTATTCAAGAATTTCAATCTACCCAACCCAAATTTCTTCATCTATTCATGAAGCTCTAATAGGATTTTAAATCATACTAGGGTTTCAAGAAAACAAATTTAAGACTCCCAAGAAAGGATTTCTTGACTCTTCTTCTTCAAGAATTATGGTTCTTCAAAAAGAACTCTAAAGAGTCTAAGTCAAGAATTTAAGAATCAAAGATAATTCTTTCAGTCAATGTCCTTCCAAGTTTCTTTCACTTTAAAAGAATTGCGAAAATTAGAGATTTTCTCCAAGAAAGAGAAGAGAAGATCGCAAACTTTCCCCAAACTTTAACCAACAATTTCTCTCTCAATTTTGATTGGATTTGAGCGATTCAAAAGGCTATATTGTATATTTTTCCAAGGCGAACACCGTGGGAGCCTCAGAAACTAATTTTGTTGCTTCGTTTGAGGTGAAAATTGCAGATTTACTGCTGCATTTTTTCAATGTATTTCGAAAACTTTAACATGCGATTTCTTCCTCAAATTAGACCCGTTTTTGAAATGGTTTTCCCCACTGAATTCCTTATCACTTGGAGAATGTTTTTATATAAAATTTTCAGATTCCGACGATATTTTCCAGTGACAAAATTCTTGGACAATTTTACCCTTTTCACCGAATTAATTGATTTTAGTGTCGTTAGATTCATTATATAATTATGATGCTATATTTGAATAGATTTTGGTGAATTGGAGTGTCATAGAAAGGCAAGAGCTTCAAAATTGATGTGATTCGAGACTTTATATAAGGTAAGTAGATTTCTTAACCTTTGTTAAGTATATAGAATCTTGTACTTCTTGGGTGAGGTGTTGAGAATAATTTATGTAGGCTTTGATTGAAATATTTTAAATGGGGGTAATTATTCTATGGTAATATTTGACTTGTGAATTAATGGTGGAAGTTTATTATATGTGAAATAGTGGTTATTTGTTATTGATATCGAAGTAATATTTACTTTTAGATGTGAATGTTGTTAAGGTTGTGATGGTATTGAGATTGAGGATATTGCAACAAATATGTTATTGAGCTACCCATTCTTGAT
>JAOTQR010000002.1:11120618-11147145 GCA_025774065.1 Solanum ossicruentum
CTCCAATTTAATTATACCCACCATATTCACTTAAAGCTCTAATCAAACACCGGAAATATACTTAAGTTTAAATTACCTGACGTCCACAACGAAATTTCCCAACTGTATATTTATCCTTAATTAAATAATTACGGGGTCTAACAAAATCTCTCAGCATATAATGAGTTAGGTGACCCATAATATATTAAATTAAAGATCATTGAACCATCTTTCCAACACTTCCAACATTTTCGCCTTAATAGGAGTTCGAAGTAAAAACTTATAACTATTTAACTGAAGCCTGCCGAATCTATAAAATTCGGCTATCCGATGAACAATTAGGTGATCCGATGAACAATTAGGCAATCCACTAATTTAGATAGCCGAAATACTCTAGGAAAGCATAGCAATTGTCAAAAAGGGTGACCTAGGTCGTCTTTGGCTGCCAAAACTTATCAAAAGATCCTTTTTTTTCAATTGTTATGATTATTTGAT
Organism: Solanum ossicruentum; assembly: GCA_025774065.1. Lineage (NCBI taxonomy): Eukaryota > Viridiplantae > Streptophyta > Magnoliopsida > Solanales > Solanaceae > Solanum > Solanum ossicruentum. Next base: position 11,121,093 of record JAOTQR010000002.1, read on the forward strand.
TTTCTCAAAAGGATTTTTTTTATTTTTTATCCTTAAACTAGAAGCTCTTGAACTCCTGATGAACAAGCAAAACTAATTTATTCCCACAACTTATGCTCTATTGGCAACAAAAGTCATATTCTAAAAAGAATTGTTAAGTGGAATCAGAAGTTCAAGACCACTCCTTATGTTGGTCTGTCATGCCCCGGGAGGGTACCCTAGACATGACTGGCACTCAGAGACTATTGCTAGCGCCTAAGCGGATCACTCAGTCTCTTTGCCATCATTCAGTCAATTCATCAGCGGAATAGAAATGATATAATAATAATAAATGCTATCCTATCTGTGGGGTCATACTATCAATCATCAGTCTATCATAAGCGAATCGAATAGATAACGAAAATCTCTAATATAAGGAATGAAAGAAAGAGGGAAAAGAACCCCTGACATCAACATCAACATATATATCTATGGAGCCTCTATACTGTAGTCTGAAATGGTACCATGACAGGCCATGACTACCAAATATCAAGTCAAAAAGACTATTCAACAATAAAAATAAATATCCTTTGAATGTTGGGGAGGACTCACCACTGTCAGGGATGAAGAGCTTTGAACCTCAATGATCGGGCTATTGAAGTCCTCGGTTTGTAGTATCTACATCATAAACCAATGCAACGGCAGAGGGGCGTTAGTATATGGAATGTGTTGTATGTAAAATGGGCTAAAGAAAAGGAAAAAGTTTAATCATTACCCATTCATCACTCAGCCTCACCTCTGATATAAAGGACAAGACTCTATCACCTCACTAGTTATCAAGCAGCAAACATTCATATCACATCGGAGTTATATCATCATGAAACCTATCTGGGAGTTTCTATAGCTGACAACCACTACCTATGAGCTGGTAGTGATACAACAAAGTGATGTCATTGCCACATCCGCCAAGTACCTTGCCGTGGTAAAGGACGAGTCTGTTAGTGGATCCAAAAGTCTATCAAGTCCCCTTTTGAGACAAAGAAAACATTCGCTTTCACGGTACAATCCTCTCCTACGATGGCCATGTATTTAATGGGTTCGAGTGGTACTTACTCTTACCCATTTCAATGCTAATACTCCTCCCAGGACTCAACATGCTCATAAATCCATCAATCCATCAAGAACTCTCATCACCCAACCTCTACGGGCAAGATTATCTATCCAATATAAGGGAATTATACCCATTCAACTCTATCAATAATAACTTCAGCTATCAGAATCGCCAACACACTCACCTCAAGACTCAAACTTAGTCAAGCATCACTTTCACACATTAAGGCTCTAGACATCCCCCTTTGTTCATTATTCAAGTCTTTATAGAGAGAAAATTTAATGATCAAGTGACAATCACATAGTAATGAAACTATAAAGTAAAAGTTAAACATGATGATCATCAAACATGGATATAAAAATATAGCTTAAAGAATTAAAACAAAAATTCAAGATAATATCCAAGAATTAAATATTAACTTTCAAGATTTTCTACGTATTATTTCCTCAGCCTAACTCTATATTGGCACATGAGAGGTCAATTTCATGCTTTTGGGTAGCCTTTACATATCTGAGAATAAATATTTCTTCAAGAAATTGGAAAGATTCTTGGAACCGTTACTCTTTCTCTACTCTTCATCTCTCTGACTTAGCATAAAAACCTTTTAAAATGGGTTTAAAACCTATTTCGTATCGTACAAATATATGTTTAAAAACCAACTTGGGGATAGAAAAATATATCGAGAAGGATGAAATTGCCCTTCCCAAATAAAAATAAAAAAATGCATCCCCATGTTGTGCACTAGTGCAAAAGTGCACTTCTTCGGGATTTCATCAGTTTTCTTAAATTTTTGAAAAATCACAAGTGTGGTTCCGCGTCCTCTCCGTATCCGGAAGGGGTACGACAACCTTACTATTTTAGGCTATCTTTGAAAAAAATTAGCATTGTTTTGCATTAAGGCCGAGTCGAGACAACTTTCCGACTCAGTGTTTTGCATTGATTGCAAATCCGGTCTCGAATTTTCCATCAGAGTTTGGGAAGACATATTATGCGCTTGATAAAGTTTAGGGGCGTTCTAGAAATTTTATAGGGTGTTACATCATCTCCCCCTTAGAATCATTCATCCTCGAATGATGAGTAGAGGTCGAAAGGGGACTCAAATAACCTCAGAACTTCACCACCTTCCTCAATCGGGAACACTCGAACTCTTACCATCCATCATCTATCTATCTCTGTCTTAGACTCGGGAATGGAATAACACAGGGTATCAACTTAATGGAAAAGAATATTCAGAATCGATAAGAATAAAAATATTTACCTTTAACATCGTCATCAGTGGGCACGAATAGATGTGGGTATTTGAGTTTCATCAGTTCCTCAGCTTACCACGTCGCTTCCTCAACAAATTGGTTCCTCCATAAGACTTTACTGAAGGCTATCTCTTTATTCCTCAGCTTACGAACCTGTCGGTCAATATTTGAACTGGAATTTCCTTGTACTATAAGCTTTCCTTCACACCCGTGCTCCCTACAAAAATTGCTAAGGTTGGGCCCCCCAAACACTTCTTCAGCATAGATACATGAAACACCGGGTGCACTTCATCTAGCTCGGAGGGCAAGTCTAACTCATAAGAAACCTTCCCAATCCTTCTTACAATTTGGTATGGCCCAGTATAATGGGGACTCAGCTTCCCCTTCTTACCAAATCTCATGACACTCTTCATAGGTGACACTTTCAAGTACACCCAATCATCTACCTCAAACTCCAAGTCCCGTCTTCTCAAATATGTATATAAATTCTGGCGACTCTGGGCCATCTTCAACCTTTCCTGAATGACTTTCACCTTCTCCATAGACTGGTGTATGAGGTCCGTCCCAATCAACTCAGCTTCACTCACCTCGAACTAGCCAATTGGGAATCTACATCTCCTCCTGTACAATGCCTCGTACGGGGCCATCTGAATTCTGGCATGGTAGCTATTATTATATGCGAACTCAATCAATGGTAAATGGTCATCCCAGTTTCCTTTGAAGTCAATAACATATTCCCTCAACATATCCTCCAAATTCTAAATAGTGCACTCTGCCTGCTCGTCTGTTTGCGGGTGAAAACTGGTGCTCAAATTTACCTTCGTACCTAACCCCTTCTGGAAAGATCTCCAAAATTAAGAGCTAAATTGAGCTCCTCTATATGAGATGATAGACAAGGAAACCCCATGCAACCTCACAATATCCCGAATGAAAAGTTGGGCATACTCCTCGGCCGTATAAGTTGTCTTTATCGCCAAAACGTAGGTTGATTTAGTCATCTTGTCTACAATCACCCATATTGAATCATGCTGCTTTCTAGATATTGGTAAGCTAGTAATGAAATCCATGTTGACCACCTCCCATTTCCACTTTAGAATTTCAAAGTTCTGAGCTAACCCACACGGTTTCTGATGTTCAACCTTAACCTGTTGGCAATTGGGACACTTGGAAACAAATTCAACAATGTTCTTCTTTATCCCATTCCACCAATGGACTTCTCTCAAGTCGTGGTACATCTTGGTGGAGCCAGGATAAAAGGAATATCTTGTACTATGAGCTTTGGCCATGATTCTATCTTGAACACTATCAAAATCAGGTACACACAATCTCCTTGATATCTTAATACCCCATCTCATCCTTTGGAGAAAACCATCACCTTCTGCTTGTAAACCGCTTCTTTCAATTGAAGTAAGACAGGGTCTTGGTTTTTCTTCTCCTTCACCTTAGACACTAAGGATGAAGCAGAACCATTCTGAACATTGACTTCACCTTCATTGTTCTCCTCAAGCTGTACTCTCAATCGAGACAATCTATGCACCTCTCTGGCTAACTCCCTCTTCTCCTCCTCCACATGGGCAGTGCTACACATAGACATCCTCCTAAGAGCATCAATAACAATGTTAGCCTTACCTGGGTTGTATAGGATGCTCATATCATAATCCTTGAGCAGCTCTAGCCACCTCCTCTGGCGCAGGTTGAGTTATTTCTAACTAAACACGTACTGCAAACTCTTATGGTTAGTGAACAAATCCACATGCACCCTATACAAATAGTGGTGCTAGATTTTAAGTGCGAGCACCACTGCTACCAGCTCAAGATCATGAGTCGGATAATTCCTCTCATGGACCTTAAGCTGTCTAGAAGCATACGCTATCACTTTCCCCCTCTGCATAAGTACACAGCCTGATTCCACTCTGGATGCATCATAGTATATCACGAAGTTTCCCGTCCCATTTGGCAAGGTCAACACTGGTGCTGTAGTCAATCTATTCTTCAACTCTTGAAAACTATTCTCACATGCCTCAGACCACTGAAATTTGGCCTTCTTCTGAGTCAGATTAGTTAATAGGGCTGACAGAGAAGAGAAGCCTTCGACAAATCTGCAATAGAACCCGGCCAAGTATAAGAATTCTTATTTATGTGGGAGAAGTGGGTCTTGCCCAGTTCTTAACTGCCTCAATCATCTGAGTATCAATCCGAATACCATCTCCCAAAATAACATGGCCCAAGAAAGCCACTGACTTGAGCCAAAATCAGACTTGGAGAATCTCGCATACAACTCATGATCTTTGAGTGTTTTCAAAACCACTCTAAGGTGATTAGCATGCTCCTCTTCATTTCTCGAATACACTAGGATGTCATCAATAAACACGGTCATGAACATGTCAAGATATGGTTTGAATACCCTATTCATCAAGTCCATGAAAGCTGCAAGTGCATTTGTCAACCTGAAAGACATGACCAAGAACTCAAAGTGGTCATAGTGTGTCCTAAAGGCGGTTTTTGGAATATCACTTTCCCTCACCTTCAACTGATGGTAACTCGATCTGAGGTCTATCTTGGATAAACCGGTAGCACCCTGAAGCTGGTCGAAGAGGTTATCTATTCGAGGTAGAGGATACTTATTCTTTATGGTCACCTTGTTCAACTGTCGGTAGTCTACGAACATCCTCAAAGACCCATCTTTCTTACGCACGAAAAGGACAGGAGCACCTCAAGGTGAGACACTAGGCCTTATGAAACCTTTCTCTAACAAGTCTTTCAATGGCTCTTTCAATTCTTTCAACTTTGTTGGAGCCATTATATATGATGGAATTGAGATAGGTTTGGTCTCAAGAAGAACGTCAATCACAAAGTCAATCTCTTTATCAGGAGGGACTCCAAAAAGGTCATCAGGAAAGGCCTCGGGAAACTCATTCACTATCGGGACTGACTCAAGAGTAAGAGACTCAACATTATTAGACTTCACTCGCACGAGGTGGTAAATACAACCCATGGATATCAACTTCCTAGATCTAAGAGAGGATATGAATAAACCCTTTGGGCAACAGAACACCCTTTCCACTCTAAGACAGGCTCATTATGAAATTGGAACCTAACTATCTGGGTTCTATAGTCAACAGAAGTATAACAAGATTGGAGCTAATCCACGCCCATTATTATGTCAAAATTGACCATCTCTAACTCTACCAAACCAGCTAAAGTGTCTCTACGATAAATAGACACTACACAGTCCCTGTAAACTCTCTCAGCTAAGATAACCTCACCAGTAGGAGTAGAGACAGAAAAGGGTTCATGCAAACACTGGGGAAGGATGCCAAACTTTCTAGACACATAAAGAGTTACAAAAGATAAGGTGGCACCTCGATCAATCAATATATGGAAATAATAAGCAAAGACACGAAGCATACCCGTGACAACATTTATTGTAGCCTCTTGCTTCTGTCAGTTAACCATAGCATAAAGATAGTTTCTCCCACCTCCTGTACCCATAGTAGTAGTAGCACCCCTCTATTGATTACCTGCTGCAGGTGCTGTTAGAGACTGAGCTCTGCTGATCCCCTCCCCTCACCTCCTCTTCGGGCGCTCGTAGCTGAAATGACTAGCCTTACCACAAGCATAACATATATCCTTGCCTACACAGTACTCTCTCAGATGGAGCTTACCACACTTGTTTCAAGGTGGCTTTCCCCTTATACCTTGAGTCACACTGGCCTGAGATTGGGCGCCTGGGGTTCTGTAAGTCTGATAACTCTGAGACTTCTGCTCATACTATGTTGGCTGCACGGGCGTACTTGTTGCAGAGGGTGTGGGATGTGATGATCTGTAATGACTCGTTAGATCATCATGAGAATTAGTCCTTTTTCTTTCCTATAATATCCCTCTGATAGATTTTAAATGGTTATTTCGAACTATTATATAGCTATGATTATTTAAGTTACGGGTAAATTTAGATAGTTAGTTTAATTGAAGGACTAAATTAACAACTTATTAAATATCCTATACTACTTATATATATATATATATAAACAGTTAGTAGGGTTTAGTTTTTCTTTTTATAACCAAAAAGACGGAAAAGAAAGAAAAGAAAACTTACCGAGAACGTGAGGCGGCCGAATTGCAGGTAAGAACTTCAACTACTCCTGAATCTGATATGTGTATGAGCATATAATTATGATGGTAAGTGATGTTAAAGGAATCACATTAGCATTTTTTTATTGTTGATTAAATGGCAATGCAATTAATTGTATTGTTTATATTTCCAGAAAGTGACGAACAAGATTCCTAATTTATGCACTTTTATATATGGTTGAGAATTGCTTAAAAGTTAATGGCATTTTATGACATTATATGGGTAGAAACATATGCTTATATGCTTAAAAAGTGAGAAGTTTATTTAATTGATTAGGGGTTCAAAATCATTTCCTACTTTCCGGTTCAAATCCCATGTGCAGCATACTGTCATCATTTTATTTGGAGGGTTTAATTAAGGCATAATTCTATACTTGAAATTTCGGAACTTAACTACAGAATTAGATAGTTTTGGGGTCTAAACTAGACGTATAGTAACATGGATATTGTTTGTTTTAAAATTTAATTGTGATTATTATTTGACTAGATCGTGGTATTACGAATTATATACGAAAGGGGAAGGCTCAATTGTTTGACTGATCGTGATTCAACCAAGGCAAGTGGATTTCTAAACCTTTGTTAAGTATATAGAATCTTGTACTTCTTGTGTGAGGTTTTAAGAACGATTTATGTAGGCTTTGATTGAAATACTTTAAATGGGGTAATTATCCAATGATGATACTTGACTTGTGAATTAATGATGGAGATTTACTATATTGAAATAGTGATTGTTTGTTATTGATATAGAAGTGGTACTTATTTTTAGATATGAATGTTGTTAAGATTGTGATAATATTGAGATATATGAATTTGCATGTGCATCTAGCATAGTTTATTTTCATGAACATGATTACTGTGCATCTACTATATGGTTGCTGGATGATTGAAGGAAAGAAATGCAAAGCTGAAGGGAAAGGGTACCGGCTACTGAAAAAAAACATGAAAGGTTACTATGATTCGAGGGACGTGTTGCGCGTCGCGACGGATACTATGATTCGAGGGATGTGTCGCGCGCCGTGATGGATACATGGTCTATGTGTGGCCCCCATGGGTTCTGACTGAGGCATGTTTATGATCAGTGGATGTGTATGGTAGGACAGACATGCATCATTGTATTTTGCATTGCATTGCATTATATCTCACGACATTCATTTTCATCCCAAAATGCTCTGGCTTGTTATGATTATATAGAGTGATATTGATATTGGTTATTCATTATATCATTAACTTATTTATGTGTTTACATGATTATCTTTGGTATTGATTTGATGACACTTGATGAATTAGCGAGAACTTGATAATTGTAAAATTTTTCCCTATGACTTGAAAATAGGGTAAATGAGGATTATACTATCATCGGCTTTGATCATAGAATTTTCGAATGGTGTTATTGGGAAGGTTATGAGTTAGGTTGTAGTTGTGGGGATTTGGTGGGAGTGTTGGGGGTACTAGCATTCTATACTACTTAACTCTGTGTTTATTAGTTCACTTGCGGAGTACCGTGACCCCCCTTGCTACAATATTTTTTGTAGGTTACAAGCCCGGATCGTTGTGATACACTCTATTTTCTTGTGTGAGGCTTTTCGGTGGAGATCGTGAGAGGTAGCTATTTACCATCCCTGCTGACTTCTTACTCCTATTTTATGATTTTATTCTATTCTAGAGACAACATCATTTGATACTTGTGTTTCTTTTCGAATCTATTGTAATACATTAGAAGCTTGTGCACGTGACAACCAGGTTTTGGGAGATTTTTCATTAAATTGAACTTTCAATTTGTTTATAATTCAGCATTTTGATATTATAGTTGGGTTGTAGGCTTACTTGTCTTGGTGGGAAAAGACGAGTGCCATCATGCCCAATTTCGGGTCCTGACAGTTGGTATCAAAGCCCTAGGTTCATAAGTCTCACGTGCATACAAGCTGAGTCTTAGTAGAGTCTCAAGGATCGGTACGGAGACGTCTATACTTATCTTTGAGAGGCTATGGAGACAGTTAGGAAACTCCCCTTTATTTATTCTCTCTTATTGTGCGTAGTGATATTTGTTGGTACTGAGTATGCTCGTATTTTGTTGACAGATGGCGAGGACTTGAGCTACTGTGCCTGGTGGTAGAGGTGAGGTAGCTTCTGAGGCAGTTGTTGAGGCCCCAGTTAAAGGTAGGGGTAGATCTCGAGCTAGAGGTCATGCTCGTAGAGCAGCACCAGCGAGAGGTCATGTTAGAGAGGTTTCTCCAGAGCCTATGACCGATCATAGAGGGAACCAGGTTCCTTTAGAGCATGCAACATCACCGTTGTTGCAGGATACTTTATTAAGGGTACTGAATGTACTTGAGAGTCTTGGTCCGAGCAGTAATACGAGATGCATGCCAGGCAGATCTCTAATCGGGGAAGGAGATCAGACCCCAGATCAGCATCATGTTCCAATGGTCCATGACCCGGTAGAGCAGCCATCATTAGGTACTGGAGTTGAGATTGAACCTACCCCAGCTATTGAGGTTCGGGGTGCACCTATGGCTACATTGACTAAGAGTGAGCAGCGCTGCTATGAGATGTTTAGGAAGATGAACCCACCTCAATTTCAGGGTGGAAGGACAGAGGATGCTCAAGAGTTCCTGACTACTTGTAAGGAGCTGTTGGATACTGTTGGCTTAGTCGAGTCACACGGGGTTTGATATGTTACTCTTCAGCTTCGTGGGCCAGCTAGTGGAGTATATATTTAGGATCTTTGCCTGTGGGGTCTCCCACAGTGCCTTGGGAGATGTTCTCTGCTGCTTTTTATGATAGATTTGTCCCTTGAAGTGTGTGAGAAGAGAGTCGGCTAAGGTTTGAGAGTCTGAGGCAGGATGGCTTATCAGTCACCGAGTACGAAACCCGTTTGTATCAGCTATCTAGACATGCTAGAGTTATTATTCCAAACAAGACAGAGAAAGTTCGTAGGTTTGTGAGGGGGTTGACTTATTCTATCTGACAGGCAGTGTTTAGAGAATCTAGAGATGGGGCATCTTTCCAGTCTGTTGTAAGTGCTGCTAAGGAGGTAGAGATTATGGAGAGAGAAGAGTTTGGGGGCCCTAAGCGGGACCGTGCATCCGGTCAATTTTTTGGTGCCTCATCTCGAGGTAGAGGGGTCTATAGAGGGAGTGGCTCCTCACAGCGTCGAGGACCCATTTATGCATCATTACCTGCTTCTGAGGACATTCATACATATAGTGGGTCTACAGGGTGAGACAACTGTGATAGTTCGTTAGGATCTGTATGTCAGTTCCAGAGTCGGAGGTTTTGTTTTAGTTGTGAGGATCCTAATCACGTGATGCAACAGTGTCCCTCATTGGGGGGATAAGGTGGGCCTCATCCTAGATCTTCAGTTCAAACTAGACCACCAACGCTACCACCATACAGAGGGAGAAGCAGAGCTCACACAGATAGAGGTGGCCGCATTCCAGGTAGAGGAGCGGGTAGTCCCATAGTCCCACAAAGTAGGGGTAGAGGCATCGCTCAGACAGGTGGTGGTAGAGGACCACATTGTTATGCATTTCCTGGGAGGCTCAAGGCAGAGGCTTCTGATGCAATCATCACAGGTATTATTCTAGTTTGTCATCGATTTGCATCTGTATTGTTTGATCCTGGATCTACCTACTCCTATGTGTCATCCTACTTTTCACTTTGATTTGACTTGCTATGTGATCGTATGCCTGTACCCATTCATGTTTCTACACCAGTATGTGAGCCTTTAGTGATGGATCGAGTGTATCAATCCTGTCTTGTTTCATTGTCTGGGTATGATACTTGGGTGGATATGATTATTCTGGAGATGGTAGATTTTTATGTATCTTGGGGATGGATTGGCTTTCCCCATATCATGTTATTCTGGATTGCTATGCAAAAATGGTGACCTTAGCCATGCCCGGGGTACCAAAAATTGAGTGGAAGGGTGATAGTCGTTCTTATCCAAGTGAAGTCATCTCTTACGTCCATGCTCAGAAACTAATTGGTAGGGGGTATATGTCTTACTTGGCTTTCATTCGGGATACTAATGTTGATCCACCTTCTATGGAGTCTATTCTGGTATTTCAAGAGTTTATCGATGTGTTTCCCACTGACCTTCTAAGTGTTCCTCCCGATAGAGATATTGACTTTCCTATTGATCTTGAGCCAGGCACAAAACCCATCTCTATCCCTCCATATCGAATGGCTCTAACTGAGTTGAAGGAATTAAAAGAGTAACTTCAAGATTTACTGAGCAAAGGTTTTATTTGTCCTAGTATGTCCCGTGGGTTCCCCAATTTTGTTTGTGAAAAAGAAATATGGGTACATGAGGATGTGTATTGATTATAGGTAGCTAAATAAAGTGACTGTCAAGAGTAAATATCCGCTTCCTCGTATTGATGACTTGTTTGATCAGCTTCAGGGGGTAGTTGTGTTCTCTAAGATTGACTTGAGGTCTGGTTATCATCAGCTGAAGATTAGAGCATTAGATATTCCTAAGACAGCTTTCCGAACTCTCTATGGCCACTATGAATTTTTGGTGAAGTCCTTTGGGTTGACTAACGCCCCTGCAGCGTTCATGGAGATGATGAACAGGGTGTTTCGTCCATACTTAGATTCTTTTGTCATAGTATTTATCGACGACATCTTGGTGTATTCCAAGACTGAGGCTGACCATGTTAGTCACCTGAGGATAGTGTTACAGAGGTTGAGGGAGGAAAAACTATATGCAAAATTCTCCAAGTGTGAGTTTTGGCTTGATTCGGTGGTATTCTTAGGGCATGTGGTGTCTAAAAAGGGGATTAGAGTTGATCCGGCTAAGATAAAGGCAATTAGAGGGTGGACGAGGCCTACTTCAGCTACCGAGATTTGCAGTTTTATGGGTTAGCAGGATACTATCGACGGTTTATTCAGGGTTTTTCTTCCATTGCAGCCCCACTGACTAGATCAACTCAGAAGAATGTATCCTTTCATTGGAGAGATGAGTGCGAGGCAAGCTTCCAAAAGCACAAAACCTTATTGACTTCAGCTCCCATTCTGACCTTACCTGAGACAGGTGTAGACTTTACAGTATATTGAGATACGTCCGGAGTGGGGTTAGGCGGTGTATTGACGCAAATGAGTAAAGTGATTGCCTATGCTTCTCGTCAATTGAAGGTTCATGAGAGGAATTATCCTATCAATGACTTAGATCTAGCAGCTATTGCTTTTGTTCTTAAATTGTGGCGTCATTACTTATATGGTGTATATTGTGATGTCTGCACTGATCATAGAAGCCTTCAGTTTATATTCAGTCAAAGGGACCAAAACTTGAGGCAGCGTAGGTGGATGGAGTTGCTAAAGGACTATGACTTAACCATCCTATATCATCCGGGGAAGGTGAATGTTGTGGCTGATGCCTTGAGTAGAAAGACTTCTAGCATGGGGAGTCTAGCCATTATTCGAGCGGAGGGACAACATTTGGCGAGGTATGTTCAGCGTCTAGCTAATGGCCTAGTCAGGTTACAACTTTCTGATAAGGGAGGCGTACTTGCTTTCCTTGAGGATCGTTCTTCCTTAATGGACCAGATTTGAGAGCATCAGTTTGAGGACGAGAAGTTATGTCTCATCAGAGACAAAGTGACCAAAGGAGGGGCTAAGGAAGCAGTGCTTGATCCTGATGGTGTTTTAAGGATCGGAGGTTGAGTCTGTATGCATAAGGTAGGTGGTTTGACTAGATTGATTCTTGAGAAGGCTCACTGTACTCGTTATTCCATTCATCCAGGAGCAGCGAAGATGTATCATGACCTGAGTCAGCACTATTGGTGGTGTGGTATGAAGAAGAATATTTCAGAGTTTGTGGCTAAGTGTTTGACTTGTCAGCAGGTCAAGTGTGAGCACCAGCGGCCTAGACGCGAGCTTCAGACGATGCCCATCCCTACATAGAAGTGGGAGCGAATCACTATGAATTTTGTGGTAAGTTTGCATACTACTATGGTTGGTTATGACTCTATTTGGGTGGTTGTGCATCAATTGATTCAGTGGTATTCTTAGGTCATGTGGTGTCTAAAGAGGGGATTAGAGTTGATCCAGCTAAGATAGAGGTAGTTAAAGGGTGGATGAGGCCTACTTCAGCTATCGAGATTCACAATTTTGTGGGGTTAGCAGGGTACTATCGACGGTTTATTCAGGGGTTTTCTTCCATTGCAGCCTACTGACTAGATTAACTCAGAAGAATATATCCGTTCATTGGAGCGATGAGTGCGAGGCAAGCTTCCAAAAGCTCAAAACCTTGTTGACTTCAGCTCCCATTCTGACCTTACCTGAGAGAGGTGTAGACTTTACAGTATATTGTGATACGTCCGGAGTGGGGTTAGGTGGTGTATTGATGCAAAGTGGTAAAGTAATTGCCCATACTTCTCGACAATTGAAGGTTCATGCGAAGAATTATCCTATCCATGACTTAGAGCTAGCAGCTGTGGTTTTTGTTCTAAAGTTGTGGCGTCATTACTCATATGGTGTACATTGTAAGGTCTTCACTGATCATAGAACCCTTCAGTATATATTCAGTCAAAGGGACCTAAACTTGAGGCAGCGTAGGTGGATGGAGTTGCTAAAGGACTATGACTTAACCATCCTATATCATCCGGGGAAGGCGAATGTGTGGCTGATGCCTTGAGTAGAAAGACTTCTAGCATGGGGAGTCTAGCCACCATTCGAGCGGAGGGACAACCTTTTGCTAGGGATGTTCAGCGTCTAGCTAATGGCCTAGTCAGTTTACAACTTTCTGATAAGGGAGGCGTACTTGCTTTCCTTGAGACTCGTTCTTCTTTGATGGACCACATTCGAGAGCGTCAGTTTGAGGACGAGAAGTTATGTCTCATCAGAGACAAAGTGACCAAATTAGAGGCTAAGGAAGTAGTGTTTGATCCTGATGGTGTTTTAAAGATCGGAGGTCGAGTCTGTGTGCCTAAGGTAGGTGATTTGACTAGATTGATTCTTTAGGAGGCTCACTGTACTCGTTATTCCATTCATTCAGGAGCAGCAAAGGTATATCATGACCTGAGCCAGCACTATTGGTGGTGTGGTATGAAGAAGGATATTTCAGAGTTGTGGCTAAGCGTCTGACTTGTCAGCAGGTCAAGTGTGAGCACCAGCGGCCTGGAGGCGAGCTTCAGAGGATGCCCATCCCTACATGGAAGTGGGAGCGAATCACTATGGATTTTGTGCTAGGTTTTCCTACTACTATGGGTGGTTATGGCTCTATCTGGATGGTTGTGGATCGATTGACTAAGTCTTGCCCATTTCATTCCAGTTAAGGTCAAGTACACAACAGAGAAGTTAGTTGAGCTTTACATTAGTCAGATAGTCAGATTCCATGGTGTGCCAGTTTCTATCATATCTAATCGGGGTTCACTCCTCACTTCACACTTTTGGAGGGTTTTGCAGCATGGTCTAGGTACTCAGCTGGATATGAGCTCAGCCTTTCACCCACAGACATATGGACAGTCGGAGTGAACCATTCAGGTGTTAGAAGATATGTTACGAGCATGTGTGATTGATTTTGGTACCCGTTGGGACCAACACTTGCCCTTAGCAGAGTTCGCCTATAATAATAGCTATCACTCCAGTATTCAGATGGCCTCGTTCGAGGCATTGTATGGTAGACGGTGTAGATCTCCAATTGGTTGGTTTGATTCTGCTGAGACGGACTCATTTGATGCAGACTTTCTGAGAGATGCTAGAGAGAAGGTCCGTATGATTCAGGGTAAATTGTTGACTGCCCAGAGTCGACAAAAGAGTTATGCAGATAGAAGGGTCCAAGCACTAGTGTTTATGGAGGGTGATCACGTTTGGCTCAGAGTATCACCCATGAAGGGAATGATGCGGTTTGGGAGGAAGGGCAAGCTTAGCCCTCGATTTATTGGCCCATTTGAGATCTTGGAGAGAGTTGGAGAGGTGGCCTATAGACTGGCCCTGCCACCTAGCTTATCATCTATGCATCCTATGTTCCATGTCTCCGTGCTCCGGAAGTATGTGCCTGACGAGTCTCATATACTCTCATTTGATTCGGTGGTATTGAGTCCAGACTTGTCATTTGAAGAAGAGCCTATAGCTATATTAGATAGACAGGTCCGAAAGCTTAGAAACAAAGAGATTGCTTCTGTGAATGTGCAATGGAAGAATCGTCCAGTTAGAAAGGCGACTTGGGATATGGAGTTTGACATGCATGCTAAATATCCCCATCTTTTCTATGTTTCAGTTACTTTCTTCTACCTTATGTTCGAGGACGAACTTGATTTTTAGTGGTGGATAATGTAATGACCCGTTAGATCATTTCGAGAATTAGTCCTTTTCCTTTCCTATAATATCCCTCTCATAGTTTTTAAATGGGTATTTCGAACCATTATATCGCTATGATTATTTAAGTTACGGGTAAATTTAGATAGTTAGTTTAATTGAGAGACTAAATTAACAACTTATTAAATATCCTATACTATTTATATATATATATATATATATGTTTTTCTTTTTATTATAACCTAAAAGACGAAAAAGAAAGAAAAGAAAACTTACCGAGAACGTGAGGCGGCCGAATTGCAGGTAAGAACTTCAACTACTCCTGAATCTGATATGTGTATGAGCATATAATTATGATGGTGAGTGATGTTAAAGGAATCACATTAGCAATTTTTTTATTGGTTGATTAAGTGGCAATGCAATTAATTGTATTATATATATTTCCAGAAAGTGACGAACAAGATTCCTAATTTATGCACTTTTATATATGGTTGAGAACTGCTTAAAAGTTAATGGCATTTTATGACATTATATGGGTAGAAACATGTTTATATGATTAAAAAGTGAGAAGTTTATTTAATTGATTAGGGGTTCAAAATTATTTCCTACTTTCCGGCTCAAATCTCATGTGCAGCATACTGTCATCATTTTATTTGGAGGGTTTAATTAAGGCATAATCCTATATTTGAAATTTAGGAACTTGACTATAGAATTAGTTAGTTTTGGGGTCTAAACTAGACATATAGTAACATGGATGTTGTTTGTTTTAAAATTTAATTGTGATTATTATTTGACTAGATCGTGGTGTTACGAATTCTATTCGAAAAGGGAAGGATCAATTGTTCGACTGATCGTGATTCAACCAAGGCAACTTTTTTCTTAACCTTTGTTAAGTATATAGAATCTTGTACTTCTTGTGTGAGGTTTTAAGAACGATTTATGTAGGCTTTGATTGAAATACTTTAAATGGGGTAATTGTCCAATGATGATACTTGACTTGTGAATTAATGATGGAGATTTATTATATGTGAAATAGTGATTGTTTGTTATTGATATCGAAGTGGTACTTATTTTTAGATATGAATATTGTTAAGGTTGCGATAATATTGAGATATATGAATTTGCATGTGTATCTAGCATACTTTATTTCCATGAACATGATTACTGTGCATTTACTATGTGGTTGCTGGATGATCCAAGGAATGAAATGCAAAGCCGAAGGGAAATGGTACCGGCTAGTGAAAAAAGCATGAGAATTAAAAAGGTTACTATGATTCGAGGGACGTGTCGCGCGCCGCGATGGATACTATTATTCGAGGGACGTGTCGCGCGCCGCGATGGATACATGTTCTATGTGTGGCCCCCATGGGTTCTGACTGAGGCATGTTTATGGTCAGCAGATGTGTATCAGAGGACAAACATGCATCATTCTATTTGACATTGCATTGCATTACATCTCACGACATTATTTTCATCACATAATGCTCTGGCTTGTTATGATTATATGAAGTGATATTGAGATTGGTTATTCATTATATTATTGACTTGTTTATGTCTTAACATGATTAGCTTTGGTATTGATTTGGTGACACTTGATGAATTAACGAGAACTTGATGATTGTAGAATTTTTTCCTATGACTTGAAAGTAGGGTAAATCAGGATTGTACTATCATAGGCTTTGATCATAGAATTTTCGAATGGTGTAATTGGGAAGTTTATGAGTTAGGTTATAGTTGTGGGGATTTGGTGGGAGTGTAGGGGGGTACCGGTATTCTATACTACTTAACTTTGTGTTTATTAGTTCACTTGCGGAGTACCGTGACCCCCCTTGCTACAACATTTTTTGTAGGTTACAAGCCCGGATCGTTGTGTTAAACTCTATTTTCTTGTCTGAGGCTTTTTGGTGGAGATCGTGAGAGGTAGCTGTTCGCCATCCCTGCTGACTTCTTACTCATATTTTATGATTTTGTTCTATTCTAGAGACAACATCATTTGATACTTGTGTTTCTTTTCGAATCTATTGTAATACATTAGAAGCTTGTGCACGTGACAACCAGGTTTTGGGAGATTTTTCATTAAATTGAACTTTCATTTTGATTATAATTCCGCATTTTGATGTTATAGTTGGGTTGTAGGCTGACTTGTCTTGGTGGGAAAAGACGAGTGCCATCACGCCCTATTTCGGGTCGTGACATGATCTCTTCTGAAAATAAGTTTTATCACCCCTGTTCTGTCTCTACGGTTTAGATTCATGTCCCACTGACTTTGTCATTCTACTCAAGTGCTTCTCTCTATCCCTCCTCTTATAATCCTCCATCTGTTGGGCATACACTACCAGTCTAGACATGTCCATACCCGAAATCAGCAGGGCAGCCTTACACTCTCTCTGCACATGTCTAGCCAGACCAGACACAAACCTCCTCATCCTCTTCCTCATATCTTTTACTATCTCCGGAGCATACCTTGGTAGTTTGATAAACTTAAAGCTATACTCTTTCACAGTCATCCCTTCCTGTTTCAGATTCGCGAACTCATCCTACCTTTCTTCCCTCAACTCTTGAGGAAAGAAGTGATCAATGAAGGCGGCTTCAAACTCTTCCATGCCACAGGCTCCGCATCCTCCCCTCTACTCCCTTCCTACTGAGTGTACCACACATTATCCACATCCTTCAGCTGGTAGGACGCAAGCTCAACTCCCTCAATCTCGGACACATGCGTTGCCCTGAAAATTTTTTACATATCGTCAATGAAGTTCTGTAGGTCCTCCTCCATATTCAACCCTGTATAGACAGGTGGGTTCATCCTCAAAAAGTCTCTGAATCGGGTTGCAGCTGTGGGCTCATCTGAGCTAGAACTAGGAGCCTAAGAACTGTGGCTATTTCCCTGGGAGGCCACCAACTGAGTCAACATGGTGATGGCTGCTCTAAATTCTGCCTCAATAGTGGGAACTGTCTGAGGCTAAGCAGGGGGCACCTAAGGGACTTCAGCAGTCCTAGCAGGGGTATCCCCATCTCCTCATCTCAGTCTGAAACGGAGCCTCCGATTGGGTGTTCTTAGCAACGGGAGCTGGGGCATCTCTTTGAGTAGTTGTTCTCTTGGGTGGTATTTTCTATAAGCATAAAGCACATGAGTTAAAAGAAAATTTTCACAAGTTAACTTTATAGCACGATTTTAGATTATAAAAGAAGGGTAGCACTTCCTAATGTCCTATAATCTCCTGCTTATGAAGTGTGGCACACAACACACCATAAATAAGACTCTACCAGAAATGGCTCCATGGACTCCCTAGGACACTCGAACTTTGGGCTTTGATACCAAGTTTGTCACGCCTCGGGAGGGTACCCTAGATGTGACTGGCACTCAGAGACTACTGCTAGCCCCCAAGCGGACCACTTCAGTCTCTATGCCATTGTTCGGTCAATTCATCAGTGGAATAAAAATGATATAATGATAATAAATGTTATCCTATCAGTGCGCTCATACTATTACTCATAAGTCTATCATAAGGGAATGGAATAAATAACAAAAATCTCAAATGTAAGGAATGAAAGAAAGAGGGAAAAGAACCCCTGACATCAACATCAACAACTATGTCTATGAAGCCTCTATACTATAGTCCGAATTGGTACCGTGACAGGCCATGGCTACCAAATATCAAGTAAAAAGGACTATCTAACAATAAAAATAAATATCCTCTGAATGCTTGGGAGGACTCACCACTGTCAGAATGAAGAGCTCTGAACCTCAACGATCGAGCTGCTGAACTCTTGGTCTGTAGTATCTGCATCATAAAATGGTGCAGCACATGAAATGTAATGTGTGTAAAATGGGCTAAAGAAAAAGGAAACAGTTTAATCATCACTCATCCATCACTCAGCCTCACGTCAGATATAAAGGACAATACTCTATCACCTCACTAGCTATCAAGCAGTAGACATTCACATCACAACAGAGTTCTATCATCATGAAACCTATCTGGCAGTTTCTATAACCGACAACCACTACCTATGAGCCTGTAGTGATACAACGAAGTGATGTCGTTGCCACATCCATCCAGTACCTTATCGGGGTAAAGGATGAGTCTGTCAGTGGATCCAAAAGTCTATCAAGTCCCCTTTTGGGACAAAGGAAACATTAGCTTTCATGGTCCAATCCTCTCCTACGCTGGCCACGTAGTTAATGGGTTCGAGTGGCAATCACTCTTACCCATTTAGGTACTGATGCTCCTCCCAGGACTCAACATGCTCATAAATCCATCAATCCATCAAGAACTCTCATCACCCAACCTCTACGGACAAGATTATCTATCGAATCTAAGGGAATTATACCCATTGAAATCTATCAATAATTATTTCAGCTATCACGGTCGCCAACACGCTCACCTCATGACTCAGACTCAGTCAAGCATCACTTTCAGAAATTCAAGGCTCTGGACATCCCCCTAAGTTCATTATTCAAGTATTTACATAGAGAAAATTTAAGGATCAAGTCACAATCACATAGTAATGAAACTATACAGTAGAAGTAAAACTTAATTATCATCAAACTTGGATATAAAAATATATATTAAAGAATTAAAATAAGAATTCAAAATACTATCCAAGAATTTAATACTAACATTCAAGAAATTTCAGGAAAATATGATTCAAGATTTTCTAAGTATGATTTCCTCATCCTAACTCTACATTGGCATATGGGAGGTCAATCTCATACTTTTGGGTAGCCTTTACATACCTAAGAATGAAGATTTCTTCAAGAAATTGGAAAGATTCTTGGAACCCTTACTCTTTCTCTCCTTTTCTTCTCTCGGACTTAGCGTAAAAACCTTTAAAAAAATGGGTTTAAAACCCTTTTCGTACAAATATACGTTTAAAAACTGACCTGGGGATATAAAAATATATTGGGAAGGACAAAATTGCCCTTCCCGAATAAAAATTGAAAAAAACTGCATCCCCATGCACTAGTGCGCGCACTAGTGCAAAAATGCAATTCTTCGCGATTTTGTCAGTTTTCGTAAATTTTCAAAAAATCACAAGTGTGGTTCAGCGTCCTTTCCGCATCACGGAAGGGGCGCGGAAATCCCACTGTTTTAGGCTCTCTTTAAAAAAAACAATTCACATTTTTTCACGTCAAAGCCAAGTTGAGACCATTTTCCAACTCAGTTTTTCGCACTGATCGCAAATCCGATCTCGAATTTTCCATCAGAGTTTGGGAAGACACGTTGTGCGCACGATAAAGTTTAGGGGCGTTTTAGAAATTTACAGGGTTGTTACATGGTCATTCTTGCAAATTACCATATAAGTAGAGAAGGGGAGATGGAAGCAATATAAATTCTAAAGAAAGGAAAATGAAAGCATACATTCACATTGTTATTGATTTATTGGACGGAAGGAAAGAAAAGTAAAATTTTTGTACACACAATTTTTCTATCCCAATAGCCAAATGGGTTATATAATGTAGATTGTGTTACATCGCGTCTCTGTATAATCGCATAACAAAAAGACAGCTGAGGCTGCACATTGGCTCTTGAGTCGTCAGTACATGGCTTACAGAGAAAGGACTAGTATTTTACAACCTTTCAAAGATGCAGCAATTTGTCACAACTCACACTTCAAATAATCAGCTAGAGGGGTAAGGAGGCTCTTGTCATTAGGGAGGACCCTCTGGTCTAGTTGATGTAGGAGTAAAACTAGCAGAGCTCCATGATGATCCCTCGCGATCAAGCTAGGAACATTAGGTCGATCTGGCATGTTTCCCGACCACATCAAATCAAACTTTTAAAATTGCTCATTAGCAAAAGCAGGATTTGTTAAGAGCATGATATAGGCAGAGAAATGAGAAATATGTAAAACAATGCAAGTCATAGATTATGACGTAGCCATGAGACAACCTTAGGCAGGCACCCATCCAAAGTCCCACAGAGCTTACCTACCTAGGCCATGAGTCTTATTAATCCCGTCCAAGGATGGTCTGTTTACATAATGATGCAAGTCGATCAAGCATGACATTAATCATATTGCATGAACAAATATGGTTACAGGTGTGTGTAAGTAATCTGTACAAGTACATGAAGAATCATTTCAAAGAATCAACACACATGTCAAACACGTTCGATACGAGTATGTCTGGAAAAATCAAGAAGTCATCCGCAGTTGCTTATATGAGTAAATGTACATAGTGAAAGTATCAAATATAGAGCCCATGCAAATCCTGTGTCTGATATATATAGATCAATGTTCAGAAATCAGGAAGTAGCTAAATTGACAAATATAATAAGAACCATTATCATGTAACATGTTCAAGAGCTTAGAGACCTAAATGCAAAACAAGTCAATGGGAACACAACCAATATGCATGTCAGGTCATTTCATTAATACATATTGAGATCAATTTGAGAAACTGGATGATAGACTCTGATGCTACAAGGCACATTTGTGTGGACAAAAATGATTTTGTGTCATTATACACGAAGTTGACAAAGGACAAGATGTTTATTTATGACTCAACGACAACGGAAGCTTTTGAAAAAAGAAATTTTTTTCCTCAAACTCACAACTTGTTAAATTTTGGCATTGAATGATGTATTATATGTTCCTAATACCTGAATCAATATGATTTTTGTGGGATTATTACGAAAAAGTGGAATGAAGAGTTCTTTTAAAGAAAACCAGATCCTATTGATAAAAAAATAATATTTTTATGGGCAGTATATTTTATAATTATGACTTATTTTTGCTTAATATTTGTAATAATTTCTGTAAAAATGCATCTGTTTTTGCCTATATGGTTGAGCTTATTTTTTATGGCATGCTAGACTACGACATGATAATGTCTAATATATAAAGAATATACAGTCTTTTGATTTAATATCTGATTTAGACTCAAATAATTTTGATAAATGTAGAATACATGTTGAAACTAAAACTAATAAAAGAAAATCACATTTTTCAGTAAATATAGAAACTAAATTAGTATCTTTACGATGTTGTATTTTCTTAGAAATAAAGATAATGCATTTGATGCTTTTATTTCTTTTAAATCGGAGAATGAAAATCAATTTAGCAGAAAAAATTAAAAGAATAAGATCTTATGGAGGCATAGTAATCTTCAAATGCTTTTTGTAAAAACAAAAAGAAAAAAATTATTCATGAAATAATTCAACCTTATTAAATATAGTCTAATAATGGAGTAGCTAACAAATAGAATTTTGCAGAAATAATGAAGTCCTTGTTAATTAGTTTTAATGTTTCTGAGAGTTTTTGGGGTTAAGCGTTATTATTTGTATGTCACTTATAAAATAGTCGTCCTCATGAAAAAACTGATGACAAAATTCCTTATGAATTACTAAAAGGTTATAAATCCAACTTGAAATATTTAAAATGTGGAATGCCTTCCTAATAATGTTTTTTCTAAACCTAAAAAGAAGAAAATAAGTTCTAAAAAAGATTGATTGCATGCTTATTAAATATGTTGAACATAATATTATATATAGATTTCTTATTTAAAAATGGGATTGACTTAATACTATTATTGAGATTAAAAAAAAAAACTGGCTTTCTAATAGATGTTTTCATTGTTTGATAGAATTCATGCTCTTAATTCATGCTCTTGTTGAAAGAGATGGTGAATCTATTTCTACTAGTAAGGAATTGAGAATGAGTAAAGGCCTAAAAAGGAATATATTTCTTCTGGAAATGATTTTCAATTTTTTTGACAATAAATCATTAACAATTTTGGAGTTATATCTTTTTTTATGTTAAATTTTGAAAAGAGATAGCAAAACTGAAATTGATTCAATTATGAAAAATAATACATGAATTTTGATTGATCTATCTCCTAGTGCAAAACCTACTGATTATAAATGAATTTTCAAAAGAAACTAAATCCTGATGGATCTATAGAAAAATATAAAGCTTGGTTAATAGCAAAAGAATTTTCTTGAAAATAAAATACTGATCAACGGCTAGATCTTCTTCCATTTAAATTTTAATTGTCTTACCATTAATTCACCAGCTTTTTATTCACCAAATAAAATGTAATAGAAGCTTTCTTAGATGGTGATGAAAATATTTATATGTTCAACCTTAGGAATGTACTATTTTATATAAGAAAGTAAATTTTATAAATTGATTGATTTTTATACGATCTTAAACAAGCTCTTAAACAGCAGCATAAAAAATTAGATCAAATCTTACTGAGAGATAATTTTTTTCTGTTGAAATGAATAAATATGTTTATACTAAAATGGTAAGCAATGTTTATCTGATAATTTATTTATATGTTGATGGCATGCTTACATTGATACAAGTTCAAATATTGTGAAAGTATCAAATTATTATTGTGTGCTAATTTTAACATAAATTTTTTGAAGTAACTATGATATTGAAAGTTAGAGTTATGTGGAATGAAGATGGTATAATGTTGTCACAAGAATATTATATGGACAGATTTCTTAAAAAGTTTGAATCCTTATAAATAACACCTATAGCTACTCCTTATGATGTAAATTCTTAATTCCAAAAAAAAAATTAATTGTTCATTTAAAATATGCTCAGATTATTAGAAATCTAATACATTTAATAAATTTCACTAGACGTGATATAACATATGTAACGTGTATCCTATGTAAATATACACATAATTCTAATAAAGAACATTGATATATAATAATTAGACTAAAAAAATATTTAAGAAAAATCATGAATTACGTCTTTATAGTGAAATTCCTTCAGGATATTGCGATACAAATTGAATTTTTGATTTAGATGAGACAAAATCCACTAGAGAATATGTATTCACACTAGATAGTGATGCAATATCGTGAAAATTAGCTAAACAGACAATAATTTTGTAACACCCCCTAATTCTTTCCACCTAGTCCAAGTAGATGCATAGAGAAAACTGAGAAAATGACCCAAAAAAATCACTGGAAGAGAAACAATGAGGGCCATCTATAGTGCGTATAGTGCTCTACGCCTTGTAGATGTGGCCTCGTAGATCTCCCAGGTGACTTGATGAAATTTTCTAAGTCCAAAGCTCATTTATGAGAACATATGGCCCGTATATTAATCTACAACCTGTAGAATAGGTTTCATGAGTTGGTGATCCAAAACTTAACTTTTCAATATATTAAGTTACGAGTTATCAGACGGCCCATAGAAGTATTTATGGCCCGTAGAAGACGTTTCATGGATTCTATACTAAATTTCAATAACTCAAACTTTTAGATAGCTTACCTACAAGAGGTCATCTACGGCACGTAAAAAGGACTACGACCCATAGACATGGTGTCGGAAACCCTGTCGGCAATTTTTAAGAAGGGTATTTTTGTCTATTCTTGTCCCTTCTTAATCTAATTCTTTGACATTTTAGACTTAATTAAGGTCCTAAAACAAAACTCTAAGCATATTTTAACAATTCATTCACGCTTAGGAATTCTTGAGGGCACCAGAGGAAGAAGAAAAACAAGGGTTTCTAGTTCAACCGCTAGGATCGATTGAAATTTGATTGTTTCTTCAGTTTTCAAGTATGTAACGCTTAGTAAAGTGTTAAACTATGTTCGTTCACATGTCCTTTTTCTTTTCTTGAGTTGTATTTGTGAAACAGAATTGAGTCTTCAGGATTCTATAACCTAAATACAGAATTTTCTGCATTTACTTTGAGTCCTCATAGTTATAAACTGAATAATTAATGCATTACACTATTGTTGATATGAGATTGAGGTATAAACTTTGTGCATTGACATTCTGAACCCCAAATTGCATGATTAACAAAATTCTATGCATGGACTGAGTTGAAATTTGAGTTTGATTATTTGAGTTGAGTAAATTGAGCATAATTGAGCATGAAGAGAATATAGTATCATGATTGCATGTCCATTGATGCATTTTGCTTGCATTCCATGACGAGTCAGATTGGGTGAGTTTGAATGACCGGTTGAGTTTGAGATGAGTCTGATTGATTTAGTTGATGAGAAACTAAAAATGTGTTGACTTTAGATGACATAATAAGGTTTAGATTTAAGTTATTGATTTAACACTATTGAGATTTGAGTTGATTGATGAGTGGAGTATGTTTTAGTCTTGGGAGAAGTGTCGAGAATCGAGTGGAAATGAGTAAATAACTACTATTACCCACAGAACTACGTTTCCAACGTAAGATAGTCATGCAACATGTTCTAGCTACTCTTGTCCCAAAAGTTATACATTTATTATGGATCCATGAGTGAGTTGATCGTCCTTTACCTTGGCAAGTTTAGGACGGTCGTGGCAATGATGTCACCTTCATTGTGCATCACCAAACCAAAGGTGGTGAGATGGGATGTCAGTTAAGAGAAACTCCTAAGAAAATACTGATTGAGCATGATATTTTAAAGCAAGTTAAACAATATTGAGACTATCATTTTATAAAAGCATGATTTACTTTAAGCTTGCGCATATACTGAGATAAGTCGTGAGTTGTTTGAGTTGAGGTAAGTGACTTGAGTTTTACTTTCTTGAGCTATTTTATATACCAATATATTTCATGTACGGACATCCATTTGGACCTGGATCATTTCATGATGCAGATTTCAGCCAACACCGTTGAAGTCTAGACCAATGCATTTTCAGATTTGGTGAGCCCTCCTTGCTTTCTAGAGGGGCCCTTTCATTCGTCTTATTTTAATGGAGTATTTATTTCTTGATTAGGGTATTCATGGTCTTTCATGGTACTATCCAGATTGTTAGATAGAGGTTTCATAGATATTTAGCAGAGGATTTGATGAGTATTATTTATTTTCAAACTTATTCATTGGAAATTATGTTCTAGTAGAGTTATATTTATCCATACGATGTCTTTTATTTTGAGTATTTTCTTATGACTTTTGAGTTGATGTTTCTTGGGGAATCAGCAATGGTTCTTCAGGTCCGCCAAGGGTACCCTCCCGAGGCATGACAAATTTGGTATTAGAGCATAGAGTTCAAGAGTCCTAGGGAGTCTATGAAGTCGTGTCTAGTATAGTCTTGTTTATGGGTGTGTTATGCACCACAGTTTATAAGCAGGACGTTATAGGACATTAGGTATTGTCACCCTTTCTTGTGTTCTGAATTCATGCGATAGAGTTAAAACTCTGTAAAGCTCATTTTTAACTCGTGCGTTACGCATTTGCAGATCATGCCTCCTAAGCATATCATCACTTAAACAAGTACCCTAGTTGACAATACTGAGAACCCAACTCCAGCGGCGCCTACTCCAATGGAAATGAGGGGTTGAGGTAGGCCAGTGTCACGCCCCAAAGTCTGGTTAGGGCGGACTGGCACCCATTGCCGATAAGGCTCGGGAGAACCAACTTATATCTAA
>JAOTQR010000002.1:11147245-11158740 GCA_025774065.1 Solanum ossicruentum
TATTCTATATTACTTAATTTTGTGTTTAGTAGTTCACTTGTTGAGTACCGTGTGTTTGGTACTCACCCCTTGCTACAACAATTTTGTAGGTTGCGAGCCTGGATTGTCGTGATACTCTCTACTTTTCCTTGTCTGAGGCTTTCTGTGGAGAAGTAGCTGTTTGCCATCCTAGCTGACTTGTTACTCCTATTTATGATTTTGTTCTATTCTAGAGACAATATCATTTTGTTCTATTGTAATAGATTAGAAGCTTGTGCACGTGACAACCAGGCTTTGGGAGATTTTCATTAAGTTGACTTATCATCTGCAATTGAACTTTCATTTTTTTATTATAATTCCGCATTTTAATGTTATAGTTGGGTTGTAGGCTGACTTGTCTTGGTGGGAGAAGACGAGTGCCATCACACCCATTTTTGGGTCGTGACAGTTTCATTTTTTCTATCTTCTTTAACCTGTAATCGCCATTTATATAGGTGGGAATTTTCTACTTTAGCAAAACACTTGAGCTGGTAGAATCTTACCCTGTAGCATTCTTCTTGTGCAGGTTTCTGGGACATGTATGACTCTGAAGGATATTCTCTCTGGTTTTGTGATTCCAAGTACAATGATGAGAACACAGTTCCCTTTGTAACCATGAACAAGGTTGGTGGTTTTCTGCAGAGAATGGATCTGGCATGCAAGTACGCCTTTGGTAAGATGTTGATTGTTGGTTCTGATGCCCCATTCAAGGTACAGGGCTTGTGGCTTTTCCGTGGAAAGGAAATTTCCAAGTTTGTTTTGGATGAAGTCTATGACATGGAACTCTATGAATGGAAGGAAGTAGACATCAATGATGAGGCCCAGAAGGAGCGGGTTAGCCAAATGATTGAAGATCACTAGCCTTTTGAGGGACAGGCTCTGTTGGACGCCAAGTGCTTCAAGTAGACAACATATGTTGCTTTTTGCCCTGAGGCTCTAGTTTTGTCCTCCCAAATTATTCTTGTTTTAAACACTATCTTGTCTTTTTAGTCCAAGTCCCAAGTTTTGACTTGCCCAAATTTTTAACTTGGTTTCTTTTAGATTTGCTTCATGCAGAACGATACTTATATGAACAGTCTGCTATCTTTGAGAGTTTTTGGTTATAGTCACACAGGAAAGGTTGAGCTGAGCCTGTTATAGTCCGTCAGTTGGTCTTTGTACCCTTGGTAGGGGGCTATATTTATTGTTCGCCATATTTTTCTATACATTGGCTCTTGGATTTTTAAGTTTAATGTCTGATGTGAATATATATTTTTATTATATATTGTTAAGTCTCATGGACTATATGAATATATATTTTTATTTCAGTTAAAATTTGCTCTTCATTTTATTTATTCATTCACCCGATACTGTGTCTTAACTAACCCATTAAAAACCCAACTCCAAATTTTGTTCGTTCAAAATGTTTACCTGTAAATATTTAGAATGTTACTGCGAGTTACGAGGAAAGTTAATTGAATTATAAAGAAAAAGAGCCAATAATAATCGGCACAAATTATTTTGTCAACTGAGCTGAAGGCAGCATCAGATGATGTGAATCTGCAGTACTCTTTACAACAAATTTTTAAGAAGAGAAACGCCAAAAGAACCGATAGAAGGGTCAATTTTAAATAGTTATATCTTTTATCACAAAAAGAACTGGGTGGCCTATGACCTTTCAAATTGGAACTCTTTGAATTAGCTTTTCAACGCATCCAATTTCACCTCATTTCGAGTTAGGATCAAGAAGTTATGCCTGTTTCCATAAAACTCGTCCTTGCAAAGTTTCCTATGAATTGGCTAAGCATGGTCTCACGGGAGGGTTCATGATCTGTGAGAACTTCTCACGGGACCCTTGTTAACAAATTTTATTCCGTTTCATTAATGATTTTTTTTTGTAATATTGACTACTCCTAAGGGGCTTTTGTGACTTCCTATGCTATCCAAGACCTCCAAATGACCTAAACTCTATTTCTCTCATTCAAATTCACTCTTATACTTGGAATTATTTCAACTCACAGTTAAGAACTCTCTCTAAAAGACTCTTGTGAAGACTAAGCTTCGGAATCAAGGATCTCTTTTCTTCATCAAATTTCTTCTTGAATCTTCTCAATTAGCTAAGGTATTTGGGATTGATTTTTGGTTCCTTTCAACCAAGAAGACCCAAACTCTTTTCACTTGAATTTCATGAAATTTTGCTTACTTTAAATATGAGTTTTGAATATTAATGATTATTAAATTTAATTGAAGTATGGACTATACTTTATTGGTAGTTTTAAATTGATTTAAACCTTAATGTGTTGAATTATTACATTATTATTATGAATATTTGAATATGCATTATCTCTTTAAAGTTTGATCTAAGCATGGTGATCTATATTATGATTTAAATGTGAATTTAATTATGGATTTACTTGAATTTTCTATTATTATTGATGATTTTAGATTGAATCTCAATTACCTCTTGAGAAGTTGAACCTCCTCACAGTAGACATGATATATTCTTTGTTATTTAAACCTCAATTAAGCTCAAGAGATTTAGTTGATATCATTCTACACGTAGCTGAGGTTCTTTTCATTAACCAGTCTGTTTCAGTTAGTAGAACATTTGATTAAATACTTCTCACCATAATAATTTACTTATGGTGCATACATTCTCTCTAAAAGATCTGAATGAATTTCATCATAAACGCATTCTCTCCCATTTAAACTGTTTCTCTTTTTCAAGGACAAGTTCATTTTCATTCTCTATATATGGCAAGTGTGAATTAACTTTACCAATTTTGGGGTAGGGGTTCATCATTTTAAACAAGTGAACAATAAAAAATCGCATTAAATGGATTCATCAAAAAAATAATAATTTAAATGTAGTGTCAAATGAGTTAATAAAAAATTGAATCTAAATATACGTTAAGCTATCGTTTAAAATAAACTTTAAAGGTGTTTACTTATGAGACAAGTTTTTATTTTATTAATAATTAATGAGGTATTTATACAATAGGGTGGATTCATAAGGATTAGAAAGAAAATGTACTACGATCAATCAAAATGAATAAGGATATTTACAATTATAAATAAGCTAATAATATGCGAACTAAAATTGTAAATAATGAATAAAAATTATATTCAATCAATCTAAGATATTGTTGAGTGGGTCCCTCCAACTAGAGGGCCTACACGTTTTTTGGTTGCCAAATTGAGTCAACAAAGACGGCCACAATTTGCAAAATGCAAATTGCACAATTTGCATTATACACAGACAATCTAAATTTTCCCTTTCTGAGTTGTCAATAAAGGAGACAAAAATTTGCCTATAAAAAGGAGCAATTGCTTCTTAAGATTTTCACCACAATTCAGACATTCAAAGAGAAAATACATGTAGAGAGAGCTACAGAATAAATAAATAAATACTATGTATTTATTTATCTGTGAGGTATAACATAAACTATAAAACAAAATAGTCTGTGAAGAAAAAATTAGAGTGTGTACTTAAAAAATATTTTTTTCCTAAAAGAAATAGTGTGTTCATTATTTTTGATATTTTTCTCTGAATGCCTACTATTTGTAATATTTTTCTCTGAGTGCCTACTATTTGTAATAGTAGAAGAAAATATACTAGAAGTGTTGATTTATGGGCATAGCCCAAAAGTTTTGGGTGAACCACGTTAAATTTTTTGGTGCCCATTTTGCTTTATTTATTCCTCCTAAATTTTATTGTTCGCTGCTGCGTGGGCCCCAACAAGTGGTATCAGAGCCAAGGTTTTGTCTGAGTATGCTCTGTGATTGCAACATAGTCTGAATTTCCATACCAGAAAAAAATTACTTTGGTAAACAATTTTGCAGGAATAAATTATGGAGGTAAAGACATGCAAAATGATCAACATGAACAGTACAAACTACCATGTGTGGAAAAGTAAAATGAAAGATCTTCTCATGATTACGAAGATGCATTTGCCAGTATTCTCTACCGTCAAACCTGAATGGATGTCCGAAAATGAGTTGGTGTTTGAGCATGAACGAGTTTGTGGATATATTCGACACTTTGTCGATGACAACGTTTACAATCATATTTGTAATGAAACTCATGCTAGAACACTGCAGAACAAGCTGGAGCAGTTGTATGCTTCAAAGACTGGCAACAACAAATTATTTTACTTAATTCAGTTGATGGAAGTAAAATATCAAGAAAATATTTCTGTAGTTGATTACCTAAATAACATAGAAGGAATGGTGGACCAGCTATCAACGATAGACATAAAGTTTGACGATGAGATAATTGCTCTTATGATTTTAGCTTCCTTACCAAAGTCATGGGAAACTTTGAAAGTTTCTTTGACAAATACTGCACCAAACAGTGTAGTAAGCATTAAAGCTGTTAAGAGCAGTATATTAAATAAAGAAATGAGACGTAGATCTCAAGGTTCAACCTCTTTCTTAGAATCAGATGTTCTAATTACTGAAAAGAGGGGGAGAAGTCAAGTGAAGGCTTCCAAATACGCAAATGTTGAATGCCATTACTGCAAGAAGAAAGGTCACATCACGCAATTTTATCAAAAATTCAAGAGTGATCGGCAAAACAATAAGGACAACGAGGGGAAAACAAACAGTGATGATGAATAAGGATATCTTGTAGACAAGTTCAACATCCTTACGTGACAAGACCAAAAAGATCTGCAAGGGTGCCTTGTATCGAAAATTTTCCTGTCGAGTGAGAAGAGGCGGCGTGCCCCGCAGGTTGTTGCGGCGGTACAAGATGGTGGTAGATCTGAAATGATAATCACTGGAGGGAGGTCGGCGGTAATGCCTTGTGTCGAAAGTCTTCTTGACAAAACGGTGGTCAAGTGACGTGTCCCACTAGTTGATAGTGGCGGTGCAAGATGAATAACAGATTTAGCTGGTGATGTTGACTCTTGACTCGAGAAAGTCTATATCAGGTTACCTGATTACATTTGCGGGGGGAGTTGTGGCATGACAATCGAAATTGCAAAAGTGTGTAGCCCTCCATTTTTCGGGAGGGGGAGATTGTTGAGTGGGTCCATCCAACTGGAGGGCCCACACGTTTTTTGGCTGCCAAATTGAGTCAACAAAGACGGCCACAATTTGCATTGTACACGGACAATCTACATTTTTCCTTTCTGAGTTGTCAACAAAGAAGGCAAAAATTTGCCTAAAAAAAGGAGCAATTGCTCCTTAAGATTTTCACTACAATTAAGAGATTCAGAGAGAAAATACATATAGAGAGAGCCACAGAATAAATAAGTAAATACTGTGTATTTATTTATTCTGTGAGGTATACTATAGACTATAAAATAAAATAGTCTGTGAAGGGAAAATTAGAGTGATGTGCTTAGGAAATATTTTTTTCTACAAAGAAATAGTGTGTTCACTATTTTTGGTATTTTTCTCTGAGTGCCTACTATTTGTAATAGTAGAACAAATTGTACACTTGTACCTACTATTTGTAATAATAGAAGGAAATATACTAGAAGTGTTGATTTGTGGACGTAACCCAAAAATTTTGAGTGAACCACGTTAAATTTTCTGGTGCCCATTTTGCTTTATTTATTCATCCAAAATTTTATTGTCCGCTCCGCTGCGTGGACCCCAACAAATATATCTCTAATATGCCCCCGCAAGATGTTAGATTGATCAGAGATGTCAATCTTAGAACGTAATAGTTCAAAAGATCCACTTGGAAGAGATTTTGTAAGCAAATCAACAAGTTGGTCCTTCAATGAAACATGAGAAACCCAAAGAATATCTTGTTGGACTAATTTATGGACAGAATTATAATCAAGTTCAATGTACTTCATGTGAGAGTGGAACACGAGGTTAACACAAACATATGTAGCATCAAGATTATCACAGTAGACAATTGGTATTTATCGGGAGTAATAGACAACTCCTTGAGAATATTACGCACCCAACAAAGTTCAGTAGTAGTAGAGACAATGGCCCTGTGTTCCGCCTCCGTAGAAGAACGAGCCACAACTCATTTCTTAGAACTCCATGAACTGGATGACAACCAAGAAACATAGGCTGTAGTAGACAGGAAATAATCGCGATCACCAGCCCAACAAAAGTCGAAAAGGGCATGAAGTGATAGAGGAGATTCTTTTTGAAGGAACAAACCATGGTGTGATGTCCCAGCTAGATAGCACAAGACACGTGTTGACATGGTCTAATGAGTTGTTGTCGGACAACTTGTACTTATTGACTATATAAGTAACATCTGGATGAGTAAACATCAAATACTGTAAGCTTCCAACTACATTCCTATATTGCGTTATATCTTCAAGGGGATAATCATCTTTAGAACTTGGGCATAAACCACAAGCTACAAGTGTCCTTACTGGTTTTGTATCATCCATATTGGTTCTTTCAAGTATCTCACATACATATTTTTGTTGGTCAAGGAATAGATCATCAAGTGGACGAATACTTCAACAAACAAAAAAAAATTATATCTCTGAGATCTTTTATAGAGAACTGAGTATCAAGTTGTTTGATAAATTTTTTAACATTGTGAGACTGATTGCCAGTGATTATGAGATCATCAGCATAGATAACTAGATAGATGATAACTCCAAATTTTACATAGATGAAAAGGCAATAATCACATTGAGAATGATGAAAACCAAGAGATAAAATATAGGCTTTCAGTTCATCAAACCAGGCTCGTGAAGCTTGCCTTAAGCAATAGATAGCGTTGTGTACTTGACAAATATGATTAGGAAACTTCTCATTGATAAACCAAATGGCTGAGACATGTAAACATAATGCATTGTTAACATCCAATTACCTAAGCGGCCAATCTTTAGAGACCGCGACAGAAAGCGCAACTCTCATTGTAGTATGTTTAGCAACTAATGAGTAGGTCTCAAAATAATCCACACCAGGTTGCTGAAGGTAACATTTAGCAATCAGCTAAGCTTTGTAATGTCCAATGATGTCATCTGAATTATATTTAACATAAAATATCCATTTATTTCCATCAATCTTCTAACCAAAGATTCACTATTTTTTTGGCTTTGAGTATGATGGAATAAAGCAAATTGACTCTTTAAACTGTCTGCGCTTCTTTCAATTGTGAAATAGCAGTTAGTCAATGCAACTTTTGAACTCATCATGGGTCATCCAGAAACAGTCGCGCTATGTTTTTAAACATAGGGGTCAGTCTGCGTACATCCGACCCCCTTACCCCGCAATGGGCGGGTGCCTTTGAGGCATTGGAGTAATGTTGTTGTTGTTTGTATAAAATATCCATTTAAAGCCCACCGATTTTCCATGAGGGACAAATGACAGAAGAGACCAGGTGCCTTGACTTTGCAATGCTGAAATTTCTGCATTCATAGCAGCATACCAGTTTGGATCTTTTAAAGCTTGACGAACAGTGCGTGATTCTGTTGGCTTGGATAGAGAAGAAAATTGTTTTGGCTTGGTGGAGGTTTTAATTGTTGGAGATAATTTGGATGGTTTGATTAATGGTATGACATGGGATGCATTGAGATTTGTAGGGTTATGAATAGTAGCACTTAGGCACAACTTTTGAATAGGTTTATGAATGTTATTCTTTGACCGAGTAGTCATGGGATGAGAGGGGTTGAATATCTGACTCATTTGTATTATCGGATAAGGAGGGGTCAGAAGAGATAGATTTAACAAAGGATGATGAAGGAGAAAGAAATATACCTGAATGACGATCGGATGAATTTTTAATTTCGTTTGATGAGGAACCATTGTCAGGTGCATCGCTGGAAGATGTGAGACGAAGAGATGGTGTAGTAGGAATCGTAGAGGAGGTGATAGATGAAGTTTCTCATGTGTAAGAGGAATGACAAAGTGGTTGGGAACCCAAGAGTCAACGGTGTCATTTTGGGATTTACTTTGTGTTAGCTCATAAAGAGTGTTTCACAAAGTCAACATGAACAATATTTTATTTTGAAGTAATCTTTTCTACCTCAAAAGAAAAATTAAAGTACTTGTGCAAATGACATTTTTTAAAAAGGGAAAAAAATTAATAAGCATAATCTAATTTTAAAAAAAAAACTAAGATGATTGAAAAAAAATCTAGTCAATTTAAGTATAGAAGTATCTTCTTGTGGATGTCAATTGTATTGCTATGAGTATTTGAATAGTGAGCAGTGTTAGGAAAAAAGAATTC
Organism: Solanum ossicruentum; assembly: GCA_025774065.1. Taxonomy (NCBI): domain Eukaryota; kingdom Viridiplantae; phylum Streptophyta; class Magnoliopsida; order Solanales; family Solanaceae; genus Solanum; species Solanum ossicruentum. The sequence continues at coordinate 11,155,407 of JAOTQR010000002.1, forward strand.
AATCATTAAAGTTATGACCATTTTTTTTGAATGATTTGCTAAAATGATAAACATTAGATATGTTATTACGAGTTGTAACATTAGATAATGAGTTGTAAGTTATAGCAATTACGAGTTTTAACAATTTAATTATAAATTATAACATATTAACATTAAACTGATACGGTACATACATTATATTCTCTCAATACCACTTGCATACAATCTGTTGGGAAATTTTTACTTTAGAATAAATTTTTAAAATGATAAATACCAATTGCATACAATCTAGTTACTCTAAAATTATATACTACATATATACTATAAGTCATTAAAATCTTACTATAAGTCAATTTTGAACCCCTTGACCACTCAACTAGGCTATTATGTTGTGTTAAACATAATCTATACTTAAAAATTTTAAAAAATTAATTTTATATCTACAATATAATTTTCGATGAAGTGAATTCGTTTGAATCTCTTCTCGAGCTCACTTATGATGAGTGAAACTTTATGTCCCTATAATTTTCATGAAATTTTTTATGAATGATTTAAGGATGAGACTAGTAAAGTATTTACTTTAGGCTCTCAGAATATTTTAACGATAAAATTTATAATTTAGAATTTACTTAAAATTATAATTGAAGATTATTAATTTTTTTTAAATAAAATAAAAAAGAAATAAGAACTATGTATCTATTCTTTATTAAAAAAATATTTTAGAACTTTGAATTAAACAACATAAATCGTCATCATATAAATAAAACTCTAGCAACCACATCTAAGGTAATCTATTGTAAACAAATGGATAATATCTTATTAAATATAAGTAGTCCCTACTTTTATAAATATAATATTATTTGATGAAGTTAAACAGTTAATGTGTTTAACATTTAAATTTTTTTGAAAATACTATACTAAAAATAAATAATATGTAAGAATAAAAAGGACATATTTAAATTATTATTACTTTTATATTTATATGTCTATATTTAAGGCCTCTTACTGAAATTTAATTTTAAACTACTAATTTTATTGAAATGCATCTAGACTATCTTCTATTTGAATCCCCATGTTCACCAAAATATCAAACATCTTACATTTTCCTCGAGCACACCAGAGTTATTTCTTTTTCCATTTTGATTTGATAGATGGATTGAAATCTTTTTTCAGAGGTGGATAATAAATCGGTCAAAAAGTTCAATATGAAAATTATTGGGTGTCATATTAATCTTCGATAAAATTGAAAGAGTTGGTCAAGGGATTGGTGCGGGTAGATGTGTTTATGGATCGGGTTAGTTCGAATTTTTAAAATATCAAATCAAATTATTTGTATCAAATTTTTTAATATATAAGTCAAACCAAACCAATAAAGCTCGGGTTTTTCAACCTTGTGTTTTTCGGATTTTTTCGATTTTCCAAGTTTTCGAATTTTTTTCGTTTCTCAAATTTGTAGTTTTTTTTTTTTTTTCAAAATTCTTGTGTTTTTGAGTTTTTTCAGATATTAAGTATTTATAGAAATATATAATTAATTTATGATTCAGATATTTCTTTAGTCCTACTAAAATACAAAAATCTAGGATGTTTTTAAGAAAAATACAAAATATGATATTAGTGAAGACACAAAAATATTTAACAAAAAATAATAATGAGATCGCATAAAATAAATATTACAAAAAAATAAGTCATAATGAAGATGATCCTAATTTTAAAGTACTAAATCATGCTAAATAAGTCATAATGAAAATATTATAACTTTAAAGTACTAAATCATGCTAAAATAAGTGTGATAAGTACTTATTAATTACATGAGCAAACATTAAAGAAAAAATAAAAATAGGTTATGTATTTTAATTATCTTGATCAATGTAAAAGTAAAGAACAAATATTCATGATTACTATTACTCATCTTGAACAAATATTCTTGATCAGTGTTGGATATTTTTTTTTTGCTAGTATTAGTATTGATTTGTTTTTTGATTTGTGCTTTAGAATTACAAATATGAAAAACTTATCTAAACATATCATATTTAAGAATTATTTACCAGCTATATCCATATAATTATTTGTCTTAATACATGTATAATTCACTTTAAATATATAATTTAGATTTTTTTTATCAAATTAAGTATAATACATTTTAAAACACTTATAATACATCTATATAGCATGTAAATTCATTTTTATACATAGTATAACACATCTATATTACTTGCATAATTCGTTTTTAACACATAATGTATTTTCTTTTACCCAAATAAATATAATACATTTATAATACATATATATTACATATATAAATCACTTGCAATGCCTAGTACGTACAATTCCTACAGATGATAAATATTTTCTAAAACATGATATTCCTAGATAATAAATAAAATATATATTTAAAAATAGTTAATAATTTATATAAAAAAACTCAAAAACGTAATTATGCATACTAATATCTGTGGACTATATCCTTTATTATTTTATCCAAAATTCTAAGTCAAATTTAAAAAATATGTTTGAAGGGCAAATTATATATATATATATATATATGATTAGTTTAGTCTTGGGTTGATTTTTTAAAGTTAAAATCAAACTAAACCAAATATAGTCAGATTTTTTTTTCAATAACAAACTAAGTTAAACTAAACCATTAGTCGGGTTTTTTCTCTCGGGTAGACTCAGTTTGCGGTTTGATTTGGGTTTCGATTTAGTTTTGTTCACCCCTAGCTGCATGTCAAGCTGTAGAGGGTATCGCGAGACAGTCAGAGGCAAAGGGAAAAATACGAGGTAGAGTTGTTTATGAATGTCTTTGCGGTGGACTTGATTTTACCAAAGATGATGAGAATATGAACTCACAACCATTTATGCATTGGAGAGATCGTTTATGCTTTTGTGCTGAAGCACTTTGTAAAGCACAGGCTGAAATAGGTGAAATCCCTGAATGAAGCCGGAATCACTAGTAATCGTCGGCTAGTCATACGAAGGTGAATTCGTTCCCGGGCCTTGTACACATCATTTGAATAAAACGACCTTTTGTTTTTTTTTTTTTAATTTTTTTCGTTTTCATACTAAAAAAGTAAAAAGAATGAGAGGTGCTGAGCTTTTTGTCATCCTGGCGTCGAGCTATTTTTTTGCAAGACCTCCCCTACTGTATCCTCACTGCATTACGCTCCTTACATGGTCCGAGAATTCTATGCCTCTTACTATATTGCTGTTTATGGAAACCTTCCGAGGCTCATGAAGCCTATTAATGCACCACGGTTGAGTGAAGTCATGGTCAGGGGTAAGGTTGTCGACATCTCAGCAGAAACTATTTGAAGGGTGCAATTCGGACCTAACTACAGAGCTTTACACTCCACAG
>JAOTQR010000002.1:11167195-11178351 GCA_025774065.1 Solanum ossicruentum
TTTATCTTTGTTGATAGTAGCTCTTAAAAGCTCATACTCTTTTTGAAGAGAGTGAAGTTTCCATTTTAATACTCTTCTCTCTTATTTTGCATAGTCTGTCACATTGAAGGGCTTTGTATCAACCCAAGCATTCTTATTATCATAGACTGCTTCTCTCTTGCTATCTTTAGGGCTTCCTATGTGGACATTAAGAAACTTTTCATCGACGTCCAGCGTCTTCCAATTAACATAGAATAGTTGTTTCACAACAGCCTCTGTGGTGCAATTTAGATTCTCGTATTGCTCTTTATACCACTTTGGAGTTACAAGGGATTTAGCAACCCCTTTATGTTTAATGATAGCATCATGACTGATTGTGACTACCCTAACTACACCTTACCTTACTCTATTAAGTAAAGTCTTTCTATGTCCAGTACTCTACTGGAAAGTAATTAGTTAGAAAGAAAATGTAGCTCTTAAAGTGTGAGCCTACTAACTAGTTAGTACTTGCAGTTTATAGCTTCATATTATCCCCTGGGAATGAATACATGGAAACCCAATTCCTCGGGCACTCCGCTCCTTTCCTTCTTCTAATGCACTCGCGAACTCCGGAGAGCAGCAAGCATCACAACTAGGGACATTCCCTGTCACAACAGCTCCTCAGGTACCATCACAACTGAAAAGAAATTACATGGTCGAGGCGCTACAACAGCTTGGAATTGACGTCAGGCCCTTAATGAGGCCGCCGTCTAGGAAACCATACCCTGATTGGATTGACCGAGTTCATCAGTTTCAAAAGAGGTATAAGGAGTCTGAGTTTGTTCTCTTTTTTGGGACTCACACGATAGCCTAACTCAGGTTACGAAGTAATAAATAAGCCATTGAATAGAACTATGATCGGAGAACAGCACTGATCGAACCCAGTTCACAACCTAGGATCGCTAAGGCTATTTTGCCTGAAGACATGGGATTGTCGTAGAAGCCTCATGCCAAGCAAGTTCTTTACTGCTCTTCCTCTACCTATCTCGGCTACATCCATACATAGTTTAAGCCTCTGATTGACTGTACTAGATAATGGAATCTTAGTCCCAGGAGCTCTGCAAAAATGGGCTTAGAAAGGGTGTTCCTATATCAACTTAGTTGATAAAGGTTAGTAGTACCCAAAGACTGAGTTTGAAAAGGCAGCTATCTTAATCACAACGTTCTTAAAGGTTGGAGAGCTTGCATGTCCCTTTCAAAAAGGTTGGTATTAGCATGAGCACTCGCTTAGGTGCTAAAGGTAGAAAGGTAGATATGTAAATCACTTAGTCCTTGAACTAGGGATAGGGCCTATTAATCAAATTCAAATATAGTACCTAACTACACTAGTGAGGGAGGAAATCGTATTTCCACAGGATTCAATAAAGCTATGCCCTTTTCCTCTGCTTAATGGCTAGAAGGAGATTCATTCCTTTACTTAGAGAGATGAATGGAAGGGAAGTCCAGGAAGGAGAATACGGGAGTTAGAGACTATTTAGTCAATAGATCTTACAGAACTGGGCATTGTGCAATCTATTAGTACAAGACTGTCTATTGAAGTCAAAGGCTCTACTTATGCTTACAGAGGGATGTAAGGACTACTTTGATGAATATTTCATTCTTTAGATCCTTTCTTTATCCGATCTGACCCGAAAGGAAAGAGATTAGAAAAGAAGGAATAGGTATAGCTCACATCTTAAGTATAGTTATTTCATTAAATGACTTATTGAGAAGCTAGGGCATATGTTCATACCAAAGGGTTAAGACTTTCTTTATGAGATAGATAGATAGAATAGAATGGGCTCCTACTCTCTTTCAATTGCCGATGCTAAAAACAAAGACAAAAGAGCGCGTAGGCCCATGGGAAGGTTGAGTCAGCAGCTAGTTTTTCCGGAATAGGAAGAAAGGATGCTATTGAATCTTCTTGTTGAAGGGAATTTTAGCAATTAGATGGAATAAGTCTTAGTTTTCCATATTCCCTACTCTTCTTAAGTCTACTCTCTCATGCTTTTTTGGGACCAAGCTTTTACCGATTGAAAGGGAACTGAATGCTTAAGTATAAAGAATATGTCCTCTTAGCACTAGGACTGAAGGAAAAGGAGTAAGACTAGGATCAGGAGGTCTAATCAACGAAGGCAAGCAAGTAAAAGGAATGGATGCTATGAGTGCTCTTTTTTCCCTAATTTATTTTGTTTGAGAAGTTGTGATCAGAACTTCTTTCACTGTGAATGACTCTGGTCCTTTTGAATTTATTAAATGGGATGTCCAAGGTAAAGGAAATTAAAAAAAATAGAGAAGATCAAAGAAATCGAACCTAGAGAGAGAACAAAAGCTTAGCGAGGAGATCAAGAATGAGGCAGAGATCGACGGCATTCCAAAGGTAAGACGATGACGAGATTACGCTGAGAATCAGGTACAAGAACTTATTATTGCGGTAGTTAACGGAAAAGTCCCAAGGACGAAGAAAATGAAAAAGCCCTTTCTCACCTGTAGCAAAGGAGGTGGTGACCAAGTGAAGACCTTCATGGCCTTACGACCATGGTATCTCTGGAAATGATATTGCTTTCCTCACTAGGAGTCTTTACGTAATGCAACGACCTCAGTCAGGGACTTTGAACCATTTTAGGGGTGATAGGCACTAGTGATTATACTATAGTTGATTGATGCTAATCCTAATCCTGTTTTGTGACAACTTTGAGTGCGATCGGAAAGGAATAAGGCCCGAAATACCTACGTTGAAAGAAAAGGCAGTCTTTAAGTGAATGCACCCGATTCTGCCTAAGGCAACCATGTGCTAGCCCACTGAAAATGTGCCCCTCTCAACTAGATGCATGCCCACAAGACAAACCCATATAACTAGTGTCTCATTGCAGATCACCCAAAACGCTTGTAGGATATAACTTACACCTCGCTAACGGTGTCCCACTCCTATCTATAACCCACCAATGGCTCAGTGTCAACACATCTCGTATAAGAGGTCACAAGGTTCCTTTAGGGGTAAAACTCTGACCGTCCCCAGAAAATGGTGTATCCCTAGTTACTAACCAGTGGAAAAAGTATATAACTGATAAAAACAGTATATAGGATCATACAAACCATAGGGCAACATAGAATCATGTTTAATCAGGAATACTACCAAAAGTACTTTGTAAAGATATAGATAACCGCAGCCATATCATGCATATACATACCAACTAGATATACATACTAGATTTAGCACACAGAGTCGCATGTAATCACAGGTCCTTCTCAATAGCTGATACATTTCGATAACCTTAGACCACACACACATTCAAGACAGAGTCAAGGTCAGTGTACATACTTGGCACATGTTCACAACTCCAACCAACTCCTTTCAGGCCCTATCATAGTCATATAACGTAAGAATACAGGTAATATAGCAACTACAACCAACACAACCCTCAATACAAAAACTATCGTCCCATAACATTATATATACACCTCACATAGATTACATCTAGCCATATACAACATGTACTCCACAACTCAATCCATAAACAGTACACTCCTACGCATTTCAACTCAAATACAAAAATATTTTAGCTTAGTCTAGGGTTTAGAGAAAGCCTAACCTACCTCTATCCGACGTCTCTTGCTCTGAGTTAATTCAACCAATCATTTCCCCTGCAAATTGCTTTTCAATATTGCTCAAATGTTTAAACATAAGTCACAAGATCATTACGACTGGTTTGGCTATAAAATCTTAAGAAACGGGTGAAACTACATCACTTAAGACTAAAATGGGGAAAATCAAAGCCCACATTCAAAATACTAAACCATTCCCCATAAAATAATCCCCACACCACCCCGAGTCCATAACCAGAAATTCGGTCCAAAACGGACCCCAAACAACCAAGAAAAGGCTAAAAAATAAAGAGAAAAATTTTACTAGGAAAATATTCTTTTCGAAAATATTCTCAGTCAAAATCCTCAAAAAGCAAACAAAATTAGCTAACACCCAGCATACCATAGTGTTCCTTTTGGAACGTAGAACAATTTAGACACAAATTTCACTTAATTCCGTTAAGAATGACAGAGATATTACAATGTATAGTTTTTACTTATTCCCAATATACCAACGAAGAAAAAGTAGTAATTTACCTCAAAATATGTGTCAAATCCCAAATCGAACTTCACCACAACGTTACTTGCAAAACATTAAGTCATGTAGCCTTTTAAATCATCCAAATAGGATGAAAAATGAGCTCAGAATTGCAGTGCAAAGTTAGAGGAAACATATATATATCATTTCCTCAAACATGCATATATATATAGCACGCTGCCATGTTTCTTCCACATGGTAATGCCTGAATGCACTACGTGGCAGCCCCAAAACAGGCCACCTGTCTCTTCCCTCCTTTCGTTAATCCTTTAATCTCTTTTTCGTCGTTTCGGGCTTGTCTGAACTTTGATTTTTGCAAACGAACTATGTAACCATATGGATCTCGATGTTCTGGGTCCAACAGTGCAGTCCGAATTTCTAACAAAGTTTCCTACAATAAAGTGAAGGTCCCACTTCTTTATATACAACTTTTAATGGAATGTACCCCGAGGTCAAATCAAATCCGGAAGTCCCTAGTATCAAATGAATGGTTGACCTAGACCAAATTTAACATTCTGGATCTAACCACGCTATCAAAATTCTCATCCTAGGCATGGTTCTCGAGAGCATTGATTGGGTTAACTATTAACTAGTTGCAGCGGTCAAATTTGCAATTGATGATATAATTGTACTGGACATGCTTCTAGTCTAATTCAATCGTTTCGGAGCTAATGGAATCATCAGAATTTCATTCTGAGGTCGTTTACTAGGACTTCACTCAAAAGCTCATTTTATGAGTATAACTTTCCAGTTAACTCAAAAGTTCACATAAGTCCCGAATAACTCAACCAATAATCACCCCGATAGTTCCCAGGTCACTATGCACATGTTCAAGTTAACATAATAGCAGCAAAATTATAGAAATGACCTGGAGGATAATTACACAATCATATTATAAAAACTTACTATTATTCCACTAAAAATATGTAACTACACTTCTCAGTATTAATAAAATCTACCATTGCGTCTTATTTAACCCCCCATATTAGAATTGTCGACATTAATCAATTAAACTAAATCTTCTTAAAAAATTTAATTTATTGAATAAATTAATCTTTAACTATTTATACTTAATTTATTTCATGTGACGGATATAAAATCCACCTGCAAGATTTTCACATGAAAACTCTTAAGTAGCCATAAAGGGGTGCCATCAACTCGAGACTGAGATACTGTTCTATCAACTAATCATTATTTCACTAATGTTATTTGTAATTATCCAATTCATAAGGAATATATCGACTCATTAAAAAGTCTAACCTTTTAATAGATTAAAATAATTGAACAAATTACATAGATCATAATAATTATATCAAGATTAAGAGTATAAATACATGCAATGGACTAGAGAATTAATCTATAAATTCAGAACATAAAATTCTCCAATTCGTCCGTTCAATTTATACAAAAGGTAGCACAAGAAGTGGGAATTCAACCATTTCCACAATTAAGATTAAATCATATTTAATATTATGCTCTAATCAACTTGATGTTTGTCCTTCCTCATCTTTGACCATGAACATTTAATTTTAACTTATATAAACCGATGATTTTAACCTTTCGCCTATGAGGTAAATTTCTCCAGATACAAAATCATCTACCATATAGGATATAGACACACATGTATGCATAATGAAATATTCAAATAAAGATTTTTATTATAATTAAAAAAATAATGTATAAAGTATTTACAAGGGATTGAAATAAAATACTATAACACAAATACATGGTTAATAGTATATCGCAACAATCTAACACTTAGACTCATAATCATGCATTCACAATTTTAACACCCATTTCTTCTACATGCTTATCAAAACTATTCTGAGGTAGCCTTTTGTGAATATGTCTGCCAAATTATTTTTTGACTCAATTTCAGTATTCTCACACCACCCATTTGTGTAACATCACGAATCTAAGTGATACTTTCTCTCAATGTGTTTACTTCTTTTATAGGTATGTGGTTCTTTCGAGTTTGCAACCACACCTTTGTTATCTCAATAAATTAAAGTGTGATTGGTGCTTCAACTAAAAGAACCACTTCAAACTCTTTCAAGAAGTTTATGAGCCAAACAGCCTCCTTAGCTTCTTTAGAGGAAGCAACATATTCAGCTTCCATGGTGGAATAGCAACATAATATTGCTTGATACTCCTCCTTATTATAGCTCCACCTCCTAGAGCATATACATATCTTGAGATTAACTTTCTTAAATCTCTACCCAACTAGAAATCTGAATCTGTATACCCAATGGATACTGGATTTCTAGGATAAAAAAACAACCATCTAATCCCTAGCCATTTTCAGATACTTAATTATATGCTTGACTACAATCCAATGTTCTTGTCCAGGACTGGACTAAAATCTTCTCACCATGCCAATAGCAAAGCGGATATCCAATCTAGTACATAACATAGCATACATAAGACTCCCTACGGCAGATGCATAAAGGACTTCCTTTATTCTCTCTATCTCATAATCCGTCTTAAGTGATTGATTCTTTGATAAAGTAATTCTATGTCTAAAAGGAAGATATCACTTTTTGGAATTTTGCATGTTAAATCATGCAGGATCGTATCATTACAAAGTGCTTGAGATAAGCCTAATATCCTTTGCTTACAATCTCGCATAAGCTTGATCCCAAGGATATGGGCGACTTCTCCCAAGTCTTTCATATCAAAACGTGATGATAACTATTCCATAACAGAGTTCAACATGCTCACATTATTTCCCATGAGTAAGATGTTATCAATATATAGAATAAAAAATGTTACTCTGTTTTCTTCCCATTTCTTGTAGATGCATGATTAATTTTCAAACTGATCAAAACCAAAAGTCTTAATCGACTTGTCAAAATAAATATTCCATGCTCTTGATGCTTGTTTCAATCCGTAAATGGATCTCTTAACCTTACATAACATGCATTCATCGCCACTTTCTATGAATCCCTCTGGTTGTTTCATATAGATGCACTCATCAAGACTGAAATTTTAAAAAGTTATTTGCCAAATCTCATAATTAAAATGAGCAGTAATGGACAAGAGAATCTTAATGGTTTTAAGTGTGGCTACCGACGAAAAAGTTTCCTCATCATCAATTTCTTCTTTTTAAGTAAACCCTTTCGCAACACGCCTAGCCTTAAAAGTTTTCACTTTTCCATCAACACCTTTTTTTATTGAAGATCCACTTATAACCAATAGGCTTAATGTCCACAGGTGGTTTTACAAGATCTCAAACTTGATTAGAGTATATAGACTCAATTTCAGATTTCATGGCAACAATCCACTTTTCAGCATCTTTATTATGTAGTGTTTTGGCGTAACTTAATGATTCTGTGTTAAGCTCTTCAAGGATTCTATCATATGATTCTCCCAAGAGCATAAACCTTTCAGGCTCTCTAATCACTCTCTCACTATGAAGACTAGAAACTATAGGATTTGGCACTTCTGGATTTAATTTTTGAATGTCCTGACTATTCTGATCATTTTTGTCCATAATCACAGTTTCCTGTAGGTTACTCCCACTACTTTGGGGTAGTGAGATGTTCAGAGTTCGCTCCAAAACATCCTCTAGCGTAGCCTCTGGTGGATTAGTTTCCCGAGCGACATTTCTCCCACTACTTTGTCATAATGGTATGTCTGTGACCATTTGTGGAACTCGTGTTGTTGAGTCTGTAGGAATTATTCTTTGGGACAGCTTCTGTAACACAAGTTTACTTCTAGGAACATGGTTAATTAAATGGTCCTATTCTAGAAACTTGGCATTTATTGAGACAATGAACCTCTATTCCTTAGGACAACAAAATAAACCACCTTTAGTGCCTTTAGCATGGCCAATAAAAATGCACACTTCTGTTCTTGATTCCAACTTATCTATTTTCTTTTTAGCACGTGAATTGGACAACCCCAGACACAAATATGTCGTAGATGGGCTTCCACCCATTTCACAATTTGGATGAGATCAAAGGAACAAATTTAGAAGGAATGAAGTTTAGAATATAATTTGTTACTTCTAAGGCATATCCCCAAAAGCTAGAAGGTAAATCAAAATAACTCAACATTAATCTAACCGTTTCTAAAATAATTCTATTTCTATGTTTTGCCACACCATTTTGTTGAGGTGTTCCTATGATAGAATATTGAGAACTATTCCATGTTCTTATAAATGCTTAATGAATTCAATAGAAAGGCATTCACTATCAAATTAGATTGTACTGTTTGGATAGATTTATTATGCTGCTTTTCCATTTCAACCTTAAATTCTTTGAATTTTTCAAAGCATTCAAATTTACGACGCAACAAATAAATACATTTATATTTTGAGTAATCATCTGTGAAGGTCACAAATACTCAAAACCACCTCTTGCTTGACTCAATAGCCACCGCCCATACCTGGACCAACACCATGGGAAGATGTAGAAAGTAGGGGTAAGTACTAGAAAAGGCACCCAGTAGGCATCACTTGTCAACCAAGTGAAAAGTAAACATGCGTAAGCCTAAACATATAAAGAGAACTACAGCACTGTAGCAAAGCGAACTCAGATCAAGGCATAGGCATGTCTAGAAACCCCCAAACCACAATTGAACAAACTAAAGTGAAGAATAATGATAACCTGGACCAACCCACGTACTGATCATCGATATTGACATGCATAGGGCCATACAAATAAAAATGAATTGATTTTAACTTATTATTGGTTTTATTTCATTTAGAAGGAAAGAGTATTTCTGTCATTTTACCTTCTAAACAGGATTTACAGGTTGGTAGTGCCTCCACTTTCAATGAACTCAAAGGTCCATGAAAACCAACTTAGAAGTCCTATTTATATTAATATGAAATCGACGTAAGTACCATAAATAAGTTGGACTCAATTCAAAAATCTATTTTCTTTTATTAGAAATGTCAATGTTATTAACTTCAGATTTTGGAAGCATGTTATGAGAAACTTCAAACACAAACAAATCTTGTAATTTGGGAGCACTAAGGATAAAAATATTAAAATGTTTCACAATAACATTACTATTAATAAAATGCACATCATAACCATCATCCAAAAGCTTAGAAACAGATAGTAAATTCCTCCTTAAAGAAGGACCATACAAAACATTATTCAAAACTAAAAGTCCGGAACTACTAAAAAAAATTATCCAATAGCTTGAACTTGTGTTGGCTCCCCATTTGCTTGCAAAACAGAAACTTCATATTTATTTAGCTATCGCATCTCCCGAAGCCTCAACAAAGAAGTGTAGATATGATCGATGGCTCTCGAATCTATAGCCGATAATTAGGTAGAAACAACAGCCAAACAGATTTCAATAATATTGAAATAAGAATTACCTTTCTTTTTTAGCTTAGCTGATAATCAGCACATTGCCTTTTGTGGTATTCGGGCTGCTTACAATGAAAGCACTTGCCTTTTGGCTTGGACACACCATCCTTAGCACCTCCAGATATCTTAGACTTGTGGGGCTTTTTCTTCTTTTTCTAGGTTTTTGCTGGCTTTGAAAATGAGGGTCCAGCCTTGTCAATCAACAATGTCATAGGAGCTTGCTGCTTGATTATAGTCTCTGCCGCTTGCAGCTCATTCAACAATTTCACTAAGGATAAGTCCATCTTCTTCATATTATAGTTTAAGTGAAATTGTTAAAAACTGTCAAGAAAAGTTTGAAGGATCATCTCAATTTGAGAGTCCTTGTCAATCTCAACACCAAGTATCTCCAACTCATTCAAATAACTCATCAACTTCAGTACATGTTCCGTGATAGAATATCCTTCAGCCATCTTTGTGGTCAAAAGAGCTTTCATGGCAATCTGTTTTGTAGCATGATTTTGCTATCTAAATATCTCCTTAGGAGATGCTAGTATACCATAGGTAGATGGCATGGACTAATGTTGATGATGCAAGATATTCCCCATTGAGGCAAGAATATAACATTTTGTTATCTCATCAGCCTTAACCCATTTATCATAGGCTTGGATCTCCTACTCAGTTGGATCAGCTGGTTTGATTGGACATTCTTCAAGCAGCACAAACTTATAACCCTCAGAAGTCACGACTATGTCTAAATTTCATTTCCAATCAACATAATTTGATCTCTCTAGTTTATTTTGATCCAGTATGGAGGATAAAGGATTAAAATAAGACATAGTTAATACAAGAGATAAGAAAAGTTCATTAAATATACATACATAATTAGAGAAGCAACAAAACACATATGCAAGCTTATAAACAGTTAGATTCGATAAGGAAATTTAACTATTAAAGAAACATATTCGCATGTTCATATACATCACCAGTTCAAATAAAACAAGTTCAACTTAGTTAGAGAGTATTTTGTAAAGTTAAACTATATATATGTATAGATGATGGCTCTTGTTCATTAATTCAACATGTAATTTAGTTGGAAAATTTTAAGCAAGTCATCAAAACAAGAGACATATGTTAAACAGTATCAAAATATTCAAGTTCATCCGTTGGGGAAGAAGACCAAAGCCAACACATAAACCCATATTTTTACTGTTAAAGTCATTTTTTAAGTGTAAGGAATGAAGCATTACACCACTGGACCTCAAAAGAATTCAAAAATTTTTTATTTTTCAAAAATTAAAAATTGGCCAAAAACCCATCTAAACAATATTTTTTTAGCCAAGAAAGATTATACACCATGGCAAGGCAGTGGGAATTGCTCGCTGGGTCATTTCTAGTCAGCCAACCAAATTTGAGGTCAATCGAAGTTCGGGAAAAAAAAAGGACTTTTGCCAAGCCTTGGCATGCCTACTGCGCGCGCAGGCTGGGCACACTGGCAGGCCATGGAACAGGCAGTGTCATGGCAAGGTAGGCATGTCATTAGGTAGTGCCAAGGCACTACCATGACAAGGCAGCCATGCCATCAGGCATGCCAAGGCACTCCACGACACATGCAGCTATGCCAAGGGCATTGCCATGACAAGGCAGTCATGTCATCAAGCAGGCCAAGGCACTGTCATGGCACAGACAGTAATGCCAGTATGTAGTACCAAGGCACTGCTATGGCATAG
>JAOTQR010000002.1:11178451-11229314 GCA_025774065.1 Solanum ossicruentum
ATGTAGATACTTTCTCTTGTTAGAGGCTTTGTAGACTGTGTAAACTAATGTGTGGTCATGTCTCGTACTTTAGACACAGTGGCCCCAACGGCCTAGCTATATGCATCTTTTTTTAGCTTGTTAATACTTTTTATCTCCTTAGGAGCATGCCAAACATAGATATTACTTATAATATGTATGCAAAACGTATAGATATAGATTGGTTCTCCCTAGCCTTATCGGCAATGGGTGCCAGTCCGCCCTAACCGGACTTTGGGGCATGACATACTTAACCATTTTTCATCTCTATATCACTCAAAAACCCTCTTTAAAACCTCTCAACTATTTTATCAAGTTTCACATCCAAATGCATGTGTCTCAAACTTAATTTCGGATCTCAAGAACTCCATTAAAGCTTTAAGTCTCCCTCCAGTCTACATCAAGGAATCCCCAAATTTAGGCATGTGGGTTTCACCCATTGAGTCCAATCTTCCTTTTTATGAAAATTGCATGTTTTCAAGTTGTATTACTTATGGGTGTCTCTTATTATGAAATATGAGCATGATTTATGTCGGGTTTTTATGAAGTTTGTTTGATTACTCATGAATATCTATTTAAGCTTACACTATGAGTTGAGCATTGTTTATTGACACTATGCATGTTTTGAGCTATGAAACTATGATCTATTATGAGATTTGATGATGGATTTCAAGGTACCCTACAAGAGGGTTTTACAATATGTTGGTGGGTTGATTTATATTAAGTTTTCTCATCTTATTTCACTCCTTAATTGCATGATTTTGTAGTAGTATAATTAACCAACCAATTGTTTGATAAAATATCAAGTCAAGAATTCGTATATTTTTGATGATCTATTGCATGATTTTGCGAGTCTCAGTTGTTGATGAGTTATTGAGTTCTTATACTAAGGTTTATGCTTAATAAGACCTACTAGATGGAGTTTTGAACTATGTTATGTGCCTTACCCTCTAGTACAAGACCGATTTCTACATGAAGGGGTTATGAACTATGTTAAATGCCTCACCTTTATGTACGATTCAATACTACTTACTATCTTATTCTCACATGAAGGGGTTATGAACTATGTGGTATGCCTCACCCTCAGGTGCGATTGAACATTCTTATCATCTTATGCTTACATGTAGGGGATTATGACCTATGCTATTTCTCCTTCCTCATAACCCATTACCTACTAGAATGGGTTATGACCTATGCAAGCATGATCATTCTTAAGCATGTTCCATCCTACGCATTAATTACTCATGACATATTGAGCTTATGTTAATTGATTATGGTTAAGCATCTTGATATTATGGCTTATGACTCTTGTTGCATTGCATCCCGCATATTTAGTACATTCAAATGTACTAACACATACTTTATGCCTACATGATATCACTATGTAGGGACCGGAGTTCCATGTGATCATCCTCGTCCTCCACGTGGCTAGTTTGTTTCTACTAAAGAAAGGTAGTTGGCGAGTCCTCAATTCCGAAGGACATATCTATTCTCATTCATGCTTTATAGAGACTTGCTCTTATATTGAATACTTATTAAATGAGGGTGAGCCCTGAAAGTGTCTTGGCCCCCGTTCCATTCTATGTAGAGGTGTTGTTAGATATTATATCATGGTTTATCTATGATTTTGGAGCTTGACTCTTCTTATACTATCATTAGTATGAATGGATTTCCTTAGTCCCTTTTCCCTTTTCATTTATTTGCCTGAAACGCCCAAAAATGTCACGAAAATGTGCTTTGAAAATGCCCATAATCGTAATTTTCATATATCTCAAAATTTATGCGTGATATCGAAAATCCAACTTCGTATTCGTTATTAGGAGGCAAAATTAAGTGAGAGATGGGTATAACCCTGATTTTAGAGAAACCGTAGCGAAAAATAATTTTTCAAAAAATTCGATTTCCAGCGGCGACCCACGCCCAGGCCGCAATGTGTTGGGTGCAGATCATTGTAAATTTTTCTTTGAAATTTTGTTTCGGCCTAAGAGCCTTGGGGTCGTAGCCCCATGCCCACATATGTATGAAGACACCTACACTTAGCCTTTTTTTCACTTTATATCACTCAAGACCCTCTCAAAACCCTCTCTAACACTTAACCAAATATTTCATCCAAATTCAAGTGTCTCAAGAATAATTCCAGATCTCAAGAACTCCATTCAAGCTTCAAGTCTCCTTCAAGACTACATGAAGAAAATCCAAGTTTGAGGTATATGGGTTTCATCCATTGTGTCCTTTCACCCATGGATCCCAATCTCCCTTTTTATGAAAAGTGCATGTTTCCAAGTTGTATCTTCTATGGGTATCTTTTTTTATGGATTTTGATTACAAATTTGTTGGGGTTTTATGAAATGTTGATTGAATATGCATGTTTGTCTATTTCAAACTTGTACTATGAATTGGTTTTGTCTATTGAGACTATGCACATTTTGAGCTATGAAACTATGATCTATTATGAGATTTAGTGATGGATTTCAAAGTATCTTCCATGAGTGTTTTTACTATGTGATGGTGCATTTATTGACATCGAGTTTTCTCATATTATTTTACTCTTGAATTGCATAATTTTGAACTAGCATTACATACCCACGAAGAGTTTGATAGAATGCCTTGACAAGGATTCTCAAGTTGTTGATGGTCTATTACATGGTTTATAAGTCAAGTTACTTTATGATGATTAAGGTATTTTATATATGTATTGAATTCATTTAAAGTATCTAAAGTATTACGAGTTGACCACACCTTGTGGGGGGGGTGACATGCCCGTACTACCATGTTGAGGGGTAGATACCTTTACCACCTTGTTTGGGGATTACATGCTTGTACTACCATGTTGAGGGGTAGATACCTTTACCACCTTATCTTGTGGTGACATGCTTGTACTACCATGTTGAGGGATAGATACCTCAACCACCTCACCGAGGGGGTGACATGCCACTGATTCCAAGTAGTATTTGCTTGGTGTGTGATTACTTATGGTCTCTTCCCACACATGTAATCTTTATTTGCAACTTATATCATTTACAAACATGTTTTACTTCAAGCATTGATCATGCATTTCATATTGGTATTATACTTATCTGTTGCTTATGACCATGCAGTTTGACTACGTTGCCTTATGTCTTGTTGCATTGCGTCCTATATACTTAATACTTTCGAATTTCCTAAAACATACTTTATGCCTACATGATGTTACCATATAGGAACCAGAGCACATCTCGATTGAAATGACCCCAAAATGTCCTCGAAAATGTGCATTAGAATGCTTGGAATTTTAAATTACATATATCTCAAAATCCATTCATTATTTTGAAAATCCGACTTCATATTCTTGTTCAGGGGGTCAAAATTAGGGGAAGAAAAGGTCTAACCCTGATTTAAGAGCGAATGATTAATAATTATGAAATCCAAAGTTCAAATTCTAGTGAGCAAAGCGCGCCGCTTCCGCGACGCACCATAGTGTATTTATGAGTCTATTTTTTAAAGTTAGTCTAATACTTTTAAGTCTTGGGCCTAAGTTTTCCCAAGCGTGTTCTTAGTCATTTTTCACCTTCATATCACCCTAAACATCCCCCAATACTCACTCAAACATTAGCTTCACTCCCAAATTCAAGTGTCAAAACCACTTTCAGATCTAATGATTTCCTTCAAGTTTCAAGGCTCCATTTTCAATCTTCGTCAAGAGCTTCTTCAAAGCTAAGGTATCTTGGTTTCAACCATTGGGTACTTCCACCCATGGTTCCCTAATCTCTTTTTTACTTAATTGTCATGATTTAAAGTTTATTTTATAAATAGGTTTACTAGTATGAACATGTCTAAGAGCTATGTTAAAGCTATGTAAAGTTGTGACTTTTTTTGCTATGTTTTGAGTTATAATTCTTGAATCTATTCTAAGATTTGATGAGAGGTTTTGATGTATATTACTTTAGGGTATTGCAAGGTGTTGATTGATGGTTCTACAATGTATTTTCTTGCATGATTTCATCTCTATATTTCATGGTTTTATACTAATATTACACATCCGCCAAGTGTTTGATAAAATATCCAATTATAGTTTCTTGAGGAATTGAAGATCCAAAGCATGAGATATGATATAATTAAAGTTATGATGATGAAAGGAGCTTATGTATATGATATAATCTATATAAAGTGTTGCATTAGACCATGCCTGATTCGGGAGAGCCCGAGTAACTTTGTCTAGGGTTTGTACCTAGATCGGTACTACTTAAGCTTGTTGGTGAGTCCTCCACTTCTGGGCCTTATTCTTTGTTGCTTTTATTATATATTGATACATTCTTCCTTATGTTCTATTTGACTATGAGGGGGAGTCCAGTTGCTTTGTCTTGGCTCATGCTCTTATCGATGTATTAGAGGTGTTTGTTGGACATGATGTTACATATGGTATGAGCTTTGACACTTGTATTATGATTATGATGTTTAGGCAAACTTTCCCATTTTTTTCTTTGCCCCTATTCTTACTCTTTTATGTCATTTATATGCTTCCGCAATCAATTATATGAAATGTCAAGTTAAGAGGCTTGTTTGGGGTTCTTTCAGGTTCCCTATTCGCCGTATCACGTCTAGGCCCTAGGCTTGGGTCGTGACATACTTGTTATCAGAGCAATAGGTTGATACATCCTCAGAGTCCAACATACCACGTTGATTAGAGTTGTATTCATAGTTGTGAAGCGTGCCATGACTATGAATAGGAGGCTATGAGGTGTTTTAGGAAATGTTTCCCTTCTTCATGTTCTAAGTCATGCTATAGAGTTTTAGTGAGTTTTTCCTCCTAACGATTGTTCTTTGCTGTTCTAGATCATGCCAAACACAAGAGGAAGACCAGAGCGAACTCCCGAGAAACAACCTACTAATAATGAACTCCGGGATGCTCTCACTATGCTTTCCCATGTTGTGGCCAACCAAGTCAATGAAAGAGCCCAAGCCCCTCATGCTACTATCCGGGAGCTAGTGTAAGAGACTTCATGGGGGTGAATCCTCTGGTGTTCTATGGGTCAAAAGTGGATGAAGATCCACAAGAGTTCATTTATGAGGTCTACAAGATCTTGAATATCATTGGTGTTGGGCCGAATGGAAAGGCGGAGTTGGTGGCGTACTAACTCAAAGGGCTAGCCCAAATATGGTATGATCAATGGAAGGGGGAGAAGGAAAATGGTAATGTGGTGCTTTGGGAGGAGTTCAAATTGGCTTTCATTAATCAGTTCTTCCCTCTTGAGCTTAGGGAGGCTAAGTTGGTGGAGTTTATGAACTTGAAATAAGGAGCTATGAGTGCGAGGGAATATTCCCTCAAATTCTACCAACTTTCAAAGTATGCTTCTCATTTGGTGACCGATCCTAGATCTAGGATGAATAAGTTCATGATGCGGGTCTCCGATTTGGTGAGTGAAGAATGTCGGTCCGCCATGCTAATTAGTGGAATGGAATTGTATTGGTTGATGACATATGCCAAACAAATGGAGGAAGAAAAGTTGAGGAAGAGAAGGGGTCATGAGGCCCCAGTTTGAGGGTAAATTCCATAAGGGTGCTAGATTTCATCAAGGCCAAGGGTCTTCTCATGCTACTAATAGGGGGTTTGTCAATGACTTCCCTAGGCCTCAGCATATTGGTCGTGTGGCTCCTATTGATGTGTACCCTAAATGTGGAAGGAGTCATAGAGGCCTATGTTTGAAACGTTCTAATGTGTGCTTTTAATATGGGTAACTTGGTCACAAGAAGATAGATTGTCCAAGAAACCATGGCAAAGGACAGGGGCAAATGCGGTTCCATAGGGTAGAGGTGGTCCTCAATATGGTGCCTAAAGACATAATCAATTTTATGCTCTACATGGGAGGCAAGGGGTTGGTGAGGTACCCCATGTTGTTACTGATATGTTGAAAATCTTTGACTTTAATGTATGCTTTGATTGATCCGGGTACCACTCTTTCCTTTATTACCATTTTTGTTTCCCAGAGGTTCCATGTTGAATCTGAGTTGTTGCATGAGTGGTATGAAGTGTCTACTCCTATTGGTGTCTCTATTGTTTCTAGGAAAGTTTATAGAAGTTGTCCTATTTGCATTTTGCATAAGTTGTTGCCTTGTGATCTTATTGAATTAGACATGGTTGATTTTGATGTCATTCTTTAGACGGACTGGTTGCATGCCTACTATGCTTCTATTGATTATAGAACCCGTAGGGTCAAATTCCAATTCCAAATGAACCTGTTCTTCAGTGGGAAAGTCAAGATGTGGTGGCAAGGGTAGGTTCATCTCTTGCATTAAAACTTGTAAGTCAATCTCTCAGAGGTGTCTTTACCATCTTGTGAGGGTTAGAGATATGGATTCCAAAGTCCCTTCCATAGAGTCGGTTCTAGTTGTAAATGATTTTCTTGATATCTTCCCATATTATCTTCCTGGTGTTCCTTCGAAAGGGAAATAGATTTTTGTATAGACATACTCCCCGATACTCGGCCCATTTCTATTTCTCCTTACTTTATGGCTCTGGCAAAGTTGGAGGAGTTGAAGGAACAGTTGAAAAATTTGTTAGAGAAGGGATTTATTAGACCTAGACAATCACCTTGGGGTGCACCGGGTGTTGTTTGTATAGAAGAAGGATTGGTCACGTAGAATGTGGATTGACTACCGGTACCTCAATAGGGTCACTGTAAAGAATAGATATCCTCTTCCAAGAATTAATGATTTGTTAGAACAATTGCAAGTGGCTAGCTATTTCTCTACGATTGATCTTCAGTCCAGGTTTCATCAAGTGAGGGTGAGGGAATGTGATATTCCCAAGACGGCTTTCTGGACTAGATATAGGTATTATGAGTTTATTGTGATGTCGTTTGGGTTGACCATGCACCGACTATGTTCATGGACCTAATGAATAGGGTCTTCAAACCCTACCTTGATTCCTTTGTTGTGGTCTTTATTGATGATATTTTGATCTATTCACATAG
The DNA here is from genome assembly GCA_025774065.1 of Solanum ossicruentum. NCBI lineage: Eukaryota > Viridiplantae > Streptophyta > Magnoliopsida > Solanales > Solanaceae > Solanum > Solanum ossicruentum. The sequence continues at coordinate 11,185,420 of JAOTQR010000002.1, forward strand.
TAGGGATGAGCATATAGGTCATTTGAGGGTTGTGTTGCAAAGATTGAGGGAGGAGATATTGTATGCCAAGTATGAAAAGTATGAATTTTTGTTGAAGGATGTTGCATTCTTGGGTCATGTTGTATCGAGAAATGGGATTAACGTGGACCCTAAGAAGTCGTGATTAGAAATTGTCTTATACCATTGACCCCATCGGATATTAGGAGCTTCTTGGACCTAGTGGGTTATTATAGAAGGTTTATGGATGGGTTCTCCTCCATTGCTTGCCCTATGAAAAAATTGACTCAAAAGAAGGTTTTGTGAATAGGTTCTCCTCCATTGCTTCCCATATGACGAAATTGACTCAAAAGAAGGTTAAGTTTGTGTGGATCGACGAATGTGAGAGAAGCTTCCAAACATTGAAAGATAAGCTTGTATCTGCTCCTATTTTGTCTCTACCGAATGGGCTTGAGGGATTTCTTGTATATGTGATGCTTTTAGAGTGGGTTTGGGTTGTTTGCTAATGCAAAATGGTAAAGGTGATATCCTATGCTTCAAGGCAACTCAAAATGCATGAAAGGAACTACCCTCCCAATGATCTGGAGTTAGCCGCCGTTGTGTTTGCATTAAAGATTTGGCGTCATTACTTTTATGGGGTGAATGTTGATGTGTTCACTAATCATAAAAGCCTCCAATATGACTTCACTCAAAAAGATCTCAACGTGAGGCAAAGGAGGTGGCTAGAGCTTCTTAAGGACTATGACATGAGTGTGTATTACCATCCCGGTAAAGCAAATATTGTGGAAGATGTTTTAAGTCAGGTGTCCATGGGTAGCCTAGCTCATGTTGATGGTGGTGATAAGGAGATAGCTAGGGAGGTGCACTGATTGGCTAGGTTAGGGGTTAGGTTAGAAGAAGTGGGTGATGGTGTTGTTGTTCTTGATGATTCCAAATCTTCCTTGGTTGATGAGGTGATAGTAAAACAAGATCTTGATTCCTCCTTGCTTGGATTGAAGGCATTGGTGAAAGAGGTCAAAGTAGAGGTTTTCTCCCAAGGGAGAGATGGTGCCCTTAGGTACCAAGATAGATTGTGTGTGCCTTGTGTTAATGGTTTGTGGGAGAAAATCTTTGATGAGGCCCATAATTCTTCTTATTCTATCCACCCAAATTCCACAAAAATGTATATGGACTTGAGAGATGTGTATTGGTGGGGAGGCAAGAAGAGGGACATTGCCAAATTCATTTCCAATTGTCATCGTTATCAACAAAACAGAGTCGAACATCAAAGGTCGGGTGGCCTAACCCAAGACATTCATATTCCTACTTGGAAGTGGGAGGTGATTAATATGGACTTTGTAGTTGGGTTTCCCAAAACTAGGAAAGGTTTTGATTCTATATGGTTGGTGGTTGATAGGATGACGAAATAGGCTCACTTTCTATCGGTTAAAACTACATACGGGGCTGAAGAGTATGCAAGGTTATACATCCATGAGTTAGTGAGGTTGCATGGGGTTCCTTTGTCCATTATATCAGATCATGGCGCACAATTCACTTCACATTTTTAGAGGTCTTTCCAAAAGGGTCTTGGTACAAAGGTTAAACATAGTACGGCCTTCCACCCTCAAATGGATGGACAAGCCGAAAGGAAAATTCAAAACCTTGAGGATATTCTTAGGGAATGTTTACTGAAGTTGAGGGGTAGTTAGGATGATCATCTTCCCTTGATCGAGTTTGCATATAACAATAGCTATCACTCTAGCAACGATATGGCTCCTTTTGAGGCTCTTTATGGCAGGCATTGTAGATCACCAGTGGATTGGTTTAAGGTTGGTGAGGGAGATTTATTGGGACCGAATCTAGTCATGGAGGCTCTTGAAAGGTTAGAATGATTAGAGAAAGGTTGAAAATAGCCCAAAGTCGTCAAAAATCTTATGCCGATGTGAGGAGAAGAGACCTTGAATTCAAAATGGGTGATTGGGCTTATCTGAAGGTTTCCCCAATGAAAGATGTGGTTCATTTTTGTAAGAAGGGGAAGTTGAGTTCGAGATATGCTGGTTCGTATGAGGTCATAAAGATGTTTGGCAAGGAAGCTTATGAGTTGTAGTTGCCTAGTGAAATGAATTTGGTTCATCCGGTGTTCCATGTCTCTATATTGAGAAAATGTGTTGGTGATCCTAATGCCATTGTGCCTCTTGATGTTGTGGGTGTTGTTGAAGATAACTTATGATGAGGTTCAGGTTCAAAGTTTTGATAGGCAAGTGAAGAGATTGAGGAACAAAGAGCTGGCATCGGTTAAGGTCCTTTGGAGGAACCAATAAGTCGAAAGTGCTACATAGGAGGCCAAAGCGGACATGCAAAAGCGATATACTTACCTTTTCCAATCCACTCAAGCAAAAGGTAGTAACTCTAAGCCCCCTATGTGATTTCAAGTCTTATATTTTAGAGCCTATGTCATTCATATACATTCATATTTAAGTTGGCAAATTTATAATGATTTTACACTTATGTTGAGATTTTGAAAATGGTGTTTTAAATGTAATGTTGTATTCTTGTTGGGGCTGATTTGTTCATGATTCGTCTTGTCTAGTACGTCTCTTGTACATTCCCAAGGGGGAGACATTGAAACAACACCTAAAAGTGCCAAAAATGTGCCTCGAAATGCCCAGAGTATTAAATTCACTTATATCTCAAAATCCGTTTGTTATTTTGAAAGTCCTACTTCATATTCTTGTTCATGGGGTCACAATTATGGGGAAAAGGGTCTAACCCTGATTTAAGAGCAAAAGATTAGCAATTATGAAATTTTAAAGTGCGAATTCCAATGAGCAAAGCGCGCCGCTTCCACAATGCACCACAGTGTATTTTTTAGTTTTTTTTTTAAGTCAGTCCAAGACATTTAAATCTTGGGCCTAAGTGTTCCCAAGCGTGTTTTTACATATACTTAGTCATTTTTCACCTTCATATCACCCTAAACATTCCCCAATACTCACTCCAACACTTAGCCATATTTTTCACTCCCAAATTTAAGTCTCAAAACCTCTTTCAAGTCTAAGGATTTCCTTCAAGCTTCAAGAATCCATTTTCAATCTTCATCAAGAGCTTCTTCAAAGCTAAGGTATCTGGGTTTGAACCATTGGGTCCTCCCACCCATGGTACCCTAATTTCCTTTTTATTTAATTTGGATGATTTAAAGTTGATTTTACAAATGGGTTTCCTAGTATGAACATGTCTATGAGCTATGTTAAAGCTATGTAAAGTTGTGATTGTTTTGCTATGTTTTGAGCTATAAATCTTTGATCTATTGTAAGATTTTATTAGAGATTTTGATGTATATTGTTGAGGGTGGTGCAAGGTGTTGATCTGATGATTTTACAATGGATTTTCTTTCATAATTTCATCTCTATATTTTATGGTTTTATACTAGCATTACACACCCGTCAAGTGTTTTATAAAATGTGTGGTTATAGTTTCTTGAGGAATTGAAGGTCCAAAGCATGAGGTATGATATGATTGATGTTATGATGATGAAAGGAGCTTATGCATATGATATAATCTATATAAAGTGTTGCATTTGACCATGCTTGATCTGGGGGGACTAAGAGCCCGGGTAACCTTGTCGGGGGGTTTGTACCTTATTAACTAAGGTGGGGGTTTGTACTCATCAACCATATAAGGGGTTTGTACTTCGACACCAGGGTGATAAGGTGAAATTATCACCAACCATGTGAGGGGTTTGTATCACACCACCAGGGTGATGGTGTGAAACCAGTATCAACCAACAAGGGGTTTGCACTTTGGAAATATCGCTTGGTCTCTTTGACACATACGATATCCTATATGAGTATAAGTTACTTAAGTATGTTTTACTTGAGCATTGATAAGACATGCCATATTTTTATGTGATGTCTATTGCTTATTTTTATGCATTTTGACTATGATGGCTATTTCTTGTTGCATTGCATCCTACATACTTAGTACATTCAAACGTACTAACGCATACTATTTCCTATATGATTTCACTATGTAGGAATCAGTGCCCAAGTTGATAATCCTCCTTCTCCATGTAGCTAGATCGGTACTACTCAAAATTGTTGGTGAGTCCTCCACTTCGAGGACCTTAGTCTATGTTGCTCTTATTATATATTGAGACATTTTTCTTTATGTTCTATTTTGACTGTGAGGGTGAGTCCGGTTTGCTGGACATGATGTGTATATATGATATGAGCTTTGATTTTTATCTCTTGATTATGATGTTTATGCAAACTTTTCCCTTAGTCCCTTTGCTCCTATTCTTACTCTTTTATGTTATTTATGTCACGACTCAAGCCTAGGGCCTAAACGTGACACGGCGAATGGGGAACTCGAAGGAACCCCAATCAAGCCTCTCAACTTATCATTACACAACATTGGTTACAGAAGTATGTAAAAGAGATAAAACAAGCATAAGGGGCTAAGCAATAGCTTGCCAAAAATATCAACATCAAGAGACAAGACATCATAGCTCATATCATAAATACACAACTCGTCCAACAAACACCTCTAAATACATAGATAGAGTGGGGCCCAAACAAAGTAATCGGGCTCACCCTCATAGGCAACTAGAACACAAAATATAATGTCTCAACACAAGGAAAGAGGAAAGCATAAACCAAGGTCTCCAGATAAAGGACTCACCGATAAGCTTGAAGTAGCACCGACTAGCCACGTGGAGAAGGAGGATGGTCAACTTGGATACCGGTTCCTACATTGTGATATCATGTAGGCAAGATTATGCATTAGTACATTTGAATGTACTAAGTATATGGGATGCAATGCAACAAGAGTTAAGCTTCATAATCAACATGCATAATAATACACAATAGGCACGATATAACAATATGACAAGAATGATCAATGCATAAGTAAACATACTTAAGTAGCTCATGCTCGTATAGAATATCATAAGTGTAGAAGAGACCAAGCTAGCTATTCAAGGTATAAACCCCTTGGTGGTTGTGTGGTATAAACCTCTCACATGGTTGATGAAAATCACACCTTATCAACACGGTGATGAAGTATAAGCCCTCACATGGTTGATGATAATCACACCTTATCAACACGGTGACGAAGTATAAACTTTTCGTATGGTTGATGGGTATAAACCCCCAGCATGGTTACCCGGGCTCTTGTCCCCCCGGATAGGGTATGGTTTAATGCAACACTTTATATAGATTATATCATATACATAAGCTCATTTCATCATCATAGGATCAATCATATCATATCTCATGCTTTGGACCTTTATTTCCTCAAGAAATTCTAGTCGGACATTTTATCAAACACTTAGGGGTGTGAAATGGGGATACAAAATCATGTAATTTAGAGAAGAAATCATGCAAGAAAATCTTCAGTAAAACCATCAACAAACACCTTGCAACACCCCAAGTCAATCACACCAAAATCCCTCATCAAAACAAATATTTGGTTCAAGATTTAGAGCTCAAAACATGCTAAAACAACCACACTTTTATGAACTTAGATCACTGTGCAGTAATTTCTCAATATAGGACCCACATGGAAAATCAACTTTAAATCATGCAATATTAGTAAAAAGAAGGCTTAGCCACCATGGGTGGAAGGACCCAATGGTTTAACACCACATACCTTAGATTTGGAGAAGCTATTGGTGAACATTGAAAATTGAGGCTTGAAGCTTGAAGAGATTCCTTAGTTCCTGATGAGGGTTTTGAGTCTTGAATTTTGGAGTGAAAATATGGCTAAGTATTTTGGGGGAGTATTAGGAAATGTTTAAGATGATATAAGGGTGAAATGTGGCTAAGTATAGATGAAAACACGCTTAAGAAAACTTGGGCCCAAAACATAGAATAATTGGACTGCACAAGAAAGACACAGCCAGGAAAATACACCTCTCTATGTCACGCAGAGGATGCAGAGAAGGAATTACATATGAGCACTAATTGTTCTCTAGAAATCGTCACTAAAAAAATTATAATTGCTAAGTTTCGGCTCTTAAATCGAGGTTACAAATTTTTTCACCTAATTTTGACCCCTTGATCATAAATATGAACTCGAATTTTTGAAATAACAAATGGATTTTGAGATATACCAAAATTAAAATTCTAGGCATTCCGATGCACATTTTTGGGTACCTTTTGGGGTCGTTTCAATATCACCCCTTTGAAACAATCTTTCTCAAATGTGAAAGAGACTTACAAAGATAAGAATGATCATGAACAAATCATCTCCAACAAGAATGCAACATAATATGTAAAACATCATTTTAAAATTCTCAACATAAGTGTAAAATCATCATAAGTTTACTCACTTAAACAGGAGTGCATATGAATGACATAGGGGATGAAATGTAATGCTTGAAATCACATATGGGACTTAGGATTAGTACATTAGGCTTGAGTGGAGTGGAAAAGATGAGGATACCACTTTTGCATGTCCACTTCGATCTCCCATGTAGCACGTTCAAATTGTTGGTTCCTCTAAAGGACCTTAACGGATGCCACCTCCTTGTTCGTCAATCTTTTTACTTGCCTATATAAGATCTGAAGTGGAACCTCCTGATAAGTTAAGTTATCCTCAACAACACCCACAACATCAATAGGCATAATGACATTAGGATCACCAACACACTTCCTCAACATAGAAACATGGAATACCGGATGAACCAAATTCATTTCACTAGGCAACTTCAACTCATAAGCTACCTTGCCAATCCTCTCTATCACCTCATAAGGACCAATATACCTTGGACTCAACTTCCCCTTTTTAACAAAATAGACAATACCTTTCATTGCAGAAACCTTCAAATAGACTCAATCACCCACTTTGAATTCAAGGTCTCTTCTTCTCACGTCGGCACAGGATTTTTGACGGCTTTGGGCAGTAGTCCACCTTTCCCTAATCAACCTAACCTTCTCAAGAGTATTTATAAATAGATTCGGCCCCAAGACACCTCTCCAACCTCAACCCAACCCACCAGTGATCTACAATGTCTTCCATAAAGAGCCTCAGAAGGAGCCATACGATGCTGAGTAATAACTATTGTTGTAGGCAAACTCAGTCAATGGAAGATGGTCATCCTAACTACCTTTAAGCTCCAAAACACAAGCTCTAATCATATCCTCAATTGTTTGAATTGTCCTTTCGGCTTGGCCATCTGTTTGAGGGTGGAAGGTCGTACTTAGGCGAACTTTAGTACCAAGACCCCTTTGAAAAGACCTCCAGAAGTGTGAAGTAAATTGTGCACCACGATCTGATTAAGGAACCCCATGTAACCTCACTAGCTCATGGATGTACAACCTTGCATACTTTTCAGCCCCATATATAGTCTTAACCAGTTGAAAGTGAGCTAACTTCGTCATCCTATCAACCACCACCCATATCGAGTCAAAACCTTTCCTAATCTTGGGCAACCCAACCATAAAATCCATGTTAATTAGCTCTCACTTCCAAGTGGGAATCTCTATGTCTTGGGTTAGGCCACCTGGCCTTTGGTGTTTGGCCTTGACTTGTTGACAACTATGTCAATTGGAAACAAATTTGGCAATGTCCCTCTTCATGCCTCCCCACCAATACACTTCCCTCAAGTCTTGATACATTTTTGTGGAACCAAGGTGGATAGAGTAAGAAGAATTATGGGCCTCATCAAGAATTCTTTCCCTCAAACCATCAACACAAGGCACACACAACCTACCTTGGTATCTAAGGGCCCTATTTCCCCCTTGAGAGAAAACCTCTATTTTGCCCTGTTTCACCAAGGCCTTCAATTCAAGCAAGGAGGAGTCTAGATCTTGTTTTTCTATCACCTCCTCAACAAAAGAAGATTTAGAACCTGCAACAACAACATCAGCATTACCCATATCTTCCAACCTAACCCCCAATCTAGCCAATCTATGCACCTCCCTAGCCATCTCCCTATCACCACCATCCATATGAACTAGGATACCAATAGATTCCTGACTCAAAGCATCCACAACAATATTTGTCTTACTGGGATGGTAATGCGCACTCATGTCATAGTCCTTAGGAGGTTTAGCCACCTTCTTTGTCTCAAGTTCAGATCTTTTTGTGTGAAGACATATTGGAGGCTCTTATGATCGGTGAAGACATCAATATGTACCCCATACAAATAATGACGCCACATCTTTAATGCTAACACCACGGCAGGCATCAAGGTCATGGGTAGGGTAGTTCTTTTCATGCACTTTGAGTTGTCTAGAATCATATGCGATGACCTTACCATTTTGCATTAGCACACAACCCAAACCAACTCCAAATGCATCACAATACACAACAAAACCCTCAAGCTTATCGGGTAGTGACAATATAGGAGCATACACAAGCCTATCTTTCAATGTTTGGAAACTTTTATTACATTTTATTGGCCCACGCAAACTTAACCTTCTTTTGAGTCAACTTTTTCATAGGGGAAGCAATGGAGGAGAACCCATTCACAAACCTTCTATAGTAACCTGCAAGCCCCAAGAAACTCTTAATATCCAACAGTGTCAATGGTCTAGGCCAATTCCTAACCACATCGGTCTTCTTAGGATCCACTTTAATGCCATCCCCCTACACCACATGATCCAAGAATGCAACCTCCTTCAACCAAAATTCACACTTGTCATATTTAGCGCACAATCTCTCCTACCTCAATCTTTGCAACACAACCCTCAAATGGCCCATATGCTCCTCCCTCCTATGTGAATCAAAATATCATCAATGAAGACCACAACAAAGGAATCAAGGTAGGGATTGAAGACCCTATTCACTAGGTCCATAAGATGATTAGTACATTAGTCAACCCAAAGGACATCACCACAAATTCATAATGCCTGTATCTAGTCCGAAAGGCCATTTTGGGAATATCACACTTCCTTACCCTCACTTGATGATACCCGAACCGATGCTTAATCTTAAAGAAAAAGCTAGCCCCTTGCAATTGGTCAAACAAGTCATCAATTCTTAGAAGAGGATATCTATTCTTTACAGTGACCCTATTGAGTTTCGGTAGTCAATGCACATTCTAAGTGACCGATCCTTCTTCTTTACAAACAATACCGGTGTATCCCAAGGTGATTGGCTAGGTCTAATAAATCCCTTTTCCAATAAGTCTTTCAATTGTTCCTTTAACACTTTCAACTCCACCAGGGCCATACAGTAAGGGAGAATGGAGATAGGTTGAGTGTCGGGAAGGAGATCTATGCCAAAATCTATATCTCTTTCGGTAGGGACACCGGGAAGGTCATTTGGGAAGACATCAAGAAACTTGTTTACAACCTGAACCGACTCAATGGAAAAGACTTTGGACTCCACATCTTTGACCCTCAAAAGATGATACAAACACCACTTAGAAGTCAACCTATGGGCTTTAATGTATGAGATGAACCTACCCCTCACTACCACATTATGACTTTCCCACTCAAGGATAGGTTCATTTGGAACTTCACCCTACGGGTTCTACAATCAATAGAAGCATAGTACGCATTCAACCAATCCATCCAAGGATAACATCAAAACTCGACCATGTCTAAGTCAACAAGATCACAAAGTAAAATTTTATGCAAGATGCAATCCGAACAATTTTTATACACCCTCCTAGCAACAATAGATGCACCAATAGGAGTAGACACCTCATATGACTCATGCAATAACTCCAACTCAACATGGAACTTTTTAGCAACCAAGGTGGTAAAAAAGAAAGGGTGGCACAGGGATCAATCAAAGCATATACCTGAAGATCAATGATTTTAACATACCGGTAACAACATCGAGGACCTCACCAACCCCTTGACTCCCATGTAGAGCATAAAATCGATGGTGCCTTGGGGAACCACCTTGAGGACCACCTCTTCCCAATGGAACCGTATTAACACCCCGGGCCTTACCACTATTTCTTGGACAATCTACCTTCTTGTGAACAACCTCCCCACATTTATAGCATGCATTAGAACCCCTCAAATATGGGCCTCCATGGCTTCTTCCACATTTAGGGCATACATCATTAGGAACAATTTTACCCACACCTTGAGTCCTAGAGAGGTCATTGGCAAATCCCCTATTAGTAGCATGAGGAGGCCGTTGGCCTTAAAGAAACTTAGCACCCTTTTGGAATTTACCCTCAAATCGGGCCCTCTTGGCCTTATAGCCCCTTTTCTTCCTCAATTTCTCCTCTTCCATTTGGTTGGCATATGTTATCAACTGATATAAGTCCATGTCACTAATAAGAAAGGTGGACCGGCATTCTTCACTTACCAAGTCGAAGACCCCCATCACAAATTTATTCATCCTCGATCTTGGATCGGCCACCAAGTGAGGGACATACTCTAAAAGTTGAGTAAATATGAGAGCATACTCTCTCACACTCATAACATCTTGTTTCAAGTTAATAAACTCTACCAACTTTGCTTTCCTAAGATCAAGAGGGAAGAACCGGTTAAGGAAGGCCAATTTGAATTCCTCCCAAAGCACCACAAATCCATTACCCTTCTCACCCTTCCATTGTTCATTCCAAACTTTGGCCACCCCCTTGAATTGGTGCACTGCTAACTCCGCCTTTTCATTAGGCCCAACACCCATGATATTCAAAATTTTGTAGACCTCATCAATGAACTCTTGTGGATCTTCATCTACCTTCGACCCATGGATAACAGGAGGATTCTTCCTCATGAAGTCTCCTACCCTAACTCCCGAGGTAGTAGCATGTGGGGCTTGGGCCCCTTGTTGGACTTGGCTGGCTAACACTTCGGTAAGCATAGTAAGAGCATCCTGAAGCTCACCATTGGTAGGTTGCTCCTTGGGAGTTTGGGCCCATCTTCCTCTAGTGTTTAGCATGATCTAGCATAACAAAGAACAACCGTTAGAGGGGGAAATACTTACCATGACTCTATAGCACGACTTAGAACATGAAGAAAGGAAACATTTCCTAAAACGCCTCATAGCCTCCTATTAATACTGATAACATGCTTCACAACCATGACTAGGACTTTAATCGATATAGTGTTTTGGACTCCGAGGATCTATCAGCCTAGTACTCTGATACCAAGTTTGTCAAAACCCAAGCCTAGGGCCTAGACTTGACTTGACGAATGGAGAACCCGAAGGAACCACAATCAAGCCTCTCAACTTATCATTACACATCGTTGGTCGCGGAAGCATGTAAAAGACATAAACCAAGCATAAAGGGCAAAGGGGATAAGGGATAGCTTGCCAAAAATATCAACATCAACAGACAAGACGCCATGGCTCATATAATAAATACATAACTTGTCCGACAAACACCTCTAAATACATAGATAGAGCGGGGGCCAAGACAAAGTAACCGGGCTTACCCTCATAGTCAAACTAGAACACAAAATAGAATATCTCAATAAAAGGCAAGACGAAAGCATAAACCAAGGTCCCCGTAATGGAAGACTCATTGACAAGCTTGAAATAGCACCGACTAGCAACGTGGAGAAGGAGGATGGTCAACTTGGGCACTGGTTCATATATGGTGATATCATGTAGGTAATAGTATGTGTTAGTACATTTGAATGTACTAAGTATATGGGATGCAATGCGACAAGAGTTGAGCTTCATAATCAATATGCATAACAATAGACAATAGGCACAATATAAAAATATGACATGAATGATCAATGTGTAAGTAAACATGCTTAAGTAGCTCATGCTCATATAAAATATCATAAGTGTAGAAGAGACCAAGCTAGTTATTCAAGGTATAAACCCGTTGGTTGTTGTACGGTACAAACCCCTCACATGGTTGATGATAATCACACCTTATCAACACGGTGATAAAGTATAAGCCCCTCACATAGTTGATGATAATCATACCTTATCAACATGGTGACGAAGTATATACCCCTCGTATGGTTGATGGGTATAAACCCCCAACATGGTTACCCGGGCTCTTGCCCCCCCTCTAGATCAGGTATGGTCTAATACAACACTTTATATAGAGTATATTATTTACATAAGCTCATTTCATCATTATAAGATCAATCAAATCATATCTCATACTCTGGACCTTCATTTCCTCAAGAAACCCTAGCCGGACATTTTATCAGACACTTAGGGGGTGTGAAATGGGGGTACAAGACCATGCAATTTGGAGAAGAAATCATGGAAGAAAATCTGTAGTTAAACCATCAATAAACACCATGCAACACCCCCAAGACAATCACATCAAAATCCCTCGCCAAATCCATTATTTGATCCAAGAATTAGAGCTCAAAATATGCTAAAACAATCATACTTTTATGATCTTAAATCACTGTTCAGTAAATTTCTCAATATACAAGACCCACATGTAAAATCAACTTTAAATTATGCAATATTAGTAAAAAGGAGGCTTAGACACCATGGGTAGAAGGACCCAATGGTTCAACATCACATACCTTAGATTTGGAGAAGTTCTGGGTGAAGATTGAAGATGGAGGCTTGAAGCTTGAAGACAATCCTTAGTTCTGGATGACGGTTTTGAGTCTTGAATTTTGGAGTGAAAATATGACTAAGTGTTTTGGGGAGTATTGGGAAATGTTTAGGATGATATAAGGGTGAAATTTGGCTAAGTGTAGATAAAAACACGCTTGGAAAAACTTGGGCCAACCACTTAGAATAATTGGACCACATAAGAAAAACACTACTACGAAAATACACCTATCCGCATCGCAGAGAGGACGCGGAGAAGGAATTACACATGAGCGCGCCCTTGGCGCATCGTGCCAGGGGCGCGAATTGCTCTCTTGAAATTGTCACCAAAAAATTGTAATTGCTAATTTTTCACTCTTAAATCAAGGTTAGATACTTTTTCACCTAATTTTGATCCTATGATCACAAATATGAAGTTAGATTTTTGAAATAATGAACGAATTTTGAGATACATCGAAATTAAAATTCCAGGCATTTCAAGGCACATTTTTGGGTACTTTTTGGGGTCGTTTCAATTTATATGCTTCTGCGACCAATGATATAAAATGACAAGTCAATAGGACTGTTTGGAGTTCCTTCGAGTTCCTATTCGCCATGTTACATCTAGACCCTAGGCTTGGGTCGTGGCATCGATGATCCTCCATGTGGCTTGTTCGGTGCTTTGGATGATAAGCTATGGTGAGTCCTCAAGTTCGTGGTCACTTGCTATGCTACTCTTACTATTTGATGTCTCCTTATGTTGAACACTTGATGTTATTAGGGTGAGCAAGGAAAGTGTTTTGGCCCCCACTCCTATCTATTTTAGAGGTGTTGTTGGAACAATTGATGAATTATGCTTTGAGCTCTGACTCTTTTATTCTTTATAAATATCATGATTTTTCCTTAGCCCCATTTCCCTTACTTATATCTCTTGTTGTTGTTCATTTTTGCTTCCGCAACTAAGGATGTGTGAATGATATGCTAAGAGGCTTATTTTGGGATCCCTTCAGGTTCCCATTCGCCATATCACGTCTAGGCCCTAGGCTTAGGTCTTGAAAAGTTTGGTATTACAACACTAGGTTGTTAATGGTCTTCGAAATCCAACACATCACATCGATTAGAGTCCTGTTCATGGTTGTGTAGTGCACCACAACTATGAATGAAGAGGCTATGAGGTGTTTTAGAAAATGTTCCCCTTCTTCATGATCTATGTCATGCTATAGAAGTTAAGGGAAGGCTTTTCCTCTAACGAATGTTCTTTGATATTTTAGATCATGCCTATTCCAAAAGGAAGACTAAGGAGAGTCCATTCACCCGAGGAGCAACTAGCACCTCCAGCTCTTCAAGCTCCTCAAGATGGGGGAGTGGCTCGTGATGAGTTCCGAGATGCTATAACTATGCTGGCAAATGCTATGACCAATTAAATCATGCTCCTACTCTGGCCTCAAGGGTGAGGGATTTTACTAGGATGAATCCATTGGAGTTTTATGGTTCCAAGGTGGATGAGGATCCCAAAGAATTCGTTGATGAGGTACATAAGGTGTTGCCTATCATGGGGATTAATTCAGAGGAAAAGGCGGAGTTGGCAGCCTACCAACTAAAACCGGTGGCTCAAATATGGTTCACTAAATGGAAGATGAAGAAGAAGAATGATAACGTTATCCTTTGGGAAGAGTTCAAAGTGGCATTTCTCAACCGGTTCTTCCCTATTGAGCTAGGAGGCGAAGATGATGGAATTTATGAATCTAAAGCAAGGGTCTATGAGTGCGAGGGAGTATACCCTCGAGTTCAACCAACTCTCCAAGTATGCCCCACAATTTGTTTCCGAGCTAAGGTCAAGGATGAATAAATTCATGTCAGGTGTATCCAACTTGGTTAATGAGGAGTGTCGTACTACCATGTTAATAGGTGATATGGATTTGTCCCGCATCATGACATATGCCGAACAACTAGAGGGTGAAAAGCACAGGAAAAGAAGAAGTGAAATGAAATGTAATTTTTGGCAAAAATGAAATTTCCTTACGAGTCCTCTAAAATTTGGGTTATACCTGTTTCCCACTCATAGATAGGACATAAGATATTATGTGAGGCTTGAGTAGAGTGAAAAAGGTACGAGTATCGCTTCTTCATGTCTGCTTTCGGCTTCCTATGTGGCACTTTCAATTTATTGATTCCTCCAAAGGATCTTGATAGATGTTATATCTTTGTTCCCCAACTTTTACTTGTCTATCCAATATCTCACCTGGGGACCTCCTCATAAGTCAAATTATCCTCCACAATACTGACAACCTACATGGGCACTATGACACTTGGGTCACCAACAAATCTCCTCGACATAGACATATGGAAGTCTGGATGAACAATATTCATAATCATAGGCAACTCCAATTCATATGCAACCTTACCAAATCTCCTTGAAATTCTATAAGGCCCTATAAACCTTGGGCTCTATTTAACTTTCTTTCCAAATCGGACCATACCCTTCATAGGTGAGACCTTCAAGTAAACCCAATCACCAATCTTAAACTCAAGTTCTCCCCTTCTCATATCGGAATATAACTTTTTGCCTACTTTGATCCTTCTCAAATCTCTCCCTTGTCAACCTCATCTCCTCCAAAATCTCCATAACCAAATTTGGTACTAACAAAGCCATCACACTAACCTCACCAAGCTACTTTCCCATAGCCTCTATCCATACCCATGGAATCGAGAAGAATAGAATAGGATAATCATGAGCCTCCTTCAAAATCAACTCCCTCAAGTCATAAACATTAGGCACACACAACCTACCTTGGTACCTAAGGGTACGCCTAAGGTTACTATCTCCCCCTTGGGAGAAAAACCGTCTCACTGCCATCCTATACCAAGGCCTCCAACTCTAACAAAGTAGGATAACAGTCTTGTTTGGAATTGGATTCCTCAATCAAAGAAGATTTGGAAACATCAACCACCACTATAACACCATTTTCAACTTCATTCAACCTATTTCCTAAACTAGGCAACCAGTGCACTTCTCTAACCATCTCTTGTTACCTAACAAACCTCACTTTTCATACTTAGCGAACAACTTCTCATCACTCAAAATTCGCAACACTACCCTTAAATGATTCACATGCTCTCCTTCACTATTGGAATAAATCAAGATACTATCAATAAAATCACTACAAACATATCAAGGTAGGGTTATAAAGACCCTTTTTATGAGATCCACACATATAATCGTGCATTAGCCAAGCCAAAAGACATTATCACAATTTCAAAATATCAGGAAGGACATCAAGAACTCATTGACCATCGAAATCGACTCTATAAGAATGAATTTAGATCCAACCTCCCTAAGCCTTACGAGATTGTAATGCAACCCTTGTAGATCAATTTGGGCCTTAAGCGAAGTTACTATCACTTTTCAACCTGCACTCACGTATGGATTCATCAGGGAATTAGAATCTAAATTTATGGGCTATACAATCAATCGAAGCATGATATGTATGTAACTAATCGACCCCAAGGGAAATTATCAAATTCGACCATGCCAAATTCAAAAAAATCACAATAGGGAAATGGTACAACCTATAGATTTTTCTAGCAAGAATAGACTCACCAATGGGGTTATAAGGTTCACATAATAATTCAGGACACACACAAAGCTTTTTGGCATCAAAAGGAGTAATGACAAAAAGAGTGGCACCCAGATCTATTAATGCATACATATCATACGCAAAAACCTTTAACATACCTGTGAAGCACCTTGGCAAGTCTAGTGACCCCTAGAGGGGTATAGTTGAGTATGTCAATGGTCATCCTCGTTATCCTTATTAATCCTCAGACAAAGTCTCGACTCATGACCCTTTGCACCACACTCAAAACATGCACTCGAACCGGCTAAACAATCTCTCGGATGACACTTTCCACACTTGTGGCATGGAGGAGAAGTTTGAAACCCAACACCCTTGCTTTTTCGTTGAGCATATGGACACTCAATAATCATGTGGCCTATCTTTCCACACCAAAAGTATGCACCCATGTTCCTCCAACATGTGCCACTATGATTTCTCCCACATTTGGGCACCTAGGCCGAGTCACTCTACCATTGTAACCTTCACGTTGAACCATTCTTCTTCCTTCCTTTGAGGCCACAGGGCAATCTCTCATCTTATGACCAACACTACCATACTTGAAATAACTCTTAGTACCTACTAAATGTCATGCCCCAAAGCCCTATTAGGGCGGACTGGCACCCGTCACCGATAAGGCTCAAGAGAACCAACCTATACCTATGCGCTTTCTATACATATTATAAGGGGTTTCTATGTTTGACATGCCTTTAATAAGATAAACACTGATAACAAGCCAAAAGGAAATGCATATGACTAGGCCATTGGGGCCATGGTATTTAAAGTACGAGACATGACCACAATTTACTTTACATAGTCTACAAAGCCTCTAGATAAGAGAAAAACATCTAATAAGGATCGGGGGCCTCAACTAACTGTACAATATACACATGTAAGTTCTAGACATACACAAAGCCCCGAAGCAACCTGGAGCTTAGTAACAGTAGCTGAATGTCCTGTATTCCTACTGGGGAGATCTACTAGCACCTGTACCTGCAGCATGAAATGTAGGACCCCCGTAAGGAACGTCAGTACGAGAATATGTATTGAGTATGTAAGGTAGGATATACTATATAAAAAGTAACAACTCAAATGAAACTGCACACTGGTGTAACACAAGAGACCACCTTTAGTTATACTGTGGGATCATGTACTTTATGTTCTTTATTTTACTTTACCTTGACTGTAAAATCTGTGCACAGCTATAAAACAAATGACCAACTGATCAGTGATGAAACTATATTGGGTACGTCAATGGTTAGGTTATACTTAACCCCTCAAGCTACCCCCATGATAGGATCGTCCTTGGCTAGGTGCTATCTCCACCCCTCGGGCTACCACCTATAAAAAACTCTATATTGTATCCTTCAATTACCTTTGAGATGTTTCTTTTGGTGGTCACAATATTGGAACTGTAGGATTGTATATGCAGCATATGACATGTAGATAATCATTTAAGATAATCTGATAATGAAAAATAGTACGTTACACAAATAATGAAATGCGTATGAAATGAAACAACTCATGAACTTTAGCTAGTAACAAGAACTCATGTAACTTGGTATACAAGCATGTATGCAGATTTGAAGGTGATTATGTATGGAATCATATGAACATGTAAAAGAGTGGAGACATGGTTTATAGTTGTGTCGGAGTTGGCAAATGCTTTTATGTACCAAGGAGAGATCTATGTTTCATGCCAAGTGATACGAAATCAAGTAACCTTACATACCTCATTGTATGACCTTGCTACTACCTCAAAATAACCTTCCCTTCTTCCAAATACTCATCTACAACATATTAAGGGATAAAACTAGCATTAGCATCCAATAGATCTTGGTAGTCCAATCACATAACAAAACAACACACGGACAGCAAGCGGGTTTTTATAAGCCCGAGCGTATTCTTCCAACCTCTACGTCTCTAATCGTACTTTCCAACACACATTCACACATACACATCATGAACAGCCTGTTTTAATGCCATAACAGCTTTACAACAGCCCACAAAGCATAACACATAGCAATTCTACACAATCTAAAAATGGGCAGCATAACGTTACCTCTATTCACTACATTTCAATGTCGACAACTCCAAACCTATTCCAACTTTAACCAAACTGTTCCAGCAACATTTACACATATAAACAGACCTAAAATAGTCTTATAACAGCACTTAAGAAGTCATGAAGGACGTGAGCTAATAGTCTTTATATACAATAGCCCGCAAGTTTCAATCAACATGACGCTTAAGATAACCCTATAAAATGCGCTCGTCAAATGAAACCAACATCAGGGCAGCAACTTTAGTATAATATCTATAACTCATACCATGTCAAAAACATCAATTTCCCTTCATAATACAGCCCACAAACCATAGAGAGATCACTAAAATAAAAGACAAGTATGCAGGAACTTTCTACATACATGTTGTCCAACAATTTCAGCAAGCATAGCTAGCATCTTTTTCTTGTTTTTCATAATGAAACTATACTAAATACACAACTATAATTACTTACCTTTGTCTTCAAGGTTTAGAGGCTCCTTAATAACCCTAGAAAAGTCGTTTGGCTGCTTCACAAAGTTGAGAAAAGTTGAGAGGAAATTTAGAGAACAAAATGATTTTTTTGTGAACTCAAGTGAACCTTAACTTGTGGAGCTGCTTTGGAGCCCTTTATAAAGAGATCTTATGCCTAACTTCTCTTGACTTTGTAACCATATTATTCCACACAATATCAAGTTGCTTATCCACTAGCTTGGCCCTCAAACTTGGGCCTTTTTGGAGCACCAACTTGATGGACTTGGGCTGTCTATTTTCAGCTTTCTTCTTCACTTGGGTTGGCCCAATTTGTTAAGTGTATTGTGATTTCTTTGGTCCCTTTTTGTTATACTTCTTAGGCTGACAATGTAACCCATTTATGATGCTAAAACATGGGCCAAAGTTACACCTTAACACGGACTTTATTCATAATCAAACTTAGACAAATTCGACGTCGCACCTCATCTCCGTTTAGCTAGCAAATTTGAGCTAAGCAAGTAGGTGACTCACTTGCTAGCTTCCTAAGTCCTACAAGCACCTCAATTCTCTCACTTCATTTAAGGCTGTAATCTTCTCAATTTGACATAAAACATGTATACACTCGACCCTCTTAAGCGTTAGATGCACATATAGCCCATTAACATGAGATTCAAACACTTTTGAAAATTGGCGCTAATTTGACCAAACCATTATCATGTTTCATTTGCATTATGCTAGTATTATAAGGTGTGGGGTGTTACACTAAATACCCCTCTTGATGCTTCTTTCCACACCATTGACAAACGATGAAATAGACCCTTTCCTTTTTGTACTTGGGCACCGATAGTCTTGACAAAGATGAAGCACCCTGAACTTAGGCTCTCTTAATCTTTCTCTTCCCCCTCTTATCATTTGCAATCTCGAGGGCATCCGCCCGTTGGTTGAGTTGAGCAGTCAACGCTTTGGCCAATAGGCATAAATCATTGTAAATCTCCACATTTGATAGGTCATTATCTTGTCCACCACCCTGAATAGCTTGAGACATATTTTGAAATGTAACGGTTGAGAATCAGGAATAAGCCTTAGAGGACTTAACTCCATTGCATGACATAGATCGTGAAGAAGTGAAACATTTTTCTAAAATGCCTCATAACCTCCTATTCATAGTTGTGGCGCGCTTCACAACCATGAATAAGACTCTAATCGACGTGATGTGTTAGATTTCGAGGACCACTAATAATCTAGTGCTCTGATACGAAGTTTATCACGACCCAAGCATAAGGCCCATATGTGACACAGTAAATGGGAAGCCCGAAGATAACCCAAACAAGCCCCTTAGCATATCGTGTACACATCCTTGGTTGTGAAAGCAAATTAAACTAATATAAGAGTCAATGTCATGACCTAAGCCTAGGGCCTAGATGTCACACAGTGAATAGGATTATGAAGGGGCCTAAACAAGCCTCTTAGCATATCAATCACACATCCTTGGTCGTGGAAGCAAAATAAACAACAGTAAGAGATAATAAAAAGGGAAGTGGGACTAATTGAAATTCTTTGATAATCATGAAAGAATATAGAGTCAAGCTTATAGCACAAATACATCATAAAATTCCAATAACATCTCTAAATATAGAATGGAGAGGGTTCCAAGACACTTTTTTAGCTCACCCTCATAATGTCAAAGGTTCAACATAAAGAACTCTTAGGAATAGATAGAGAAAGTAGATAGTATCCTCAAATTTGAGGACTCACCAAAGCTTATCTTCGTAGAATCTTACTAGTCACGTGGAGGATGATCAAGAGGAGCTCTGGTCCTTATATAGTGATATAATGTAGGCATAAAGTATGCATTATAGTACACTTGAATGTACTTAAGTATTTAGGATGCAATGCAACAAGACATAAGCCAATGTAGTCAAAATGCATAGAAATACACAATATATAAGTATAATCTCAATATGGCATGCATGATCAATGCTTGAAGTAAAACATACTTATATATCATTAAACTTGCATAGAACATAATACATATGTGGGAAGAAACCTTAATCGATGAAGAATAAAGACCAAGCGAGCTACAACTTGGAATCTCGATGATTACCCTCATCAGTAAAGAGGTGTCTACTTGCCAAGATAAACCATACTTCACCTTATGAGAGTTTGTCCCATTTTGGAGAGGTAAACCCCTTTACGGGAACCTATCCCATTTCGGGAAGGATTTCATGAAAATCTTCGCCTTACGGAAACCTGTCCCATTTTGGGAAGAATTACGAGAGAAAGTGCACCAAGTGGATCCACTAGTAAAGCAAGAGTAAATTATACTCCTATATTGGCACATAGTTTGAGGAAGAGAGCAAACCCTCCATCCATTAGTGCTAAGCCTAATCCCACAAAATAATCTAACTAACCATACTTTAGAAATTTGTAAGAAACATGGAAACATGACATGAGAAGCTCTAACACAACTTTGACCTCTAATGGTGAGACTAACTTTAAAACATAAGAATACATCATCACCAAACATTTCCTTTGCATAAACATGAAAGACCCACAAGAGGTAAAATCTTTGATAAAGGGCTTAATCCAACATTTAGAACATCATAGACATTTTCATGAATTCAACACATCTTTCGAAAGACAGAAATCATTATAAAGTAACTTGACTCATAAATCATGCAATAGATCATCAATAACTTTAAGAACACTTGAAAAGACATTTTACCAAACACTTGGTAGGTGTGCAATGCTAGTTTAAAATCATGCAATTCAAGAGTGAAATAATATGAGAAAACTCTATGTAAATCAACTTACCAACATATAGTAAAACCCTCATATAGATTACCTTAAAATTCATCATCAAATCTCCTAATTAATTATAGCTTTATATCTCAAAGCATACATATTCTCAATAGATAAAACTCATTCATAGTACAAACTTGAAATAGATAGTCATCTATAATAAATCTAAATTTCATAAAAACCCAACATAATTTATACTCATAATCCATAATAGAAGATACCCATAAATAATACAACATGAAAACATGCAATTCTCATAACATAGGAAGATTGAACTCCAAGTGCGAAAGGACTCGATGGATGAAACCCACATACCTTAAACTTGGGTTTTCTTAATGTAGACTTAAAGTAGAATTAAAGCTTGAATAGAGTTCTTGAGATCCGGAAATAAGCTTGAGATAGTTGAATTTGGATGAAATATTTGGTTAACTGTTGAAGAGGGTTTTGTGAGGGTCTTGAGTGATATAGAGTTGAAAAATAGCTAAGTATAGGTATTTTTATGCATAAGTGGGCATGGGTATAAGACCTCGATGTTTTGGGCCGAAATTGGAAAATCAAGGAAGTACAAACACTACTCCGCGATGGGTCCACATCGCAAAGGTGTCGTGGACTCACACTGTTTTCAAAAAATTTTGCAAAAATTATTTTTTTGCTGCGAGTCTCCAGAAATCGGGGTTATACACATTTCCTACTCAATTTTTTCCTCTAATAAAGAATATGAAGTTAGATTTTCGATATCGCACATGGATTTTGTGATATATTAAAATTATGATTATGGATATTTTTGAAGCACATTTTTGGGGCATTTTTAGGGTGTTTCACCGACATTCAACCTATTTCTATTCTCCCTTACTACATGACCAAAGCAGAGGGAAGGAGTTAAAGAAGCAATTAAGGGATTTGTTAGAGAAGGGTTTCATAAGGCCTTGTAAGTCACCTTGGGAAGCACTAGTGTTGTTTGTGAAGAAAAAGTATGGTTCTCTTAGAATGTGCATTGATTACTAACAACTTAATAGAGTCACCATAAAAACAAGTACCTTCTACCAATGATTGATGAACTTTTTGATCAACTTCGAGGGGCTAGTCACTTTTCTAAGATTGATCTTCTGTCTAAGTATCTCCAAGTGAATGTGAAAGAGTGTGACATTCCCAAGATGGCTTTCCTAACTAGGTATGGGAACTTTCAGTTTCTGGTTATATCCTTTGGGTTGACCAATACACAGGCTATATTTATGGATATTATGAATATGATCTTCAAAACCTACCTTGACTTGTTTGTGGTGGTTTTTATTGATGATATCTTGATCTATTCCCATAGTGAGGAGGAGCATGTAGATCACTTGAGGGTGGTATTGAAAATCTTTGGGGAGGAGAGGATGTAAGCAAAATATGAAAAATGTGAGTTTTGGTTGAAAGAGGTTTCTTTTCTAGGGCATGTGGTGTCGGATTATGGCATTAAGGTGGATCCTAAGAAGATAGAGGTGATTAGAAATTAGCCTAGACCTTTGACTCCATTAGACATTAGAATTTTCTTGGGTTTGGCCGGTTAGTACCGAAGGTTTATAAATGGCTTCTCTTCTATTACTTCTCCTATTACTAAATTGACACAAAAAAAGGTGAAATTTGTGTGGATCAGTGAGTATGAAAAGAGCTTCAAAATATTGAAAGATAAGCTTGTCTCCGCTCCCATCTCGTCTCTACTAGAAGGGTATGAAGGTTTGTTGTATATTGTTATACCTCAAGAATTGGTTTGGGGTTTGTTTTGATGAAAAGTGGTAAGGTGATAGCATATGCCTCTGCACAACTTAAGGTGCATGAAAAGAATTATCCCACCCATGATCTTGAATTGGCGGTCGTGGTATTTTCTTTGAAAATTTGGCATCACTGCTTGTTGGGGTTTATGTTGATGTGTTCACTGATCATCAGAGTCTCAAATATGTATTCAACCAAAAAGATCTTAACTTTAGATAAAGAAGGTGGTTAGAGCTCCTCAAAGATTATGATATGAGTTTGCATCATCACCCCGAGAAAGCTAATGTTGTGGTCGATGCTATAAGTAGGGTGTCTATGGATAGACTAGCTCATGTTTATGATGGTGGCAAAGAGGTGGCTAGAGAGGTTCATTGATTGGCTAGATTAGGGGTTAGGTTGGATGACGTTAACAATGTTGGTGTAATGGTTTTTGATGGTTCTAAGTCTTCTTTGATTAAGGAGGTAAAGGCAAAACTAGATCTTGACCCCGCCTTGCTATAGTTGAAGGCCTTATTGAGAGATAGTAATGTGGAGGTTTTCTCCCAATGGGGTGATGGTTCTCTTAGGTACCAAGGTAGATTGTGTTTGCCAAATGTGAGTGATTTGAGACAATTTGATCTTGAAAGAGGCCCATAATTCATCCTATTCTATTCACCCCGATTCTACAAAGATTTATAGAGACTTGAGGAAAGTGTGTTTATGGGGTGGTATGAAGAGAGACATTGCCAAGTTCATATCCAGATATCACAATTCCAACAAGTGAAAGCCGAACATCAAAGGGCAGGTGGCCTAGCCCTAGATATAGAGATTCCTACTTGGAAGTAGGAAGAAATCAACATGGATTTTGTGGTTGGGTTGCCTAAGACCAAAAAACATTTTGATTCTATTTGGGTTGTTGTGGATAGAATGACAACGTCAGCTCACTTCCTACCGGTCAAAACTACTTATAGTGTCGAAGATTATGTTAAGTTGTATATATATGAGTTGGTTAGATTGCATGGCATGCCTTTGTCTATCATTTGGGATCATGGTCTTTAATTTACTTCACACTTTTGTAGGTCTTTCCAAAGTTGTTTTGATACCAAGGGAAAGCTTAGCAAGGCCTTTCACCCTCACACGGATGGCCAAGTTGAAAGAACTATCCAGACCCTTGAGGGTATACTTAGAGCTTATGTTTTAGAGTCTAAGGGTAGTTGGGATGAATATCTTCCACTCATTGAATTTGCTTACAAAAATCAATACCATGAAGCATTGGTATGGCTCCTTTTGAAGCTCTTTATGTTAGACACTGTTGATCCCCAGTTTGATGGATTGAATTGTGGGAGATGGCTTTGCTAGGTCCGAATTTGGTCATGGAAGCCTTGGGAAAGTGAGGTTGATTAGAGAGAGACTGAAAACAGGCCAAAGTAGATAAAAGTCCTACTCTGATGTAAGTAGAAGAGATTTTGAGTTAAAGGTTGGTGATTGGGTTTACTTGAAAGTCTCACCTATGAAGGGTGTGGTCCGATTTGGAAAGAAGGGGAAGTTGAGCCCAAGGTTTGTGGGTCCTTTTAGAGTGTTAAGAAGGATTGATAAGGTGGCCTATGAGTTGGAATTGCCCATTAATATGAATATGGTTTTATCTAGTCATCCATGTCTCCATGTTGAGGAAATGTGTGGGTGGCCCTATGCTATAGTGCCTTTGGATGTTTTGGCTTTTGTAGAAGATAATTTGACTTATGAGGAGGTCTCGATGGAGATTTTGAATAGACAAGTGAAGAGGTTGAGAAACAAAGATGTAGTTTCCGTCAAGGTCCTTTGGATGAATTAACAAGTTGAAAGTGCCACATGGGAAGCCGAGGGAGACATGAGAAAGCAATATCCATATCTCTTCCACTCTATTCAAGGCTAAGGTACTAATTTAATTTTTTTTATATGAATTCAAATCTTAAATTTCAACCCTTATGTCATTGCATTCATTCATGTTCATGTTGACAAATTTTATGGTGATTTTTGACATTCATGTTGAAATTTTTGAAATGATGCCTAAATGCATTGTTGCATTCATGTTGGGCTGAAATCTTCTTGATTACATCTCTTATGTACTTTTCTTTAACTTTCGGGGATGAATGTTCCCAAGGGAGAGATATTGAAATGTTCTAAAAATGCCCCAAAAATGTGCTTTAGAAATGTCCATAATCATAACTTCCATATATCTCAAAATCCGAGAATGATATCGAAAATCCAACTTCATATCCGTGATCAGGGTGAAAATTTTAGTAGGAGATAGGTATAACCCCGACTATAGAGCAATCGTAGCAAAAAATTATTTTTCAAAAAATTCTATTTCTAGTGGCGATCTGCACTCTAGCTGCAATGCGCCAGGGGCACAGATCAATGTTAATCATTCCTGGAGAATCTGTTTCGGCGCAAGGGCCTCAGAGTTATAGACCTATGCCCACATATGCATGAAAGAAAACACCTAAACTTAGCCATTCTTTCAACTTTATATCACTCAAGACCCTCTCTAACACATAACCAAATATTTCATCCAAATCCAAGTGGCTCAAGCATAATTTTGGATCTGAAGAACTCCATTCAAGCTTCAAGTCACCTTTAAGACTACATCAAGAAAACTCAAGAGTGAGCTATGTGGGTTTCATCCATTAGGTCCTTTCATCCATGGAGCCCAATATCCCTTTTTATGAAAAGTCCATGTTTCAAAGTTGTACCTTCTATGGTATCTTTTATTATGAATTTTCAGTACAAATTATTTTAGGATTTTATGAAATATTGATTGAATATGCATTTTTGTCTTTTTCAAGATTGTACTATGAATTGGTTTTGTCTATTGAAACTATGATGTGTTGAGCTATGAAACTATTATCTATTATGACATTTAATGATGGATTTAAAAGTATCTTACACGTGGGTTTTACTATGTGATGGTGGGTTTATTTACATCAAGTTTTCTCATATTATTTCACTATTGAATTACATAATTTTGATCTAGCATTACACACCCACCAAGTATGTGATAAAATATCTTGACAAGGATTCTCAAGTTGTTATCGTCTATTACATGGTTTATAAATCAAGTAACTTTATGATGATTAAGGGATTGTATGTATGTATTGAATTCATGAAAAGTATCTATAGTGTTGCAAGTTGACCACACCTTGTTGGGGGGTGACATGCCTGTTCTACCATGTTGAGGGGTAGATACCTTAACCACCTTGTTGGGGGGTGACATGCCCGTACTACCATGTTGAGGGGTAGATACCTTGCCCACCTTGTCAGGGGGTGACATCCCCGTACTACCATATTAACGGGTAGATACCTTGACCACCTCACTGAGGGGGTGACATGTCATTGATTCCAAGTAGTAGTTGCTCGGTTTATGATTATGGTCTGTTCCCACATCTAATCAATATTTGTAATTTATATGATTTTCAAACATGTTTAACTTCAAGCATTGTTCATGCATGTCATATTTATACTTATCTGTTGCTTGTGACTATACATTGACTATGTTGCCTTATATATGTTGTTGCATTGCATCCTACATACTCAGAACATTCAAACATACTTACATATATTCTATAACTATATGATGTTACCATGTAGGAATCGGAGCACCTCTCGATCATCCTCCACGTGGTAAATTCGGTGCTTTGGAAGATAAGCTTTGGTGAGTCCTCAAGTCCGGGGACGCTAGCTATGCTATTCTTACTATTTGATGTCTCCTTGTGTTGAACACTTGATAGTATGAGGGTGAGCCCGAAAAATGTCTTGACCTTTTCTCTGATCTATGTTAGAATTGTTATTGGAGCAACTGATGTATTGTGCTTTGCGCTCTGACTCTTTTATTCTTTATAAATATCATGACTTTCCCTTAGTCCTATTTCCCTTACTTATATCTCTTGTTGGTGTTCATTTTGCTTCCGCGACCAAGGATGTTCAAATGATAAGCTAAGAGGCTTGTTTGGGCACCTTCATGTTCCCATTGGCCGTGTCATGTCTATGCCTTAGGCTTGGGTCGTGACATTGACACTTATGTTAGTTTAATTTGCTTTCACAACTAAAGATGTGTACATGATATGCCAAGGGGCTTGTTTGGGTTGTTTTTCGGCTTCCCATTCATTATGTCACGTCTGGGCTCTAGGCTTGGGTCGTGACAAACTTCATATCAGAGAACTTGGTTGTTAGATGTCCTCGAAATCTACCACATCACACCGATTAGAGTCTTATTCATTTTTGTGAAGCATGCCACAACTATGAATGGGAGACTATGAGGCATGTTAGAAAAAGTTTCATTTATTCATAATCTCTGTCATGCAATAGAGTTTAAGTACTTTAAGACTTATTCCTAATTCTTAACCTTTATGTTTCAGAAAATGTCTCAAGCTATTCAGACTGGTAGACAAGATGATGACCTATCATATGCGAAGACTCGCAATGCTTTATGCCTATTGTCCAAAGTGTTGACCGCTCAACTCAACAAACAGGCAGGTGCCCTCGAGATTGCAAATGATAACAGGGGGAAGAGAAAGATCAAGAGAGCCCAACTTTAGGGTGCTTCATCTTCGTCAAGACCATCAGTACCCAAGAACAAAAAGGAAAGGGTCTATTTCGTCATTTGTCAAGGGTGTGGCAAGAAGCTCCAAGGGGAGTGTTTAGTGGGCACTAAGAGTTATTTCAAGTGTGGGAATGAGATGAGAGATTGCTCGGTGGCCTCAAAGGAAGGAAGAAGAAGGGTTCAATGTGAAGGTGGCAATGGTGGAGTGACTCGACTTAGGTTCCCAAAATGTAGGAGAAATCATGGTGGCATATGTTGGAGGAACATAGGTGCGTGCTTTTTGGTGTGGCAAGATGGGCCCCAAGATTATTGACTATCCATATGCTCAAAGGAAAGGCAAGTGTTGGTGTTCAAGCTTCTCCTCCATGACACAAGTGTGGAAAGTATCATTTGGGAGATTGTTTGGCTGATTCGAGTGCATGTTTTGCGTATGGCGCAAAGGGTCATGAGTCGAGACTTTCTCCGAGGGTTACTAAAGATTATGAGGATAACCGTTGATGTACTCAACCATACCACTCTAGGGGTCACTAGACTTTCCAAGGTGCTTCACAGGTATGTTAAAGCTTTTTGAGTATGATGTGTCTGCATTGATAGATCCAGGTGTAACTTTTTCTATCATTACTCCTTTTTGTTGCCAAAAAGCTTCATGTGTGTCCTGAATTGTTATGTGAACCTTCATGTGTTTACCCCATTTATGAGTCTATTGTTGCAAAGAAAGTCTATAGGGTTTGTTCCATTTCCCTATTGCATAAAGTCTTATCTTGTGATTTTGTTGAATTTGGCATGGTAGGATTTGATAATTTCCTTTGGGATGCATTAGTTACATGAATATCATGCTTCCGTTGATTGTAGAGCCTATAAATTTAGATTCAAATTCCCTTAAGGAATACGTACTTGAGTGGGAGGTCGTAAAGTGATAGTAAAGGGTACGTTCATTTCTTCTCTTAAGGCCTAAACTGATCTACATGGGTTGCATTACAATCTTGTAAGGGTTAGGGAGGTTGGATCCAAAGTCATTTTTATTGAGTCGATTTTAGTGGTCAATGAGTTCTTGATGTCCTTCTCGATATTTTAAAAATGTGGTAATGTCTTTTGGCTTGGCTAATGCACCGACTATATGTGTGGATCTCATAAAAAGGGTCTTTAAAACCCTACCTTGATATTTTTGTGGTGGTTTAAATTGATGGTATCTTGATTTGTTCCAAGAGTGAAGGAGAGCATGTGAATCATTTAAGGGTAGGGTTACGAATTTTGAGGGATGAGAAGTCGTTCTCTAAGTTGTAGAAGTGAGGTTTGTTGGGTAACAAAAGGTGGATACATAAGCGCACTGGTTGGCTGGTTTGGGAATTAGGTTGAATGAAGTTTAAAAGGTGTTGTAGTGGTGGTTGATGGTTCCAAATCTTCTTTAATTAAGGAAGCCAAGTCTAAACAACACTATTATCCCGCTTTGTTAGAGTTGGAGGCCTTGGTAAAGGATGGCAGTGAGAGGGGTTTTCTCCCAAGGGGGAGATGGTATCCTTAGGTACCAAGGTAGGTTGTGTGTGCCTAATGTTGATGACTTGAGGGAGTTGATTTTGAAGGAGGCTCATGATTCATCCTATTCTATTCTTCCCGATTCCATGGGTATGAATAGAGACTATGGGAAAGTAGCTTGGTGAGGTTAGTGTGATGGCTTTGTTAGTACCAAATTAGGCTATGGAGGTTTTGGAGGAGATGAGGTTGATAAGGGAGAGATTTTAGAAGGCTCAAAGTAGGCAAAAAGTTATATTCCGATATGAGAAGGGGAGAACTTGAGTTTAAGATTGGTGATTGGGTTCACTTGAAGGTCTCATCTATGAAGGGTATGGTCCGGTTTGGAATGAAAGGTAAATAGAGCCCAAGGTTTATAGGGCCTTATAGAATTTCAAGGAGATTTGTTAAGGTTGCATATGAACTGGAGTTGCCTATGGTTATGAATATGGTTCATCCGGACTTCCATATGTCTATTTCGAGGAGATTTGTTGCCGACCCAAGTGTCATCATGCCCATGTTGGTTGTCGGCATTGTGGAGGATAATTTGAGCTATGAGGGGGTCCCCAGATGAGATATTAGATAGACAAGTAAAAGTTGGGGACAAAGATATACATCCATCAAGATTCTTTGGAGGAATCAACAAATTGAAAGTGTCACTTAGGAAGCCGAAAATAGACATGAGGAAGCGATACTCGTACCTCTTTCATTCTATTCAAGCCTACCATAATAAATTATGTCCCATCTATGATTTCAAGTCTTTAATTTTAGCCCTTATGTCATTTTGCATGCATTCACGTTCATGGTAATAAGTTTATGATGATTTTTGACATTCATGTTGAGACTTTTGAAAATAATATTTAAATGCGTTTATTGCATCCATGTTAGGTTGAAATCTTCATGATTACTTCTCTTATGCACATTTCTTTGACATTAAGGGACGAATGTTCCCAAGGGGGAGATATTGAAATGCCCTAAAAATGTGCTTCAAAAATGCGAATAATTATAATTTCCATATATCGCAAAATCCATGCATGATATCAAAAATCTGACTTCGTATTCTTAATCAGGGGGCAAAATTAAATGGGCAATGGGTAAAACCCAGATTTTAAAAGATCCTAATGAAAAATATTTTTTGTAAAATTTTTCAAAAAACTGTAAGGGTTATGTGATGGCTCCGCGATACGCGCCCATCTCAGAGTAATTGTAGTACTCTCTAATTTTTTTGTTTCAGACTTATGGCATTGAGGCCATGGGCCCATGAACATTTACACTGAAATATCCCATATGTAGCTATTTTCAACTCCATATCACTAAAAAACCCTCATATAAAACCTCTTAACCATTTCATCAAGATTCCCATCAAAATTCAAGTGTCTCAAGCTTTAATTTCAGATCTCATGAACTCCATTCAAGCTTCAAGTCTCCTTTAAGTCTAAATCACGAAATCCCCAACTTTAGGTATGTGGGTTTCATCCATTGGGATCTTGCACCAATGGAGCACAATCTTCCTTTTTATGAAAATTGCATGTTTCAAGTTGTATTACTTATGGGTATCTCTAGTTACGAAATATGAGCACGATTTATGTTGGAGTTTTTATCAAGTATTGTTGATTACTCATGAATATCTATTTTAAGATTACACTATGAGTTGATCTTTGTTTTTCGAGACTATGAATGTTTTGAGCTATGAAACTATGATCTATTATGAGATTTGATGATGGATTTCAACATACCCTATATGAGGGTTTTACAATATGTTGGTAGGCTGATTTACATTAAGTTCTCTCATCTTATTTCACTCCCAAATTGCATGATTTTGAACTAGTGTCATGAACCCACCAAGTGTTTGATAAAATGTCAAGTCAAGAATTCACAAGTTTTTAATGGTCTATTGCATGATTTTGCGAGTCTCGGTTGTTAATGAGTTATTGAGTCCTTATGCTAAGGTTTTTTCTCATATGAATTTTAAGGCCTACTAGATGGGGTTATGAACTATGTTATATGCCTTACCCTCTAGTACAAGGCTGATTTCTACATGGAAGGGGTTATGAACAATGTTGAATGCCTCACCCTCTGTACGAATCAATACTACATATATCTTATACTCACATGAAAGGGTTATGAACTATGTGGTATGCATCACCCTCATGTGCGATTCAATATTACATACTATCTCATGCTTACATGTAGGACTTATGACCTATGCTATTTCTCCACCCTCATGTACTACCTATTACCTACTAGAAGGGGTTATGACCTATGCTATATCCCTCACCATCTAGTACAAGGTATTTGAATGATCTAATCATGTCACTTTATTGTGTTAAACAAATTATGCAAGAATGATTATTCTCAAACATGTTCCATCCTATTATTTGATTATGCATAACATATTTAGCTTATGTCCATTGATCATGATTATGCATCTTAATATTATAGCTTACGATATTTGTTGCATTGCATCCCACATACTTAGTACATTCAAACATACTAACGCATACTTTATGCCTACATGATATCACCATGTAGGGACCGAAGCTTCATTTGATTATCCTTCTCCTCCACATGGCTAGATTGGTTCTTGTGTAGAAAGCTAGTTGGTGAGTCCTCAATTCGATGGCGATATCTATTCTCATTCATACTTTATAGAGACTTTCTCTTATATTGAATACTTATTAAATGAGGGTGAGACTAGAAAGTGTCTTGGCCCCTGCTCCATTCTATGTAGAGGTTTCGTTGGATATTATGTCATGGTTTGTCTATGATTTTTGAGCTTGACTCTTCTTACGCTATCATTATTATGAATGATTTCCCTTAGTCCCTTTTCCTTTTTCATTTATTTGACTCTTTTGTATATTTAATTTGCTTCTGCAACTAAGGATGTGTACATGATATACTAAGAGGCTTGTTTGGGTTGTCTTCGAGCATCTTGTTGGCCATATCACGTCTAGGCCCTAGGCTTGGGTCGTGACAAGCGATTATGTGAACACTTATAAGCAACCATAAAGGGATGTCTTCAACTCGGGATTGAGACATGGTTCTACCAACTAATTTTTATTTCACTAATGTAATTTTTCATTATCCAATCTATTAGGATTTTATTGTAACGACCCCAAAAAGTGCCTGAAAATGTGCCCCGAAAAGCTTGAAATTTTAATTTCCATATATCTAAAAATTCATTCGTGATATCAAGATGACTTCATATTCTTGTTCAGACATCAAAATTAGGGGACAAGGGTCTAACCCTGATTATAAAGCAATCGAATCATAATTTCAGTTATCCAAAATTATGATTTCCAGAATCGATCCGCGATAAGAATGCGACGCACAGATAATGTGGACCAGTGTAAATTTGTCCTTTGCGATATGTACGCATAGCGCACCAGACATGGACCTGTGTATTTTGTTGCCAGTGATTTTTATCTCGATTCAAGGCTTTTGGGTCATGGGCCTAAGTGTTCCTAAACATACTTTTACCTATACCTAGCCTTATTTCACTTTCATATCATCCCAAACATTCCCCAATACTCACTCAAACACTTACACTAATATTTCTTTCAAGATTCAAGTGCCAAAACCCTCATCTAGATCTAAGGAATTTCTTCAAGCTTTAAGTCTCCATTAAAGTCTTCTTTAAGAAATTCTTCAAGGTCAAGGTATGTGGTGTTAAACCATTGGGTTGTTTCACCCATAGTGCCTAAGCCTCCTTTTTACTAATATTGCATGATTCAAAGTTGATTTTATATGTGGGTCTTGTATATTGAGAAACTTACTACATAATGATTTTAGTTCATGAAAGTATGGTTATTTTAGCATAATTTGAGCTCTAAATCTTAGGTCTAATGTTGGATTTGATGAGGGATTTTGATATCAATGTCTTGCTGGTGTTGCAAGGTGTTGAATGATGGTTTTATAATAGATTTACTTGCATGATTTTATCTCTAAATTGCGTGGTCTTTTACCCCTATTACACACTCCCCAAGTGTTTGATAAAATGTTCGGCTAGGGTTTCTTGTGGAAATGAAGGTCCAAAGCATGAGATATGACATGATTGACTGATTGATGATGAAAGGGAACTTATGTACATGATAAACCTTATGTAAAGTGTTGTAATAGAACATACTTAACCGAGGTGGGGGCTTGTACTCATCAACTGAGGTGGGGGTTCATACTCATCAACCGAGGTGGGGGTTCAAACCATGTGAGGGGTTTGTACTTCTCCACCTAGGATGATAGGGTGTGACTATCATAAACCATGTGAGGGGTTTGTACCACATCACCTAGGATGATGGGATGCCACCATAATCAACCAACAAAGGTTGGAAACCTAGCTTTGTCTATTCTTCACTAATGATATCCTATATGAGCATAGTTACTTAAGCATGTTTTACTTATGCATTGATCATATATGCCATATTGTTATATTATGCCTATTACCTATTGTTATGCATTTTGATTATGATCCCTATATCTTGTTGCATTGCATCCTACATATTTAGTACATTCAAACATACTATTGCATACTCTTGCCTACATGATATCACCATCTAGGAATCGGAGCCCAAGTTGACCATCCTTATCCATGTGGCTAGTGCGGTGCTATTCAATCTAGAGGGTGAGTCCTCTATTTCGTGACCTTAGTCTTTGATTCTCTTACTTTTTATTGAGACACTCTACTTTACATCCTATTTTGACTATGAGGGTAAGACCGATTACTTTGTCTTGGCCCCAATCTATCCATGTATTTAGACGTGTTTGTTGGACAAGTTATGTATCTATGGTTTAAGGTATAACTCCTTGTCCCTTATTTATGTTGGTTTGCAAGCTATCTCTTATACCGTTTGCCTCTTAATCATATTTTATGCCTTTTACATGCTTCTGTGATCGATGATGCGTAATGATAAGTTGAGAGGCTTGATTGGGGTTCCTTCGGATTCACCATTTGCCGTGTCACGTCTAGGCGCTAGGCTTGGGTCATGAGAAACTATGTATCAGAGCACTAGGTTGATAGATCCTCAGAGTCCAACACAATACATCGGTTAGAGTTTTATTTGTGGTTATGTTATGCACCACAACTATGAGTTAGAGGCTATGAGACATTTTAGGAAATGTTTCCCTTCTTCATGATCCATGTCGTGCGATGGAGTTAGGTTCCCTAGGGCTTATCGATAACCCCTAACTGCTATATTACAGGATATGTCTCAAGCTACTCAGAACGGTGCTATGATGAATGTGGAGATTTGTAAAGCTCCATGGGAAGTGGCCAAAGCGGCAACAAAATTAGCAACTCACCTCCGTCAACAAGTGGGTGCTCCCGTGACTTCTAGTGGTGAGAGGGGATGTATTGAGGCCAAGAGTCCCATAAGTTCCGTAGCTCCAAGGGGAGAGATAGAGGTGGTGGATTGCCCTATGCTAGGTGCCCCAGATATGGTGGTGCCATGATGGCCCATGCATGAGAGAGGTTGTTATGATTATAGGGAGATAGATCATAAGAAAATAGATTGTCCTCGGAAAAGCAATAAGATTAAGGAGGGTGATAAAGGGATGACTCATCTTAGATGTCCAAAATGTGGAAGGACTTATAGTGGTGCATGTTGGAGGAACACGGGTGTATGCTTTAGGTATGGTGAGATAGGCCATAGAATTCTGATTTGCCCATATGGTCGACCTTTGGATCAAGGTGGTCGTGTTGGTCAAGTGACTCGAGGAGGGGATGAGATGCTGATGCTATTACTGGTAAGTTAAAATTTCCTTGGCTTTGTTGTGCATGTATTGTTAGGCCTGGTGTGCCACTATTTCTTCTCTACTCTTTTGCTTGCTAGTGGGGCTTCTTGTTTGCCCAAGGTGTTGTGTGGATCTTTGGTGTATATTCTTTTGTTGGGTATATTGTTGCTAGGAGGTTCATAGGTGTTGATCCAGGTTTGTATTGCATTAGGTCTTTCTTTGTGGTTTGTTGGAGTGGCATGGTGGACTTGCATGTCATTGTAGGGATGGAATGGGTACATGCATGTAGTGTCTTCATGGATGTAGGACCCGTAGCACTAGATCCCTAATCTCTAATGAACCCATCTTGAAGTGGGAGGTTGTCAAGTGGTAGCAAAAGAGGTAGGTCCATTTCTTATCTTAGGGTATGATTAGGTCTCTAAGGGGTTGCATTTGTCATCTTGTAAGAAATGGAGGTGTAGAACCTAAGTTGTTTTGTTATTAAGTTGTTGGTGGTGGTAAATGAGGCCTTGAATATCCCTTTTCGATATTTCAAAATTGGGGTAGTCTCTTGTGGTTTGACTAGTGTGCCGGTTATGCCTACAAGTTTCATGAATAAGATCCTTTAGCCCCTACACTAATAGGCTTATGATGGTTTTGGTGATGATACGATGGTTTGTGTTCCCTAATGAGGTAGTGCATGTGAGTCTTTTGAGGGTAGTACTATAAGATTAAGGAAAAAGGTTGGGTTCTAGTAGGAGAGATGGTAATTTTTGAGGTAAGAGGTTTCCTTCCTAGGTTGTGTGTTGTCGAGTGATGGTATTAAGGTGGACCTTAGTAAGATGAAGGTGATTAGAGATTAGCATAGACCTTTGACTTCATCAAATATTAGGAGACTCTTAGATTTAGTGGGCTATTACCGGAGATTGTGAATAAGTCTCTAATATTCTTTCCCCTATGACTTACTTGACCCTATGTAAGGCCAATATGGTGACCGACATTTTGAGTGGGGTGATTTGATAGGCCCCGGAGTTTATATTTATTGTGTTATTCCTTAGACCAAGTAGGATTCGTGTGTATGTGGGTTGATCCTTGATTCCTTCCAATCAAGGAGACCCAAAATTATTTTCAGGAAAACCTACATGGATTTTGCTTACTTTAATTTGGGGTTTGAGTATTGTGATTCCTAAATATTCTATTGATGCATGGGTAGTATTTATTGGATGATTTTAATGTGATTTAAACTGTTATATGGGGATTTACTTTGAATTTATAAAGTTATAAGTATGCATCTTCCATTTTTGAAATAATTTATGCATGAGATTACACTATGGGTTTAAATATGGAATTAATTATGTTGTCACTTCAACTTCATGTTATAAATGTTGATTTTAAAGGGATTCTTAGTTACCTATATCATTTCCTCATTGTTCATAGCATATGCGTTCATATGCACACCGATTATTTTGAAGAAAAAATTATGTTATGGGTAAGCCCAATTTCGTTACATGGTATGATTTTGATAAAATGTTGGTTATGGCAATATTGTGTCACATATATATCTTTGATTTTGGCTCTTTGGGCATTTTGGGTGGTTGTACCATTTTGTATATGAATAGGTTATTCCTATGCATAAGTATTGTGACTATGAAATTATGATTTTGGCATTTGAGCCTAAGCATGAATTATTATAAATGGTAATATTATAAATGGTGTTTGGCTTTTAATCCCAATTGTGCATTGAAATGATTTGGAAAATGACTATTGCCTCTTTAAATGTATTTACATGCATCTTACAAGTATTCTTGTGGGATGACGGCTTAGCTTGATGGGTTGGATGTCTTGGGGTAATTTGGGCTACTTGCATAGCATGCTTCCAATTAGTGTAGAACCTATAAGGTTGTAATATGATGGTTAGGGATGGTCGATCTATTCGGTCAACTACAATGGGTCAGTCACTTCTCTAAGATTGATCTTTGGTGCGGATTATGTACCCGAGCATGGAGGAGGGTAGGTGATATCCCTAGGTGTCCTGTTGAATAAGGAATGATCATTCTGAATATTGGTGGAGTTGTTTGGTTGGCTCATGATCCAATAGTATTTGTGGGTTTCTTGAATTGGGTCTTAAAACCCTACCTTAGGAAGTTTGTGGTGTCTCTAGTGATGAGGTATTAAATCGTTTAGAGCTTGTGAATCTTTTGGGGGTGGTGTTGCAAGTCTTGGAGGATAAGAGGTTGTTTGCTAATTATGATAGTTGTGAGTTCAGGGTAACAAGAAGGTGGTTAGGACTCCTTAGGGATTATGAAATGAGTGTGCGTTATTTTTCCCAATAAGGCTAGTGTCTGGTTGGTGCTCTAAGTAGGGAGCCTATGGGTAGCTTAGCATATGTGGTTAATGGTGGCAAGGAGGTGACTAGTGGAGTTCACAGTTGGCTAGATTGAGAGTTAGGTTGGAGGAAGTTGAGAACGGTAGTGTAGTATCCTCGGTGGTTTCCAAATTCTCTTTAGTTGGAGAGGCCTAGTTTAAGCAAGGACTTGGTTTTGCCATACTAGAGTTGGAAGTTTTGGGTGAGAGAATGCTAAAGTGGAGGTTGTGTCCCAAGGGGGGAGATGATGGTTGTGGTACCAAGAGGGTTAGGTGTATTTAAGATTGACAGTTGAATTGAGGATTGTGAGTCCTTATGGAGTAAAGAGGGAGGTTGGTAAGGTTGCATAAGTTTGGGGATTTTCCTATAGATGCAGGTATGGTTCGTCCGGTTCTTCATTCTTCTAAGTGGATGGGATGTGTTGGTGACTTTCGTCCTATAGAACTCGTCAAGGATGTGGTGTTCATTAAGGCCCTCTTAGGACAATCATCAAGCTGAAGATGTCTCCATGAAAGCCAAAGCGGTCTTCTGGAAGCGATATTTGTACCTCATTCACTCTAATCAAGCCTAAGATAGCGACTAAGTCCTTCATGTGATTCCAGGGTCCTGTGTTTTAGCTCCTACGTCATTCATATGTAGTCATGTTTATGTTGGTAAGTATATGATGATTTTACACTTATATTGAGATTTTGAAAATGGTGTTTTAAAAGTAATGTTGCATTATTGTTGGGGCTGATTTGTTATAATCACTCTTGTCTTGTACATCTCTTTTACATTCGGGGACGAATGTTCCCCAGTGAGAGATATTGTATCAACCCTAAAAAGTGCCCGAAAATGTGCCCCGGAATGTCTAAAATTTTTATTTCCAAATATCTAAAAATTCATTTGTGATATTGAAAATCCGACTTCATATTCTTGTTCAGGGGGTCAAAATTAGGGCAAAAAAGGTCTAACCTTGATTTTAGAGCAATCGAATCACAATTTTAATTTTTTGATATTTTGATTTCCAGAACCAATCCGCGATAGGGCCGCGACGTGCCAGTGATTTTTATCTCGGTCTAAGGCTTTTGGGTCTTGGGCCTAATGTCCCGTGTTTTTACCTACACCAAGCCGTATGTCACCCTGATATCATCACAAACATTCCCCAATACTCGCTCAAAGACTTAGACTAATACTTCTCTCAAGATTCAAATCGCAAAACCCTCATCTGGATCTAAGGAATTCCTTCAAGCTTCAAGTCTCCATTAAACTCTTCTTCAGGAAATTCTTCAAGGTCAAGGTATGTGGCATTGAAACATAGGGTCCTTTAACCCATGGTGCCTAAGCCTCCTTTTTACTAATATCTCATGATTCAAAGTTGATTTCATATGTGGGTCTTGTATATTGAGAAATTTACTGCATAGTGATTTTAGTTCATGAAAGTCGGGTTGTTTTAGCATGTTCTGAGCTCTGAATCTTAGACCTAATGTTAGATTTGAATGAGGGGTTTCGATATGAATGTCTTTCTGGTTTTACAAGGTGTTGATAGATAGTTTTACAATAAATTTTCTTGCATGATTTCATCTCTAAATTGCATGGTCTTTTACCCTCATTATACACTCCCCAAATGTTTAATAAAATTTTCGGCTAGGGTTTCTTGTGAAAATGAAGGTCCAAAGCATAAGATATGATATGATTGACAATATGATGATGAAGGGAGCTTATGTACATGATAAATCTTATGTATAGTGTTTCTTTAGACCATAGTCAACCGAGGTGGGGGTTCGTACTCATCAACCGAGGTAGGGGTTCGTACTCATCAACCATGTGAGGGGTGTGTATCACACCACCTAGGTTGATGGGGTGCGACCATCATCAACCAACCAAGGTTGGAAACCTAGCTTGGTCTATTCTTCACTAATGATATTCTATATGAGCATGAGTTACTTAAGCATGTCTTACTTATACCTTGATCATACATGTCATATTGTTATGTTATGCCTATTACCTATTTTTATGCATTTTGATTATGATATCTGTCTCTTGTTGCATTGCATCCTACATACTTAGTACATTCAAATGTACTAATGCATACCCTTGCCTACATGATATAACATTGTAGAAAGCGGAGCCCAAGTTGACCATCCTCCTAGTGCAGTGCTATTCAAGCTAGATGGTGAGTCCTCTATTTCGGGGACCTTAGTCTTTGATTCTCTTGCTTTGTATTGAGACGCTCCACTTTACGTCCTATTTTTACTATGAGGGTGAGCCCAATTACTGTGTCTTGGCTCCCTCTCTATCTATGTACATAGAGGTATTTGGTTGACAAGTTATGTATCTATGGTATGAGGTATGAATCCTTGTCCCTTATTGATGTCGTTTTGCAAGATATCCCTTAGCCCCTTTGCCTCTTAAACTTATTTTATGCCTTTTACATGATTCCGCGATCGATGATACGTAATGATAAGTTGAGAGGCTTGATTGGGGTTCCTTCGGGTTCTCCATTCACTGTGTCACATCTAGGGCCTAGGCTTAGGTCATGAAATTTATCGACTCATTAAAAAAAGTCTCACCTCTTAATAGAATAAAATAATAAATCAAATCACATAGATCATAACAATTATATATCAAGATTAAGATTATAAGTACATGTGATGAAGTAGAATTTATTTATAAATATTTAGAACATAAATAAGTTTTTATGATTGGTTCATTCAATACATACAAAATGTACTATCACAAAAGTTGGAGTTTAACCGCTTCCGTAATCAAGATCTATATTCCACCTTGTGCTACGATCAACAAGATGTTTGTCCTACTTCATCTTTGATCATGAACATAAAATTTATAACTTATATGCACCGATAATTTTAATCTTCTGTGTATGAGTTAAAATGCTCCATACGTAAAACGTCTACTATATAACTAATGGACACACATATATGCACAATGATCTATTTATATAAAGACTTTATTATAGCAACATAAATAGTCTTTACAAAGAATTAAACTAAAAATACCATAATATAATTACATGGTTTGTATAACCCAACAATTTTCCACTTAGATTCATAACCATGCAACAACAGTTTTAACACCCATTTCTTCTACATATTTATCAAAAACCTTCTGAGGTAAGCCTTTTATAAATGGGTCTACCCAAATTGTTCTTCGAATCGATCTTCTAAACTCTCACATCACCCCTTTGAGTTATATCACGAATCAAGTGACATGTCCTCTGAATGTGTTTAATTCTTTTTATGGTCACGTAATTCCTTTGAGTTTGCAGCGCCACTAATATCATAATAGAGTCTGATTGGTGCTTTAACAGAAGGAACTCCTCCAAGCTTTTGTAGGAAGTTTTCGAACCAAATAACCTCCTTAGCAGGCAACCATATATTCAGCTTACGTGGGCCAATCAGCAACACATGATTGCTTGATCTCCTACATATCATGGCTCCACCTCCCAAAGTAAATACATATCCTAAGGTAGATTTTCTTGAATCTCTATCTGACTAGAAATCTTAATCTGTTACCCGATAGATACGAGATATACAAGATGAAAAAGAAACATGTAATCCCTAGTCCTTTTCAAGTACTTGATCATATGCTTGACAATTGTCCAATGTTCTGGCCTAAGATTAGACTAGAATTTGCTAACCCTGTCTACAACAAAGCAGATATCTGGTCTAGTATATAATATATCATATATAAGGCTCCCTAAATCAGAATCATAAGGATTTGCCTTCATTTTCTCTATCTCATCATTCATTTTAGGTGACTCATCCTTCAATAAAGTAATTCAATATCTAAAAGGAAGAAATCCCTTTTAGAAATTTTGCATGTTAAACCTTGCAAGAATAGTATCAATATAAAGTGCTTGAGACAAGCCTAATATCCTTTATTTATAATCTTGCATAAACTTGATCTCCAAGTAATGAGCCGCTTCTCCTAAGGTTT
The DNA here is from genome assembly GCA_025774065.1 of Solanum ossicruentum. Lineage (NCBI taxonomy): Eukaryota > Viridiplantae > Streptophyta > Magnoliopsida > Solanales > Solanaceae > Solanum > Solanum ossicruentum. Next base: position 11,226,587 of record JAOTQR010000002.1, read on the forward strand.
TCATATCAAATCGAGACAACAACATTTCTTAATCGAATTCAGCATGCTTACATTATTTCAAATGAGCAAAATGTTATCTACTATAGAATATAAAATGTTACTCTGTCTCTCTCCAACTTCTTATAAATGGACGATCCATTTTTAAGTTGATCAAAATCAAAAGTCTTAATCAACTTGTCAAAACAAATATTCCATGCCCTAGATGATTGTTTTAATCCATAAATAGATCTCTTAAGGTTACAAAACATGTGTTCATTATCACTATCTATTAAACTCTTTGGTTGTGCCATATAGATGCACTTATCAAAACTTCTATTTAGAAAAGCTGGCTTGGCATCCATTTGGCGAATATCATAATTGTAATGAGCAGCAATGGATAAGGGAATTCTAATAGATTTAAGCATAGCTATCGGTGAAAAAGATTCCTCATAATCAATTCTTCTTTTTGAGTACACACTTTCGAAACAAGAATAGCCTTATAAATTTTTACTTTTTCATCCACACCACTCTTTTTCTTGAAGAAACACTCACAACCAATAGGTTTAACACCCACAGGTGGTTCTACAAGATCCCAGATTTGATTAGAGTATAGACTCCATTTTAGATTTCATAGCAAAAATCCATATTTCAGTATCTTTATCATAAAGTGCTTCAGCGAAATTCAATGATTTTGTATTAGATTCTATCAAATGATTCTCCCAAGAGCATATGTGATGAGTCCAATCTAACAAGATATAATAAATGGCTATGATTACCCAAAAAAATACCAATAATGCCTACTTTACAATTTCTAGCACTTAAGGCAAGCAAACTAGCTACCCTGCTTGAATTCTAACAAATTCAATATGAATTCATACTAACCAACTCAGTTTAAGGAAGGGAAAGTCGTAGCCTACTTGTAGCCTGATCACACGTGCTCCAATTCACCATTCTGGAGTCGTTTCCTTCCGTACGACCTCTAAACGCTACCATGCTGTCAACAATAGACTCACAAACGTCATAATAGTCATTTTGGCAAAAAAGTTGCAAGAAAAGGAGATGGAGAAATTTTGGAGCCTAAAAAGAGAAATGTGGTACCCACATTCGAAACTTTGAAAATGGCCCCAAAAATTGATCCCAAGCAACATTCTCAACTCAACAGACAAAATGGAAACTAAGTAAATCAAAAAACAACACAAAATAGGCACACAACTAAAATCTCAAAATTAACTAAAAGTCAAGGAATGACAACAAGTATAAGGAGAAACTAATAAAAAATGAAGTTTCAAAATCCGAAACGAATCACTCCATGATGATGCTTGCAGTAAACCTCCCAAAATAGACTCAAGAATCTCTGGAATCGAACATCTACCCCTCAAGATATGACCACACAAGGTTACACAAAAATTCACTTCGAAAATGCATTGAAAAACAGCTACAAGCACAAAAATTACTTGAAACGAAGCCTTAAGTTTACTTTATGATGAAATTTTCTTAAATTGGGAGCTTTGGATTACTAGATTTGAGCTTAAAATAGTCAGAAATCACCCTTAGAAGATATCAATAATTTTTGAGTTCAAAAAAGAACTAAAAAGTATAACGACCCACGGGCATCGCTATAGCGACCCCTCCCCAAAAGGGCGGGAAGCTATAATAGCTCCGTTATAGCGAGCCAGGAGTCACTATAGCAATACCCTCTGCCATTACACAAGTGTCGCTATAGCAACGACCTGGTTTCTATAACAAGCCTAGAGATGCTGTAGCTACAGGACCGAATTGTCACCTTGAGATAGCTTATTTCCCTTAGTGACAAGACCGGATTATCAATTGAGATAGCTCATTTTCCCAACTCCTAAATCTCGATGGGGTACTAGAAATACATTCAAACTGCCGTACACGTGAACGATCTATGCTACTCAACTAAAAATGATGCTCCTGATTCAATAGCTCAGTCAAAATCGCCATATGAGGTCATTTCAACTAAATGTGGATCCTACTCCTATAACCATTTTAAGAAAATTTCTACAAAGGGCTCGGAACAAGCTTAGAAGCCTCAAGAACCAAATGAATGGTCTCCCTACAAAAAATTTCACATTTCAAAATTGACCGCGCTGTCAGAATTTTTATTTGGGTGCATTTTCCAAGAATGTTGACCAAAGTCAAACATTGGCCAATTCAAAAAGCTAAAATGCAAAACTCAGTATAAACCCACACTGAAAGCCTTAGTTCTCGACCTGACCATGCCTCTAGCCTAATTTGGCCATTCCGGAGCTAATGGAACTTTCAGAATTTACTTATGGGGGGCTATATACCAATGTTTTGTGCAAAAATTGATTTTTCAAGGTGTAAGGCCTTTCGAAATACAAAAAATGGTACAACTCCCTAACGAACAACCAGGAAACCATGCAACTAGTGCCAGAAGGTCATAATAACATAAGGCACTATAGGAATGCTCTAATGTTGAAAAATAATGTGGTCAAGGTAAAATGATAGAGAGGGTCACTACATTATTAGAAAGTCAAACTAGTAACTTTTACAGAAATTTCAAAGTGGATAATATCGAACAGAGAGAAACAGAGAGAGAGAGAAAGAGAGGTGAAAATACAAAAATACAAAGAGGAAAAGAGGTGAAAGAATATATATATATATATATATGTCACACCCTACCCTAAGGTCGTGACCAGTGCCCGATAGGGGCACCTAGACACATACTAAACCGAATTCCCTCATTTACATAACCTGGAAACCT
>JAOTQR010000002.1:11233167-11253612 GCA_025774065.1 Solanum ossicruentum
TTGATTATAAATTATGTTGGAGTTTTCATGAAATATGGATTGTTTATACATGTTTTGAGCTATGAATCTATGTTCTATGATGAGATTTAATGAAGGATTTTAATGTATCTTGCATGAGGGTATTACCAAGTGTTTGTGGGTTGATTTACATTAAATTTTCTCACATGAATTCACTTTTAAATTGCATGATTTTGAACTAGCATGACACACCTGCCAAGTGTTTGATAAAATATTTGATTTAAGGTTCTTGAGTTATTGATGATCTATTGCATGACCTATGATTTGAATGACTTTATGATGATAAAAGGAAGGCATATATGTATTGGTTTCATGAAAAGTATCTATAGTGTTGCAAGTGACCACACCCTGTTGAGGGGTGCTATGCCTCAATTCCCATGGATAGTAGGGTGTGACAACAATCAACCAAATTGAGGGGTTGATACCTCAATCACCATGGATGGTAGGGTATGACAACCATTAACCAAATTGAGGGGTTGATAGCTCAATCACCATGGATGGTAGGGTGTGACAACCATAAACCAATTGAGGGGTTGAAACCTTAATCACCATGGATGGTAGGGTGTGACAACCATCAACCAATTGAGGGGCTGATACCTCAGTCGCCTCTCCAAGGGGGTGGTATCCCTTTGTCACGACCCAAGCCTAGGTCCTAGACATGATACGATGAATGAGAAACTCGAAGGAATCCCAAACAAGTCTCTTAACTTGTCATTAGACATTGTTGGTCACGGAAGCATATAAGAGATATAAAAGAGCAAGAATAGGGGCAAAGGGCTAAGGGGAGAGCTTGCATAATATCATAATCAAGAGAAAAGAGTCAAAGCTCATTTCATAGATACATAGATGTCCAACAAACACCTCTAATACATAGATAAGAGCGGGGGCCAAGACAAAGAAACCAGGTTCATCGTTATAGTCAAAATAGAACATAAAGAAGAATGTCTAAATACACAACAAGAAGACATAGATTAAGATCCCCGAAATGGAGGACTCACCAACCAGCTTGAGTATCACTAAACTAGCCACATGGATGAGGATGATCAACTTGGGCTCCGGTTCCTACATGGTGATATCATGTGAGCAAGAATATACGTTAGTATGTTTAAATGTACTAAGTATGTACGATGCAATGCAACAAGAGATAGACATCATAATCAAAATGCATAGCATTACAATAGACAACATATAATAATATGACATGTATGCTCAATGCTAAAGTAAAACATGCTAAAATAACTCATGCTCATATAAGATATCATATGTGTAAAATAGACCAAGCTAGATTTCCAAATTACAAATCCCTTGGTAGGTTAGTGATCAAGAATGAAAAAATGTCTTTTTTACTGAAATCCTCTTTTTAACTTCGGTAGTGAAGTACTAGCCCTTCACTCGGTTGGTGATGATGCCACCCCATCACCTAGGTGGAGAAAGACAAAATCTTCACTCGGTTGATGAGTACAAACCCCCATCTCAGTTAGTGATGTTGCCACCCCATCATTAGGTGGTGAAGTACTAACCCCTCACTCGGTTGATGAGTACAAACCCCCACCTCGGTTATCCGGGTTCCTAGACCCCACGGATTAAGCATGGTCTAATGTAACACTTTATATTTGATTTATCATATACATAAGCTCATTTCATTATTATAAGATCAATCATATCACATCTCATGCTTTGGACCTTCAATTCCTCAAGAAACCGTAATTGGAAATCATTGACCTTGGTCATTAGACAACCCTTGGAATTGGAACTTGTGGCCTTGTTGGAAGCGACCACCCTTGGTGCCTTGGAAACCACCATCATACCGAGCCCTATTGGACTCTTCACTCCTTTTTCTAAGATTTTCCCCTTCATGTTGCTCAACATATATCATGAGCCAAGACAAGTCCATATCTCCTATGAGAATGATGGTGCGACACTCTTCATTGATCAAGTCAGACACTTCCGTCACGAACTTATGTATCCTTGCCCTAGGTTCAGCAACCAAGTGAGGAAAATACTTTGAGAGATTTTTGAATTATAGGGAATACACCCTAACACTCATCAAACCTTGCTTCATATTCATAAACTCTATCTTTTTTGCCTTCCTTAACTCTATGGGAAAGAAACGATTGAGGAAAACAGCCTTGAATTCTTCCTAAGTGATAGGCTCTCCATCCTTTCTCCCACCCTTCCATGGAAAAAACCATAATTGATCAAGGCCTTTTAGTTTATAGGTTGTTAGTTCTGCTTTCTCCTCTGAGTTAACCCCCATAATGTCAAAACTTTGTACACCTCATCGATGAACTCTTAGGGGTCTTCTTCAAATTTAGAGGCATAGAACTCTGGAGAATTCATCCTCATGAAATCCCCCACCCTTGAGCCTGGGGTAGGAGCATGAGGAGCTTGCATTCCTTGGTTGGTCACGACCCTTGCCAAGAATGTGACCACATTCTGATACTAGGCATCAGTGACCCCTTTCTCTTCTTGGGGTACTTGTGGAGCCGGAGGGGACGGTTCACCCTAGGGAGTGGGAGCTCTTGGAGCCTCTCATCTTTGAGGTATGATCTAGAAGACCATAAAACGTCTCATAGCCTCCGATTTATAGTTGAGGCATGCTTTACAACCATGAACAAGACTCAACTTGACGTGGTGTGTTGGATTTCCAAGGACTACTAACAAACCTAGTGCTTTGATACCATGTTTTTTCATAACCCAACCCTAGGGCCTAGGCATAATATGGAAAATAGAGAGCTTAGAGGAACCCCAAACAAGCCTTTTAAGCATGCATAACACATCTTTGGTTGTGGAAGAAAAAATTAAAGCAAGTAACACATAAATTCCAAGGGAAATAATACTTTGGACTCACACTATGAGGATGTTGCAGGGAAGAGGATTAGCAGGGATCACATGAAAATTAAAGTCTAAGGGGCGGGTAAGTATGAATCATGCTATGGGAGCAATTAGGGACTTCGGACTTTCCACTCTTCAATACAACAAGCTTTTAACACATAAAAGGGAATAAGCTACTATAGTAGTCTTTCATAATACATATCATTATAAGAGTCGGGCTGAATACATACATACCCAATTCTTCAACAACACCTATAATACGAATTGAACAATGGTCAAGACATCTCCCAGGCTCACTCTCAATAGATAGTATCCAAAAATATACAAGTCTAAATAATGCAAGAAAGTAAATGGCTATTGTCCCCAAAGTGGAGGACTAACCAAAAGTAATCTTGAATCGAATCGTTAGCCACATGGAGGAGGAGGATGGATAGGATCTCTAGTCCCTACATTATTAGATCATGTAGGAAAAAAGTGTGTGTTAGTACTTGGAATGAACTAAGTATATAGGATGCAATGTAACAAGAAATGTAAACGATAATTAAGCAATATGCATAATCACAATCAATAGGTATAAGCTCAATATGTCATGGATGATCAATGCCTTAGATAAAATATACAAAAGGAATCATCAAATCATATAACATATCATACATAGATGAGAAGGGACCATAATTGACATATAAGACCAAGTGAACTACTACTTGGAATTATTTTTCAGAAGTTTTTGCATAGTACATGGAAGACTCAGTAATTTGAGAGAGAAAATAGTGAGATTACATTGGAGAGTATTGAGAACACTTGTACTTTAATTGCATCTTTAATCTTATGATTCTCTTTGAAATTGGATTTATTTTTTCTTAATTCAATTGTGTAGGTGCTCCATTATGTTATTCCAATTCATAAGTCTTGCATCTACACAAAGTATGAATAGCTAAATCCATAAATAGGGTTGTAGGAACCATGAGAACTAACAAGGTAAATTTGGATAATTCACAATTCTTGAAATGTGTGCATGCGTATATTAATTAACTTTCTTCATTTTGCATATTTTTTTATAGTACCCAACATTAGAACCTGTCTACTGTTATTGACTAGACCAAGGTAGTAATGAATAGAAAAGGAGATTAATTAACAGGATTCGATTAATGTGTTCTCGTTTAATCAACCAAACTGGGCCACGAGGAGGTTGTACTAGGACTAATAGGTAAGGGGTAGTAATGCATACTACGGAGATAAGCCAAGTCATATCGTGGAATTCGCCTCTACCTTTGACCAAAAGGCTTAGTATACTTAACTTACCCTCCTGTATGCTACATACTAGAAAAGAATTAGGTTATATGGTGATACTAAGTTAGGGAATCATGGGGAATACAATGCCTTAGTTTCTCTCCATATTGATTTTACTCGTGTGTTAGTTAGTTTTACTTTTCCATTGATTATTGCAAACCCCCCTCCCCCTCCTTTGGGGAAGTAAGTTGGTTAATCACTCAAATTACAGCCATTGAATTCTCTTGAGTCTATGTATTCCCTGGGGTTTGATCCTAACCTTGGTTAGGTTCTATTTATTGATAATAATCGCTTTATCCTTAAGAAGGAGGTGCAACATGGGAGACATCAGTAGAAAAAGTATGTGTTAGTACATTTGAAGGTACTAAATATATAGGCGTGCAAATGCTTATGAACTCATTAACTTGCAATCAATGTTAGATGACAAGAGAACATATATAGGAAGGAGTGTATACAAGAAAGAATATAATATCAAAATTCCATGAAATCTATGATGCATGAATGCCAAAATACTTTATACATAGCAGGGTTCTGACCTCAACCGATATAAGACCAAGTGAGCTATAACTTGGAACACCATTATCTTCCCCACAACAGATAAAGAGGTGACCTACTTGTCAAAGGTAGATCCTTGTCTTAAACATCCCATAACAGGGCATAAACATGAACCTATGTAGGCAAATAGTTATGAGAAAGGAGACTTTATATAAGGTCCCTTTAGGTCAAGCCCCCACCTCGAATCCCATCTAGTGTTAAGTCAATATACCCCGAGAATACATATACATATATGGGCTTAAAAAAGAGGCATAAATCATTCAAATCATTTACATGTATACTTTGGCTTAAAGGCCTAACATACTTCATAATCATGCATACTTGAGCTAGAAAGCCAAATCATACTTCATGTCATACTTTCATACATAGGAATAGCTCCTAGCTCTTATACATAGTGGTTTAAACATCCATAATTGCTCAAAGAGCTATATCACAGACATTATGTGATCAGATGTCATGTCATAACCATACTTGTCTTGAAAACATAGTCATAATCATAATTGGATCTTAAATCATATCATAAACTTCATCAAAATCAATGTTCATGCATGCATATGCCATGTATGATGAGAGAATGGCATGGGTAATAGAGATTCATATTTCAAATAACTTTATAAGATGAAATCAAAGTAACTCCATGAAGAAATACACAATCAAAGCATACTTGAGATTACCCATGCCTAAATTCAACATTTAAAAGGGACATGCATATTCAAACCTTCATAATATCAATACAATTCAACATAATAGGCTTAAAACACTTTTAGAACACCAATCAAGTACAACTCATATCTCAATTGAATCAAATCAACACTAATTTAAAAGACCCATACTCAAAATAAGCTTGAAAATTTTAAATTAAGAAGTAAGAAGTTTTTGGGGTCTTTATGATTGAAAGGGATCATGAATCAGTCTCACATACCTTAGATAATCGGAAGAATTAAGAGGAATTTAATTTGAGAAGAAGACCCTCCTTGAATTCCCAAGTTGAGTCTTCAAGGTCACACTTGAAATGAGTTCCTAGAAGAGAGAAATTTCTAGAGTTTTAAGTGTAATGAATGAAATTGAATAAGGATGAAGGAGTATAGGTCTTTTCATGGGTTTTTAATAGGTTAGAAAGTCATAAACGACCCTTATCAGTAATCAAAATTATGAGAAAGCCATTAATGAATCGAGCACTAAAAAGTGCCCAGGGGTCTCGTGGCAGGGCACCATGACTTGTACAAGGGACCATGGACCATATAAGGTCTTTGTTAGGGGTCCTCTGACACTTAGAAATATTTTCAGACCAAGGACATCTCTACTGAAGGCTTCACAGTCCATAAAAAGGTTCACCGATTGTACATGGTGATTACAAATGACCTAGGTTCTGAGATGGTATTTTATACATAGAATAATATTTTGGGGAGAGGGCTTCATGAGACACCCCACCATTACTCGTGGTAGGTTGCACGAGACCTCACCATGGCTCATAGTGGGCTGTACAACTCGTATGGAGTATCCTGGTGGATCTCTTATCCAATTTCTTGGCTTGAAGGTTGGGTACCTTCTAAGAGCCCCTCCCAGGGCCAGTGGTAAGGACCACAGGTCGTGGGAGGTTCCATGGAGAACCACCAAGCCCAAAACTCCTTCTTAAGCCACACGAAGCCATACACAAGCACCCTGTGTGTCAAAACCTCTAAAACCTAATTTTAAGTATTTATAAGGTCTCACAAGGTTCGGGTCCTTAAATCTACGCATAGTACCATTCTTTTTCTTTACAAATAAAATAAGAGCACCCCAGGGAGATACAGCCGGACAAATAAACCCTCTTTCAACAAATCCTCCAATTTCTCCTTTAACTCCTTCAATTCAGTCGGAGTCATCCGATAAGGGGCAATAGATATGGGTTTAGTGTCTGGCTCTACATCAATCACAAAGTAAATATCACGATACGGTGGAATACAAGGTAAGTCAGTCGGGAACACATCCACAATCTCTCTAGCAATTCTGGTGGTCTCCAATGATGGTGGCTCCTTAGAACAGGAATGAACATGAGCAAAATATGTTAATCATCCCTTCTCCATCAATCGAAAGGCATTCATATAAGAAATAACACCCTTAAGATAGGAGCTAAGTGCTATAGTACACACATACTGAGATGATTCAAGGCAAGATAGTATCACAATCTTCACATGACAGTCAAGAATAGCATGATAAGGTGACAACTAATCCATGCCCATATCACATCAAAATCAACCATATATAACAATATCAAGTCACCAATAGCATCTCTCCCTATAAAAGTCATAATACAACCCCGATATACCTAATTCACAACTAAAGATTCGCCTACATAGATGGAAACACATATAGGCTCGGCAAGCGGCTCGTACATAATATCAATATCAAAAGAAAAATTGGCTGACATATAGGAATAAGTAGAGCCTGGACCAAATAGAACATGAAGTTGAATGATGGCACATGGAACTGTACCTGTGATAACCACATAAAAAGGTCTCTGCCTTGACTCTATTTGGGATAACATAGCAGACTTTACGGCCTCCACTAGCCTGTGGGCCTCCATGGGCTCCACCTCTCACTATATTAGGTTTTGGATCTTCTAAATCATTCCCTTAGGAGATCCAGACCCATTTTTCTGATCCTTCAAGAAATTTTCAGAAAGGGAATTATCTCAGTTTCATAGAGGCGCGGTAGTTAATATGTTAGAGGATCCTTACCAGCACAACCCCTTTTTCAATTAATATATGATAAGATGTCTTACAGGAACTCTACCCTTTTCGATTATTATTTATGCATGTACCATATGGGGACCTTACCTTTTTTGGTTAATCATGCACCAAGAAAATCACAAATCTATAGTGGAAACATAGGTAAGGGACAAGGTTATCCAACCAAGGTCCTCTTAATGCTAAGTCGATACCCCACAGAATACTCAAATCATATACATAATCATATCATACACGACTTTATAATTCATAGTAGTATAATAGGAGTAGCTCATAAAATAATCACATCAAAACAACAAAGAAGGGCTTTGTATCATTCATAATTTTCACAACATTCTCGTGGATTCATAGTATGCTTATTAGCCCTTAAGCATTCAAAACACTAGAATGTGCATATCTTGCCATAAGACTTTCATCAACATAAGAAGCTTGTCACATAACTTTAGTCAAAACATGATGTGTATATGCATATGAGCTTAAAACAATGAAAATCAAGAGTATAGGATATGAAGGAGGTAAAACAAAATCATTTGAAAAGCATTAAAAGTAACCAACAATTAACATAGTAAAATCCTTAACTTGAGAGTCATGAAATACATCTCAAAATTCATATTACTCATAATACCATATCATGCATAGCTTTAATAGTCATGAATCAACTCATAGGATAAACCCATGATAGGTTTTCATATGAAAACTAAACCAATACTTTACAAAACCCAACTTAAATAATGTTCATAATGAATAATAGGAAGGACCCATAAAGTATCAAACCTTGTAATCATGAAATCTTATCAAAAAGGAGAGTTGGGCTTTATGGATGGAAGAACCCATGAATGAAAGACCTGTATACCTTAAACTTTGAAATTACTTAATGGAAACTATAGGAGGCTTGAAGGATTCACTTGAATTCTTAAACTTTAACAAAAGATCTTGAAAGTATTGGAATTCATTGAGGAATTTTGGTGAGGATATGAGAGAATTTTGGGCGTGTTTGAGTGAGAATTACGGCTAAAATGGTTGAAATATTTAAGGAGTCCAATTTATAAGGGTGTCGGGTTATGACCCAACTACCCTCACTTGAAATTGGAAAAGTTCAGATAATTTTACATACAAAGGGAATAGGGGGACGACGTGTCTTGGATCCTGGATAGTATATTATCGCGCGAAGTTCAATTTTTCCCTCTTTTGGCTTAGGAATGGGTTTTGGCCATTTCTGTACTGTGGGGGAACAAGTAGGAGATGTGGATTGGTCGCTCATTCTTTGGGTTAAGTACAAGATCAACTGAAAAATTATTTTTCGATACGATTTTCCTAAAAATCAAAGGTGACCCTTCTTCTACACAATTTTGCCTCCTAGAAAAAGAATATGAAGTCAGATCCGCCAAATTACACATGGATTATATGATATTCAAGAAATACACCATAGGGACATTTGAGTCATGTGGGAGGTATTACAATATCTCCCCCTTGAGAGCATTCATCTCCGATGTGATGGAAACAAACTCAAGAAGAGTGATTAGCTGACTTTCGGCCCACATAAATGCATTTGTACAACGTAAAGATCATTTCCACAAAAAATCCCAAACTTATGTATCAAAAATCATCAAAGCTTGTCACTGTGGGTATGTACGCATGCAACATGACATAGAAGGACTAAATCACATGACTTGAAACCATAGATATGATTAGCTTGTTACCTTAGGCTTGAGAATAGTGGAAGAGATAAGAATAAAAATACTTCATGTCCGCTATGGCTTCCCATGTGGAAATTTTGACTTGTTGGTTCCTCCAAAGGAATTTGATAGATGCTACATCTTTGTTTCTCAACCTCTTCACTTGCCTATCCAATATCTCAATTGGAACTTCTTCACATGAAAAATTATCCTCAATACCAACAACCTCCAAAGGCACAAAGGAGTTTGGGTCACCTACAAACTTCCTCAACATAGACACATAAAATATCAGATGAACCATACTCATCTCCACAGGCAACTTCAACTCATACACAACCTTACCAATTTTCCTAAATATTCTATAGAGCCCTACATACCTTGGGCTCAAGTTTCCATTCTTTCCAAATTGAACTACACCCTTCATGGGTGAGACCTTTAAGTATACCCAATCATCAAAACTAAACTCAAGATTGTTTCTCCTCTCATCAGAGTAGGATTTGTGCCTACTTTGAGCCATCTTCAATTTTTCTCTTATCAACCTCACCTTCTCCAAAGCTTTCGTAACCAAATTTAGACCTAATAAATCTATTTCTCCCACTTTGAACCACCCAGCTGGTGATCTACAATGTCTACTATATAGAGCTTCAAAGGGAGCTACCCCGATGCTAGAGTGATAGCTATTGTTGTAGGCAAACTCAATAAGTGTAAAATTCTCATCCTAACTACCTTTAAATTCCAAAACACAAACCCTAAGCATATCCTTAGCAATTTGAATGGTTCTTTCAGGTTGGCCATTCGTTTGTGGGTGAAAGATCGTGCTAAGCTTAACTTTAGTACCAAGACCACTTTAGAAAGATCTCCAAAGTGTGAAGTAAATTGAGTATCACGATCTAAAGTAATAAACAGTGAAACCCTATGCAATCTAACCAACTCATGGATGTACTATTTGGCATAATCCTCGGCATCATAAGTCATTTTAACTAGTAGGAAGTGAGCCGATTTTGTAATTTTATCTACAATAACCTATATGGAATAAAAATACCTTTTAGCCTTAGGAAAAATAATCACAAAATTCATGTCAATCTCTTCCCACATTCAAGTAGGGATCTCAATATGTTGGGCTAGGCGACCTAGCCTTTGATGATCGATTTTGACTTACTGGCAATTGCGATATTTGGCTACAAACCTTGCAATATCTCTTTTCATACCATCCCACTAATCCACTTCTCTCAAATATCTATACATCTTTATAGAACATGAATGAATAGAATAGGATGAGTTATGTGCCTCTTTCAAAATTAACATCTTCAACCCATCAACATTTGGTACACACAACCTACCTTGGTATCTAAGGACACCATCTCCCCTTTGGGAGAAAAACTCTACCTTACACTTGTTTACAAATGACTTCAACTCTAACAAAGCAGGTTCAAGGTCTTGCTTGGATTTGACCTCTTCAACCAAAGAAGACTTAGAACCATCTATAATCATTATACCTCCATTTTCATCTTCATTCAAACCTAACCCCCAATCTAGCCAACCGATGGACTTCTTTTGCCAATTCCTTCATAGTGTCATCAATATAAACCACACTTCCCATGGACACTTTACTTACAAAATTGGCCACAACATTAGCCTTGTATATACGATAATGTGCACTCATGTCATAATCCGTAAGGAGTTCCATCCACCATCTTTGCCTCAAATTGAGACCTCTTTGGATAAACACATATTGAAGACTCTTGTAGCCAATGAAGACATCTACATAAACCTTATACAAATAATGATGCCATTTTCATAAAGCAAATACCATGGCCACTAACTCAAGATCATGGGTAGGATAATATGCTCATTATTGGTATAGACATGAATTGACTAATAATATTGACTCCACAGGCAACATCTGGATGAGTCACAGTAAAATAGTTCAATTTTCCAACTAATCTTCTGTATATTTTCAAATCATCAAAAAGGTCAGAATCATCCTTAGTAAGATGTACCTTAGGATCATTAGTGTGCCACATGGTTTCACTCCCAACTTTCTAGTTTCTGCAAGTAGGCCAAACACATACTTTCTTTGAGATAAGAAAATTGTGTCCTTGCTTCTAGCTACTTCTACACCCAAGAAGTATTTCAACAGTCCCAATTTTTTGGTATGAAACTTGGCAAGTAAAAACTATTTGAGAGAAGAAATTCTACTACAATCATATCTTGTAATAATAATATCATCAATATAGACAACTAAGAGAATAGTACCAGTCATTGACTGTCTGTAAAAGAATGAGTGATTACACTTGCTCTTCTTCAACCCAAATTCTTGAACTATATCCCTAAATTTTCCAAACCATGCATGAGGACTCTACTTTAGACCATATTGAGATTTTCTCAAATGAAAAGCTTTTCCATACTTCCCTCAAGCAACAAATCCAGGTAGTTTCTCCATATTCACCTCTTCATGGAGATCACCATGAAGAAAATCATTCTTGCTATCTAGCTGAAGTAAAGGCCAATGTTTAGAAGCAACTAAAAAAATAAATGCACAAAGATGGGCATGACTACGGGGAAAAAGTGCCAGCATAATCTATCCTATATGTCTGAGCATAGCCTTTTAGCCACGAGTATAGCCTTAAATCTTGTGACAGAACCATCAAGATTGACTTTGATGGTAAAGACCCATTTGCATCCTATAACTTTCTTTCCCTTGAGTAAATCCATTAAATCCCAAGTGTGATTTTCATTTAGATCATGTATCTCTTCAAGCATTATTTCATGCCATCCAAGATTAGTCTAGGCTTCTTTCACTATCTTGGGAATAAAGATAGTCTACAGAACCAATTAAACAACTACATACAGGAGATAAGTGGTCATAAGAAATATAGTTAGCAACAGAATATATGGATTTACACTGACATCTACCTTTCCGAAGAGCAATAGGAAGGTTAATATTTCTCGAAGAATTAAGTGAAGAAGAAACTAATGATGATTGAGTTGATGTATGACAAGTATCATCATACCCTACCTTCTTGACTAAATTCAAGCAATTAATGGTCTTACTGGAACAGATGGAGCATGTTCTTGAGGCATGCTAGTTGATTCTCAATAAGCAAACTAGAAGATGGAAGAACAACATCATCTAATTTTTTTCAGCACGAGTAACCTAATTGACCAACCACTTATCTTTCTCTACCCGAGTTGTAAAAATGGTAGGTGCATGGAGAATGGGGTAGCTTCTATAAATACCACATCAATGACACTAGGTATTTACCAAGTTTAACTGAGTAATATCGATACCCTTTTTAAAGTCGAGAATAGCCCAAGAAAACATTTTTTAATTCCTTAGATCCAATTTAGTAATGATGGTCGAACATCCCAAATATAACATGTGGTTCCAAACACCTTAGGTTCCATAGGGAATAGTGATTTTTTTTTGGAAAAAGAACATTATAAGGCATATTGGCTGCCAACATAACTGAGGTATGTGATTAGTCAGAAAATATGATGTAGAGCCTGCTCAACCCCTATTTGTATCGGGACTTTCAATCAGGTGTCCTAGATGTCTCCAGTAGATGTGTAATGACCCCTAGTTTAGGAGCCTTGAGTACAATAAAGTTGGCCTGAAAAATGCTCTGAAGTATGGTCCATGGGGGCCTAAGTTGACATACGGCCCACAGGTTTTATTCTTAAACATTAGGAAAGGGAAAATTTTTCAAGTGCGGGATAACCCACGGACAAAGTGACGGTCTGTATATGGTTTCATCAGTGGGAACCTAGACATGAAGGAAATTTGGAGTTCTCTGAAAAGAGACTTATGAATTATCAGACATAATAGGATACGACCCGTGGGGTGCTTCATAGAACAGGGCCAAGGATATAGTGGAAAATGGCTAAGTGTGGAAAGACTCTACGAGTCCAACTATAGCCCGTAAAAGATCATACGACCCATAATATGTCTTCCCAACTTAGATCCAGTAAAGTTGGTTTTCAGGAATTTCAGATGTATTATCTGACGAAGGGACCTATGGCTCGTGGATCAACTTACGACCCATAAATGGGGTTTCATAAGTCAAATCTGACAGTTTTTAATAAGGAGAAATTTGGTCATTTTCATCATTGTTATTCTTAACCTATCGTTTTAGGAACAAAAAGAGGACCCTATATAAGCCTTCAAGTCATAATTCCATTATTCTTCACTCTCTAAATTCTCTAAGGAAAAAAAAGGGCTCTCAAGAATAAATTATAATAAGGCTAGGGTTTCCAAAGTTTCTTCTTCAAAGGTTTTAATTTCGTTTTTCTTTAATTTCTCCAGGTATGTGAGCTGGTTTATGGGTATCCTTCCACACATAAAGTTCCTTATCATGCATTTTATCTTTTTTTTAAGTTCCTCAAAATAATTTGCATACTTGTTATGATTTCATGATATTTATGTTATTATATGATACTTATGATGTTTAACAACTATTTTGCTAAGTAAATATATGCATATTTTAAGAATGATGTTGATTTCATGATGATTTTCGATATGGTAAATGTTATCAAAGAGAAATTTTTTTATGACTTATGTGATTTATGATTGTTCAATGATAAAACTAAGGCAACCTAGTTTTCAAGTAAAATTTTCTATGATTTATGATTATTGAGTTAGTTCTGGTGGTCAATGAGTGTCTTGATATCTTTTTTGATGAGCTTCTCGGTGTTCCACCTGAAAGAAAAATAGATTTTTGATAGACCTCAAACCTGATACTCAACTCATTTTCATTCCTCCCTATCATATGGCACCGGTGAAATTGAAAGAGTTAAAGGATCAATTGAAAGATTTATTGGAGTAGGGTTTCATTAGATCTAGCATGTCACCTTTGGGTGCACTGGTATTGTTTTTAAGGAAGAAGGATGGCTCACTTAGAATATGTTTTGACTACGAAAAACTCAACAAATTCACCATAAAGAAAAAGTATCCTCTACTAAGGATAGATGACTTATTTGACCAATTATAAGGGGCTACTCATTTTTTAAGATTGATCTTTGGTCCCGATACCATCAAATGATGGTAAGGGAATGTGATATCCCGAGACATCTTTTTGGTCTAGGTATAAGAATTTTGAATTTGTGGTGATATCTTTTGCCGTAGCTAATGCAGTAGAAATTAATGGATCTTATAAATAGGGTCTTTAAACCCTACCTTGATATACTTTTTGTGGTATTCATTGGTGATATTTTGACTTAATCCCGAAGTGAGGAAGAGCATATGAAACATTTGAGGGTAGTGTTGAAAACTTTTAGGATGATAGGTTCTTTGCTATGTTTGATAGATGTGAATTTTGGTTGAAAGAAACTGCATTTCTAGGGCATATGGTGTTGGATGAAGGGATCAAAGTGGACCCAAAAAAGATGGAAGTGGTGAGAAATTGGCCTAGTCCCTTGACTCCAATGAATATTAGGAGTTTCATAGGCTTGGTAGGGTACTACTGGAGATTTTTTTAGGGTTTCTCTTTAATTGCTTCTCCTTTGACATATTTAAAACAAAAGAAGGTAAATTTGTGTGGACCGATGAATGTGAAAGAAGTTTTCAAACTTTAAAGGACAAGCTTACATTTGCTCCTCTTTTGGCTTTACCGAAAGGGTTAGAAGGGTTTGTGTGTATGGTGATGCTTCAATGATTGATTTGGGATGCGTGTTGATTCAAAGTGGTGAAATCATTGCTTATGCTTCTAGGAAACTAAAAGGGCATCTAACATTGGGCTTCCTTGGAACAAATTCTATATTATTTGAAAGGAGCTCTTGGCATTGGCATACTATATAAAGACCACAGACATACTCGAATCAAATATTTTGCTGATGCAGATTGAGCTGGATCAAGAATTGATAGAAGATCGACCATTCGCTATTGCATCTTTATTCCTTGAAATCTACTATCTTGGAGGAGTAAGAAACAAAATATTGTATCTCGATCTAGTGCAGAGTCCAAGAGTTATGGCTCAATCCACATGTGAAATACTATGGATACAACACATTTTAGCTGAGGTTGGTTTGAATCCTTCTTTTCCAACAAAACATTGTGTGATAATCAGGCTGCTCTACACATTGCCTCAAATCCAGTGTATCATGAACAGACAAAATACATTAAGGTTGATTGTCACATTGTTCGTGAGAAGATTCAAGAGAACGTGATTTCTACGGGCTATGTGAAGACAGGGGAGCAATTGAGTGATATATTCACAAAGACATTTATGGAACTTGGATGGAATATCTTTATAACAAGTTGAGCATGATCAATATCTATCCTCCAACTTGGAGGGGACTGTTACAAAATGTACAGTCGTACTAGTATTCACCGCATAATCATAGGTATAGATATTTATGATCTTTTCTAATGTTATTTTCTTAGACAGATTAAGCTAATGTCCATGTTTCATCCTGATGAAAACATCTTTAGGACAAGCTCACTTGAAGGTGCTTTTGTTCTCTCAAATTCTACTTCTAACTGAAGTTTGAATATATCAGTTATCACCTCGAGAGATGTGTATTTAAGAATGGAATATTTTTGCTATTTAATGTATACTTTGTAAAAGAATTATTGATTCATTCGATCTTCTTCCTTAGAGTAGAAATAATAAAGAATATGAAGAGCAAAAGTTGGACACTACTATTGAAAGATTGAATGCAGGGAGATAGAAGACCAGTTCCTTTATGAGGCTATATCAACGTGTGTACAGAAGTGATGCCGAAGGCGAAGATGTTGCAGAAGCTGCTGTGTTATTTGAAGAATCAGTGTAGTCTCTGGTCACTGTATAGTGCATTTCAGAAATCTGAGGACTGTTGGAGTTATATGGTGATGCAAATGAAGTAGTTGGTCCATATTGTGATGGACTGCAATATGTCGGCACAGGCATGTGTGGAGGGAGTGTGGGCAATGGAGCTTCAAAATTAAGCACCTGAATTGCTTGCCTAATAGAAGGCCTGCAATTGTTATCTGGATGAGTACACCATAAGCCAACAATTAGCAAATGCTCCATCTCCTCTTTATTGAAGTCTGATGATAGTTTCGGATCAACTGCTTCAAGAAGATTTCTCATCCCATAGAGTCTCCAAACCCAATTGACAATGTTCACTTGATGCTCCTCCGCTTTAGGATCAATGGGTTTCCTTCCACAAGCTATTTCTAACAAGACAATACCAAAGCTATAGACGTCCGTTTCCTTGCTAGCTTTGCCAGTGGTGACACATTCAGGAGCCATGTAACCCATCGTGCCTGCCAAAACTGTTGTTTGGGATCCCTTTTCATGGTCAACTAGCCTAGCTAAACCAAAATCCCCAAGTTTGGCATTGAAATTGGAATCCAACATAAGATTGCTAGACTTTATGTCCCTATGCACGACACATTGTTCCCATTCTTCGTGTAGATAAAGCAACGCTGAGGACAAGCCTTGAGCAATCTTGAACCTTATTGACCATGTCAAATGGCTTTTTCCCTTGAAAAGATGGTAATCTAAGCTTCCATTAGGCATAAATTCATAGACAAGTAGAAGTTCTCTTTTCTCATGGCACCAACCAATGAGTTGTACCAAATGTTTATGTCTTAACCGGCTGATGATCCTTACTTCTGATGCATACTCTTTAATTCCTTGCTTCGACTCCCTTGAAACCCTCTTAACAGCAATATAGGAGTTGGATTCCCTGAGATATCCTTTATAAACCCCTCCAAACCCACCCTGCCCAAGCATCTCTTCCCGTGAAAAGTTATTTGTACATCTAGCCAATTCACTGTACAAGAACTTCTTTGGTCCTGTGCTTCTTTCAAATTCATTTGTCATGGAATCATCAATAATATCATCATCTTCGTCTTCACTCACTGTCCTCTTTCTCCAAAATGCAAACATCATCAAAACAGATACTGCTACCAAAACACAACTGCCAGAAATCAATCCAATCACTAGTCCTGACTTATTTTTGCTTGAAGTATCGTCTTGGACAGGACCTGGTAAGGCTACAGGTGGATCTGTTATGCTGTCATTATGTTTTAAAGAAGAAGTAAAATTCCAAGAATATATGCTTTGTAATGCAAAGAGGCGTCCTGTTGCACCTGTGAAGCCAAATGTAACCCATTCTGGCAAATATTCCCTCAGATCAAGATTATAAGACAGGTTCTGCAGGATACTAACTGTGTTATTCCCTTGGGATCGGAAACCGGTGAAGACCACAGTAAGATTTTTTGAGGTTGAATTATAGCTAATCCAGGCATCAGTTCTCCGACCATCCGGAATGCTACTAAACCAGGTCATATTAACAACAGATTGCATAGAGTTAATGTCTATACCTACATGATCACGCAGTGGATCATAATAGTTCTTGAAGGTGTCAAACTCCACAGCAACAAACGGGTGATTTTTCGATGTATTTTGTGGACTATTTATTTTAAGGCCAAGGCTGCCTCCTACAGCTGAGTTATCAGGAATTCTTGAACCTGCAGGGGCGAGGAAAAAGGCAAGACCATCGGCATATGATTTACTGCCTTGTGAATTGATTCCAAAGGAGAAGTGTGTAGTGAAATCTGTGACATTCCCAGAGGCCTTGTCCCAAAGATAGAGTGCTGCAGAATACGTAGCTCGGCCTATGCTATCATTTGAACGACTATCGCGCTGGTTTTTGGTTAGCTGAATTACACCGTTTGCTGGATAAGCATCTGCCTCATATGTTATATTCTGATCATTGGGATTAAAACTATCAAAATTGAAGGACAACGAAGTGACAAAGGGGATTATGAATAGTAGAAAAACAAGGTATGTAGGAGCACATAAAGATGGAAAAACAACCATAGTTTGACAAATGTTTTATCAGATTGATAGACTACTGAAAATAATCACATATATGCTTATGATCATTTTCTCATCTTTCCAAGTGTACATCAAGGACTTGGTCAAGTATTTCGTCTGCAAAAATATTACCATTTCATAGAAAACATATTTTATAAACAGGATAGTTGAAATTGAAAAAGTCCTTATTTTAGAGGAAGAAAGTCATATTCTTTATATTCCCTTTCTTCCACACGCTAAAATTGACTTAGTCCCAAAATATTTTTAGAAATACAGTAATAGAGTATTCTAGAAGGGGACGTGAACCACAATTGTCACTACAACTTATAATCTTTAATCTTACATTCTAAATATTCGAAAGATAAAAATGGAGGTAACATATCCATCTAGCTAATTCCCCTCTGAACTATGCAATCATTCAGCTTTGTTGAATTTCAATAATGCCAGAACGAAAATGGAACTACATATCCACATCATTGGGTTGGAGAAAGTTTTGTTGGTTTTTCAACAAAGAAATATGAAAAATAATTGACAAAGATTTTGAGAGGAAAAATACTGTAGTGTTGTCAAAGAGAATTATTTAATTAATAATTCACAACCTACATTTATAGTTATTAGTTTAGCGTACGTGTTGCATGTATGTGTCACGTCAATATTATTAAATTGAATACTATAAATATTTGAAAATTCTTAATATTATCATAAAAGTATATATTTTTTTAAATTATTCATCCGATATTCAGAATCGGCATCGAATAATTAATTAATTAAAATTTAATTTTAAAAAAAAGCTCCTAAATATAAAAGGAGTAGTTTAATGTAATCAACATAATTTTAGTTATTCTTTTTCTTTTTAAATTTGCTATATTACGTGCTTTTATCAAGAAAATATTTGATAATCAAAATTTTAGTAATTTTTTTTCTTCATTGCCTAGACAATTATTTATTAGAGTCGCCCTAAATCAAGAGTGAATTATAAATATAAAAAAATTCTAATTCAAAAGTGAATCTTGAAACTAAACAAATAAAAGATAAAATAATAAATTAAGAAAAATAGTGAAAAGATGATTTTGTCTAAAGCAGAGTATTTCAATTAGTGAAAAGTGTACGTGCTTTGCACGTATGAGCTACGTCAATTTAAAAATTATATACAAATAGCATTTGTCATTAAATGAATATAATATTAATATAAATATATATTATTAGTTTGATACAATAGTTTAGATTGTTTAGTATATTGCGATACAACAAAGATGAGAAACTCAATTTAATTGCTTATAATATGGATATGTTAAAGATTTTGAATATATAAAATAATAATTTAGAGTTGATTAGTTAGAAGTTAAATAATTAATTGACTAAAATTTAATGTAACGAAAGATTCATATTTAGGAACAATAGTGTTTCCAAAATAATTTTACTGATTTTTTTCTTAAAAATATTTAAATAATAAAAATAAATATTATTATATTAATACAATGATTAATTTTAATAACATTTTTTACACATAGAATGGTGGATTAAGCTGCATTAGTTATATTTTATTTGCAAAGAACGATAAAGTTATTTTTATTAGTTTCTAAAGTTTAAATTGGTTAATTTTTGTGATGGACTTTTAATGTTACGATTGATTCATTATTTTTGTAAAATCGCGAGGTATGAACAATTTACGTGATCTTGATTAACTTTTTAAAACAAATATTATTGACAACTATCTAAAAATGTTTCATGTTTAGGAGTCTTTAGTTTAGGATTTTTCTTAATTTTCTTTCATAATTAAAATTAGGTTTCATAAACGTAAGAAAAAGTAATGAGGAAGAAATCAAAACATATATTCCCTTTTGGACAGAGGTTATAGAATCATATTCTGAAAGTTCATTTAATTTTAAATAAACATGTGTATTTCTATCAAGCATGCAGACATACAAATAAATATTGAATCCAATAAAAATGAACATGTGTATTTCTATCAAGCATGCAGACATACAAATAAATATTGAATCCAATAAAAATGCAGACAATCAACCAACATGCATATAAATTACAAAATAATATACTATTATGAAAAAGAGAAAAAATATTATTACCTCTAAAATCATTTGCGTACAAGCGTGTTAATTTGAACTGAATATAAATTTATTTCTTATATAGATAATATGTGTTTAGTGCTATTGTCTAATCAGAATTAGTATTGAATTGTAGAATTTTGTATTTTAGAAAAGACCTTTTATTATTATTATTTTGAAACTTTTTTTATTTTTTATTTTTTTATCAAATCTGTTCTTTGAAAGGCTTTTTCTATTTGTTTGATTATTTTAAAGCCTTTTTTGACTTTTTCTCCTTGCACGTTTCCTTTTTTTTATTTTTAAACTTTTAATTTTTTATTTTTTTTACTATTTTTTATAAAAATTTTAGTTGGAAAAGGATTCTTTGAGTAAAAATTTAATCATAATAATAAAATCTTCTCTATTTAATTTATTATTATATTTAATATTATTAAAATAATAATATAATTATTTTAAAAATTGTGAAAAG
>JAOTQR010000002.1:11253712-11278001 GCA_025774065.1 Solanum ossicruentum
TAAATTATTATTTTATATATATATATATATATATATATATATATATATATATATATATATATATATTATGTTTAGGATCACATAAGATATAAAGATTAAATTAAAACAATGTCTAATTGATCTATAATATTATTTTCATTAAAGATTAGCCACAACATCTTTGATTGAATAATATTATAAAAGTTGATCATATAAATAAATTTCAGACATTAAATTGTGACTAATCATGCATGATATAATAACTTAATTTCTTTGTTATTGAATTGCATGATTAATTAAGATAAAATATTAAATACTCTTCATAATTACCCACAGGAATTATGCATGACAATGTAATAGTTTTATCATAAAGATAGAATATCATGCTGGTAAATTGATAACTCTATCATAATGTATGAATCTAATTAAATTAAAATTTTAGTCCGCATGCAATTTTTATGCCGGTAGATTCAATTTTACTTGCCTCAAATTTATTAAGCATGTATATATATGTTTTGCAGTTATGCAACCTACAAATCTCTCTGATATTTGTGATATTCCTGAACTCAATGGTGAGAACTAGAAGATCTGGAAGGAGAGAATTCTTCTTCACTTGGGGTGCATGGACATTGATTATGCTATCAACACTTAAGATGAGATTGCTTTTCATGAACAACGGGAATGCTCTAACGTTTGAGTGTTATGTTCATTAAGACCAAAATCTCTGTTGGTATTTATGGTTCTGTCGAACAACATAATGATGTCAAGGCATTACTGAAGGCTATTGATGAACAGTTTGAGACTTCAGATAAGGCACTTGCTAGCACCTTAATTATGAAATTCTCATCACTGAGGCTCACCAGTGTGAGAGTTGTGCATGAGCACATCATGAAAATGCGAGATCTAGCGGCTTAATTAAAGACTCTTGAGGTTGAAATGTCTAAAATTTTTCTTGTGCACTATATTTTGAATACTTTGTCTGCAGAGTATGGTCCCTTCAAGATCTCTTATAACACGCATAAAAATAAATGGTCTATTAATGAACTTATGGCCATGTGTACTTAAGAGGAAGGTCGACTACTGACAGAAACAACAGAAAGTGCACTCATGACTATTCAAGGAAAGAAGACCTATCAAGCCAATAAAAAGTGGAAAGGAAAGGCATCAGTTGAAACTAGTATTAAGAAAGAATCCAAGTGTCACTTCTGTTAAAACAAGGGACACATAAGATAGGATTGCGTTAAGTTTCAATAATGACTTGTTAACAAAGGTACTTCAATCTTCCTAGTTTTTTATGAAGTTAATATGATTGATGTTATTAATATAACATGTGGTGTAATGATTCTGCTTCTACAATCCATATTATGAATCTCTTGCAGGATTTAAGAAACCCGCGGAAGTCGACAGGAGCTGAGTGAAATATCTATTCTAGAAACAAAATGCAGTCGCATATGGAAGCTATTGGAACATGCAATTTAGTTCTAAGTAGTGATTTTATTTTAGAATTAGAAAAGACATTTTATATTCTTAATGTTTCTAGGAATTTAATTTCGACATCAAGAGTTGTACCGTTGGGATACTTCTTCCTTTTAGAAGATGATTCCAAACTATTTTATGAATCTAAACTTATTGGATATGGTACATTGTCTGATGGTCTTTAATCTCCCAATTACAAAATGATTCCACTCATAATTTTATGCATGTCCAAGGTGGCACCAAACGATGTATTATGAATGAAAATTCCTCTATCTTATGGATTTGGAGATTGGGATATATCTCCATATATAGGATTAAGAGATTAGTAAATGATAGAGTACTTGATACTTTAGATTTTACTAATTTTGATACTTCTGTGGATTGCATTAAAGGAAAGCAAGCCAACAAGTGAAAGAAAGGTGCCAAGAGGAGTTCAACTATATTAGAAATAATACATTCAAATATATGTTGTCCAGATATGGTTGCATGGTTAGAAATATTTTATCACCTTTATAGATGTATCTCTACATGTTTCATAATAAGAGCGAAGCATTAAAAACCTTTAAAGTGATCAAGGCTAAAGTAGAGAAACAATGTGGAAAGCAAATTAAGATTGTGAGAATTGATAGAGGTGGTGAATATTATGATAGATATACTGTAGATGGATAAGCACATGGTTCATCTGCTGAATTTCTTCAACAAAATGGGATTGTTGCCCAATACACTATGCCTGGTTCTCCAGATTAGAATGGTGTAGCAAAAAGAAGAAACCAAACATTGTTAGACAAGGTGCATAGTATGTTGAGTATCTCAAAGCTACCTAAGTCCTTGTGGATTAAATCACTTAAGACGATAGTGTATATAGTAAATCGTGTTTCGACCAAGGCTGTTCTAAAAACACCTTTTGAGTTTGACGTTCAAAGGTTGGAAACCTAGCTTGACATGTATATGCGTATGGGGATGCTTGTCTGAAGTAAGAATCTACAATCCACAAGAAAAGAGACTGGATCCTAGGACCATTAGTGGATATTTCATTGGATATGCTTAACGGTCTAAAGGATACATATTCTACTATCCATCTAACAACACTAGGATTGTGGAATCAAGAAATGCAAAATTTCTTGAGAATGACTTGATTAGTGGGAGTGATTAATTTCACAACACTATTTCTGCAATAGATCGACCTTCCACTTTAAGTCAAAGATTGATTATCGTTCATAATTCCCCTCAAGTACAATTTGGTATTGAACAACCAATCAATGAGATTCCATAAGCTACTGAAAATGTTCCTATAGATCAAGATGTTCAAGTAATTCCTGAAACTCTTGAACAATCAGTTGAACAATCAGTTGTACAACATGATCCACAAGAAAATGTTGGTGCAATATTAAGAAGATCTATTAGAGAAAGAAAATCAGCAATTCCTAGTGACTTTGTTGTATACTTATAAGAATCTAACATTGGAGTCAAAAATGATCTCGAGTCATTTTCACAAGCCATAAATTGTAATGAGCCTGAATTGTGGTACGATGCCATGAAAAAAAGAGATGAATTTCATCAAAGTTAATGAAGTCTGGAATCTTATCGAGTTGCCTAATGGTGTTGAAGCCATTGGATGTAAATGAGTCTTTAAAAACTAAAAAGGACTCATTAGGCAACATAGAAAGATACAAAGTAAGACTCATTGCTAAAGAATTCACTCAAAAGAAAGAAATTGACTACATAGAGACCTTTTCTCCTGTGTCTAAAAAGGATTTCTTGCGAATTATATTGGCATTAGTAGCACTTTGACTTAGAATTACAATAGATGGATGTGAAAATCGCATTTCTCAATGGTGATTTAGAGGAGGAGATTTATATGAAATAACCAGAAGAATTCCCTCTAGTAATAGTGAGCACTTGGTATGCAAGTGAAAGAAATCCATATATGGACTAAAACAAGTCTCCCATCAATGGTATTTAAAGTTTCATAATGTCATCTCTTCATTTGACTTTGCTGAGAATATGATGGATCAATGTATATATCAGAAGGTTAGTGGGAGTAAAACATATTTCTTAGTTCTATATGTGGATGATATCTTACTTGCAGCCAATGACAAGGGAATGATACATGAGGTGAAATAATTTCTCTCAAAAAATTTTGACTTGAAAGACATG
The DNA here is from genome assembly GCA_025774065.1 of Solanum ossicruentum. NCBI lineage: Eukaryota > Viridiplantae > Streptophyta > Magnoliopsida > Solanales > Solanaceae > Solanum > Solanum ossicruentum. The sequence goes on from JAOTQR010000002.1 coordinate 11,257,325, forward strand.
GGTGATGCATCTTATGTTATTGACATTGAGATTCATCAAGATAGACATCAAGGTACCTTAGGTCTATCTCAAGAATACTATATCAATAAAAGTTTGGAGAGATTTTGATTAAAAGATTGTTCACCAAGTGTAGTTCCTATAGTGAAGGGTGACAACTTCAATTTGAATCAGTGCTCGAAGAATGATCTTGAGAGGGAGAAAATAAAGGATATTTCATATGCTTCTGTTGATGGAAGCTTGATGTATGTTCAGGTTAATACAAGACCTAATATAGCATTTGTTGTTGGACTGTTAGGAAGGTATCAAAGTAGTCCTAGTCTTAACCATTGGAAAGCTGCAAAGAAAGTCTTAAGATATCTTTAAGGGGCAGAAGACTACATGCTTATGTATAAATGATCAAATGACTTGAGAGTCACTGGCTACTCTAATTCAGACTTTGTTGGTTGTGTTGATTCATGAAAATCAACTTCAAGATACATTTTTATGTTAGTCGATGGAGCTATATCTTGAAGAAGTGCCAAACAGACTCTGGTCACTACTTCCACGATGGTGGCTGAGTTTGTTTTTTGTTTTGAGGCTACCTCACATGGTGTATGGTTAAAGAGTTTCATTTCTGGGCTTAGAATTGTCGACTCTATAACTAAGACATTGAAATTATATTGTGACAATTCAGCTATTGTCTTTATGACTAAGAATGAAGTGGTAGTCAAAGCAAATATGTTGACATCAATATCTAGCTATAAGAGAACGTGTTAAAGATAAGAAAGTGGTCATTGAACACATTAGTACCGAAGCAATATTAGCTGATCCTTTAACTAAAGTCATGTCATCGCATTAATTTAAGGATCATGTAGTCATAATGGGACTTAGTCTTAGTGTCCCACTATGTAACATTTTTTTGTAACTATAGGTGTTCATGAAACTCTATTTTATATGATAGTTTCTTTTACCTATGTGCACATTCAGTTTTACTTTTAGAATTATCACTAAAATATGAACATAGAATAAATATTGAGTTTATTCATTAACTTTTGTGGGCTGACATTTAGAAGTATAATATATTGTGATAAATGGAAGATACTACTCACATTCAGAGGAACTGTCGCAATGATTCATGTATTATGTTTCACTTATGGGATTAGAGTGATGGACCAAGTGGGAAAATGTTCGAATGTTGGGCCACATTCCATGGATAGTGGTCTGCAACTTCCATAAACTCCATGGATGTGGTTTGTAACTTCCATGGATTTGTAACTACCACTATATCCACTACCCATGGAAGTTACACAACTATATCCACTAATCCATTACTTCTTTAACTTCCTCACTACTCCACTACTCTTCAACTTCCCACTAACCACTAACTCCCCACTATTATTCTCGATGGTAGAATAGCTATAAATAGGGGCGCATCTGGTTAAAAGGTCCCTAAGCACAAATCTCTTTCTGCACTCCACACTATCTTGAGTGAGGCTTTGAATGTTGAGAAGACTTACCGAAAGATGGAAAGTAAATGACGATGATTTCAACTACATCACCAATAATGGTTGAACGTATATCGATCTACTATTTCACTGCGCTATTGCTCTATATTTCCTTACATCATATCCTGCTACGAGCGAAGAGAGTACTTCCAAAGTTATGTGCTTGCTACACAGGGGTTCAATGTTGTTGTGAAGATTTCCCAATCGAGATATTACTTCCTTCATAGACAATGAAAAGTAAGATGCAATGCAAATTGTCAACCTTGAAACGAAATTGAATTGGAAAAATTGGTTACTCAAAAATTGTTGAAAGAATACTAAGGAGGAAGTATTAACTACCCGAACACTTGACAACATAAAAGGTGCAACAATTAACAATAAAAGAAGCATTAAAGTTATGGATGTGAACAGTCAGATATACACTTAAATACAAGTAAACACCAGGATAATTTAGTACATGTATGTATATATCTTTAATTCAGTTACGTCAAAGGACAACACGATAATTTCACCCAAATTTTCAGCAATATTTCTCAACTCAAGCAAGCTTTTGGTTGTTGGAGCATTCTTCAATCCAATCTCAACTTCAATTAGCTTTAAACCAATTACTAGAGACGGGCTTGGGACTTTTTCCATATTCGCTACCTTGAATGAATGTAAATTAGAAGTGTCACTTAAGAACAATTCTCTAGTTCACGACTCAAAAGTTTGCTCTTTTTCAGTTTCTAGCATGAACAAAGAGATAAGGATTTTAGATGTGGGAACTCCAAGGAGATATCTGTTATTCCCTCTGTATTCAACAAATACCAGAAACAATAAAAAATAAAAATTAAATAAAATTATAAAATAATTTGAGTTCACAGAATTCTGTGTGTGTCCTTAAGGAATTTAATCCCCTCACTGTACCTAAGGTTATGGATTATCTCCTCCCAGGATAAAACAGATATACTATTACAGACATAACGACACCTCAAACTTCTGTAACTTCGATGAACTCAAAATTCAGCAACAAATCACACGCAAACTCAACATTTTATTTGTAAGAAAATTTATGTAGAAAAGAAGAGAAAATTTCGTGTTTAAAAAATGCAGCCATGACCTCTATTTAAGGTAGTGTTGGGTGCGAATATACCTATTACAAATAGTCTTATCTATTCAGAACAGGTATGGAGTCTCTTGGGAACGAAGGTGACCGTTCTAAAGATTTCTACACGCAAAAATCAAAAGGCGATTATACTTAACTAACTAAGTCTGCAAATTAACTTAATTAAAAAATAACCCATAAATATATTTAATTAATAAATAATTTACACATTAATAATTCACAAAAATATCATAATAGGAAAAATTTTAGATTGGTTAAATAAATTTTTTCCAAAAAATTTATCAATAAATCACATCATTTGTCGAAGCCAAAGCTGAAGCCGTAGCCGAGCAAGCGACGATGACGACGGTGCAAGGGGGTCCTTTTTACTTGACTCTTTAAGATTTAGAGGAAGTGTTTCCTATTATAAGTGTTCCTCTTCAATATTCATTTCCCAATTCACACATATTACTTAAACCCAAAGAACCCCAATATAGATGGGGAATGACCATTGTTTAAAACATATGCATGAGAAACATGTGTTATCTATAAGTAAGGATTAATTGCATTTGGATAAGTAGGTCTCCCTTTCAACTTTCCGAAGTGACATATATCGGATATACTCAGTCAATAAATAAATGTGATATCTTTGAACCGTCGATCTTTGTCGCACATCTACACAACATAAGTCACACAACTAACCCATTAACTAATTTTGGTTCTCATTGTTTTGTTTATTTCAGCCATGAATACTTCCTGGTTCATAAGTGCATAGAGAAATGACCTTACCTGATTCTCCTTGAAGTGACTTACACTTCACACTTACATAGGTGATTTTCAAATGTGCAATCTCATAGATAGACTATTTGATATACCCTGTATCAATATTAGAAATCATTAAAAGGTCATATTACCTTATCCTTGTTACAGAATATTGCATCATCATGAGAATAGACCTAATATAGTTTTGACAATGTTGAACTGTCATCAATGACTTTGTTTGATCTCTTTGAACCTAGATCTTGGGATCTCCAATCTTCTAGGTAGAGTTACCGCCATGATGATTTGTCCTCGACTATAGTCCCATTCTCTTTGATAATCTCTCAACTCCTTTGACTTTACATAGTCAATTGTGATAATTCCACTAGAGAGTAGTTGTCTAATGGTATTGTATCTTCGGCGTATGTGATGAGACTTACCATTATACATAACGCTTCCAGCTCTTCCTATTGCCGCTTGACTATCACAATGTATGCATATAAAAGTCATTGGTTTGGGCTAAAATGGAATATCTTCTATGAAATTTTGGAGCCATTCAGCTTCTTCACCAGTCTTGTCTAATACTATGAACTCAGCCTCCATTATAGATCGATTTATACTTGTTTATTTGGATGATTTCCATGATATTGCTCATCCATCAATGGTAAAGACGTATACACTTGTGGACTTAGTTTTAGTTGGCCTAGTAATCTAGTTTGCATCATTATATCCTTCAACAGCTATTGGATACATGCTGTAATGCAAAGCAAAGTTTTGAGTATACTCTAAACACCCCCAAAACTCGTTTTATTGCCATCTAATGATTTTAGTTGGGATTACTCGTGTATCGACTCAAGTTACTTAGAGCACAAGCTGTCACGACCCAAAATTTTGGTATGACGCACTCACCTAACCCACCAAGGTGAATTGCCCCAAAACATAAGCAACTCAATATAATAATAAAAGGAGAAGATAAACAGTCTAATAAGATAGATAAGCATAGGAAATCAAAATCCACAACCATCCCAGAATTGGAGTCACATGTACAAGACTTTAATACTAGGAATACTCAAATGATAATATAAGTCTCAATGTCTAGTCCTTAAATAGAACATAACATAAAATAGAATCCTTGAAGTTCTACCGAAAATATAACCAGCTACCTCTCAAGAGATCCAGAAGCTCGATCGTATAACTGGGAAGATCTATCAAATCAGAAAGATCTCACAACCTACAAAATATTGCAAGGGGTGAGAACTAAACAATATGGTACTCAGCGAATGAAACTAACCTAGAGTAAAGCAATAAAGAATACAAGTACTCTTTAATTCCCAATCACAAATTGCGGAACTACAAGCACGCGCTCAGAAAAATCCTGACACAATAATACATATATATAACATCATATCATAGATTAATATCTCAAAAATTGGTACAATACTTTATCAATATCATAAGCATTTACAGTATCCATATAATCCACTCTTCACAATATACAAGGCTCAAGTTATTAAGATATATCATCATCTTTTAATAGTTCAATCTTAACAATATTGTCACATCCCGGGAGGGTACCTAGACATGGTCGCCATTCAAAGATTATTGATAGTCCCCAAGAAAACCACTTGGCCTCATCGCATTCATTCAATCAACATTTATCATGTCAGTAGCAGATGGAAGATGAATAAAGGAGGACAATCTCAAATAAAGACAAGAATAACAATCCAACAAGACTAGTGTGAAAGAAATTAGTCAGAAAATATCCAAATCATCAATCCCAAATCTAGTCTATGAAGTCTCTAACTAAGCTGTGTAGATGATACCATGACATGTCATGGCTACCCAAATCAAAAGAACTAAAGTTCTAATCCAAGCTAGATTAAATCTAACTGAGCATCCTCCAGAAGTAGGGGAGGACTCACCAATCAACTGGATGTGAATAGATCCTCTATGATGCACCTGCTGATGATCTCTAACACCTATCTCTGCATCGAGAATAGATGTAGGCCTAATTGAACGTCTATACATGGAATATACTGGTACGTAAAATAGCTAAGTGAAACAGATATAGAGGGAATAGAAAAACTCAAATATGCTCAATCAAAATGTCAAATGTCTATCTAAAGCAAGAATAGAGAATAGACAATGACCTATCAATACCAATCCAAATCAACCTGATCCAATCCAGTCAGAGTACTATTAGTTTGCGACCTTTCTAGGAGTTTCTCTCATCCGACAACAATCACTCATGAGCGAGTAATTGTAAAATAATCTCGCTGATGTTGCCATAGACATTTAGTACTTGCCGGGTAAAGAACGAATCAGATCCATAATGGATCCAATCAATCAAGTCCGCCATTTCTTTAGGGACTTCCAATCAAGAGGGAACATCTGATGAAATACTTTAGTCCTCACCTACACTTGGTGATGTAGTTAATGAGTTCTTATTGGGCTTACTCTTGCTCATTTAAGTGTTTGATACTTCCCTTTCAACTCAATGCTCATAGGACAATCATTCTCAATCAACTAGTCTCACCTGGACATTTATCAACTCAAGCCATGACATCAACTATCGACTCTTTTGTTACGTTCATTTAATGTTCAAATATTGACTCATAGAGACTCTATCATGCATCATTCTGATTCACAGCATTCAAGAAACAAGAATGGGATTAAAGCATCTATGGATTTCATAAGCTCTTTAGGCTCAAATCTTATTCATGCAAGCTCAATTAAATGTGATATGTAAAAATAATAAGAATTCATGCTAGGGTTCAGGTCGTGTGGCAAAATCATATATTTCAAGTATTTAATTCATGAAGATAGTAATTCATGCAAGATTATATAGGAACACATTAGAATTGAAGAAAGACCTTAGAGAAACATGTATTGGAGGCTCAACTCATTCGCAACTCTATCAACTCGGGGCACGAGGCACATGGAGGAACATAATCCATTTTTTATGTAGCCTTTCATGCTTGGGAATAGAAGGAACAATTAGACTTCAGTCGGTCCTTGCACTTGAATGTGAAACTCTCGCTATTTTTTCCTCCAATATTATTCTCAAGAAAACCTTAAGCATGAGAAATGGTGAAAAATACTCTTACAGTTTCATTTTAGGGCTTTAATTAAGTCCAAAACGTCTGAGGCTTTGATTAAAGGAGTTAGGAATAGACAAAAATACCCCTCTTAAAAATTGTTCACAGGTTCCACGAGACCCCGCCTATGGGTCGTAGATAATTCTAGGAGTCGTAGAAGACCTCTTGTAAACCAAGGGTTTTAAAATTTGAGCTACTAGAATTTTGCACAAACCTCTTCTTCGAGTTGTAAAACATTCTACTAGTCATCTACTAAGTCGTAACTCAAGAAACTAAAAAGTTGATATTTGATCCTCCAATTTACGAGACTAATCTACGAGCCATGGAATACTTTATGAGTCATAGACTGTCTCATATATGGGTCTCAGACTTAGAAAATTTCACCAAGTCATCAGGGGGATTTATGAGACCCATTCTACGAGCCGTAGATCTCTCTAGGGCCGTAGACGACCCTCATTGATTATTTTTCTACAGTTTTCTTAGCTTTTCTCTCAGTTTTCTCTATGCATCTACTCCAGACTAGGTGTAAAAAATTAGGGGGTGTTACATTATCTCCCCTTGGGATCATTCATCCTCGAATGAAGAGTGAGGATAGACTTAATGCATGAATAGCAATCAAGACTCCTCTCTATACTTAATCAACCAATCAAACTATCAACCAGTCAATAATCTAGGCAGTTGCTATTCAAACCCAAGAAAGAACAAATCAACTCAAGTTAAGAGTAGGACATTACCTTCAATATTCTTATTATTAAGCGCGAATAGATGTGGGTATCTTGCCTTCATATCCTCTTCAACTTCGCATGTAGCCTCTTCAACAGATTGACTTCTCCATAAAATGTTGACAGAAGCAACTTTCTTAGTTCTTAACTTGCGAACTTGATGATTAAGGATTTGGATAGGAATATCCTTATAGCTCAAGCTATCTTTCACTCCAATGCTTTCAACAGGCACAACCAAGGGTGGATCTCCCAAGCACTTCTCGAGTATAGAAATATGAAAGACGGGATGGATAACCACTAACTCTGGTGGTAGTTCTAACTTATGGGCCACATTGCCCACTCTCTTTATGATGTTATAAGGGCCAATGTACCTCAGACTCGATTTCCCTTTCTTTCCAAATCTCATCACACCCTTTATTGGTGACACTTTCAAATATACCCAATCATTGACCTCAAACACTAAGTCTCTTCTTCTAACATCAGTGTAGGACTTCTGACGATTCTATGCAGTTCTTAATCTTTCTTGGATAATCTTTACCTTCTCCATAGTCTGGTGTACTAATTCTGGCCCAATCAACCCTGCTTCATTTACCTTGAACCACCCAATCAGTGATCTACATTTTCTATCATAGAGGGCCTCAAAAGGAGCCATTTGGATGCTCGAATGGAAGCTATTATTGTAGGCAAACTCAATCAGAGGCAAATAGTCATTCCAATTAACTTGAAATCAATAAAGCGGGTCGTCAACATATCTTCCAAGGTATAAATTGTTCGTTCTACTTGGCCATCAGTTTGAGGGTGAAAAGTAGTTCTAAGATTCACTTTTGAGCCCAAGCCTTTCTGGAAGGACTTCAAAAATTGAGTAATGAATTGAGCTCCTCTGTCTGAAATAATAGACAAGGGCACTCCATGTAATCTAACAATCTCCCTTATGTATAACCGGTCATAATCCTTTGTTGTGTCAGTCGTCTTTACTACCAAGAAGTGAGCAGATTTTGTCATCGGATTGACTATCACCCAAATCGAATCATGTTGTCTGCGAGACCTTGGTAGACCTATGATGAAGTACATGTTTATAATCTCCTATTTCCACTCTAGAATCTCAAATTTTTGAGCTACTCTACAAGGCCTTTGATGCTCAGCATTAACTTGTTGGCAATTCGGGCACTTGGAGACAAACTCAACAATGTCTTTCTTCATCCTACTCCACCAATTAATTTTTTTCAACCTATGGTACATCTTAGTTGACCCTGGGTGAGTAGAATATTTGGAATTATGGGCCTCTGCTATGATCCTCTGTCGAACACCAGCAACATCTGGGACACACAACCAGCCTTGGTACCTCAATATTCCATCTCCACCTTTGGCAAAAGTCATTACCTTTTGCTTTTGTACATCTTCCTTCAATTGGAGTAAGATAGGATCTTGGTCGTGCTTCTCCTTTACCTCTACCATAAGGGATGATGTAGACCTATTATGCACAAGTATCCCACCTTCATAAGATTCATCGAGTTGAACTCCCAATCGTGCCATTTGGTGAACTACTTTTGCCAACTCCTTTTTCCCTCCCTCAATATGGGTGGGGCATCCCATAGACAACCTGTCAAGAGTATCAACAACTATAGTATCTTTACCTGGATGGTAGAGAATGCTTATGTCATAGTCCTTGAGTAACTCAAGCCATCTCATCTTCCTCAGATTAATCTCCTTCTGGGTGAAAACATTTTGCAGGCTCTTATGGTTTGTAAACACATCAACATGTGCTCCATATAGATACTGGCGCCATAGTTTGATGAGAGCAAACACCACTGCTGTTAACTCCAAGTCATGTGTGGGGTAATTCCTCTCGTGTACATTAAGTTTCCTGGAAGCATACGTAACAACTTTACCCTTCTGTAATAATACACATCCTGATCCCACTCTTGAGGCATCATAATAGATAACAATACCATCAGCTCCTTCGAGAAAGGTCAACACTAGGGAAGTAGTCAACCTTGTTTTCAGCTCTTGGAATCTCTCATAATACTCATCAGACTATTGAAACTTGTCCTTCTTCTGAGTCAGTCTAGTCAACGATGCAGATATGGAAGAAAATCCTTCAATAAAATTACGGTAGTAACCAGCCAAACCCAAGAAGCTTCTTATCCCAGTCGGAGAGGTAGGTCTTCGCCAATTCTTGACCGCCTTAATCTTTTGAGTGTGCACTGTATACCACTGCCTGAGACCAAATAGCCTAGGAATTCCCTGGACTTATGCCAAAACTAACACTTAGAAAACTTTGTGTATAACTCATTATCTCTGAGCATCTGCAAAGCGGTTCTGAGGTAATTAGTATGCTCCTCCTCCTCTTTGTAATACACAAGAATATCGTCAATGAACACTATCAGAAGCATGTTAAGATACTGTTTGAATACTTTGTTCTCAGGTATATAATGGCCATAGGTGCATTCATCAAACCAAATGACATCACTAAAAACTCAAAGTGACCATATCGTGTTCGAAAAGTCATCTTCGGGATGTCACATTCCCTTACTTTCAATTGGTGATAGCCTAATCTAAGATCTATCTTGGGAAAAATAATGGCACCCTGAAGTTGGTCAAGCAAGTCGTCGATCCTCAGAAGGGGGTACTTATTCTTGACTGTCACCTTATTCAACTACAGTTGTCAATACACAACCTAAGAGAATCACCCTTCTTTTGCATGAAGAAGACCAGAACACCCCATAGAGACACTCACCCTTATGAATCCCTTTTCTTGTAAATCCCTTAACTGCTGTTTTAACTCTTTCAACTCTGGAGGGGCCATTCTATATGGTGGAATAGAGATGGGTTGGGTGTCAGGAAAAATATCGATTCCGAAGTCAATCTCTCTATCAGGAGGGACTCCCGGCAAATCCTCAGGGAATACTTCAGGAAACTCGTTCACAATCGGAACAGACTCAAGTGTAGGAGACTCAACATCATCAGACTTGACTCGCATGAGGTGGTAGATGCACCCCTTTTGAGACTAACTTTTTGGCCTAAGGTAGGAAATAAACCTACCCTTAGGCTTCCACTCTATGATAGGCTCATTAGGAAACTGGAATTTGGCAATTCGGTTCCTACAATCAACAAAGGCATAACAGGCATGAAGCTAGTCCACTCCAAGAATCAATCGAAGTCAACCATCTCTAACTTAACCAAATCAACAAGAGTGTCCATATGATGGACAGACACTACACAATCTCTGTAGATTCTTTCAGCTCGAATAGACTCACCAATTGGGATAGAAACATTGAAGGGTTCAAGAAGACACTCAGGAGTTCTATCAAATCTACTAGCCACATAAGAGGACACAGACCACAATGTGGCACCACGATCCATCAAAACATAGCAATCAAGAGTAAAGACTCGAATCATACTCGTCACAATATCTGGGGAATTTTTCTAATCTTAACGACTACCCATAGCATATAAACAGTTTGTGGGCCCACTTGCGAGAAGTAGTACCCCTTTGATTTCCTCTAACTGGTGGAACCGGTGCAGAAGATTGGGCCTTGTCAACCCACCTTGGACAATCTCTTTGAAAATGACCCATTTGGCCACAATCATAGCATATATCACCTCCTCACGACACTTTCCCAAGTGTAGTTTGCCTCACTTGCCACATGGTGGTTTCCTTGTGAATCCAGAGCCACATTAGCATACGAATGAGATCCTTAGGATATGAAATTCTAAGACTTTTACTCATTCCAATTTTTGGGTGTCGGTGCACTGGCAGATGAAGGCCCTAGTAGATGAAGGCCCTGGACCAGACTAAAACTTGTTACCATTCCCTCTCTTCCCTACCTCATAGCTGGAGGTTCTAGGCCTTTTATTCGTGATCTCATCCCTATCTTGTTGTTTTCCTCATCAGCCTGATGCACATAGACCATCAATCGACCTATGCCTATATAGCTCACAAGCATAGCTCGTCTCCCATCTTTCTTTGGCCATTTGTTCAACCCATCAACGCACAGACCCATCCAACTTCTCATGTCCATGACCATCTTTGAAGCATAGCGAGACAACTGCATGAACTTAAGACTATATTCCTTCATCGTCAGAGAGCCCTGTTTCAAATTCGAGAACTATTTTACCTTGGACTCCTTCAACTCTCTCAGAAAGGAGCGCCCCAAGAAAGCTTCCTCAAGCATTGTCCAAGTCAGAATTAGGGAACCCTCTCCTCGGTTCTTCTTCTTCCAATGATCATATCATAGCCTAGCAACACCCTTGAGCTGGTAGGAAGTCAACTCCCTATTAGCTTCCGTCACATGCATCACCTAGAACACCTTCTGTAGCTCATCAATATAGTTCTCAGGATCCTCAGTGGGCGTAGACCCTGTGAACTCGGGAGGGTTTAGCCTCAAGAATCACCGAACTCTGGATATGCCCTGTGCATCCTATCTACCCGCTCCTTGTTAGCAGCAGGTGCTATCACAGCCTGGACCAAGGATGGCCTGGTAAAGTTTGGCATTTGAGAGGTCAGCTCATGGGGGTTGTTCAGGGATGGCCAGGCTTATGGGTTCATCCTGATTCTGGGGCTCAGGTTGGTTAACATTCTATCTAGTCGGACTCCCTCTTTCTCTAATAGCTCTTCTTGGAAGCATGGTCTCAATTTTGCAAATGTGTGACACACAAGTTAGAAGAGAGCTTTCATAGAGTTAAACTCTATAGCATGATTCTGAATACAACAGAAGTGTAATCTTTCCTAATGTCCTATAGCCTTCTACTTATGAAGTGTGGTACATAACACACCCATAAATAAGACTCTACTAGATATGGCTTTATAGACTCCCTAGGACACTTTAGTTTTGTGCTCTGATACTAAGTTTGTCACACCCCGAAAGGGTAGCCTAGAGGTGGCTAACACTCAAAGACTATTGTTAGTCCCTAAGCGAACCACTTGGCCTCATCGCATTCATTCAATGAACGTTTATTATGTCATTGGAAGACTAAAGATGAATAAAGGTGGACAATCTCAAGACAATAATAATAATCTAAAAAGACTAGTGTGAAAGAAACTAGTTGGACAACATACAAATCATCAATCCCAAATCTAGTCTATGAAGCCTCTAACTAAGCTGTCTAGACGGTACCATGATAGGCCATGACAACCCAAATCAAAAGAAATAAAGTGTTAATCTAAGCTAGATAAAATCTAACTGAGCATCCTCCGAAAGTTGGGGAGGATTCAACAGTCAACTAGATGCAAATAGATTCTTAATTATGCGCGTGCTGATGATCTCTAATACCTATCTCTGCATTGTGAAAAGATACAGGCCCTAATGGATGTTAGTACATGGAATATACTATTACGTTAAATAGCTGAGTGAAACAGATATAGATGGAATAGCAAAACTCAAATATACTCAATCAAAATGTCAAATGTCTATCTAAAGCAAGAATAGAGAATAAATAATGACCTATCAATACCAATCCAAATCAACCTGATCCAATTCTGTACTATCAGTTTGCGACCTTTCTGGGAGTTTCTCTTATCTGACAACAATTACTTATGAGCCAATGATTGTACAACAATATCACTAAGGTTGCCACAGCCCTTCAGTACTTACCGGGTAAAGAAGGAATTGAATCCAAAATGGATCTAGTCGATCAAGTCTGCTATTCTTTCAGGGACTCCCAATCAAGAGGGAACATCTGATGAAATATTCATCAGTCCTCACTTACGCTTGGCGATATAGTTAATGAGTTTGAGTTGGGATTACTCTTGCTCATTTTGATGCTCGATGCTTCTCTCTAGACATGATATTCATAAGACAATCATTCTCAATCAACTAGTCTCATCTGGACATTTATCAACTCAAACCATCACATCAACTATCGACTCTTTGGTTTCATTTGTTTTAAGGTTCAACTCTTGACTCATAGAGACTCTATCATGCATCATTCTGACTTATAGCATTCAGGAAACAAGAATGGGGTTAATGGATCTGGGGATTTCATAGGCTCTCTAGGCTCAGATCGTACTCATGCATGCTCAATTAAATGTGATGTGTAAAAATAATAAGAATTCATGCTAAGGTTCATGTAGTGTGTCAAAATCATGTATTTAAAGTATTAATTCATGAAGATAGTAATTCATGCAAGATTATGTAGGACCATATTAGAATTTAAGAAATACCTTAGAGAAACATGTATTGGAGACTCAACTCATTCACAACTCTATCAACTCGGGGTATGGGACACATGGAGGAACATAATCTGTGTTTTAGGTAGCCTTACATACCTAGGAATAGAAGGAACAATCAGACTTCAGTCAGTCCTTGTGCTTGAATGCAAAATCCTCACTCTTTTTCCCTCCTCAATTGTTCTCAATAAACCCTTAAACGTGAGCAATGGTGAAAATAGTCATAGGGTCTTATTTTAAGGTTTTAATTAAGTCCAAAAAGTCCAAGGATTTGATTGAAGGGGTTAGGAATAGACAAGAATACCCTTCTTAAAAACTGTTGACAGGTTCCACGAACCTCGTCTACTAGTCGTAGACCATTCTATGAGCCGTAGAAGGCCTTTCATAAACCAAGGGTTCTGAAATTTGAGTTACTAGAATTTTGCAGGAAACCTCTTTTACAAGTCGTAAAACATTCTACGAGTGATATGCTAACTCATAACTCATGATATTGAAAATTTGATATTTGATCCTCCAATTTATGAGACCAATATATGGGCTATGGAATATTTTACGTGGCGTAGACTATCTCGTATATAGGTCTCCAACTTAGAAAACTTCACCTAGCCATCAGGGGTTTTACGAGACTCATTCTTTTTGAGAGATATCTCTATGGGTCGTAGACAACCCTCGTAGATTCCTTTTCTGTAGTTTTACTCAACTTTTCTCTTAGTTTTATTTATGCATCTACTGCAGACTAGGTGTGAGGAATTATGGTGTGTTACAAATATACAAGTTCCAAAGTATTCACAGTCTCACACGTAATATATACAACAATATCAAATAAGGAATCATATGAGATGGAGAGAATGCAATGAAATGTAAACAATGCAATGCAATGTCAAGTAATTGTGATGCATGTCTGTCATACAATACACATTCGTTGATAACCTCAGACCAGAACCCATGGAGGCCACACATGTACAATGTATCCGCCGGAACCATTTTCCTTCAGTTTTTCATTTTCAATGGATCATCTAGCAAACACATAATGAATGCACAATAAATATATTCATGAAAATGAAATGATGCAGGATGTCCATATGCATCATATATTTCAATGAACCAACAACAGCAAATCACAAGTGCACAAGTATTTTCAATATAATCCAGCCTCATCACTATCTCAATATACACATCAATATCATCAATGCAATTCATCATCATCTTATATCATCAGTACCTCAATATCAAATCAGTCTTCATGTTGAGTGCAAGTCAATACAAAAGCCATCACAATATAATTATCATATGTCTCGCAAGATCACATGTATTACCAATCAACAATTTGATTAATCATTTCATTATCTTTTAATATTTTAGTCATCATTACTAAATTACACAATAACCACAATATTAACATAGATCAACTCTTTCAATTAGCCTTAGTCATCATAGTTTAGGATAATTTATCATTTGAGTCCGTACTTCACAAGCAATTAGTTTCAAAATTCCCAACAACATCTCAATATAGAATTAGCTCAACATTTCATATAAGAGATTCAATAGACAAATCCATGTAATATAATTCAAAGCTCAACAATTGAAACATCATGAACACTTTCACACTATCAACAAAGGCATCACAAGCTCATTTCATGATAACATCTCACAAGTTTAAGTCAACAATAATGGACATTATCTCATAATTCAAGGCATACATTTTATCATTTCCACCTTCCTATTACCAAATCATATTCACTAGATTAATTAGCTAACCTCCAAGTTTCACATTAAAAGAAAATAATAAGTTAAAATCAACTCAATAAGGATTAGGGCCCACTTACTTTAATCAATAGCCAGATCAATCAAAAACTAGATAATCCACATTTCACAAGTATTCACAATCCTACAATTATTTCACAAGTCAATGATTCATAACATTTACAATTACCCAATCCAAAATCTCATGATTGAAGACTATAATACTATAATTCTATCACATTTCATGCCTCGGAAATGTCCATAATCATAATTTTTATAAATCTCAAAATTCATGCATGATATAAAAAATTTAACTTCATATTCGTGATCAGGGAGAAAAATTGAGTGGGAGATGGGTATAACCCTGATTTTAGAGCACCCATAGCAAAAATTTAATTTTTCAAATTTACGGATTCTAGAGACGACCCGCGCCTTGGCCGCGACGCGCCAGGGGTACGGAACAGTCTTATTTGTTCCACCAAAATCCTTTTTTGGCCTAAGGTATTGGGGTCTTGGGCCCATGCCCTCTTATGCATAGAAACACCTATAATTAGCCATTTTTCATCTCTATATCACTCAAGACACTCTCAAAACCCTCTCTAACACTTAACCAACTATTTCATCCAAAATTCAAGAGTCCCAAGCTCAATTCTGGATCTCAAAAGCTCTCTTCAAGCTCCAAGTCTCCTTCAATACTACATTAAGAAAGTCCAAATTTGAGGTATGTGGGTTTCAACTATTGAGTTCTTTCAACTATGGTGCCCAACCTTCCTTTTCATATAAATTACATGTTTTCAAGTTGGATTATCTATGGGTATTTCTTATTATGAAGTTTGATGATAAACTATGTTGGAGTTTCATAAAATATTGATTGTTTATGCATGTTTTGAGATATGAATCTATGATCAATTATGAGATTTGATGAGAGGTTTCAAGGTATCTTGCATAATGGTTTTACTATGTATTGGTGGGTTGATTTACAGTAAGTTTTCTCACATTATTTCACTCTTGATTGCATGATTTTGAATTAGTATTGCACACCTGTCAAGTGTTTGATGAAATGTCTTGACAAGGGTTCTTGAGGTATTGATGATCTAGCATGAGTTATGAATCAAGTAACTATACGATAACTAAGGGATTGTATGTATGTATTGATTTCATGAAAGTATCTTTAGTGTTTCAAGTTGACCACACCTTGCTAGGGGGTGGCATGCCCAACCACCTTGTTGAGGGGTTGACAAGCCTCAATCACCTTGTCGGTGGGTGGCATGCCCACACTACCACGCTGAGGGTATGTACCTCAATCACCTTGTCGGGGGGTGACATGCCCGTACTACCACGTTGAGGGGTACGTACCTCAATCACCTTGTCGGGGGGGTGGCATGCCCATACTACCACATTGAGGGATATGTAACTCAATGACCTTCCAAGGGGGCATGCTTTGGAGTTCAGTTCATAGTTTGCTTGGGCTGTGTTGATATGGTCTCTTCCTACACATATAATCCATATTTGCAAATTATATGATTTACATGAATCTTTTACTTCAAGAATTGATTATGCATTCCATATTGATATTATACTTTTATATTGCCTATTACTATGCATTTTGACTATACTGACTTATATCTTGTTACATTGTATCCTACATACTTAGTACATTCAAATGTACTAACACATACACAATGCCGAAGCTCCTCATGATGATCCTCCATGTGGCTAGTTTTGGCATCCTGAAGATAAGCTTTTGGTGAGTCCTCAAGTTCAAGGACACTAGCTATGGTACTCGTGCTCTTGTTATCTCTTATGTTGAGCATTTGATACTATGAGGGTAAGCACGAAAAATGTCTTGGCCCTCACCTAGTCTATGTTTAGAGGTTTGTTAGAACAATTGATGTATCTATGCTTTGAGCTTTGACTCTTTACGCTTTATAAATGTCAAGACTTCCCTTAGTCCTTTTGTTTCTCTTATTTATATTCTTTTTGTTGTTTACTTTGCTTCCGCGACCAAGGATGTCTAATTGATATGCTAAGAGGCTTGTTTGGGTCTCCTCGGGTTTCCATTCGACGTGTCCCGCCTAGGCGCAAGGCATAGGTTGTCAAAAACTTGGTATTAGAGCACTAGTTTGTTAATGGTCCTCGGAATCCAATACACCATGTTGAGTAGAGTCTTATTCATGGTTGTAAAGTGCACCACAATTATGAGTAAGAGGCTATGAGGTGTTTCAGGAAATGTTTGCCTTCTTCTTGATCTATGTCGTGTTATAGAACTTAAGGTAAGGCTTTTTCCTCTAACGAACGCTCTTTGCTATTCTAGATCATACCGATTCCAAGAGGAAGAAGAGACCATACTCCCAAGGAGCAACCAGCCCCTCCCACTCCTTATGATGGGGGAGTGGCCCATGAAGAGTTCCGGGATGCTATTACCATGTTGGCCCTTGCCATGACTAACCAAATCAACCAAGGGGCTCGAGCCCCTCATGCTCCTTATTGGGCCTCAAGGATGAGGGATTTTACTAAATGAACCCACTGGATATCCATGGGTCCAAGGTGGATGAGGATCCACAAGAATTCATTGATAAGGTGTATAAGGTGTTGTCCATTATGGGGGTTAACTCGGAGGAGAAAGCGGAGTTGGCGGCCTACCAACTCAAAGGGGTGGCTAAAATATGGTTCACTCAATGGAAGATGGAGAAGGGGAATGTTGATGCTATCCCTTAGGAAGAATTCAAAGCAGCATTTCTCAATCGCTTCTTCCTTATTGAGCTTAGGGAGGTGAAAATGATGGAATTCATAAATCTAAAGCAAGGGTCTATGAGTGTGAGGGAGTATGCCCTCAAGTTCAACCAGCTCTCCAAGTATGCCTCGTAATTAGTTGTCGAGTTGAGGTCTAGGATGAAGAAGTTTGTGTTGGGTGTGTCCGACTTGGTGAATGAGAAATGTCGTACCACCATGTTAATGGGTGATATGAAGTTGTCCCGCCTCATGACATATGTCGAACAACTAGAGGGTGAGAGATTAAGAAAGAGAAGAAGTGGTAAGGCCACGAGGCCCATCTTGAAGGTGGATTCCAAAATTCCAAGTGTGGCCGGTTTTCTCAAGGGCCCAAGTTCTAAGGCTAAGGGTCCTCCAATGATCCTAATAAAAGTTTTGCTAATGACAACCCTGTATGCCAAAGGTGTGGTAGGAGTCATAATGTCCCATGTATGAGAAAATCCAACGCTTGCTATGGTTGTGGTGAGGTTGGCCATAAAGTGATTGATTGTCCACGTGCACAAAACAAAGGTAGAGATGGTTGTTCATAAGGCCAAGGTGCAAATGCGGGCCCAAAGGGAAGAGGAGGCCAACAAGGAGGTGCCCCAAGGCAAAATAGGTTCTGTGCTCTTTAAGGGAGACAAGGGGTGAATGAGGTGCCCAATGTTGTCACTGTATGTTAAAGGTTCTTGATTTTGATATGTATGCTTTGATTGACCGGGGTGCCACTCTTTCATTTATTACTCCTTTTATTGCCAAAAAGCTTCATGTTAGCCTCGAATTATTGTGTGAACCCTATGAAGTGTCTACCCCCATTGGTGAGTCGATTATTGCTAAAAGAGTCTATAGAAGTTATCCCGAATTCATATTGCATAAACTTTTGCCTTGTGATTTTGTTGAGTTAGATATAATGGACTTTGATGTCATTCTTCGTATGGATTGGTTGCATACATATTATACTACTATTAATGGTAGAACCCGTAGGGTGAAATTTCAATTCTCAAATGGACCCGTCCTTGAGTGAGAAAGTTGTGATGTGATGGTCAAGGTTAGATTCATTCTTGCATTAAAGCCCAAAATTTGATTTCTAAGGGGTGTCTCTATTATCTTTTGAGGGTTTGGGATGTTAAGTCCAAAGTCATTCTTATAGAGACGATTTTGGTGGTTAATGAGTTTCTTGATTTCTTTCTTTATGAACTTCCTGGTGTTCCTCCCTAAAGGGAAATCTACTTTGGTATAGACCTTCTTCCCGACACTCAACCCATTTCTATTCTCCCTTACTGTATGGCCCCAACAGAGTTGAAGTAGTTGAAAGAGCAATAGAGGGACTTGTTAGAAAAGGTTTTATAAGGCCTAGTAAATCACCTTGTGGTGCACCAGTATTATTTGTGAAGAAGAAGGATAGTTCTCTTAGAATGTGCATTGATTACCGATAACTTAGTAGAGTCACCATCAAGATAAGTACCCTCTACCAAGGATTTTGGACCTTTTTTTAATCAACTTCAAGGAGCTAGTCACTTCTCTAAGATTGATCTTCGGTCCTGGTATCACCAAGTGAAAGTGAGGGAGTCTGACATTCCCAAGATGACCTTCCGAGCTAGATATTGGGACTTTGAGTTTGTGGTTATGTCCTTCGGTCTGACTAATACATTGTCTATATTCATGGATCTTATGAATAGGATCTTTGAACCCTACCTTGACTTGTTTGTGGTGGTTTTTATTGATGATATCTTGATCTTTTTCCATAGTGAAGAGGAGCATGTGAATTACTTGAGGGTGGAGTTGCAAATCTTGAGGGAGGAAAAGTTGTATGCTAAATATGAAAAATGTGAGTTTTTGTTGAAAGAGGTTGCTTTTCTAGGCCATATGGTGTCAAGTGATGGTATTAAGGCAGAACCTAAGAAGATGGAGGTGAGAAATTGGCCTAGATCTTTGACCCCATCGAATATTAGAAGATTTTTAAGTTTAGCGGGTTATTACCAGAGGTTTGTGAATGGGTTCTCTTCTATTCCTTCTCCTATGACTAAGCTGACCCAAAAGAAGGAAAAATTTGTGTCGATCGATGAATGTGAGAAGAGTTTCCAAACTTTGTAAGACAAGCTTGTCTCCGCTCCTATTTTGTCTATGTCGGAAGGTTTGGAAGGGTTTGTTATGTATTGTGATGCCTAAAGAATTGGTTTTGGTTGTGTTTTGATGCAAAATGGTAAGGTGATAGCACATGCCTCTAGACAATTTAAGGTGCATGAAAAGAATTATCCTACACATGATCTTGAATTGGCCGCCGTAGTATTTGCTTTGAAAAATTGGTGTCATTACTTATATAGGGTTCATAATGATGTGTTTACCGATCATAAAAGTCTCCAATATGTGTTCACCCAAAAAGAGCTTAACTTGAGACAAAGAAGATGATTAGAACTCCTTCAAGATTATGATATGAGCATGCATTACCACCCCGGTAAGGCTAATGTTGGGGTCGATTCTCTAAATAAGGTATCTATGGGTAGCCTAGCACATGTTGATGATGGTGTCAAAGAGGTGGATAGAGAGGTTCATCAGTTGTCTAAATTGAGAGTTAGGTTGGAAGAGGTTGACAATGGTGGTGTAGTGATTGTTGATAGTTCTAAATCTTCGTTGATTGAGGAGGTAAAGGTAAAACAAGATCTTGGATCTGCCTTGCTAGAATAGAGGGCCTTGGTGAGAGATGGTAAAGTGGAGGTTTTCTCCCAGGGGAGAGATAGTGCCCTTAGGTACTAAGGTAGATTATGTGTTCCTAATGTTGATGACTTGAGGAAGTTGATTTTAGATAAGGCTCATAATTCATCTTATTCTATTCAATCCGGTTCTACAAAGATATATAGAGATTTGAG
>JAOTQR010000002.1:11304194-11351658 GCA_025774065.1 Solanum ossicruentum
TAATGTACCTGTGACCACATCAAGTGAAGCTTCCAAATTTTGCCGACTCCCCAGTGCATAAGTACGATTCTGGACTCCGCTAGAGCTAGCTGCCCCTCCAACACCTCTACCATGACCCATAGGCGCTTGTTGACCCCTACCTAATAGAGGAACTGACGCTGATACAACTAACCCAGTAGATTGTGCTATATCACCCATACGTCTCCTCGGGCAATCACTCATCATATGTCCCGACGCACCACACCAATAACACGCGTCTGTACCAACACAACATATACTTGAATAACTTTTTCCACACGTTTTAAAAGGCTGTGTAGGGGTCATTTGCTAGCTAACTGAATATCCCACTATCTGGGCGCCTTACCCTTCACTCCTTGGACCAAATTGATTTTTCCTGGACCCCTGAACTTGTAGTGGAGCACTGGTTGTAGGGTAGGGGAATGATGGCCTAGGTTGTCTATTAGAAAATCGAGGCCTAAGCTCACCTTGGGGTGGTGTAAACTGCCCTGTAGACCTGGCCATCTTAGCCTGCACTCTTTCTAACTCTTATGTCCTTTTCCTTTGCCTCTAATCCTCCAATTTCTGTGCAAAAGCTTGAATTCTCTCTATATACATGTCTTTGTTCAAGGAAGAAATGGTATAGTCTCTGACCAAATACATATCCAATCTATCCACATATCGATGAACTATATCTGCCATAGTAGCACCTACATTAGGAGCATACCTAGCCAGGGAATTAAATTGAAGGCTATACTCCCTCACACTCATATTCCCTTTGTGGAGGTTCAAGAACTGATCTGCACGAGCCTCTCGGATCTCTAATGGCAAGTAGTGGTCAAGAAATACCTCTTTGAACTCCTTTAGGTAGTTAGAGGTGCATCTATGCCCTTAGATTGCTTCCAAACTTCATACCATAATATAGCCACACCCTTCAACCTATATGTCGCTAACTCGACAACTTCTATACCATTCACATGCATAACATCTAAAGTGCGCTGAATCTGATCAATAAAGTCTTGGGGATCTTCATTAGGATCTGACCCAGTGAAGGATGGAGTGTCAAAATTAAGGAAATCACGTATCCTTGTGCCAACTGCCCTACTCGCATCACCTGCACCTATAACCAGGCCTTCCTGTCGTTGACCTTGGCCAGCAACTATATGGGCTAATAGTTGGACTGCATTTCTCAGATCCTGCATGGTAGCATCAATAGGTGGTTCTGGGAGAATTTCACTACTTCCGGGTTTATCAGGAGCTGGAGGAGTTTGAGATGTCTGTGACAAAGTCTCCTCTTGAACCTCATTTCATTGTCTCACTAGATTCAGTATACCAACCACCACTTCGACTCCCTTCCCTTCACCTTTGTTTTGCCTGATTTCTGGCATACTTGCTGTATAAAATAATTTAGGAGTTAGACATAATGCACCTACTACACTTGGCATTATGGCACGATATAAAGGATGAAAAGAAAGTTACAACTCCTAAATGCCACATAGCCTCCTTCTTTTAAATGCGGTGCACAACACATCGATAAACAAGATTCTACATAGGCACGACTTTGTAGACTTCCTAGGATTACCCGCTCTGATACCACTTCTGTCATGCCCAAAGTCCCGTTAGGGCGGACTAGCACCCATTGTTGGTAAGGCTCGGGAGAACTAACTTGTATCTATCTGTAATCAACCTGTATCTATGCGCTTTCTACACATATTATGAGGTATTCCTACGTTCAACATGTCTTCAAGAAAGTAAATAGTGATAACAAACAAAAAGGAGATACATGTGGCTAGGCTGTTGGGGTCACGATGTCTAAAGTACGAGACATGACCACACTTTAATTTACATAGTCTACAAAGCCTTTAGATAAGGAAAAATATCTAATAAGGGTCAGTATAGGCCCCCACCTCAACTAACTATACAATACCAAAACATAAGCTCTAGACACACAATACTCCGAAGCAACTTGGAGCTTGGTAACAACAGCTGGATATCCTATACTCCTACTAGGGAGATCTACTAGCACCTGTACCTACAACATGAAATGCAGGTCCCCCCTATAGGACGTCAGTACGAGATAATATACTAAAAATGTAAGGCAGAAAATATTGTATATGATGTAACCACTCAAATGAAACTATACACTTGTGTAGGATAAGAGACCACCCTTAGTGTACTATATGATCATGTACTTTATGTTCTTTTTATTACTTTACGATTACTGTATAATCTGTGAACAACATGTAATACAAATGACCAGCTGATCAATGGTAAATCTATATCGGTATTGGTCCTGGCGAGGCTTTTCCTTTAACCCCTTGGGCTACCCCCCCATGATAGGATCAAGCCTGGCTAGGTGATTCTTCTACCCCTCGGGTTACCACCCATCAACAAGTAATATACTTTATCTTTCAATTAATTTAGGGATGATTCTTTTGATGGTCATAATATTGTAACTGGAGGACTGTAGATACAGCATATGACATGTAAATAATCACAAAATACAACACCATAATGAATGGAGTAGGTTACACAAATAATGAAATGCATAGGAGGTAGAACAACACATGAACTTTATTTAGTAGAATAAACTCATGTATCTTGGTATCTAAGTATGTATGTAGATTTTAAAGGAGACTATGTATGGGACCATATGAACATGTGAAAGAGTGAAGACATGGATGGTTTTCATGTGGAAGTAAATAAGAGCATCTATGTACCAAGTATGAACCTAGGTTTGATGCGAAGTAATACGAAATCGAGTAGCCTTACATACCTCGTTGTACGACCTCGCTATTACCTCGAGATAACATTCCCTTCCTCCAAATATTTATCTACAACATTATAGGTTATAAAACTAGCATTAGTAGCCAATAGATACATCTTGGCATCCGAATCTCATAAAAAACCAACACACGGGTAGCAAGTGGGTATTTATAAACCAGAGCATATTCTTTCAACCTTTTCACCCCTAATCGTATTTTCTAATACACATTCTCATATACATATCATGTGCATCCTATTCTAGTGCAGTAACAGTCTTACAACATCCCACAAAGCACAAGACATAACAATTCTATGCAACATACAAATAGGCGGCATAATGTTACATCCCTTTGCTACTTTAAGACATTAAAGATTCCAAACCTTTACCAACTTCAACAAAAATGTTCCCGCAACATTTATACATACAAACAATACTAAATAGTTCAAAAGCAGTCCTCAAAATAGGTGGAGGATATGAGACCATAGAACCTAATCAATCAGCCCACAAGTTCCTATTACGAGCACAATTACGATATCACACAAGAACTTACTTTCACGGACTGTAAAAATGGTGCAGAAGACTTTATAAAACATTATAGAACCAATACTTATTAATAACAATATCCTCCCTTCATAATCAATCCAACTAGAAAAGAGAAAAGCTTCCAAATAAACAAGAAAAATGTACAACAACTTTTGGAACACATGCTGTCCAACAATTTCAGCATAGACATAACCAGCATAGTCTCTTCTTTTGCATAAGTATACCATATTAAACACACAACTATAATCACTTTCCTTTACCTTCAAAGTTCAGGTTT
Organism: Solanum ossicruentum; assembly: GCA_025774065.1. Lineage (NCBI taxonomy): Eukaryota > Viridiplantae > Streptophyta > Magnoliopsida > Solanales > Solanaceae > Solanum > Solanum ossicruentum. Next base: position 11,307,779 of record JAOTQR010000002.1, read on the forward strand.
CCTTCAAGAACCCTAGAGGGTTGTGTAGGCTGCATTGTGAAGTGAAACAAAGAGAAAACAAAAGTCTTTAGGAAAGCTAAAAAATTGTGTCAATTGAAAATGAATTAAGGAGCTGTTTTGAGCCCTTTTTCAAGAGTCTCTTGGTCGACTTTCTTTTGACCTTTTGACCACATAATACCACGTATATTAAGCTTGTTAGGCAGCGGCTTGCCCTCACACTTGGGCTTAAATAGGTCTCAAAGTTGATGGGTCTTGGCTTCCCATTTTCCAAATTCCTCTTAACTTAGTTTGGGACCAATTACCCAAGTGGGATGTGGTGTACTTGGGCCTTTTTATTATTCATATTGGGCTGAAAATAAAATCCATATATGATGCTAAAATATGTGCTAAAGTTACACCTTTAACATGGACTTTATTCATAGTCGGACTTATATAAATTCGACGTCGAGCCTCATCTCTATTTAGCTAGCAAATTTAAGCTAAGAAAATAGGTGACTCACCTGCTTGCTTCCTATGTCCTACAAGCACCTCAATTCTCTCACTTTGTTTAGGGTCGAGATCTCCTCAATTTGACACAAAACATGTATACACTTGATCCTCTTTAGCATTAGATGCACATATCGCTCTATAACATAAGATTCAAGAAATTTTAAAAATAAGTGCTAATTTGACCAAACCATATCATGTTTCATTTTCATAGTACTACTATTATAAGATGTGGGGTGTTACAAACTATGAATAGTTGGGTGTTTGGCAATAGTTGTTTTTATAAGGGTAATTTGAGACGTGAAGCATGATTTATGAGTTGTTTGTTAATAATGTTTAGCAATGCCAGGTGAGTGTGAGCTTATTTTCATAAATTCATGCATTTTTGTGCCAATTTAGAACTTGTCCTATTATTCTAAATAAGATTTTAGATTAAATGGATTAGGAAGGGATCTTAGTCCTTTATTCTTAAATTAGTTCACTTTAGCCTAAAATAACCAACCAAATAATATTTCATCCCTTGTTCCTAATGTTTGACCCTTACATGAAAGATTTCTTTCCAAAGCACCTAATTAGCCTAACCGTGTCTAGTGAAAAACCTTGAGATTGACCCTAGTTTGTCCTTGATCATTGTGATCCTTGATTGAGGCAAAAAGCATAAGTTAAGGGTGGCAATAAAATGTGGCCCTGGTTTGGGGAATAAATATTGTGTACTTCAAAATAATACAAAAGCCTAAGTTGACGGTGGTTGTTGTAGGAGTAAAATAAAAAAAAATATGGTGGTGAATTGATAATGGGGAGAAAAAGAATAAAGTCATGTACGGGGTATAAGGAAAAGAAAAATATGTCTTAGATTGAGATTAAATGCAAAATGAAGTGTAAAAATGAGGCAAAAGCTAAAAATGAGATGAAAATACCCAGAAAAGCTTGAATATTGAATAAAAGGGTTTAGAAGATGGAAATGTTGGAGTTGGTGAGGTAACAGTATTGAAATACATAGTTCAAGGATGGCTTCTAGTCACTAATTTTCCAGAATGCCATACCAAAGCGTCATAAGCCTACGCTACAAGCCTAGAAAGTTCTAAAGTGATCCTAGTCCAGTTGGTTGAAAATCTTAGTCATTAGTACACGGGCAAGCCTATTATATTAGTCATGATGCATGAACAACTTTTGTGAAAGTTAGTGCTCTTTCTTAGTCCCAAGACTGAAATTGATATCATCATTGAGTGTTAAAATGGGACTTCTTTCTGTGGGAGAACTTGCATTGCATTGTTAGCATTTGACTTGTTTAGTGATTGTAGACTATTGATATTTCTTTACTTGTCATGGTTTTTTTGTCAAATGTATCAATCTGCTTTGGTTTGCTAAATAGTTGTCTGATCTTGTTTTGAAAAGTTGGTACTAGTACTTGAGTTTGAATTGAGTATTATATATGTCATTGGGTTGAGGTTTGTGTGTTTCTATGTTATCTATATACATTGAGTCATCGCTTGAGGATAAGCAACAATATGAAGTTGTCGTTTGATGTTCTATCAAAATACAACACAGTTTATATCTAAAACTTGGGATTTTCCGTGTTCTTAATGTGACCTTTGTGGTTCTTATGTATTTTTATGTTTGTTTTTGCAGAAAAACATGATTAGCATGATTTTGAGAAAGTTGCAAACTTTTTTTGGTATTTGAGGACATACATTACCCTTTATAAGTCGTAGGGCCTTCTACAAGTTGTAAAGGTAGTTTTGTGAAGATTTCTAGTGTTTGATGAAAGTCTAATGATTTGAAGTTCAGCACATGAGACCTCTTTACGACTCATAGTTCACTCTACGAGTAGTATTGAGGTTTTTGGTGGAGATTTCCTCAGAAGGATCAGAGAAGGACTAAAAGATGTAGATAATGACTATGAAATGTCAATATGAGTCATAGATCAGGCTATGACTCATGAAGATTTTTTGCAGCAATGAAGACTAAGATTCAAGAAGCTGAACATGAAAGCTCGATTACGACTCGTAAATCCAGTTACAAGTCGTGACTGCATGCCGTAGGAGACGCTTATAAATTTTTCTAATATATTTAGGGACTTGTTTGTAAATACTATAATTAGTATAATTAGGTCATTTTTAGTAAGAAGTACAACAAACTTATATAGAGAGCATGAAATAAGAGCAGTTTTAATATTTTAAACTTGAAGACAAAATACTGGCGAAGAGAATACATGTGTGGATTCATTTATCTTTCAACCTTGTGATTCTCAATACAAACTTGGATTGCTTTTCCTTCAATCTATTTGGGTAATAGATTAATTATGTTTCCTAAATTTATAGTTTCTTTATCTTCCCATAACATGAGCATCTAAACCCACAACTTGGGGTTGTGGGAACCATGAAAATCTAACAAAATAAACATGGTTTATTTTCGATTCTTAGAATGGGTATTTGTATGTATCAATGAATTATCTTCATACTACATGTTTTCTAGTTGTTGCCAACATTAGAAATCACCTAGTGTTACCTTCCCAATCCAGGTGGTAATGAATAGGAAAAGAGATTGATTAACAGGATTTAACAATGTGTTCTCATCTAATAAATTGAACTAGATCAATAGAAGGTTGACTTGGACTATTGGTAATGGTTATTATAGCATACTATGAAGATGGTTCAAGTCCCATAGTGAAATTTGACCTTCACCTTTGACCAAAGGGTTGGAAAAACTTAAATTACCATCCTGCATGCGATATTCTAGTTGAGAATGGTATTATCCAGGGATGTTGAGTTAGAGAATCATGGGGAACACAATACCCAAGTTGCTCTACATTATTGATTGCCTTCCATTTTAATTACTATAGTTTAATTTCATATCAATCATTTCGACCCCCACTCTTTTGGGAATTGAGTTAGTTAATACTTGAATTGTTTATTGGTGAATCGATTTTGAATATCTCTATATTCTCTATGAGATTTGACCCTAACCTTGGTTAGATTTATTATTTTGGCAACGATCGCTTTGACTTCAAAAGAGAGGTATATCTTTAGTATGATTAGAGCATACTTGGAATGCTTTGTCAACTTGAGGGAATAGTCCCTTACGCTCATACCACCCTATTTGAAGTTGATAAACTATATCATCTTGGTTTCCTTATGTTCAAGGAGAAAAAATGGTCCATAAATGCAAATTTGAATTCCTTCCAATTAACAGAATTACAATAAACCCTTCCCATCAACCAATAAGTATACCACACTTGACATACATCTTTAAACTAGTAAGCAACAAACTCAGCTTTCTCCTCATAATTGACTCCCATAATAGTCAAGACTTAAGTGAGCTCATCAACAAACTCTTGGGCACCCTCATCAACCTTTGACCCATAGATCTCCAGAGGATTCATCTGAGTGAAATCTCTCACCCTAGAAGCCGGAGTGGGATCACGGGGAATACGATTACCATGTCTAGTCTTAGAAGTCACCACTTGTGCAAGTATAGCCAAAGTCATACGGAAGTTATCTTTAGAGATAGGCTTTTCCATAGGCCCTTGAGCAACTTGGTCCATATTAGCTGGGGCCGATCTTTGTAGGGAAGCTCTTCGTAGGGGCATCTTTTTTAATGTAACAAGGGCATCATCGAGATGAGAAAACCGTAATATATGGTCCAAATAATGACATAAGACATGAAAAAGTGAGATAATTCCTAGAACAGCATCATATCCTCCCAATCACAGGCATGGTGCACTTCATACCCATGATTAGCACTCTACTAGATATGACATGTTGGACTCCAAGGATTATTTACAAACCTAGTGTTCTGATACCAACCTTGTCTCAACCTGGATCTAGGTTCTAGGGATGACATGGTTAATGGGAATCCTAGAGTCCCCAAACAAGCCTTCTATATCTGTTCACACATCATTGGTTTGGAAGCGTATATGAAATAATAAACACACAGTTCTAAGGGACAAAATAGTAGGTCTAGAATGACTAAGTTCGTGATAGGTGTATCCGATTTGGTGATTGAAGAATGTCATATCGCTATGTTGATTGGTGACATGAAGTTTTCCCGCCTTATGACTTATGCCGAACAATCGGAGAGGGAGAAATTGAAGACGAGAAGGGGTCATGAGGCCAAGAGGGCCCGTTTTGATAGTAAGTTCCAAAGTCTCAAGGGTGGCCGATTTCATCAAGGACAAGGATCTTCTCATGCTCCTAATAGGAGGTTTTGTAATGACTACCCTAGGGCATAAGGTGATGGTAGTGTGAGGTCTAATGATATGTGTCCAAAATGTTATAAGGGTCATAGTGGCCCATGCTTGAGGGCTAACAATGCTTGTTATAGTTTTGGGGAAGTAGGCCACCACATAATGGATTGGCCTCGTAACCGGAACAAGGGTAAGGATGTTCGTCTATAAGGTAGGGGTACAAATATGGTTCCTTTGACGAGAAAAGGCCGACAAGGTGGTTCCCCAAGGCACAATTACTCCAAGGGAGACAACGGGTAGATGAGTTGCTCAATGTCATCACTAGTATATTAAAAGTCTTTGATTTTAATATGTATACATTGATAGACCAGGGTGCCATTCTTCCTTTTGTTACTCCTCTTTTTGCTAAGAACTTTCATGTTGAGCCCAAATCGTTGTGTGAGTCTTATAAGGTGTCTACTCCTATTGGTGCATCTATTATTGCAAGAAATGTGTATAGAAATTGTCCTATTTGAATCTTGCATAAAATATTGCCTTGTAATCTTTTTGAGTTGGATATGACTGATTTTAATGTCATTCTTGAGATGGATTGGTTGCACGCATACGATGCCTCTATTGATTGTAAAACACATAGGGTCAAATTCCAATACCCAAATGAACCCGTCCTTATATGGGAGAGTCATAATGTAGTTGTCAAGGGTAGGTTCATCTCTTGCATTAAATCCTAAAGGTCGATCTCTAAGGGGTATCTCTATCATCTTGTGAGGGTTAGGGATGTTAAGTCTAAAGTTTTTCCCATAGAGTCGGTTCGGATGGTAAATGAGTTCCATGATGTCTTTCCAAATGACCTTCCCAGTGTTCCTCCCGAAATGGAAATAGACTTTGGTATATAGCTCCTTCCCGATACTCAACCCATTTCTGTTCCCCCTTATCATATGGTCTTGGCAGAGTTAAGGAGTTGAAGGAGCAATTGAGGGACTTGTTTGAGAAGGGTTTTATTAGGCCTAGCCAATCACCATGGGGTGCACCGGTGTTGTTTGTTAAGAAGGATGGGTCTCTTAGATTGTGTATTGACTACTAGCAACTTAATAGAGTTACCATCAAGAATAATTATCCTCTACTAAGATAGATGATTTGTATGAGCAACTTCAAGGGTCTAGTAACTTCTCTAAGATTGATCTTTGATCCGGGTATCATCAAGTGAAGGTGAGGGAGTGTGATACTCCCAAGATGGCCTTCCTGACTGGGTATGGGCATTATGAATTTGTGGTTATGTCTTTTGGTTAACCAATTCACCGACCATCTTAATGGATATTATGAATAGGGTCTTTAAACCCTACTTTAATTTGCCTGTGGTGGTTTTCATTGATGATATATGGATCTACTCTCATATTAAGATGGAGCATGTGGGTAATTTTGGAGTAGTGCTACAAAGATTGAGAGAAGAGAAGTTGTATGCTAAACCTGTGAAGTGTGAATTTTGGTTGAAAGAGTTGCCTTCCTAGGTCATGTTGTGTCTGGGATGGTGTTAAGGTGGACCCTAAGAAGAGGATGTGATTAGAAATTTGCCTAGACCATTGACCCCATTGGACATTAGAAGCTTCTTGGGCTTAGTGGGTTACTACCTAAGGTTCCTGAGTGGGCTCTCTTCTATTTCTTCTCCCCTGACTAAGTTGACTCAAAAAAAGGATAAGTTTGTGTGGACCGATGAGTGTGAAAGGAGTTTCTAAAACTTTAAGAATAAGTTTGTCTTCGCTCCTTTCTTGTCTGTACCAAAAGTGTTGGAAGGGTTTGTTGTGTCTGTGATGCCTCCCAGATTGTTTTGGGTTGTGTTTTGATACAAAATGGTAAGGTGATAGCCTATGCTTCTTGAAAACTCAAAGTGCATGAAAAGAATTACATTACTCATGATCTTGAAATGGCTTCCATGGTTTTTGCTTTAAAAATTTAGCATCATTATTTGTAAGGGGTACATATTGATGTATTCACTAATTATAAGAGTCTCCAATATGTTTTCACTTAGAAAGATCTCAACTTGAGGCAACGAAGGTGGTTAGAGTTTCTTAAGGATTATGATATGAGTGTGCATTATCATCCTGGTAAGGCTAATTTGGTGGTGTATGCTTTGAGTAGGGTGTCCATGGGTAGCCTAGCTCATATTGATTGTGGTGAGATGGAGATGGCTAGGGAAATGAATTGGTTTGTTAGATTAGAGGAGGTTGGTAGTAGTGATATTGTTGTTTGGATGTTTCTAGGTCTTCTTTTTTTGATGGGGTAATAGAAAAACAAGATCTTGATCCCTCCTTGTTAGAGTTGAAGGCCTTGGTGTAAGAGAGCAAGGGGGAGGTTTTTTTCTAAGGGGGAGATGGTGCCCTTAGGTACCAAGGTAGGTTGTGTGTACCATATGTTGATGGCTTGATAGAAAAAATTCCTTGTTGAGGCCCATAACTCTTCTTATTTTATCCACCCTGGTTCCACCAAAATGCATAAAGATTTGAGAGAGGTGTATTGTTGGGGAGGCATGAAAAAGGACATTACCAAATTCGTTTCTGGTTGCCATAGTTGTCAACAAGTCAAAGCTGAACATCAAACACTGGGTGTCCTAACCCAAGACATAGGGATTCCAACTTGGCAGTGGGAAGTTATTAATATGGATTTCGTGGTTGGGTTGCCCAAGAATAGAAAAGGTTTTGATTCCATTTGGATTATGGTTGATAGGATTACAGCAATGGCTCATTTCCTACCGGTTAAGATGACATATTGGGCTAAAGATTATGCAAGGTTATACGTCCATGACTTGGTGAGACTGCAAAGGGTTCCATTATCCATCACATCGGATCGTAGAGCTCAATTTACTTCACAGTTTTGGAGGTCTTTCCAAAGGGGTCTTGGTACTAGTGTTAAGTTTTCTACTACCTTCCACCCTCAAATGGATGGCGAAGCCAAAAGGACCATCCCAACCCTTGAGTATATGCTTAGAGCATGTGTGTTGGATCTTGAAATTAGTTGGGATGATCATCATCCATTGATGGAGTTTTCCTACAACAATAGCTATCATTCTAGCATCGGTATGGCTTCTTTTGAGGCTCTCTATGGTAGAAGTTGTAGATCACCAGTGGGGTCATTTGAGGTTCGTAAGGTGGCCTTGTTAGGACCTAATTTGGTTATGCAGGCACTTAAGAAGGTTAGGATCATTAGAGAAAGGTTGAAGATGTCCCAAAGCCATCAAAAGTCCTATGCCGATGTGAGGAAATGGAATTTTGAATTCCAAGATGGTGATTGGGTTATTTGAGGTTATCACGCATGAAGGGTATGGTATATTTTGGTAAGAAGGGAAAGTTAAGCTCAAGATATATGGGTCCTTATAGGGTGATTACAAATGTTGGCAATGTAGCTTATGAATTGGGATTGCTTAGTGAAATAGATTTGGTTCATCCGATATTTCATGTGTCTGTGTTGAGGAAATGTGTCGGTGATCCGAATGCTATTGTGCCTCTTTATGTTATGGGTATGGTCAAAGATAATTTGACATATGAACAGGTTCCAGTTCAGATTTTTGATAGGCAAATAAAGGTGTTGACAAACAAAGAGATGGCTTCTATTAAGGAATTGCAATATCCATATATCTCAAAATTTGTGTGTGATATCGAAATTGCGATATCATATTCTTGCTCAGGGGTAACATTTAGTGGGAGACGGATCTAATCCCAATTATAGAGGAACCATATCAAAATTCATAATTTCCAAAATGCAATTTCCTTTGAGCTTTTCGCGCCCCTGGCATGACGTGCTAAGGGCGCGCACTAGTGTTATTTTTGGTCCAGTTTTGACTTCTATCCAAGACATTTATGTCTTGGGCCTAAGTGTTCCCAATCGTGAAAATACCTATTCTTAGTCACTCTTCACCCTCATATCATTCAAAGCATTCCCTAATACTTATTCAAACACTTAGCCAAATATTTTCCTCCTAAACTCATGTCTCAAAACCATTTTCGGATTCTTAAGGATTGTACTCAAGTTTAAGTCTCCATCATTAATCTTCATCAACTTCATCTCCAAGTTAAGTTATGTGGGTTTCTTTCTTGTGTTCCTTTCACCCATGATACCCATACTTCTGTTTACCCTGATTTGCATGATTTAATGATGAATTACTCATGGATTTTATTTATTATGAAAGTCACTATACACTATATTGGGGTTTATGAAGTTGTGACTGTTTTGCTATGTCTTGACCTATGAGACCAAGCTCTATTGTAAGATTTGATGATGACTTTTGATGTATATTGCTTGAGAATGTTACTAAGTATCTGTTGATTGTCTTACATTGGGTTTTCTAGCATGATTTCACTCTTTAATTTCATGATTTTACACTAGCACTACACATCATCTAAGTGTTTGATAAAATGTCTGGTTATGGTTTCTTGAGGAATTGAAGGTCCACTGCAAATATTATGAGTTAAATGACAATACAATGATGATATGATGATTAAATGATGATAAAATAAATGTATGTATATGAGGACTATCTGATGAGAAAAAATGTATGTATATTGTGTTCCCTATGAAGTGTTAGAATGAGACCACACCCTACTCGCTGGTTGCACACCGAGTAATCTTGTCAAGGGGTTTGTACCTTGATACCCTATCGGGGGGTTTGTACTCTGGCACTATGTGTTGTAGGGTGTGACTATCTATCAACCTTGCTAGGGTTTTTGTACCCTTCAACCTATCGGGGAGTATGTACTCCGTACCACGGGTGATAGGGTGCGATGATCCACCAACATATTAGAGGGTCTGTACTCCGATACCACGGTTAGTAGGGTGCGACAATCCACAAACCTATTGATGGGATTTAAACTTCAATCACTAAGGGTGGTAGGGTGTGATGATCTACCAATGGTTTAATGGTCTGTTCTTACACGTATGCTATGTTCTATAAAAGCATGTTTTAGTTCAAGTATCACTCATTCATGTCATATTTTTAGTATGCTATTCATTACTTATGATTATGTATCTTGCCTATGTTGCCTGTCTCTTGTTGCATTGCATCCTATATACTTACTACATTCAAATATACTAATGCATACTCTATGCCTACATGATGTCACCATGTAGAAACTGGAGCACCATTTGATCATCCTTCTCTTCCACGTGGATAGATCAATTGTTCTACAAGCTTATTGGTGAGTCCTCCAAATCGGGGACGTTGCTTATTAACTCTTTCTATATATTAAGACTACATTTCTTTTGGTTATGCATTTACTATAAGGGTAAGCCCGATTGCTTGTCTTGGCCCCTACTCTTATTTATGTAGTAGAGGTGTTGTTGGACATGAGTTGTTCCTATGTTATGAGTCTTGACTATCTTGTTTCTTGACATCATGAAATGAAGGTTTATCCTTAGTCCCGATTCCATTGTTTATGCTTATATTTCATTGTCCTTTTAATTGCTTTTGCGACCAAGGATGTGTAATGATATGCCATGAGGCTTGTTTGGGGTTCCTTCGATTTCCCATTCGGCGATCACGTCTAGGCCCTAGGCTTGGGTCTTGACAAAGATGGCCTCATAACACTAGGTTGTTAGATCCTAGGAGTCCAAGACACCACATTCATGGTTGTGTTGTGCACCACAACTATGAGTAGGAGGCTATGAGACATTTTAGAAATTGTTTCCCTTCTTCATGCTCTAAGTAGAGCTATAGAGTTGAAATAAGATTTCCTCTCCAAATGCTTGTTCTTTGCTATGCTAGATCATGCCTAACCTAAGAGGGATACGAGCCCGCATGCTCGAGGAGCAACCAGCCATTGGAAGGCTTAGGGATTCTCTCAACTTGCATGCACAAGTTGTTTTTAATCAAGCCAATCAATAAGCCCAAGCCCATTTTGCTCCGACACCAGCCTCTTGGGTGAGAGACATTATGAGAATGAATCCCCTGGAATTCCATGGGTCAAAGGTGAGTGAGGACCCTCAAGAATTCATTGATGAGGTTTATAAGATTTTGTCTATTATGGGTGTGAGGTCAAAGGATAAGGTGGAGTTAGTGGCTTACTAACTCAAAGGGGTGACACAAATATGGTACAACCAGTGGAAATAGGAAAAGGGAGCCAACTATGTGGTGCTTTTGGAGGAGTTCGGATGTGCTTTCAAAATGCAGCATATTTTTGGTGCCTAAAATAAGGGATTTTGTGAGTTCTTAAAGAGGCTTTTTATTGTTTTGATATGTTTGTGTTAATCTTGTAGAAAAGTTAGGTTGGTATGATTTTTGAATAAAAGTTGCAGATTTTGCTGAAGCATAGGCCTTACAAGCCCACCTATGAGTCATAGTTCAAGCTACGAATCATAGGGTTGTGTCGTAGCAAGAATTATATACCAAAATTTAGAAATCTTCTATGTGGAGGTCACCCCTATGAGGCCATCATACGAGTCGTAAGCCTCACTAAGACTCATATAGGTGGATTCGTAGCAAGAATCAAAGAGCCAAAATGTTGGACTCAAAACTGAAAGCCAAGACTACAAGTGGAATATATGAGTCATAGTTCAAATAACGAATCGTATCAATGGGTCATACTGGTTTAGTCTAAGATGCCAAGAACTTGATACGAGACCGCGACTATTACTCGTACATCATCCTACGAGTCCTAACTGTGAGACATATCAGCTGCCAGCTGTCTTTTCTGTGTAAGTTCTAACATTATTTTGTAAATACTATATGTAGTTTAAGTTAGGTTTTGAGAAGAAAGGTGACAAGTAGACAACCTGTAATTACATTTGGAATCTTGTTTTAGTTTTTAGAGTAGTTTATTCTTCTCCTTTGGAAAAGCCATTTTGAGGATTGCAAATCTTCCCTTCAACTCATTATTGATTAGTCAAGCTTGTGGGTTTGCAACTTCTGGTGCATATTTTCTTCATTGTTATTGTTAAAACTCTCAACTATCTCTATCATGTGCATTTCTCTATGTTTTGCTTTAGCCATGAGTAGCTAAGCACCCACAACTTAAGGTTGTGGGAACTATAGGTAGTTGACTTGAAATAACCTAGATTCATTGCATGTCTATGATAGGTTTTGCATATATTATTTATTTCCCTTCATTATTATTATTGTTTGGTGGTGGCCAACACCAAACCCCGCGTACTATCATGATCCTGACCAAGGTAGTGACGAATAGGAAAAGGGAAGAAGATGACAGAACTCAATTGATATGTTCTCGTCTAATCAACCGAGCCTTACTAATGGGAGGTTGACTGGGACAATAGGTAACGGTTTGTTGGCACACCCTGGTTGCCGACCAAGCGCCATGGTGAAATTCGACCTTCACCTTCATGAGACGGCTGGACGAAGCTAAGTTATTGTCCTGCATGCAAATCAGCAATTGTATTTATGTTATCTAGGGTAATAAAGTCGATGAACAATGGAGAACACAATTCCCAAATTGTCCCCTAAATTGACTATTTCCTCACGTTATAGTTAGTGGTAGTTTTATTTTGTTTTTGAATCACAAAAAACCCCCATTTAGAGATTGTAGTCATAAGTACTAGAAATTATTAGTGGTGAAATCTTGTAATCAAACCCTATATTTCTAGTGGATTTGACCCTAACCTTGGTTATGTTAATTGTAGACAACGACTGCTCTCTTATTGGAGCTTGAACATCATCAGAAATTATGACGTCGTTGCTGGGGAATACAACTAGGTTTTGATTTGATTTAACTATTAGTCAGTTCTAGTGTTGATTTCTAGAGTCTCTTGTACTTTAATTTTGTTTTTTTTTTGTTGTTTAATTTTATTTGAAGGGTATACAAGGTTGTATTTCCAACACAAGAAGCCAAGGCAATCCCTTAGCTCCACTCAATTTGGAGATCCATCAACTACCAAGAAGAATGGCTCGAGTGAATGAGGATATTGAGGTTGAGGAGGATATGCACGCGAATGAGAATACAGGAAGAGAGGAGAATCCACAACATAGGGGTAACAGGCCACAACTCAGGGACATTAATGATAATGCTTATGGATGTAACCAATACAGATTGAACCCTTTGGCTATGGATGTTACCGATGCTATTGTATTGCCTCTTTTCTCGACAGATACTAAGTTCACGGTATCAAGTGAATTGCTGCAAATGCTCCAAAACCGCAAACTATTCACATTGCTACCTTCGATGGATCCCCACCATCATCTTCAAAATATGGTGTTTGTTTGCAAGAGTGTCATGGGGACACAAAACCTTTCTCTTGATATTGTGGGCTTAAGAGTGTTTCCACTATCATTAACTGGCAATGCATTTGTATGATTGTCCGAGCTTCCTCTGGGTACTATCACAAGTTAGAATGAACATCAGAGAGTATTCCTTGAAAGATATTTCCCTAGATCTATGAAGTTGAAGCTTAAGGACCAAATTAACAACTTTGAGCAATTGTTAGGTGATTCTATTAGCACAACATGGGAGAGGTTTACTAAATGCTTGAGGATAGTCCCTGATCACAAGATTGTTGACGATGCCTTGGTTAAAATTTTCTATCAGGCACCTGACTAGAATAGTCAAGCTTGCACCAATACGATTATGGGAGGCATATTCCTCGACCAACCTTTTGTATTAAAGCTGCAAGGATGGAGCAAGTGGCCAAAAAAAATAGAGCATGAGGTCAACGAGAGGAGGTGTGATGAAACCTTCTTGTTCGGTTAACATTAATCATGAGCAAGTAAAGATAAACGAAGAGATCATAAAGCAACTTGCTTAGCTTCGCACAAGTATGGACTTGGTTTTAAGGAAAAATCACGCAAGTGTCAAGGCAGTCACTCACCAACCTCCGAAGGCTCCTACATATGATGATCCATTATTTGATGTGAATACATGTTTTGTAAGCAACCAAGCGGTGAGTTTTTGGAACAAACCCCAAGGGTCCAATTCAAACTATTGGAGGCAAGGTTTCGGGAATCAAGGTCGGAACTTCAACAGTGATGGGATGTATAGAGACAACCAGGGTGGATACTATGAGAGAGAGAGAGAGAGTGCCAGATGCAAAATAGGGCAGAAGAGAGGGCTACAAGAATGGCCCTTATGTGCCACCACACAACTGTGATGTCGGGTCAAGTAACTCCAGGATTGAAGATATGTTCGAAAAGTTGTTGAAGCCAGAAGACCTCAAGATGAGACTTTAAAGGGAATGAAAACGGATATTTCAAGTATTGACTAAAAAATAGAGTCTCACTCGGTGACTATTAAGCAACTAGAGCAACAATTCGGGTAAGTTTCTTCACAATCGAACAAAATCCCAAAAGGCACCCTACCTAGCAACATGGTTCAAAATCCTAAGAACGAACAACATTGCATGGCAGTGATGACAAGAAGTGGTAAGAGCACCGCAGATCCCCCTATGCTAGTACTTATGGAAGAAATTGACAAGAAGGGTCTTAGTGGTGAATTCATGGTTGAGGGAGAAGATCCCAAGGTTGTCGGGATGCAACAAAAAGAGATAATGGAGAGTGAGAAATTGAAATCAATTCCCAAACCCCCTCCCCCTTTCCCTCGAAGTCTTAAGAGAAAGGAAGAGGAGGGTAAATTCAAACACTTCCTCTCGATGTTGAAGCAACTCTCTATAAACATTCCCCTTCTAAAAGCTTTGGAGAAAACATCTGGGTATTCCAAATATATGAAGGATTCGATCACTAAGAAATGCACTCTAAGCCAAGAGTTCTCGCAAGAACTCCAACAATGTAGTGCGATTATGACCAAAACCCTGACTCAAAAGTGAGATGATCCCGGTGCATTCCCATCCCGTGTACCGTTGGTGATGTTGAGTTCTCAAGAGAATTGTGTGACTTAGGAGCGAACATCAATATAAAACCTCTTGCTGCATTTAAAAGGCTTGGCCTCGGTACTCCTACCCCAACAACAGTGAGGTTGCTTATGGTGGATCAACCATTGAAAAAGCCAGAGGGAATCCTTTTGGATGTGCTTGTTAAAGTGGATAAATCATATTTCAAGCAGACTTTGTGATCCTTGACTGAGAAGTTGATTTTGAGGTGCCCATCATTTTGGGGAGACCATTTCTAGCCACTGGGAGAGCCTCAGTGGATATAGATTCAGGTCAACTATGCTTTAGGGTTAATGATGCAGAGGTTGTATTCGATATTCACCAATCCATGAAACATCCAGATGAATTCAAGAGTGAGGTGTGGACCCTCGATGATAGTTGAAGAAGGAAGATAAAAAGGTCGAGAGATGATGTTAAACAAAGCTTTCTGGGAGTAAACCCAAGTATTTTTATAATTGTTGGCTTGTTTTAAGTATTTTTAGTTGTTGAGATTCTTAGGTAGAAACTGTGAGTTTGTTTTTTATCTGACTGAAAGACATTGGTGCAGTTGTAATATTTTGGAAATTGTTGTGTTTTGACATTTAGTTTGCAGGTGAAAATTGAAGAAGTGAATATTTGAAAAATAGCACTTGGAGCAGCCTCTACAATCTGGCCTACGAGACATAGTCTTCGCTATGACTCGTAGTCATGCATCGTAGAGAGAATAAGTGAGTATCCAAAGTTGGCACATACACTACGAGCCAACCTTACAATTCATAGAGTCATCTACGAGTCGTAAGAGGGATTTGTAGTGCCCAAGTATAATTTTTAAATTCTTATAAGTGTTGGGTCTACTACGAGATTAGGACCTATGAGTCATAGGACAGGCTACGACTCGTAGTTGGGGTCTCGCAGCCTCGATCTGCATATTTTTAAACTCTAACCCAGTTTCATTTAAAAGGGGGTCAAAATAAAATTTGACCCTCAAATTCATTTTTTAACCGTAAGAGAATACGGAAAACCCCCTCCCATCATACACATCATTTTTCTTACCGAAATCCTGTCTACCGACGTCATTTTCAATCAAAGATTCCGGTGAAGTCACTATTTCTAGGGTTTCTGGTAAGCTCCATTGTTAAGTTTTGAAATCTTTTATGGTGCGTTTATTCCCTATATGAGTGTGTGCTTTGTTTAATCATGTTAAACCATTCCATATAGTAATTATTGAACTAGACTAATAACCTAGGGTTTGGTGCTTTGAAGAAGTGAGTTGTGAATCAAATTATTGTCAAAATTCTTTATTGGGTGCTTGTGAGTGAGAAATTTTTTATTCATGGGATATATTGTGTGATTGTTGCCTACTTATGGTCTAAATTATTATCTAAATTTAAATTTACGAAGTGGGAGTGTGTTTTACATGTCTTAACATATGGAATTTAATTGAATTGATATGTATGGGAATTCATTCATACAGAATGTTTATAGATGTCAAGAATGAGTTTTGAATGTGTATTGCATTTGGTGTGCTTGATGTCTCATTGAATTGGTTTTGACTCTTAGGGATGAGGGTCGTTTCGGATTTTTTATGATTAGTATGGAATTGGTTATTTACCGTGAATTCTACATTGCTCTTATGTCCTAACTTGGTTTGAACTTTGTATTTTGTTTATCCTTGTTGTTGGAAAATTTTCGGCACCACCGTTGCCTTCTGTTTCCTACTCCGAGGCATTCCTATGACTTGTAGGTTCCTCTACGAGTTATAAGGGTCTCTCAAATATAGCTTCAGCCATCTGTGGTTCCTTAATGTTTCTTATACAAGACTCATATATGACTCGTAGTTCCTACTATGACTCATAGTAAGGGTGTTGTAAGCTTATCTGAGTTCCAAATAATGTGTCTGAAAATGGTTACGAGGCCAGACGTTGACTCATAGGCCACCCTATGAGTTGTAGCTATGTCTCGTATCTGGGACCAGAAAGCATTTTTGAAGGCATACTAGTTCTACGAGGGTAGTATAGGACTCATTGGTTACCCTACAAGTTGTAACTGCACTCGTATCTACAAACCTACAATTGCATCAGTAAATATTTACTTTTGATTTGTTTTTGGTTTCTTGATCTTTGCTATATGTTTTAATGGATCAAACATCTTGAACTGAGATGTGTCTTTGTGGTTTGTTTGTAGATAAAATGACTACTAAAGATAAATGTGCAACTCGAACTCTCCAATGGAGGTTGATGCATGAATCCTCCATGACCGAGCATTCAGAGGGTTTTGTGGAAGTCCGCAGATTCAGGGTAGACCTAGAAGCCAATAGACGCCAGATATGGGCACTTACAGCACAGACACCCATGGAAGTTAGTAGTTCCTCCCAGTCTATAAAGGAGGAGCAACAGGGTAACAGGGACGGGTCAGATAGCAGCTTTCCACAAATGACTCCCTCACATTCCGGCTTCGAATCAGAGTCCGAAAGCACCTCCCATATCCAGTAGGAGGAAGTCTAGTCCTAATCCTTGGTCGACCGTAGATGGTGTGTCCCAAGGATGAAGAAAATATACAACTAGGGTTTGAAGCCTAAGGGGCAAGGCGAGCTGGTCTGCTAATTTCATGAGGAGTCTTACTTGAATGCCTCAAACTTAGATAAAGTACTCGGATTAGATGCTAGGTTGGATGAGCATAGACTAAAGTGGACGATACAAAAATTGGGCAAATATGTCACTTATGTAATCTATGAGTTCTATACGGCATACCTTGCTACACTTCGTCGGGGGTTGTCGAAGAACAAAACACCAACTAAGCAGATGACGCTACAAGTGGTGACAGTCCGAGAGAGGAAAGTTGAAATCTCAGAGGAGATATCCGGCGAGTGCAGTTTGGGCCTATTTATAGAATGCCTCAATCTACTGCAAAGTATGATAGTTGTATTAATAAAATAATGAGAGTACTGACTGGGAAGGTCATTGGGCTAGGACTGAGTTGCTACAGTTGATAGCCAGTCAAGTCTGCGAGTATGTCGAGATGATATAGGTCACAAACAACGCAGATCCTATAGTTAAAGCAAATCTCTTATTGTAGGCCAAGTTCTGCTGGTCTATTATCCATTGGCGTATTAGGCTAACCTTCACGGATATTGTGATCACCCTCGAGAGAGGCATAATGCCGGCCAATGTTTTAGTTGGCTATGTTGTAGATTGGGCCTGGATCATTTTAGATCAGATTCATGAGGATGCAGCTCGGATGTACACCTCACTGCCATTTCCAGTTCTGATCTATCGACTATGCAGTGTGATAGGTATTCCTATCGATCCTCATTGGGACATTCATGTAGAGGTCACACACAATATAGATCCTAGCCTGATAAAGTTTGATTAGAATCTTGTGGCCTTACCACAAGTAGCTCCTGCAACTATCCCAGAGCCATTTTCGTTCGAGCCTCAGATTCTAGGTTTACCTCCAGCTACTACCGGCATTACTCTAGCTACTGCAGAGCCTACACCAGTGATCGAGATTTAGTCTACACCATCCTATAGTACTCTAGCACAAGCAGCATCTACTATACAAGTTGAGCCTCTTTTCTCGGCTGTTGCATTTCAGGCTTTATTATGCAGGGTGGCTGTAGCAAAGGCAGGCTACGGGAGTTGTCAGCATAGGTCTGACCATTGATTGATCAAACTATTTGGGACTCTGAGGAGTGTATAAGGGCATTTTCCTGAGATTTAGTTGATGAGAGAGTCTGAACAGTGGATGCCTGGGTAGATGCGTTTGAGAGTAGAGTCCGCAAAAGGGTTGAGGGAGCCAGGACTGCCGACGCTAACGCAGTTACTCAGGAGTTGGCCAAGTTAAAGGCCGACTTATTACAAATGTTGGCAGTCCCTGTTCCAGCCCCAGAGGTAGCACTGGTAGGTGATAAGGCATTTGATTGGCTCACCGACCTCCCGAATTCCTGTGGGAAGATAATGGCCTAGAGCCGACCCCAAAGATGCCAAGATAGGAGGAGGAGCCCATACCTAAGGAGATGGTGCAAGAGTTCCTTTTATTGGTGGCTATTTAGAGATAGCTAGCGCAGCATCCCTTACCTGGAGAGGGTACATCTGATACTGCTGCAAAGGAGAGGCAATCCCAGGGCCGCACAGACCAGCCAAAGACCAGTGCTTGATGCACCATGATGTTTAGCTTCTTTTGACCCCAGTTCTCATTTTGTGAAGTTGGATACTTTATTCTCTTACTCAAACAATCTTTTTATTATGTTGGTTTTTGGTTATGTTTAAATATTCTTATGATGGATGTTTTTTTTAGTTAAACTTTAGATGTTTATTTTTTTGTTTTTTTGAATGGATGTATGTACAAATTTCTATCTATCATGTTTTGTTTTCGTTCTTGTGTTTATTTTTTGGACAAAGTATCCTATTTTTGTGGGGTGTGGGAAGTTATAGTTTAAGGTGAAGTCTGAGTAGCCTCAAGTCCATAACTTCTCCTATTTTTAATCCCAAGGTTTTCTTGTCATGCTTCTTTTTCCTTGTGGATATTTACTTTTCTGTTGAACCGGCATGTTTTGGTATTTTAGATAATGGTTAAATTCATAGTAGTGTTATCTATTAGCATATACTATTTAGATGTGTTTTTAATGTTTTGATGAAAAATTAGGTACCCTCAAATTTGTTGAGGTTGTGATTATTGATGCATTCATGCATTTTTTAGTATCTGACAATGTTTGTTCTGATATTGTGAAGTAAGATGAGACTGAAAAAATGACCTGTGAATCTATACTTGAATGTGGATGTAGTTGCCGTGTGTTTTGTGAGCTTATTTTGCTACATTCATGCATCTTGTATCAACCCAGAACTTGCCTTTTTACTCTAAAATTGGTTTGGTGATGTGGTGGATATGGAAAGGATTTTAGAACTTTCTTCTTTGAGTGAACCCACTTTTATCCTAAATGACCCACCTGATGAGCGAGTGAATCCCTAGTTCAAAACTTTTGAGATTTTCATGTACTCAATCTTTCTTGATACCTTGCTAGCTTAACCTTGTTGATGAAATAACTTGATATTGTCCTTGGTCTATCCTTTAACATATGAACCTTAATTGAGCCTAAAAGGTTAAGTTGAGGGTGGTTACAATTGGTGTCCCTGGTTTGAGGCATAGATATTGTGTACTTCACCTAAGGCTAAAAGCCTAAGTTGATGGTGGCCCTTATGTTGGTAAAGTAATAATAATAAGGTGGTTAGTTGAGAAATCAAGAAAGAAATAAAAAGGCATGAACGAGTGAAGAAAGAGAAAAGAAAAGTGCCTTGAATTGAGAAAAAGTAACAAAAATGAGTTTGAAATCGAGGTACAACTGAAAAAGAGAAAGAAAGCACTCGAGAAAAGTTCAAAACGGAAGAATAAGGGTGGACTGATTAAAAAGTGGTGGATTATGAAAGCAAAAGGTGTTGGTAAACATGGTTCAAGGATGGCTTTTAGTCACTATTTACCAAAATACCACACCAAAGCAGCCTGAACCTATGTTACAAGCCTATAAGTCCTAAAGTTATCTAGCTCCACTTTATCACCAATGCAGAAGATGAGTATAAAGGCAAGCCTGTGATGTTAGTCAGTATGCATTGAATTTTAATTGTGAGACTGAGAATGCTTCCTCAGTCCCTGATTTCTAAATGCTTTTGAGTGAGTGTGAGGGACTTCTTTCTAGTGAGGGCATTTGCACTACTTGAGTAGCATATGACTATACAAGCGATTGTGGACAGTTGATGCTCCTAAGCTTGTCATAGTTAAATTGCCAGGTATCTCACGATGTTCTTGTTTACTCAATGACTTTGCAACCCTGTTTAGAAAATAGAAGTTAGGTACCTAGATCAGAAGAGTTGATATATATGCCATTAGTATAGCTGCTATGTATTTCTCTTTGTCTGCATAGATTGAGTAGTCGCTTGAGGAAAACCAATAATTCTAAGTTGAGGGTGTTGATATGCTGTCAAAATACAACACATTTGGTGCCTGAAACAAGGGATTTTTTGAGTTCTTAAAGCGACTTTTTATTAATTTGATGTGTTTTTGTGTTAATCTTACAAAAAAGTTAGATTGGCATGATTTTGAAGAAAAGTTGCAAATTTTACTAAAGCATACTCCTTATGAGCCCAGCTAAGAGTTGTAGCTCAAGCTACTAGTCATAGGAAAAGATAGCTGACAACTGATAAGTCTCGTAATTACAACTCATATGATGACCTATAAGTCATAGTTGGGGTCTCGTATCAGGTTCTTGGCATCTTAGACTAAACTGGTATGACCCATAAGTTGAGTCATTGCTTGAACTACGACTCTTATGTTTCTCTTTTAATCTTGCTTCCAAGTTTTGGTCCAACATTTTGGCACTCTGATTCTTGCTACTAATCCACCTATATGAGTCTTTGTGAGGCTTACGACTCGTATGATGGCCTCGTAGGGGTGACCTCCACTTAGCAGATCTCTGAATTTTGGTCTCTGATTGTTGCTACAACATCAATCCTAGGGTTATTTTATAAATATTATGTATAGTTTATGTTAGGTTTTGTGAAGAAGAGCGACCAATAGACAACCTACAATGAAATTTTGAATCTTGTCTTAATTTTTAGAGTAGTTTATTGTTCTCTCTTCGAAAACCAAGTTGAGGATTACAAATCTTGCCTTGTACTCATTGTTGATCAATTAAGCTTGTGGGTTTACAACTAGTGGTGCCTATTTTCTTCATTGTTATTGGTAAAACTCTCAACTATGTCTATCATGTGCATTTTTGTGTGTTTTGCTTTAGCCCTGAGTAGCTAAGCACCCACAACTTAGGGTTGTGGGAACCATGGGTAGTTGACTTGAAATAACCTAGGTTTATTGCATTTCTATGATTGGGGTTTTGTATGTATTATCTATTTCCCTTCATTATTGTTGTTGTTTGGTGGTGGCCAACACCAAACCCCTCCTACTATTATGATCTCGACCAAGGTAGTGATTAATAAGAAAAGGGAAGTAGATGAGAGAATTCGATTGATGTGTTCTCGTCTAATCAAACGAACTTGACCAAAGTGAGGTTGACTAGGACAATAGGTAATAGTTAGTTTGCATGCCATGGTTGCCGACTAAGCATCTTTGTGAAATTTGACCTTCACCTTCACAAGAGGACTGGGAGAACCTAAGTTACCATCCTACATGCAAAACACCAATCGTAGTTATGTTATCTAGGGTAATCAAGTCAACGAACCATGGGGAACACAATTCCAAGTTGTCCCTAAAATTGAGTGCTTCCTCGCATTATAGTTTGTGGTAGTTTTATTTTGTTTTTGAATCACAAAAACCCCCAATTTAGAAAGTGTAGTCATAAACGCTAGAAATGACTAGTGGTGAAGTCTTGTAATCAAACCCTGTACTCCCTGTGGATTCGACCCTAACCTCAGTTAGGTTAATTGCTGACAACGACCACTTTCTTATTAAAGCATGAACATTATCAAGTTCAGGTGGCCTTCATTAATCGGTTCTTCCTCCTTGAACATAGTGAAGCGAAGTTGGTGAAATTTATGTACTTGAGACAAGGGTCTATAAGTGTGAGGGAGTACACCTTTAAGTTCAACCAACTTACGAAATATGCTCTACATTTGGTGGCCAACTCGAGATCTAGGATGAATAAATTTGTGATGGGTATGTCCGACTTGATTAGTGAGGAGTGTTAGTCTGCCATTTTGATTAGTGACATGGACTTGTCACGTTAGATGACCTATGCCTAGAAAATAGAAGGGGTCTAATTGTAGAAGAAGAGGGGTCATGAGGCTAAGAGGGTCCGTTTCGAGGGTAAATTCCAAAAGTGTGGCCGGTTACACCAAAGCCAAGGGTCCTCTCATGCTTCTAATAAGCAATTTTCCAATGACTTCCCAAGGGCCCAAGGTGTTGGTGTTGTGGTTTCTAATGAGGTGTGTCCTAGGTATGGTAATGGTCATAAGCGGCCATGCTTGAGAGATACTAATGCATGCTTTGGTTGGGGTGAAGTGGGTCACAAAAAGGTGGATTGCCCTCAAAATCGCAAGAAGGGCAAAGAGGTTCATCCACTAGGTGCTAATGTGATTCCTTTTGGGAGAAGTGGCCGACAAGATGGTGTCCCAAGGCACAATCGGGTTTATGCTTTGCATTGGAGGCAAAGGGTGGATGAGGTTCCCGATGTTATTACCAGTATGTTGAAAATCTTTGACTTTGATGTGTATGCATTGATTGGTCCGTGTGTCACTCTTTCTTTTGTTACCCTTTTATTGCCAAAAAGTTCTATGTTGACCCTAAGTTGTTGCATGAGTCATATGAGGTGTGTACTCCTACTAGTGTATCTATTGTTGCTAGAAAAGTTTATAGAATTTTTCCTATTTGAATCTTTCATAAAATCTTACATTGTCATCTTGTTGAGTTAGACATGGTTGATTTGATATTATTCTTGGAATGGATTGGTTGCATACATACTATACTTCTATTGATTGTAGAACTCGTATGTTAAAATTCCAATTCCTAAATGAACCCCTTCATGAGTGGGAGAGTAAAGAGTTAGTGATCAAGGGTAGATTTATCTCTTGCATTAAATCCCATAAGTTGATCTCTAAGGAGTGTCTTTATCATCTTATGAGGGTTAGGAATGTAGAGTATAAAGTCCTTCCCATAGAGTCGGTTCTAGTTGTAAATGAGGTTCTCAATGCCTCACCAAACAACCTTATGGTGTTCCTCCCAAAAGGTAATAGACTTTGGCATAGACCTCCTCCCCGATACTCAACCTAATTCTATTCCCCTTACTGTATGGCCTTGGCGAAGTTGAAGAAACAATTTAGGGGCTTGTTGGAGAAGGGCTTCATTAGGCCTAGCTGATTAACTTGGGTGCACTGATGTTGTTTGTGAAAAAGAATGATGGGTCCCTTAGGATATGTGTTGACTCCAGCAACTCAATAGGGTCACCATCAAGAATAGGTATCCTCTTCCAAGGATTAATGATTTGTTTGACTAATTGTAAGGGGCTAGCCTTTTCTCTAAGGTTGATCTTCGGTCTGGGTATCATCAAGTGAAGGAGAGGGAGTGTGATATCCCCAAGTCGGCCTTCCAGACTAGATATGGGCATTATGAGTTTGTTGTGATGTCTTTTGGGTCGACCAATGCACCGGCCATCTTCATGGACCTTAGGAATATGGTCTTCAAACCTTACCTTGATTCTTTTGTTGTGGTACTTGTTGATGATATTTTGACCTATTCTCGTGGTAAGAAGGATCGTAGGGCTCATTTGAGGGTAGTGTTGCAAAGTTTGAGGGAGGACAAATTGTATTCAACATATGAGAAGTGTGAATTTTGGCTGAGGGAGGTTGCCTTCCTAGGACGTGTGATGTCGGGGGATGTTATTAAGGTGGACCCTGAGAAGATAGATTTGATTAGAAATTGGCCTAGACCATTGACCCCGTCGGACATTAGAAGCTTCTTGGGATTAGCAAGCTATGGGTTTGTGAATGGGTTCTCTTCTATTGCTTCCCCTATTAAAACATTGACTCACAAGAAGGATAAGTTTGCATGGACCGATGAATGTGAGAGGAGCTTCCAAACCTTAAAAGATGCGCTTGTGTTCGTTCCTACATTGTCACTACCGGATGGGCATAAGGGATTTTTGGTGTATTTTGATGCTTCTAGAGTTAGTTTGGGTTATCTGTTAATGCAAAATAGAAAGGTGATCGACTATGATTCTAGGCAACTCAATGTGCATGAAAAAAATTACCCTACTCATGATCTTGGATTGACTGTCGTAGTATTTTCTTTGAAAGTTTGGCGACATTACTTGTATGGGGTGCATGTTGACGTGTTCATAGGTCATAAGAGCCTCTAATATGTCTTAACTCAAAAATATCTTAACTTGAGCCGAAGGAGATGGTTAGAACTTCTTAAGGACTTTGATATGAGTGTGCATTATCATCTAGGTAATGCTAATGTGGTGGCGGATGCTTTGAGTAGGGTGTCCATGGGTAGCCTAGCCTATGTTGATGGTGGTGAGATGGAGATGGCTAGGGAAGTGCATCGGTTCGCTAGATTGGGGGTTAGAATGGAGGAGGTTGGCAGTGGTGATCTTGTTGTTGTGGATGGTTCTAGGTCTTCTTTGGTTGATGAGATTATGACAAAACAAGATCTTGATCCCTCCTTGTTAGAGTTGAAGGCCTTGATGAAAGAGGAAAAGATGTAGGTTTTCTCCCAATGGAAAACTGGTGCCCTTAGGTACCAAGATATGTTGTGTGTACCGTGTGCTGATGGCTTGATAGAAAGATCCTAGATGAGTCCCATAACTCTTCTTATTCTATCCACCCCGGTTCCACCAAAATGTATAGAGATTTGAGAGAGGTGTATTGGTGGGGAGGCATGAAAAGGGACTTTGCCAAATTAATTTCTGGTTGCCATAGTTGTCAACAAGTAAAAGCCGAACATCAAAGGTTGAGTGGCCTAACCCAAGACATAAAGATTCTAACATGGAAGTGGGAAGTGATTATTATGGTTTTCATGGTTAGGTTGCCCAAGACAAGAAAAGGTTTTGATTCCATTTGGGTTGTGGTTAAGCTTTTTACGACCTTCCACCCTTAAATCAATGGCCAAGCTAAAAAGACCATCCAAACCAGTGAGGATATTCTAAAAGCATGTGTGTTGGATCTTAAAGGTAGTTGGGATGATCATCATCCATTGATTGATTTTGCCGACAACAATAGCTATCATTCTAGCATCGGTATGGCTCCTTTTAAGGCTCTCTATGATAGACGGTGTAGATCATTGGTGGGGTGGTTTGACATTGGTGAGGTGGCCTTGTTAGTACTAGATCTAGTTATGGAGGCTCTTGAGAAGGTTAGGATGATTAGAGAAAGGTTGAAGAGGCCCAAAGCCTTCAAAAGTCCTATACAGATGTAAGGAAAAGGAATCTTGAATTCCAAGTTGGTGATTGGATTTATTTCATGTTTTCATCCATGAAGGGTGTGGTCCATTTTTGTAAGAATGGAAAGTTAAGACCAAGATATGTGGGTCCTTATAGGGTGAAGACAAGTGTTGTCAAGGTAGCTTATGAGTTGGGATTGCCTAGGGAAATGGATTTGATTCATCTGATTTTTCATGTGTCTTTGTTGAAGAAATATGTGGGTGATCCAAATGCTATTGTGCCTCTTGTTACTGTAGGTATTTTCGAAGATAATTTGACATATGAATAGGTTATGGTTCAGATTTTTGATAGGCAAGTAAAGAGGTTGAGAAACAAAGAGGTGGCTTCCGTTAAGGTCCTTTTGATTCCAAGTTTGGAGTGCTACTTGGGAGGCCTAAGTGGACATGCAAAAGCAATATCCTTATCTTTTTTACCCCAGTCAAGTGGAAGGTATTGATCTAATTCCTTCATATGAGCTCAATTCTTAAGTTCAACCCTCATGTCATTGCATATGTTCATGTTTAAATTGTCAAGTTCATGATGATTTTACACTTATGATGAGATTTTTGAAAAGATGCTTACGTGCATTGTTGCATCTCTATATGGGCTGAAATTGTCATGTTTCTGTATCTCATATATGTCTCATTGACATTCAGGGCCCAAGGGGGTGATATTTTAACGACCCCAAAAAATAAAGTGCCCAAAAATGTCCCTCGAAAGTGCCCAAAATCTTAATTTCCATATATCTCAAAATCCGTGTATGATATCGAAAATCTGACTCCATATTCTCGTTTAGGGGGTCAAATTTAGTGGGGAAAGGGTAATAACTCCGATTTTAGAGCAATCATATCAAAATTCAAAATTTTCAAAATGCAATTTCTAGTGAGCTTTTCGCACCCCTGGCACGACTTGCAAAGGCGCACACTAGTGTTGTTTTTGGTCCAGTTTTGACTTTGGTCCAAGACTTTTAATTCTTAGGCCTAAATGTTCCCAAGTGTGAAAATACCTATACTTAGTCATTTTTCAACCTCATATCATTCTAAACATTCTCTAATATGCACTCAAACACCTAGTCAAATATTTTTACTCCTAAACTCAAGTCTCAAAACCATTTCTAGATTCTTAGGGATTGCACTAAAGTTTCAAATCTCAATCTTCTATCATTATCAAGTTCATCTCCAATCTAAGGTGTGCGGGTTTCTTTCATGGGTTTCTTTCACCCATGATACCCAAGTTTTCTTTTACCCTAATTTGCATGATTTAAAGATGAATTACTCATGGGTCTTATTTATTATGAAAATCACTGCATAATATGTTAGGATTTATCAAATTATTACTGTTTTGCTATGTTTTGACATATGAAACCAAGTTCTATTGTATGATTTGATCTAGGGTTTTGATGTATATGGCCTGAGAATGTTACCAAGTATCTATTGATGGTTTTATATTGGATTTGCTAGCATGATTTCACTCTATAATTGCATGGATTTACGCTACCACTACAAACCCTCTAAGTCTTTGATAAATTGTCCGATTATGGTTTCTTTAGGAATTAAAAGTCCAATGGATGCCTTATGAGTTGAATGACTTCATGATGATGATATGAGGATGAAATATTTATAAAATCATTACAAAATGAATGTATTTATATGAGGACTATATGTTGAGAAAGTGAATGTATGTATATGGTATTCTCTATTTAGTGTTGGAATGTAATCGTGCCCTACTTGGGGGTTGCGCACTGGGTAACCTTGTCAAGGGGTTCATACCTTGATAACTTATCAGAGGGTTTGTACATTGGCACCATAAGAGGTAGGGTACGACTATCCATCAACCTTGTTTAGGGTTTGTACCCATCAACCTATCGGGCGGTTTGTACTCCGGTACCACGGGTGGTAGGGTGCGACGATCGACCAACCTATCGGGGGGTTTATACTACGACACCACGAGTGGTAAGGTGTGATGATCCACCAACCTATTGAAAAGACTTGTACCTCAATCACTAAGGGTGGTAGGGTGTGACGATTCACCAATAGTTTAATGGTCTCTTCTTATGCATATTTTATGTTCTATAAAAGCATGTTTTACTTCAACTATCACTCATTCATGTCATATCGTTATTATGCTATTCATTGCTTATAATTAGGCATTTTGCTCATGTTGCCTATCTCTTGTTACATTGTATCCTACATATTGTGTACATTCAAACAAACTAATACATACTACATTCCTATATGATGTCACCGTGTAGGAACTGGAGCATCGCTTGATCCTCCTCCTCCTCCAAGTGGCTACTTCGATTTTCTTACAAGCTTGTTGGTGAGTCCTCCACTTCAGGTACGTTGCTTATGAACTCTTGCTATGTATTAAGACTACCTTTCTTTTGGTTATGTATTGACCATGAAGGTGAACCCGGTTGCTTGTCTTGGCCCCCGCTCTTATCTATGTAGTAGAGGAGTTGTTATACATGAGTTAAACCTATGTTATGAGTCTTGAGTACCTTGTTTATTGATTTTTTGATATGAAGATTTATCCTTAGTCCCAATTCTTTTGTTTATGCTTATATTTAATTGTCATTTTAATTGCTTTCGCAACCAAGGATGTGTAACAATATGCCACGTGGATTGTTTGGGGTTCCTTTGGGTTCCCCATTCATCGGTCACATCTAGGCCCTAGGCTTGGGTCGTGACAGGGGAGGCATGAAGAAAGATATTGCCAAATTTGTATTCGATTATCGTAGTTGCCAACATGTTAAGGCCGAACACCAAAGGCCAAGTGGCTTAACCCAAGACATAGAGATTCCTACTTGGAAGTGGGAGGAAATTAACATGGATTTTGTTGTTGGGTTGCCTAAGACTAGGAAGGGTATTGATTCTATTTGGGTTGTGGTTGATAGGAAGACAAAGTTGGCTCATTTCCTACCTGTTAAGATATTTATGGGGACTAAGACTATGCTAAATTGTATAGTCATGAGTTAGTGAGATATCATGGGGTCCCCTTGGCTATCATATCAGATGGTGGTACTCAATTCACTTCACACTTTTTGAGATCCTTCCAAAGAGGTCTTGGAACCAAGGTAAAGCTTAGGATGGCCTTCCACCCTCAAATGGATGGCCAACCCGAATGAACTATCCAAACTATTGAGGATATGCTTAGGGCCTGTGTTTTCGAGTTTAAGGGTAGTTGGGATGATCATATTCCATTGATTGATTTTAATCATAATAGCTATCTTTTGAGGCCGTCTATGGTAGACATTGTAGGTCACAGGTTGGGTGGTTTGAAGTGGAAAAAATGGCTTTGTTGTTCCCGGATCTAGTTATGGAGGCTATGGAGAAGGTAAGGTTGATTAGAGAAAGGTTGATAACATCCCAAAGTCATCAAAAGTACTATGCTGATATGAGGAGAAGAGAGCTTGAATTCAAAGTTGGTGATTTGGTCTATTTGAAGGTGTCACCCATGAAGGGTGTGGCTCATTTTGGTAAGAAGGGTGAATTAAGTCCAAGATTTGGGGGTCTTTATAGGGTGTTGAGGAGGATTAGTAAGGTGGCCTACGAGTTGGAGTTACCTAGTGAAATGGACTTGTTTCATGGTGTTTCATGTAACAATGTCGAGAAAATGTGTGGATGATTTGAATGCTATTGTACTATCGAATGTTGTGGGTGTTGTTGAAGATAACTTGACTTATGAAGAGGTTCCAGTAAAGATCTTGGATAGAAAAGTGTAGATGTTGAGGAATAACGATGTGGCTTCTGTTAAGGTTCTTTGGAGGAATCAACATGTTGAAAGTTCTACATGGGACGCTGAAGCGGACATGCAAAAATGAAATCCCTATATATTCCATTCCACTCAAGCCTAAGGTATTAATTCCAAGTGTTCTATGTGATTTCGTGTCTCATGTATTAGCCATATATGTCATATGCATGCATTCATGTTTACATTGACAAAGCTCATGGTGATTTTTACACTTATGTTGAGATTTTGAAAATGGTGTTTTAAGTGTGTTGATGCATGCTTGTTGGGAATGATTTCTTCATGATTACTCTTCTTAGTACGTTTCTTTGACATTCAGGGACAAATGTTCCCAAGGGGAGATAATGATACGACCCCAGAAAGTGTCCGAAAAAGTACCTCGAAAGTGCCCGAAAGCATAATTTCCATAAATCTCAAATCCGTGAGTAATATCGAGAATCCAACTTCATATTCTTGATCAACGAGAATAATTGAGTTGGAAATAGGTCTAACCCCAATTTTAGAGCAAATGAATAACAATTTTTCAATTTTTCAAAATGCAATTTCCAGAGGCTCCCACGCCATAGCGCGACGCAGCTATGGCGCAGAGATGTGTAAATTTTTGTTCAGTTTTCTTGTTAGTTCCAAGACTTTTGGGTCTTGGGTCTAAGTCTTCCTATGCGCAAATATACCTATACTTACTATAGTTTATATTCATATCATACTAGACATTCCCCGACACACTCTCAAACATTTAGACAAATATTTTACTCAAAATAAAGGGTTCCAAATTTATCTTGATCTTAAAGATCTCACTCAAGCTTAAAGTCTCCATTTCCAATCTTTATCAAGAATTCTCCAAAGTCAAGATATGTCAGTTTCAACAATAGCGTCCTTTCACCCATGGTGCCCTAGCTTCCTTTTTACAGAAATTTCATGTTTCTAAGCTAGTTTTACTTATGGGTCTTCTATTATGAATTTGACTATGAACTATGTTGGGGTGTAGTAAAAATGTGACTGTTTTAACTTGTTTTGAGCAATGAATCTCTGATTTATCTTAAGATTTGATGAAGGGTTTTGATGTACATTGTATGGTGGCATTACCATGTATTGGTTGGATGATTTACTTCAAGATTCTTGCATGATTTCACTCTTTGATTGCATGGTTTTACACTTGCATTATATACCCACCAATTGTTTAATAAAATGTCTGGTTTAGGGTTCTTGAGCCATTGATGTTCTATTGCATAACCTATGACTTGTATGACTTTATGATGATGAAAGCATAGTATAAATATGTTGATTTCATAAAAAGTATCTATAGTGTTGGAAGTTGATCAATTTCCTCGTTTGGGAGGTAGTAGACCCGAACTACCATGTTGGGGGGTATGTACTTTAATTGCCTTGCTCGGGAGGTAGTAGTCCCGTGCAGCCATGTTGGAGGGTTTGTACCACAATTCTCTTGCTTAGGAGGTAGTAGACCCATGCATGTTGATGGGGGGAGGTTTGTACCTCAATTGCCTCACTCAAGAGGTAGTGGGCCCGTGCAACCATGTTGGGGGAGGAGGGGTTTATACCTCAATTGCCTCGCTCAGGAGGTTGTAGGCCTATGCAACCATGTTGAGGGATTCGTACCTCAATCGCATTGCCATGAGGTGGTAGGCCTTGGTTACTACTGATGGTCTCTTCCTACACATGTAATATGTCCTATGTAAGCAAGATGTACTAGAAGCATCATTCATGCATGCCATATTACTATATGCTCATTTATTCCCTTGCTGCATTGCATTCTACATGCTTAGTACATTCAAATATACCATTGCATACTCTACGCCTACATGATGTTAACATGTAAGAACCAGAGCACCACTTGATCATCCTGTTGATCCACATGGCTAGTACGATATCTCTCAAAGCAATTTGGTGAGTCCTCAAATTTGGGGACAATGTCTTTGATCTTATGCTATGCATAAAGCCACTCTTTCCTATTTTTTGTATGCTTGACTATGAGGGTGAGCCCGGTATCCTGTATTGGCCCCCCTAAGTTCAATGTTTGGAGGTGTTATGGGACAAGTATGTAAAGATGCTGTGAGCCTTGGCTCTCTTTGATTCTATGGTGTTCTATGATATGGAAAATGTCCTACAGCCCGTTTACCCATACTTACTATCTCTTATTGTCTTTTTATTGCTTCCTCAACCAAGTATGTGTAATGATATGATAGGAAGCTTGCTTGGGTTCCCCATATGTCATGTCATGTCTAGGCCCTCGGCTATGGTCATGACATTATCTTATATGTTACATGGGAATAGACTTAGCACCGAGTAGAGTAGAGGTAAGTACCCAAGTCCTAGAACTACGTGCCACCATAGTTGAAGGGATTAGAGGCAAGTCCCTGAATCTCTAAGAGGCGAGTACCCTAAATATGAGGGCTTGAGGCGAGTAACCATGTTCGGGCTTGAGGCGAGTACCCGAGTCTAGGTACCAGAGTTGAGTACCCGGTTCATAGAAAGCTTAATGGATCCACTTAGGCATTAGGAGGTTCAGCTTGGCAAGTAACTTCCCCCTCTCTTCCTGTGTAGGGTAGACATTGAGATTCCAAGTTGTAGATTGCTTGGTCTTATGTTATGTCTGTTGAGGTTTCTTTCTACACTTATATATTATGTTCTATGTAAGATTAATGATTTGCAAAGCATGTTTTACCTTAAGCATTGATCATACATTCCATATTGTTATTATGCTATCTATTGCTTATGATTATGCATTTTGACTATGTTATCTCTTGTTGCATTCATCCTACATACTTAGTACATTCAAAGACACTAATTCATAATCTATGCCTACATGATATCACTATGTAGGAACCAGAGCTTCTATTGATTCTCCTCTATGTGGCTAGATGGATTGTTCACGTTAGCTTTTGGTGAGTTCTGATATCCGGGTAGAATATCTATCTTCTTTCATGCTTATGTTACACTAGATCTTCTTTATTTTGATTACTTATTGTCATTATTATGAGGGTGACCCCAGTTGCTTGTCTTGGCTCCCGCGAAGTTCAATTTGTAGAGGTGTTGTTGGATAAGTATGTAATGATGTTATGAGCTTTGACTTCCTTTGACTATTTTGATATTTTATGATATGAATGATGTCCCTTAGCCCCATGTTCCCTTTTTACTACCTCTTCTTGTTGTTTGATTGCTTTTGTGACCAAGGATGTGTAATGGTACGTTAAGAGGCTTAATTGGGGTCCCTTTGGGTTCTCCATTTGCCATGTCATATCAAGGCCCTAGTTTGGGTCATGACAGAAATAGAGTTTAGGTCATTTAGAGGTCTTAGGATAGCATAAGAAGTCGTAAAAGTCCATTACAAGCATCCATAATTATAAAATTATTAATGAAGCAGAATAAATTTCTTGCCAGGGGTCCCATGAGATGGTATCACGGTCCGTATAAGGTCTCATGGACCATGAAACACTCATGTGAGACCATACTTAGCCAATTCATAGGAAACTCTCCACGAATGGGCTTTATGAAAATGGGCATAACTTTTTGATCCAAACTCCGAATGAGGTAAAACTAGATGTGATGGAAAGCTAATTCAAATTGCTTCAATTTGGTAGGATATGCACCACACAGTTCTTTTTGTGCTAAGAGATATGACAATTTAGAATTGTCCCTTTTATTCGTTCTTGTGAAAAGCTTAGCCAATGGAATTCCTTTGAATTTGACTTGATAAAAGAGGTCCATGATGACCCTAAACCACATAAATGAGCTTGAATTTAGGGCTTGAAAGTAAACTTAGATTGAGCTTGAAGATTACATATTTAGAAAAATACGACGTGGGCACCCTACACGAAAGGTTTTACGGACCGTACCAAGCCATACAGTCTGTGTACTCCTCCGTGCCGCTTCATTTGGAAAATTATCCATCATAAAGTTCATAGATAGTGATCCAATACTTAGAAAATTTCCACATCGATACCTCTACGAAAGGGCCTCATGGACCATGAAGCACCATACAGTATGTGAGAGGTGGTGTACCACTTGCCTTAGGCTTAAAACTATCGAGTATCAAGCCCAAGGGTACCATACAGTCCACTACATGGACGGTGTAGAGTCTAAGTATGGTATGGCTTGGTCTCAAACTCTACATTAAGGTCCTCACACCCAACAAAAGGCAAAGGGCTACCTCAAGGAGGCTCTACACAGTCAGTATATCACAATATAGACCATCAAGGCTTCCATGAGACATCTCGTTAATCCAAAACTTTTTGAAACCAAATTTCTAATCTCTATTGAAGTCATTCAAAGTTCATGTCCTTGCACATTATGAGCCTCCATTAGCTCATGGTTTTTCCCTCACCCTCAACATGTTGCCTCAAAATCTTGGCTATGGATGTCTTAACTAACTAGGGCATAAATGGTTCAACCCTTGTGGTTCGAAGATCAAAGACTTTGGCTATGCGGCAAGTCGCAAAAATAGTGGCTCGGGTGAGTGTGGGTCAGTCATTTGTAACCTCTATCTCTGTATATGGAATAGAACAGAAGAGGAATATATAGTTGAAGAGAAAGAAGATATGCCAGCCTCGGTGCCCAACTCTGCAGCGCCGAAGTCGAGGGCCTCAATATCAATCATCGGTGTCTTATAAGCTAGCTCATTTCTAAGGCGATGATTGATCAATGATTCAACTCCTTCTGATCCATAATGCAATCAACTAACACCGCCTTGGCATGGTGAAGTGCAGAATGATTCTAAAAAAGCATCAAATTGTTGTTAATAAATTAAAACTATCACCATGCGGGTATGTTTAGCTCTTTCTGCTCAACAATTTCTCCCTGCTTCAACAACGAGGAAGCTGGATTTCCAATTAGCGCAACCGACCACACTTTGATATCTTCAGAAGTTTTGAGATGCATTAAATCTTTTAAGTAGCTCTGACTCCTGAATGTGCAACCAAATATATCATTAATCTCAGTCTCTTAACATGGAACAGGTACACCCCGAAACTCTACAATATTAATGGCTTTTGATATAACTGGCACCCTATTTCTACTCTTGGGAATGGCTTGTCCATAGGCTTCACAGAGCTCACACACAAGACTAGGCACATATGGGTCCTGAGGTTTTGTAAAGCTCTGAAAATTATGGAATTTAAGTACTTCTTAAACATTTGAGTATCGATCAGTTAATCTTTCTATTGATAACTACTTTTCCTCCAAGATTATCCTGTGCCCATCAACACTGAGCCAATTTGAGAACTTTGGATTTGTGGTTTCTTGAGTTTTCTATGAGCACCGTGAGATAGTGTTATGTAAGGCCTTGGTTCTTGACTCGATTTTGCGCCTCTTTGAGCTAGACTCTATTGGCAATGGTGAGGGTCTCATGCACATGGCTAGAACATGCTTTCGCTTGGTCATTCTGCATTACTCCAACATTTTTGTTTGAAGCATTAATAAAACAATCAAGTACAAGAATTGATCATATGTGAAATATTAAGAATAGGCAAGTCAATAAGACCATGAATCATGCCGAACGAATTATAAAGCTGACTCAACGATCAAATAGGCCATCGCCTTTTTACATAGAATTCAGACTTAGGGCCACTTCTACTTTCAACGGCACTCTTTCATGTTCACCAATACTCTAAGTGGATTTGGCGATGAAAAGGGTTCATCACCAAAACTTGCAGCAGTCCCTCAAAAGGTTCAGTCAAATAAGGTGGTGTATGCAATAATTGGGCGCATTGTTGAGTGCACTTAGGTGGTCAAAATGACCATCGCCTATAGTGAGTGGTAAGGCTCATCAGCCGTTCACTCGCACTTCAAAAATTTCATAAGTCACATGGATGAAAGTCACATACTAACCCACCACAACATATCAATGCATGCTTAACTATTGATTATCACTATCACATGGTTTACATGGCTATACACTCGATTAAATGATGACGTACCCTTAAGAATGACGTTACACTATCTATCATAAGGCAAGTTCAATCACTTAAATGAGATCAAGAATTACTCAAACTTCACCCATAGCCTTTAAAACCAATCAATCAAGCAAGCAAGTACCTTTCAAGAACACATTCACATGATCATGGAACAGTTTCAATTGAACATATTCAAGCATTATAACAAGCACAAAATTGGAGGGAAACCCACAAATAATTCATCATTGAGCAAGAAACTCTTTATTCATGAACCTAACCCAACTTACATATACCCCAAATTTTGACATTCATTAAAGGAATCGAAAACCCAAAATAAATCTTTCATACATGCAACAGAGGGCTTAAGAGTAACTCTAAAGTCCTAACCACTCAAGTCTCAACAAGTTTTTCAAGCCCCAAAACATTATTATCACATTACAAACCCTGATCAACCTCTTAAATGATAGCTCTCTTCAAAAGGATTACATACCTTTTCAATAGTGAGACATGATAAAACCTTCAACGATGCCCTTTTATGAATATCCTAAAACCTTTTTGTGCAAAAGTTTCAATGAAAAACAAAGAGAGGTGTATTGGTATGCAAGGAAAGTGAACAAGAAGGAATGTGGAAAGTGAAAGGGACAAGGAATTTGAAAATCCTTAAGTAGGTTGCTGAGCATACATGTTAAGTGATACTAAACCATACCACCAAGCACAGTTGTCACAGTGTCGAGTTTGCTAGGGATCACCCATTTTTATAGCATGCTTACCTTTCCCTTTGCCTTGAAGTACGATGAAATTGACCATCGCTAATAGGAATTGATGATTCACAGATTTGATATTTTGCTCCCCAAGTTTGATAGAACCTCAAGAGTCACCACTAGACACAAAGTATGGCCGAACTGTGATTGCCAGTATGGCTCGACGATACTCCCATTTTTCTTTGTCAATCTTGCACAATTCAACACCAATTATTTAAAATAGAAAGTAGTAAAATACTCAACTTCGATTCGCTCCAAAGGAATGCCTTAGTTAATTTCATGGGATGACATCATTCTTCTTCATATCAAGTTACCTCCGATTGTCCCATTAAAGACAATACCATAGGATCATCTCCTAGTTTCAAAGCTTTGCATATGTTTAAAAAAACCTCCTCATCATTCACTCTAAATTTTAGATCTCCACTCTCAACTTCTATCACAGCTCACCCAATGGTAGGAATGGTCTTCCCAAGATTATTGCCATGAATGTATCCACCACGTAATCCAAAATTACACAGTCTACAGGAAGAATGAATTTATCCACCTTCACCAGCATATAATATAAAATTCCCATTAGTAATTTGATAGACCGATCAACCATGAATAGCTGCATCATGGTCAGTAAATGGGTCTCTAAGCCCATTTTCTCAAATATGGCTTGATCATGAGATTATTCTTGCCCCTATATCACAAAGAGCTTTACTAAATTTTGAGGTTCCTATTATGCATAAAATGTTGAACGCCCCTAGGTCTTCCTTCTTTGCCATCAATTTTTGTGTCAAGATTGCACTGCAGTTGTGAGACACTTCAATTGTCTCACAGTCAAGAGTCCTCTTCTTCATCACCAATACTTTGATGAACCTAGCATGTCCTAGTATTTTAATCAATGCATCCACAAGTGGAAATTTATTGACAATGAGTTAAACATAGAAAGAATTTTTTGAAACTCAGCATCCTCCTCTTTCTTCATTAACCGTTGTGGATATGGAGGATCAATTTTGACTTAAGGTGTTTTCAATCTTATAGCTCAACTTGAATTTTTGGGGAGAGCTTTCTTGACAATTGGTGCATTATCCCTACTCTTATCTTGCTAATGTCTCTCGGGATTGCCGAGAACTTCACCATCTGCAATCTGAGCCTCGTGCTCATCATCCTCAACAATGATTATTGCTTCTTTTTGTTCCACCTATTACAAGCCTTCTTCAACAAGTATGGTTTAGTGCCTTCAACCACTTTTCCACTACAAGTAGTCGTGGCTAAAGACTGTTGATCATTCTCTTCCGGATTAGCCACCCTGTCACT
Organism: Solanum ossicruentum; assembly: GCA_025774065.1. Lineage (NCBI taxonomy): Eukaryota > Viridiplantae > Streptophyta > Magnoliopsida > Solanales > Solanaceae > Solanum > Solanum ossicruentum. Next base: position 11,344,883 of record JAOTQR010000002.1, read on the forward strand.
AGGTAGACCTCATTTTGGATGTTGATATAGATGGGCTAAAATATTCGCAAGTTGAGTCTACAAATGTTTAATGGATGCCAAATGAGACATCATAATTTGGCTCATCTGAGAAAAATTAGATTTTATCTTCTTTGGGACCTTATCAGAGGCTTCGAGCTTCTAAAGATTTGGCAGACCATATCCTCGATTCAAGTATTCTCTTGATTAACCACTAGTTTAGCAGCCTTCACCCTTTCATGAGATAGAATATACCTATGTCCGTCATGGTTTCTCCAACCTCCAACTTAAGGATGGTCATTCCATGCACAATATCTCCACTGGGAGTTGTTATTCCAAACTTGATTCCCGGTGTCCTTGGGAAGCCGACAAAGAACCCACAATTTGGTTTCCCATGTAATGAAATTTTCATTGTTGTAACCTCGTTCAAATGGTTCAGCCTCAGACATCACATCTCTGATAGCTCCATGTCACAACCCAAGCCTAAGGCCTAGACGTCACACGGCGAATGGGAAGTCTGGGGACAAAGAAAACAAGCCTCTTAGCATATAATGTACATATCTTTTGTTGTGCAAGCAAAATAAAATAATAACAAGAGTTAATTATTCTAAAGGGAATCTAGACTAGGGAAGTCTTCCATAATCATAAAACATAAGAGGAGTCAAGCTCATAAGCATACACAAATGTAGTATCAAACAACACCTCTACTAGAGAATGGAGTGGGGGCCAAGACACTTCCCGGGCTCACCCTCATTATAATAAGTGTCCAACATAAAAGAAAATGTTTCAACATAGCATGAATAAAGTAGATATTGTCCTCGAAGTTGAGGACTCACCAAAGATTTCTTCAAGAACTGAACTAGTGACATAGAGGAAGATAATTGATATGAGCTACAGCCCATACGTACTAATATATAGAGTATGTGTTAGTACTTGGAATATACTAAGTAAGTGGGATGCAATGCAACAATGACATAAGCCATAATATTCAAATACATACATATAGGCAATAGATATAATCTCAACATGATATGTTTGAGTAATATGTGCTATAAAACATGTATTTAAAACATTTAGCTTGCATAATATATCATACATATGTGGGAGGAGACCTTAACTGACATAGAAGCAAGCTACTACTTGGAATCGAATATGTGACACACCTCGGTATGGTGACAAGGCATGATGTCCCCTCCATAAGGTATGGCCCACTTGCCAAGGTAAACTAAGCATGATAACATGAACTAGATGGATCCACACCATTTAGGGAAATAACATAAACCTAAGGTGGTACATAGTATAGAGACTAAAGACTTTATATAAGGACCCCTTGAGTCCAGCCCCCACCCTAAGCATCAATCGATGCGAAGTCTAATCTAACGAAATACTTGAAATAATCATACGTTTAATCATAAGATGCATAACTTGTAAGAGACATGAATCATGACATGAGTAGATCATTACATGCTTGACCTCTACTTATAAGCTTACTTGAACTTGAACATGAGGGTAAAATAATAATCATGCTTGACCCCTCAACTTGACATGAATGACTTACAAGAGGGTAAAATATTGAAATAAGGCTTAACTTGTCACTTGTAACACCATAGATGTTTCTCATGAATTCAATACTTGCTTGTGAGCCCATAGCTAACTTGAAATTACTTGACTTGTAAACCATGCAATAATTCATCACTGACTTGAAAATCCTTGTTGTGCAATTTAGTGAAAAACATGGTAGACATATGGGCATTTGTTCAAAATCATGCAATTTTGTAGAGAAATTACACAAGAGAGTAAAATCAACCATTTTAGAACCATGCAATTTAACCCACCAATCATAGTAGTAAAACCCTTAGTTTGGGTATCTTGAAATCCGCCTCAAAGATTCATATTAATTCATAGATTCATAACTCAAAGCATGCATAGTCTCGACAGACATAAATCAACTCATTAAATAATCTTAAAAAGGATATTCATGCTATTCAGTCAATACATGATAAAACTCAACATATCTAAAATTTATAAAGCATAATAATAGATACCCATGAAGAATCAAACCTTGAAATCATGAAATTTTTATAAGAATAGAGGGTTGGGCTCCATGGGTGAAAGGAGCCATGGATAAAGACCCAGATACCTTAAGCTTGGAATTTCTTAGACCTAACTTGAAGGAGATTTAAAGCTTGGATTCGGTCTTTGTAATCCAAAGTTATTCTTGAGGTCCTTGAATTTGAATGGGGATTTTGATAAAGTCTTAGAGAGGTTTTAGGAATTTTATGAGTTTTAGAGTTGAAAAATGGCCAAATATGAAATATTTCATGTTTAGATGGGCATTGGGATGAAATATTAAAAACATGGGAAAAATTACACATGTTTGCATCTAGTCTGCGACGCAGACCAAATGCGAAGGAGCTTACTGTGCTAGTCCTCACCCAGGTCGTGGCTTACATAGAGTGGGATGCACACTAGAAATAGATCAATTAGCAAAAAATATTTTTCACTACAAGTCTTCTAAAATCTGAGTTTTACCCATTTCCCACTCAATTTTGCCCCCTAATCAAGAATATGAAATCAGATTTCTAAATTCATGCTTGATTTTTTAGATATATGGAAATTACAATTATGGGACATTTGGAAGCACATGAGGGGTGTTTCATTCCCCCAACATTTGCACTCTTACAATTTCCTCCCATGACGTGTTTGGTCGAAAGATCAAGCTGGGTTACATCTTAGCCATGTTCTGTCTTTTTTTGGTTTTTAGCAAGTTGTTCTTTTGCTGGGCCTTTGCGGGTTCAAGGAACCATGTCATCCCTTGTTTATCGTGCTCGATTTATCATTTTCATGCTATCCAAGAGGTTGCAAGCTTCAGTGAATATTTGTGTCATTAGGCCTCCTCTTACCAACTGATCAACTACTCCTCTGTTTACAGCATCAAGACCACATAAAAGTATTACAAGAGCACATGCTCTGAAACTACATGGTTAGGGCATTGAGGCAAGAGCTTTTGTAATAGGATCCATGTTTCATGCAATAGGCCACCTTCGAGCTACTTGAAGTTCTCACTAATTCTTCTCGATTTAATTTTCTTCGAGAAAGGGAAAAATCACTCAAGGAGTGCATTTTTCAACTCCTCACATGGAGTAATAGAATCACGAGGTAGCTTTGCTAGCCACCTCAATGCCTCTCTAGTTATGGAGAAAGGAAATAGTCTTAGTCGAATAGCTTTTTAACTCACTCCCCTAAAGTTGAATGAGTGACATATATAAACAAAGTTCCTAAAGTGCTCATAAGGATCTACGTGATCGAGCCTTCTGAACAATCCCTTCAGTTGGAGGGGTTGTGACATGGTGCTCATTACATTAACATTAACTCATCAGTCTAATGGGGGAAGTCAAATAGCACTGGTGCTCCTAACCTAATCCTAGTTAACATCCTATATACATTTATGTCTCCAACATTCTTACCATGAATGTTTTTATCATCCTCCATCTCAACACCTATTATTTCAATAGTAAACACAACCAAAAATTAGTAAAAACAATTCTAATTACAAGAACAAAGCTCAACAAACACTTCCACTATGACCACATTGATTCCCTGACAATGGCGCAATTTTTAATGTTGCTCAGCATGACTAGTCAAAAGTAGAAGGGGTGGTCATCAACGATGTAATAACCCAACTTTAAAGGTTGGGATCGATCCCACAGGGAATCATTGTTCAATCCATAAGTGACTTGTTAGACCAAGTAATTATAGGATTTGGGAGGGTTACAATAATCAAAATAAGAGTTCAACTAAACGAATTCTAAACAAGTAAAAATTTAAACAACGATTAAAGGAAGATGTTGGGGATGTGAAAATATGAGAATTGATCTACCAAATGGGTCTAGATACTTGTCAAAATGAGTTAATATTGAGTGAATAGGATAGGTTTCTAGTAATCCAAATCAGATAAGATACGTGGGTGTTTCATATGAATCAACTAAGAAATCACACGCGGACCACTGAGGGGATGCTTGGCCTAAGAAGTCTCAGTAAAACTCTTAATATCTTATCCATTGAATCCATGGCTATGGACTTCAACTGAAACCCCAAGAGGTTTCCAGCCATTATATCTATTCCACACTCTAATAGTCCCAGCTAAGGCAACAATCAAAGATCTAAAGCAAAATCCCAAGTTTGCAACCTTGAAATTTATAGATTAAACATAGTAATGGATATATATTCACCCAAATAAACTGAAAATAAGTCAACATATCACATACCCAATAAATAAATCAAAGACCCATATCAATTGTACACCCTTAACATAGGGGTTTTATCCGCACATGCTAAAAATTAAAGATTGAATATCATACATAGTAGCAGAAGTCATGGGTAACAAGATTGAGTATAAACTAGTTGATTATCACAAGTGAATCTTCTCCAATTTGATGCCTAAAAGTTTCAAAACCCTAACTCCCCTTTGTACTCTAAAAGGAATATTCTATGTACCCCTACTATAGACTAACAGTTCCTATATAGTATGAATAAATGATGTATAATATAGTTTCTAATATTGCCTATATACTCCACACAAATGTGTGAAAGTTTGTGTTGTGAAATGTCGTTCAGTAATGAAGGCCGACCATCACCGAGCACTCTGACGATGTGCCAAATATGCACTTGATCACTTTCTTGTGCATTTTAATAAGGCTCCCCCCACTGCAACATTAGGCGATAACTAGCCGATCCAATTTGGTCATGCACTAAAATATTTCATGGTATCGCCTTTCTTTTAGTGTTTTAGGGCTTTGGGTGCTATAATTTAGGCGATCATTTGTGCAATTCGGCAGATCGCCGAGTATGCTATGCGACATTGAACTTCACCACCTTATTAACTTGACTTAAACCCTTGGTTGCTGGATAGATAGGTGATATCCATGAGTGTTCGGCGGTTCGACCGAGTATGTCAGCAACACCTCTTTTCATTGCTTTTCCACACTTTTTCTCACTACCCAAGATTTCACCAAGCCTTCTATCTTTTGTGCACTTTTAACATCATTTTCTTCCATAGCACATACATATTTATTAGAACTAGGAATTAACAGCACACTAACCGCAATGTTTCCTTGCAATCTATTCTAAAAATGAGTCAAAACTATGGACTCATCAATCATCATCATTGTTTATAGAATGTAACACCCCACAACTTACACGTACTAGTACTATGCATGTGAAACATGATATGGCTTGGTCAAATTAGCGCCTATTTTTAGAAGTGCTTGATCACAAAATAAAGTGCGATAAGTATGTCTAACACATAAGAAGGTCGAGTGTATAAAAGTTTTAAGTCAAATCGAGGAGATCACAACCTTAAGTAGAGTGAGAGAAGTGAAGTTCTTTTAGGACTTAGGAAGCTAGCAGTTGAGTCACCTACTTCCTTAGCTTAAATTTGCTAGCTAGACAGAGACGAAGCCCAACATCGAATCTGTCCAAGTCCTATTATGAATAAAGTCCATGTTAAGTGTGTAAGTTTAGCCCATGTTTTAGCATCATAAATGGAATATATTTTTAGCCCAAGAAAAATATAAAAAGATCCCAAAGACGTCATAATTTCTTTGATAATTTAGGCCCCAACTAACTAAGAGAAAGGGGGAAAATGGCAGCAAAGGCCTATCAATTTGGAAATCCTTAAGGCCCAAGTGAAAGAGGTAATATGGTACATTAATCACTTGATAAAATAAGGCTTATAATGTAAAAGTAAGTTGGCCAAGTGCTCCTTTAAAAGGGGCTTACAAGCAGCTTACTCAAGTCACTTAACTTGGACAAAATCAGATTGTTTTTCCAAGTTTTCTCTAAATTCTTTCTTGACTTTACAAGCATCGACAAGAGACTTTTAGGGTTCTTGGAGAGACCCAACAACTTAAAGGTAAATTTAAGTAATTATAGTTGTGTATTTAGTATGGTTTCTTCATGAAAAACAAAAAGTATATGCTAGTTATTCTTGTGCTCGAAATTTGGACAGCATGTGTCCTAAGGATTGTTGTGCACTTTTCTTGTTACTCAGAGGGATTTTCTCTTCTTTGTTGGATGAATTATGAAGTAAGGCTTATGATTTTAACAAGGTATAGTTTTTAAGTGATGTAACTAGGTTGTTGCACCACTTTTACAGACCGCAAAAGTGAGTTCTTATGTGATATCTAAATTATGTTCCTAGTACGAACTTGTGGCTTGGTAGTTGGGAATTGTTGTTCCATGACCTCCATCTACTTTGGGACAATTTTTGGACTGTGTTAAGGCTGATTTGATGTGTAAATAGTGTTGGATACAGTCTAGTTAAAGTTGAAATAGGTTCGGGATTGTTGACAGTGAAATATGGCGAGACGACGTAATGTTATGCCACCTATTTGTGTGTTGTGTAAGATTGTTCTGTCTTGTACCTTGTGAACTATTGTAAGACTGTTAAGGATCTAAAACAAGCTGCATATTGTGTGTACATAAGAATGGTTATTAGAAAATATGATTATAAGTGGAAAGGTTGAAAGAATGTCTTTGGGTCGTTAAATAGAAGCTTGCTGCCCGGATGTTACTTTTTATAAGATTGGACTACCAAGAAGTGCTTCTTAGCCGCTAATACCAATATTATTTTCTACTGTATTGTAAACAAATATTTCAGAGAAAAGAAGATCACTTTGTGGTAATACTGAGGTCATATATCGAGGTATGTAAGGCTACTTGATTTCGTATTATTTGGCATGAAACATAGATCCCTCCTTGGCACATAAAGGCACTTA
>JAOTQR010000002.1:11351758-11366852 GCA_025774065.1 Solanum ossicruentum
GCTTCGCTACTAGAAATAGATTGAATTAATAAATAGATAGATTATTAATCTGTTTAAATATTAATTGAATTAAAACGAGTTAAATTAAGATGAGTGAAAAATCATATCATAATTCAATCTATCTGATTCTGACTAAATTTTAAACTCAAAATTTATTTTTTTATAATTTATTTGAGTACCTCATAAAACTTTTTTTCTTACACTATAACGATATAAAATGTATCAAATAAATTTCTCATAATTTGTTAAAATAAATAAATAAAAAGAAAAAAATTCATTTTATCAATGAGGGACAAAAAAAAAAAGAAGGAGGGGGGAGGTGTCATTTCTTCAAGTTGCCACAACATTTTGTTTTTACTTCATACTCAACTTAATTAATCTTAAAAAACTGGTATATAATATAATTGTAATTTTTCTTTCTTTTTTTTGGCCCTTCCCAAGAATCTCCAATTTTTCTTATTCATTTTAATAAACTTCATTTGTTTGTTTTCCAGAGTTGGAGGAATATTAATTTAATTAATTTAGAGAAGAACAATGTCGTTGACTGGTGGTTAGATGGAGACCTTGGTTACATTTTCTTCCTTGTAATAAACGACTGATTTTAATAAAACATTCCTATTACCTTAAATTAATATTATTAATGGAGCATCAAATCATAGACACCAATTAATCACTTTTTAATAATAGATATGTAACAGAAAAAAACAACTGCACAAAATAATAAGATCTTGGAGCATGCGATGGTGTGCCGATCTTGCATACTACATCATATGTCGAACATATCAGCGGATTAAAATAGTCTGAATTAATAAATGCACGAATGAAATTATTGATCTATTCAAAAGCTATTTAAACTGAAATTGATTGGATTAATATATGAGTAATAATTTAACATGTGATTCTTACTAAATTTTAATTATATATAATATATTAAATAAAAAAATATTTTAATAAAATTTTTAAAAAATTTATTTGAACTACGTATCAACTCAATTTTTTGACGTGAATTAAAATAAACAGACCTAACTACTGCACGTGATGGCCAGCTGCATTGATTTGATTAATCATTAATCTAATAGCCAACAAAAAGAGCATTTTCATAATAAGAAACAATTTCCTCTAACAAACAAATAGAACCATTATGTAATGTCTAGTGCTATAGAGAAGTTATTTTATTTTATTAAAAATTTGTGTTTTCTAGATATATATTTTAATCGTGCAAGATTTATTTAATTGATTTGCGCCTTTCTTGATGAGCAAGATCTCATCTAATTGAGTATGATGATTTTATTTTTTACCCTTATGACATCTTATATTTTTTGCAGGATAAATAATTACTAGTAAACCCAACCTATAAGATCAACACACACACATAGTAATGAATTTTTTCAAATAGGATTAATTTATTCAAACTTGATAATGTCACCCATGCAATGCACTATATTAATAGTGAAAAAATAATCGTTTTTAGTGTTCAATAGTTATATTAAAGTTCGATTAAATTAGAATCTGCACATTATTGAACTCACTTTTAAGGGAACGTGTTTTCAATGCATTTTTTTATTTTGAAGTTTAAATTTAAAATTATTATTTAATTAAGAATACATAAATCTAAACTATTCCATGATGAACATTTGTACTGGTAATTAAGTACATGATTTGTTCGAGATAGTATGTACAAGATCCGCACACCACATGCTCCAAGATATTGTTATTTAATTTTATGGTGTTGTTTTTTTCTGCTTCGTATTTATTATTAAAAGTGATTAATTGGTGTCTGTGGTTAATAAAAAATTAGGAATATTCTATCAAACATCCGTTGTTTATAATTATTTGTTCAAAATAATGACAAACAAAAGGGAACCAAGGCCATGTGAGATCATCTAGCCACCAGTCACTACATTGTTCTAATCTCTAAATTAAATTAAATTTCACCAACTTTGAAAAAAACAACAAAGAAATTTATTAAAAAAATTATGCGAGAGAAACGTGTTCAGAGATTTCAAAAAATAACAAATCAGAGATTATTGAAAAAAACAATAATTTCAAGTTTTTTACTATAAAAACATTTTATTAAATTAACCTTATTAATAATTTTTTGCATCTCTAAATTTGACTATTTTTTCTCTATATTGTTACTTATACTAAAGGTAGCATGAGAAAATATAGCAAAAGTAAAACTAAATGGATAATTTAAAAAAGAATCTATTCTTAATACAAAGGACCAAGTAATGGAACAGAAAGAATATATACTTCTTGAGAATTGAGCATTATAAAGGAAATTATTTTTTAATATGAGAATATAGTTAAAAACATTTATTCTACCATGATTATCTTGAATTCGTAAAAAAACATTTTTATTTTAAAATTATTGATACTTTATGAAAATAAAAAATATCACTATGGAGTATTTTCAAATTGTATAACGTTCCACTTTTCGAGAATCTCTTAGCTTATTTTTGCTCATTTTGGAATCTTTGAACACGTTTTACGTACTGATATTCGACTGAAACATTATAGGGAGAAGACAAATGTAGGATTACATGACTTTGGTTGTAATATTTTTTTTAACAAATAATAAATTAAATAACTGACAAAATGAACATTAAAGTAGAGAAAATAAAGAATATGATTTGACTCTGTCGAAACGTGAAAATATAGCATTTCTTTATTGAATTTACTTTTTCTAGTACATGCATGGAGGGAGCTTAGATATTATTGATAAAGTTATTGTCATGCGATCAAAAGGTTAAAAATACAAAGTGAGACTGCATATAATAGACTCTTGTCGTTAAGTTTAGGATAATTGACCAAAATAAACACCTTTTGCTATACATTACGGATTATTTCAATTAAATAAAATATATTAAGAACCAAAATGAAATTTGTCATACATTAAGGATTATTTTGATCAAGTGAAATTTATTAAGAACCAAAATAGAGCATTAACCATATATCAAGGATCATTTTGATCGTTTTCTCAAAAAATCACACATCTTAACTAATTTACTTGAAACATACAATCAAAATTGTTCTCGGAATAATGTCTAAAATAGACAGCCACATATATAATATTATAGAGTAAATCTCATAGGCAAGCTATTACATAAATTTCATAGACAAGCTATTACATACTATTATAAATATTTTTTCTCTTCATTTATAAATTTTGAATTTAAAGTTGCAATAAAGGTTTAAAAGCAATGACCTTCAAAGTCTTGAAAACCTTGTCACGTAAGTCTGACCAAATCCATTTAATATTTGTTTAAAACAAAACAGCCAATAGGGCAACTTTCTTTGAATAGCTTGCAATCTTATAGTAATTTGCAAGTCTGAGGAAATGATTTCAATGCTTTTATCTTACTTGATGCCTTCCAATAAACAATTGTCTTCACCTTTTTGGTGATTCATGAATTTAATGCCGCGAGTAGTAATTAATTCACACTTTTTCATCTTGATATAAAGCTAAACTCTCTAAGTCGGTATTGCAATATTTTTCTCAAATACATCAGTCAAAAGGACACTGCAAAAATTCATAACTATTAAGTTACACGAGTGGCCTTGGGGTCATTTTCCTTGATGTGAACCTGACAATAGCACATTCTCAAATCTAACTTAGAAAAGAAAGGTACCTTTAGAGAATCTATCTGACAAGTCTTAGAACCAGCACCACCGAATACTTGTCGGTCAGGGTACTGTAGCAACGGCTAGAAATGAAACTATACCAACGGCTAGAAAGGGCACTGTAGCAATGGCTAGGGTTCTTAGGAAGTTTTATAAATAGGAGGGTCATTTCATTTGTTAGGCATCCAGAAATCTCCTAATTAGAAATCTCCCATCCAAAAATCCAAGCATTCTCCCAAGCAATCTCCGTGTATAAATTTATTCGGTGTAATTGTTCGGATATTATTAATATATACATCCTATCACCGTGGAGTTTACCCATTTAAACTCCACGGCAATATTGGGGCATTACCACGAAAGCAACTTTCTCTCTCTTCACGAATTTTCTCTGCCTTCTCTCTAGGAAGAACTTCTTCTTCCTCAATCTTTTTTTTTCTTCTTAGATCTTCAGATCATATTTACTAACAATTGACGCCCACTGTGGGGCAGGAATCACTACGATCTAGATGTTGGTAACAAATGCAGGGGGAAGAAAGGCTCCAAGAAGGTTGAGGAGGTGTCGGTCGGACCCGTCACCAAGTGAGGCCGTAACAACTCACTCACTTTCAGCTGCGCAGTTGAGCAATGATGAAAGAGGTGAAGATCTCGGCGACGTCCTGCTCGCCAAAGGATGGGTCGAGAGGGTGGATACTTCCCGACGAGCAGTAGGGTTTTTGGGCCGCCGCTTGAATTAGTTTGATGGCAAGTTCCAGGCCTTGGAGGAATTCACCTTTGAGGAGCATGCGGACATCCGGAGAGGGTTAGATGGTTGCCAGGCGACAGAGCTCGAGATGAGGGAGATTATCACTTCCTTAGAGTGCCGACTCATGGAGGCACTTAGCAAGATGGAGGCCATGAGCGCCACCATGAAGACCATGGGAGACACCATGGAGGCTATGAGTGTGACGCTAAGGGAACTTGAGAATGGAGTGGTTGGTAGAAGATGCGTCCTATTGCTGGATCAGGGGAGGCCAAAATTGAGGCTCCCAAGCCATCTATTTTCAAAGGCGTTTGAGACGCGGAAGAGGTGGAAAATTTCTTAGGGCACTTAAAGAATTACTTCAAGTGCAACAAGGTGAGTTGCGGTGATTATGAAGATCAACGCGGTCGTAATGTACCTGAGTGAGATGGCGATGCTGTGGTGGAAGCGAAAGGATGCTGATATTGGAAGGGGACTTTGCACGATCAGCATGTGGGAGCAGTTCAAGGCAAAGTTCAAGAAGACCTTCTACCCCAATAATGTTGTTCTACTTCACGGATGGATTGCATGGTTGGGCCAGAACGGAGTTGGAGCGTCGACAGTATTCCACCTTTGACGAGGCCATCACGCAGGCAGAGGCTTTGACGGACGCCTGATATGACAGGCGAAGCAAAGATCGAGGGGGATCAGGAAGGAGATATAGCAATAGACAACCTATTTTGAGCTTGACAGAAGAACTGCTACGCCCCGTAGAACGATGCCCTCGATCGGCGATCAGAAGACTCAGATGGTGATCATAACCAAGATGGGGGAGATGGTGGCAGAGGCCGAGGATGACAGCCACGACCCAAGCATCATGACATCAGCAGGCCTGATAACAAGAGGTTCGAAAGATAAAGCGACAGAGAGGGCAGGGCGTAACCCGAGAAAGTACCCAAGTGCTACCTATGCGGGGAGCCGCATAGTTATAGACATTGCCTCGAATAGAAGAACCTTGGTGCCATACTACGGAAACGGAAGGAGCAACAGGCACAGAAGGAGATGTACTATTCGAGAGAGATATCAGAGCCCAGGTTCGGAGGGCAGGAGTGATGGACCGATGTGTGCAGAGTCATCGGTGTGGAATTACGACCAAAAAGGTCTGTGGCATCAGGACCAAATATCTGCAAGGGTGCCTTGTATCGAAAGTCTTCCTGTCATGTGATGGTATAGACGGCATGTCCCGTTGGGTAATAACGATGGTACAAGATGATTTTGCGGATCAGATGGTCTAACCTAGCGATGTAGAGGTTTGCGGTAAAGCCTTGTGTCAAAAGTCTTCCTGACAGGATGTTCAGGTGACGTGTCCCGCAGGTTGTTATGGCGGTAAAAGATGGTGACAGATCTGAAATCGATAATCGCTGAAGGGGAGGTCACGATATTGTGTGGTCCGGGTTTGAGGGGAGGTTCGTTGGGTATGCAAACTTCTCCCGCATCGGTGAAAAAAAAGAAAATGAACCTATTTAAATAGGTTCAATCCAATCCATTAGTATGAGGCTTTACAGGTGAAGGATTCAATCAAGTAGGAGCAAGCCATGGATAATGAAATGAGTTAAATTGAGAAGGTGTTGTCCAGATTCCGGATGAATAATGTTAAACTCAAGACTACTCTGTTGGCAATGTAAGCTATGGTCTGCAGTAGACCTGATATAGCACTTGCAGTGGGAGTTGTTAGCAGGTTCATGGCAAATCCAAAGGAAGAGCATTGGAAAGCTGTGAAGTGGCTTTTGAGATGCTTGAAAGATACATCCAATAATTCACTTTGTTATGGTAATGGCAAGGTAATCCTACAGGGTTTTGTGGATGCTGATCTGAGTAAAGATGTGGATTCGAGCAAGAGCACATCCGGATACATCTACACTGAAGATGAAACAGCGGTTAGCTGGATGTCTAAGCTTCAGAAGTATATTACCCTTTCATCGACTAAGGCTAAGTACATAGTAATAACTGAAGCTGGGAAAGAGGTGATATGGTTGGTGTATTATCTGAAAGAATTAGACAGAAAGCAGTATGATAAAATTCTTTACACAGATAGTCCGACTGTCATACAACTGGTGAAGAATCCAGTATATCATTCGAAGACGAAGCACATCTGAAGACGGTACCATTTCACTTGAAAGTCAGTGGAAGATGGTGATATGTGTTTGGAGAGGGTGCAAAGAATCCAGCAGACATGTAGACCAAGTGTGTTGGTGTTGAAAAAAAACTGAGATTGTGTAAAACCTCAATTGGACTTCTGTAGGTTGTACAGAAGAAAGTGTTGCGATGGGGTAGAGATATTATTTTGGAGGCCGAGTAGATTAGTCTCCAAGTGGAGAATTGTTAGGTTGTGGAGCCTGATATTGTATCGATGTACTATATTCAGAAAAGTGTTCGACGAACCCCAAAAGGCTCAGAACACTGTAGCAATGGTCAGGGAACTGTAATAACTATCTGGGTACTGTAGCAACAGTCAGGGTACTGTAGTAACGACTAGAAAGGGCACTGCAGCAACGACTATGGTCCTTAGGAAGTTGTATAAATAGGAGGGTCATTTCATCCAGAAATCTCCTATCCAGAAATTCAAGCATTCCCCCAAGCAATCTCCGTGTATAAATGTATTCGGTGTAATTGTCCGGATATCATTAATATATATATCCTATCGTCGTAGAGTTTACTCATTGGGTTTATTTTACTTTTGAGAAATTGCTACAATGCTATTACATGCATGTTTACTACTCAATTAATTATAGACTTTCATGTATGAACAAGTAAAAATAAGAGAAAGCAAGAAAATAAAAACATAAATAAAAGGAGCATTTTCTTATAAATAGAAAATCAAAATGTCAAGGAGCAAGAATAGACTAATCAAAAAATGATAAGAATATCTTATATGTATAGTTTTCAATATAGCATGTTTACAAATAAAAAACTAATATTTCTCTATTTAAAAAATGAATGACCTAGTTTTACTTGACACAGATCAATTTAAGAGAATAAAAAAGAATTTTCAATCCTATGGTCCTAAATTAAAGTTATTGCAAATTACCAAAATGTCCTTTATTCTTGTGATTTTAAACATGACATATGAAATTTGAAATTAAAGTTTTGCCAAAAAAAATGATCATTCTTTTTTAAACATACCAAAAAGAAAATTAGGTCATTTTTTTTAAAAGGTGGAGTAATATAAAATCGAAGTATATGTTGTATTGTGAGTTATTGTATGCACTTCTCATTATTGTATCATATGATTAATTATGTTCTTGACGTGCATTCTTGACTAAGTTCCACTAATAAAACACTGATGAGAAATAAGGGACCAGCCATATGAGCCGTGACATATAACATTGATGAGAAATGGGTAAAATGTCACACGAGTCGTAGCATTTAAGACTGATTATACTGGGGACTGATATTACGCTCCGGGGTAGGTACATGGATAGATATGTCCTCCATGGGTTTCAAACTGATTATATCAACAAATATGTATCGTAGGATAGATATGCATCATGATTATTTGACATTGCATTGTTCATTTCATTCCATAGCATTATATCATGTGCATACAACTTGTTTTGATTATTGAGATTGGATTGTGAGATAATTATGCTTGGACTATATCTGTTGATTATTTAAAATGTCCTTGAAATATATCTGTCGTATAACTAAGTTGTATATTGAGACATTATTGTAAAATTGGTCTATATTTGAAGAAGTCCAGCCCCATAAATTGACTTAACAAAAGCCACTATTTTTTGTTTTTCAATCTGCCATTGTTAAATTCTGTTTTTCAACCTGCCATTGTTGAATACTATGTCCCCCTTGTGATGTCACCAATGAGATCTATGGGGGTATAATTTCTCCTATAAAAAGAGCTATTGAACTCCTCCAAAAACACACAAAAAACAACAAGATAAGAGTGTAGTAAATGTGTGAGTTTGAGAGATGTTTTGTAATCTATTCTTGTAAATAATAGAAAAAAATTTTCTCTCAAATTCGTATTTACCAATGCTCAATTGTTCTCTTGGGCTACAACAAGTGGTATCAGAGCCAAGTTAGAAGTGTTGGTCGAGTTTTTTGGTGATGGGGATACTGTTCACCAGTGTTTTGCTGGAGACTGCTCACCGAATTTTCTGATCTTTGATCGAAATCTAATTCTGACTACACCATTAGATTTGTCCCATCAAATGGAGTCCAACACACTAAACGGTGACTTAATCAAAGTTCAAACGAGCTGAGAAATTGCAGTCAAAGTTCAATCAGCTCTGTTGGAATTTTGTCAGTGATGGAGATACTGTTCACCGGAGTTCTGTCAGAGACGAAGATATTATTCATCGAAAAATGACGAAGAAGATAATCGAAGATATTGTGCATAGCCAGAATCTGCAATAGCTTCAAAAATTATAAATTGACCCTTCAAGTTATCTAAAATTTCAGTGTGGTCCCTCAAGTTTCAAGAAATGTTAGATTGACCCCTTATCTTTCTGCAATTGCAGTTAGACCCTTGATCTTTCTATAATGATAGTTTAATCCCTAAAGTTTTCAAAATTATTGTTCTACTCCAATAGTAGAATTTTGGCCCCGAAGTGTTAATTCCACCTTTTGACCATTCCGGACGTAACGATGAGATCTATTTTTCAAGATCCAACCACGTTTTTGGTAAATTAAGCTATTGCAAAGTGATAACGACCACAAAAGAGTCAACATCATCTTTCGGTGCCATGATTATGCTTATTGCCACCAACTACACGTTGTGGAGACCTCGGATGGAAGATCTCCTAAGCTGTAAAGATTTATTTGATCCTATCGAATTGAAAGGTGAAAATCCTGATCCTCAAATGAGTAAGAATGGAAGAAATCAAACTGAAAAACTATAGGTCAAATCTGTCAATAGATTGATCATAGTGTCTTCCACCATGTTGCACAAGAGACAGACGTATATGCCCTCTGGAAGAAGTTGGAGGACATGTACCAGGCCAAGGCTGCTAGGAATAAAGCCCTGTTACTGAGGCGTTTAGTCAACATAAAGCTTAAAAATGGAATTTCAGTTGTCGAGCATATCAGTGAGTTCCAAAGCTTGGTCAACCAATTGTTGTCTGTAGAGATGCCACTTGGCGATGAAGTTCAGGCGCTGCTACTACTCATTTCCCTTCCTGATAGTTGGGAAATGCTGGTCGTATCACTCAGCAACTCAACCCCAAATGGCAAACTTACCGTGTCAATAGTCAAAGATGCTCTATTTAGTGAAGAGACAAGGAGAAAGGATATGACCACAGATCGAACCTATGTCTTTGTCACAGAGAACCAGGAGAGGCAACAAAAAGAGTAGCAAATACAAATGGAGAGGTAGAAGCAAAAGTAGAGGCAGATCTATTGATGGCAGGAAATTAACATATAAGTGTCATCATTATGGAATTGAACGACATATGAAGAAGACCTGCTACAAATGGAAAGAGGAGTAAGCCTAGAGCAGTTCGCAGCCAAAGAACAAGGGTGGAGAAACATTAGTTACAATTATTGGAGATGTAGCTTATTGTTCAACCCATGATGAGACATGCCTTCACGTCTCAAGAGAAGATACGAAATGGGTGATAGATACTGCAGCATCCTACCACTTTACTCCATATAAGGAATACTTCACAACGTATAATGCTAGAGATTTTGGAGTTGTAAAGATGGGGAATTCTAGTTCCTCTGGGATTGTAGGAACTGGTGATGTCTAGATAAAGGCAAGTTTCAAGAGTACAATCACTTTGAATGATGTTCGCCATGTGCCAGATCTTCGGCTGAATTTTCTTTCAGGTATAGCCTATGACAAACAAAGCGATGATAGTCATTTCAGTAAAGACACATGGAAGTTGTCAAAAGGCGCTATGAAAGTTGTTCGAGGACCTATTATGGCATGTTATATAAGACTCATGTGAAGATAATCACATACAGTCTCAATGTAGCGAAAAAAGAGGCTTCTCAAAATTTATGGCACCAGAGACTCAGCCACATGAGTGAGAAAGGATTGTCTACCCTGATGAAGAAGGAGCTTATCAATGTGGACAAGGATGTTGCACTAGATCCTTGTAATCATTGTCTGTTTGATAAGAAGCATAGAGTCTCGTTTAATTCCTCTTCAACAAGAAGATCAAAGTTACTCAGTCTAGTTATGATATTTGTGGTCCTTTGGAGGTTGAATCACTCGGCAGCAACCGATACTTTCTAACATTCATCGATGATGCTTATCGAAAGGTATGAGTGTATTTTTTTCAAACGAAGGACCAGGTGTTTGATTACTTCAAACTGTTCCATGTTAAGATAGAACATGAGACATGAAAGAAGTTGAAGTGTCTTCGATCCGACAATGGAGGTGAATACTCTTCCAGGCAGTTCTATGCCTGTTGCAAATCATATGACATCCGACATGAGAAGACGATCTTATGCACCCCTCAACACAATAATACAACTTAAAGAATAAATTGAATAATCATGGAGCGTGTTCGGAGCATGTTCAGTATGGCTAAGCTGCCAAAGCCATTCTGGGGAGAAACAGTCAGAGCCGCCTGTTACTTGATTAACCGATTTCCATCAGTACCATTGGATTTTGAAGTTCCAAAGAAACTTTGGTTTGGATAGGATCCATTATACTCTCACTTGAGAGTATTTGGGTGTTCGACGTATGCACATGTATCCAAAGAGCTCAGGCAGAAGCTAGATGCAAAGACCACTCCATGCATTTTCATTAGCTATGGAAATAAAGAATTTGGATACAAGTTATGGAATCTAAAGGAGAAAAAGATGATCAGAAGTAGGGACGTGGTTTTCCATGAAAGTCAAACAATTGATGACATTGAAAAATCCATAGTACAAATATTGCAAATCAGATACCAGCAGCATCAATTGAAAAACAATTGATCCACATCTATTTGGAATATCAGTTACATAGGAGAGTGGTGAGTAAGATGGAGGAGAGACGAGGTTTGTTATGTATTCGAGATACACATGAATCCGTGTGGATACAATGTATCTAGAACAAGTTACACTTTATTTTGACCCATATATCCCGATATATATGTACCTAAACATATCTAACTATATATGGACACAATAAAATTTGGTAAGCTAGTTATTAATATCGCAAACTAGAGTGCATTTAAGTAATTAGCTCCTAAACTAATGAAATTTATTTAGTTCTCCTAATGAATATTCTTACGTTGTTAACTAGATATTTCAAATTAGAAGGCAAATGAAATATCTTTCGATAAAAAATACCAATTTAAATTAATCGAACTTCAAATTGATACCAAACAACAACGATTGAAAAAAATGAAGAAGAAAAAGACAATAACAAGTCAATCACCCGATTGTAGTTCAATTTTCTGTTGAACGAGAATAATCAAAATGCTATAACATTTAATTTTAGAAAAATGATATGATGTTATTGGGGAAAACATTGGTAGATATCATGAGAAAATATCAACATCAAAGACAGACATAAACCTCTTTTGCATAAATCCAGCAGTAGTAGCTCATATTGCCCTTTGTGCTAGTACTCATAATTAAGTATTGTAGTATTTTTTATTTTGACCCTCCCCCCGATCATACATCTTTTTAAATCTGTCCAATTACCATTTAAGGGCGGAGCTATATTCATTCAAGAGAGATTAGATAAACACCCTTCATCAGAAATTTTTTTTAATATATAGGTTAAATATAAATATTTTGTTATATATCAGTTGTTAAACACCTTTGATACAAAAATCATTCATCCATTTTCTAAAAGGGCTCGATAAAAATGCTGGCTCCGTCAATGTTACCATCCCTATATATGTGCCTAATAATCAAGCACTGATAACACAACAAAAGATATAAGAGAGAGAAGGGAAAAAAAAAAAAGAAAGAGAAATGGGTTCAGAAGTAATGTATAAGCTTCCCATCATAGATTTTGGGAAACTAGATATGAAACCGGGGAGTGAAGAATGGAATTCAGTGAGAGATCAAGTGTACAAAGCATCAGAAGAATATGGTCTGTTTGAGGCTTTAGTTGATGGAATTTCCATAGAAAGAATGTATGAATTGATACAAGAAGTATTTAGCTTGCCTTTGGCTACTAAATTTCAAAATTCAAAAGAATTAACAGGCTACACTAGGGATCTCCCTACAATGCCACTTTGGGAGAGATTGGCCTTTCTTAAAATCCTCAATCCTGGTGTACTTGAAAGCTTTTCTAATCTCCTTTGGCCTGATGGACATCCACACTTTTGGTACATACTTTTCTTCTACTTATTAGTACTAGTAAATCGAGAGAATTAATTTTATAGGCCACTTATAATTTTTAAAAATAGTTTATGGTATTATTAAGTGATTTTTGTTTTCATAAGAGATTTGAAAAGACAAAATTAGTTTTATGGTATTTATTTTAATTTCTTTTTTGTTATATATAAGAGATCCGAAAAGACCATGTTTTTCTATGTTTAGTTTTTAAGTGGTCATGAAATCTTATTTTCTCTAGTTAAATTGAACTTTTATGAGTGATTAAATGAAAGTGTGGAGGACGTTTTAGTAGCTCAATTAGTTTAACTTTTACGCTATTGATAAATGTTCAATTCTCCACCTTGTAATTTCCTTGTCCATTTCCCCTTTTGCCTGCCTTTTTATTTTCATTCTTCGAAAAAAGTGAAAGTATTTAAGCTTCCAATCGATCAACAACAACAACATTATCCCATTACCTCAAAGGCTCTAGTCCATTGCAGGGTAAGGGGGTCAGATGTACACATCCTGATCCCTATGTTTAAAACATAGATCGACTGTTTTCGGATGACCCATGATGAGCGTCGAAAGTTGCATTGACTAACTGCTACTTCACAATTGAAAGAAGCCCAGAAAGTTTAAATAGTTATTTTGCTTTATTTCATCATACCCTAAAGCCAAAAATAGTAAATCTTTGGCTCCATCCGGCTATGAAAAAAAGCTTCCAATCGATCACCAAATTTAAAATGTCCCCTCAATTTTTTTTCAAACGTTAGTAACAACAACAACATATCCACGAGTGGGGTTTGGAGAGAGTAAAATGTACATGAATTTTTTTTTAATACTACGTGGTTAAATTTTTTTTGTTACATTAAATCTTATAATGAGCGAGCAAAGGCTTGAGCTTATCAGGAGTGTCTAGGATATAAAGCGTAGATTTCATCTATTACAACGTATATATAGTAGATGTTAAATTATGCCTGGCCCTTGGTGATCTTTCTATACTTATTTTGTTATAATCAAAATGTTTAATTTGATTTTTGCAGTGATATGATGCGTAGCTACACGACCAAAATAAAAGAATTAGATGAGACAGTGAGAAAAATGTTATTTGAGAAATTGGGTTTGGAGAAATACTGGGATGAGCACAGAAAATCAGTAGACTCTGCACTTGCTTTCAACAAGTACAGAGTGCCTAAAGATGGAGAAACAAATGTTGGATTACTTCCTCATACTGATAAACAAATATCAACTATTATAAGCCAATATCAAGTAAATGGCCTACAATTGATGAACAGATCAAATGAGCAATGGGTTGATGTTCAATATTCATCACCTAGTTCCTTCTTTTTTGTTGTTAATGACTGTTTGAAAGTAAGTTTTCTTTCCTTTCTTTAGCTTAATTTAAATTTTATTATCTTAGCATCTAGATTTGTACTAATAAGTAAGTAAATTTAAACAAAGTCCATCTTTAAAAAATATTTCTTTATAAAATAGAGTTAATATAAATGTTAGCTCTGCTGCTACTTTTCAGACTCTATTAAATTGTTCGATTAGGATGGTTGTTGTTCCTTTGTTGGGACTAATGGATAATTGCACATTTGTAGGCCATTTCAAATGGTAGGTTGCACCTCCCATATCATCGAGTGCTTGTAGGAAATGAAGACAGGTATAGCATGGGGTTTTGCACAACTCCCAAAGAAGGATATATCATAGAAACACCAAAAGAACTTATTGATGAAGAACATCCATTGCTCTATAAGCCCTTTGATGCTTTCAAATATGTTGAGTTTTGTATTGCAGCTAAAAGTCAAGGTGTTGCTCCCTCTCTAGAGAATTTTTGTGGTGTCTGAGTTTCTCATTTCATTGGCTGGCATGCAATGCACTCTATCTTGTAATAAAATATTGCATGCTTTGAAATTCTTAATTCTTCTTATTTTCATTTCTATGTTAAAACATTTGAACTTTCCCATCATTGTACTCTCTTTGCACAAAATTAGTTCTCGTATTTTCTTTCATTAAAAATTTTATCATCATATGATGATGTAATTTTATATTAGTAAATTAGAAATTACAAATTTGAAGGGAGCATAAGCTCAACTCTCCGCTCCTCTCTCGGAAAAAATAAAGCATAACTAGAAACTATACAAGTTTTGCACAAATATAAAAGTCCAGCATGATAGGCCAAATAATAGCTCAGCGTTTCGACTTGATCATTTGAAAAAATTACAAAAAGTTCTACTCTTTCATATTTTTGGATACATCACTTCATACGATATATATGGATGTACGTAGTATATCAGAACATGGAGTGAGGTATCTGAAATCGAGATGTGATGTATTGGGATGTTGACGAATATATTCAAAACTGAGATGTAATGTATCAAAACGTTTTGGGATTGTTGGGATAATTGAGCTAGCGGAAGCCCCAAGTGAATAATATCAACTAAACAAGAAATATAAAGAGATTTAAGG
>JAOTQR010000002.1:11376172-11407018 GCA_025774065.1 Solanum ossicruentum
AATTTAAGCTATATTTCAATCCCAACAATTTATCCCAATTAATAATTATCCTTAAGAATTTTTCGGGGTTTAACAAAAATGACATGAATAATTTGCCTTGGAGTGATCTGATGCATGCCCAGACCTTTATGCCTTATGACGTTGAATCCCTTTGAGTATGTAAAGTTTTCCTATGATATTAAAGTTTTAGGGTTGAAAAGTTAACTGTTGTCTAGCAAGGAACTTTTATGTGTACACCTTTCAGGGAAGAAACTTTTAGGTGATTAAATAATTAATACATACTTCCTAGAGATAATGCTATGTTTATCTAGACTATAATGCTATATCTATTTGGAGCTCACTTTTAGATTTAGATTACTACATATATCAAGTTCACTTAGTTTTATTGTAGTAACACAACTTCAGTGAAAAAGTTCAATATTAGTAGTCCATTTTACTTGTTTATTATAAATCATTAAGATTAGTTGACATATTTAATAAAAAGTTATGTGCCTATTAGTTAATTTGTTATTCTAAAATTGTATTAATTTAACTTTTATTTGTAATCCAAGGTTATGGCACCAAATAAACAATGGATGCAACTTGTTCATGACCGACTTAATGAAGCCTACTTAGATGGTGTACAAAATTTTTTGAATTATGCTTTTCAAAAAACCAGAGAATTATATGAAATAAGATGTCCATGTGTCAAATGTTGTAATACAATATTAGAAACACGTGAGACAGTTGAAACACATTTTCTAGTATATGAAATAATTAAAAATTATACCTTTAGGTATCATCATGGAGAAGTCTTAGGTGAGCCACAATCAGAATGTGAAGATGGAGATCGTAATGAAGTCAATGATTGTGAGCGCGAGGATGAAATACGAGAAATTTTGAGAGATATCTATCCTAATCATTATGAAAATAATGCAGATATTTCTAATGATGATTCTCTTAAAGAGGAATGAAATATTGAAGCTCAAAAATTTTATAGCCTATTGGGAGATTACGAGAAGCCACTGTATGAAGGTTTAAAAATTTCAAAGCTTTCAACTTTGATCAAATTACTTCATATAAAAAGTATGGGTCGTTGGAGTAATGAGTCATTTACGATGTTGTTAAAAATGTTAAAAGATGAGTTGTTGCCTTATGGAGCCAATTTTCCAAATTCATATTATGGGCAAAGAAGGTAATTAAGAACCTTAGGCTTTCCTACGAAAATATTGATGCTTGTCAAAATGATTGCATGTTATATTGGAAGGAGGAAAAATTACTTGATTCTTGTAAAGTTTTTGGTGCTTCTAGATGGAAAATTAATAATCATAGTGGGGAAAAAATATAAAAAGGGTAAAACAATAGCAATAAAGACTTTATGCTACTTTCCATTGAAGCCTAGGTTTCAAAGGTTGTTTATGTCTTCAAAGACATCTTCTCTAAAAACATGGCATCATGATGAAAGAGTTGATGATGGTACAATGAGGCATCTAGCTGATTCAAGGGCATGGAAATCTTTTGATGAGCTTTATCCTTTATTTGCGGCTGACCCTCGTAATGTTCGACTTGGACTTGTGACTGATGGTTTTCAGCCATTTCAAATCTCAAAAACCTCGTATAGTATTTGGCCTCTGGTACTTATTCCTTATAATTTACCACCTTGATTATGTATGGAACAGGAAAATATTATTATGTCCATGCTTATTCCCGGTCCAGATGGTCTAGGAGATGCATAGATGTTTATCTTCAACCCTTGATAGAGGAACTGAAGGAGTTATGGGAGGTCGGTATTGAGACCTTTGATGCATCAACCAGTACAATTTTCAGTTACATGCTTCTTTGTTATGGACCATCAATGACTTTTCAGCTGATGTAAATTTATCTGGATGGAGTACAAAAGGAAAATTGGCGTGCCCATGTTGCAAAAAGACACTTCCTCAATTAGATTGTCCAATTGTAAGAAACAATGTTTTATGGGTCATCGTCATTATCTTCCTCTTAATCACATATGGAGGAATGATAAAAAGTCATTTGATAGTACAAAAGAGAAAAGGCTTCCACCAAAAAAGCATTCTGGTATTGAGTTACTTGAACAAGTTCAAGATTTTGAAGGTTTACAATTAACAAAAGGATAAAAAAAATGGTCAAAATATCATATGGTGGTCAAAAAGATAATTGGAATAAGAAGAGTACCTTTTTTGATCTTCCATATTGGAAGTCTCTTTTATTGCGATATAATTTGGATGTTATGCATGTTGAGAAAAATATATGTGATAGTATTTTAGAGACAATTATGAATGCCAAAGGAAAGACCAAGGACACCATCCAAACTCGGCTAGATTTGCAAGAAATGAATATTAGGTCTGAGTTGCATCTAATAAGAAAAGGTGAAAATATGAAATTCCAACGACATGTTACACATTATCTCCACATAAAAGCACAATTTATGTCTTATTTTGAAGATTTTAAAGGTGCCGGATGGATTTTCCTCCAATATTTCTTAATGTGTTAATTTGAAAGATCACAAAAATCTAGCCTAAAGAGTCATGATTGTCATGTTCTTCTGCAATATTTGCTCCCTCTTGCAGTATGTGGTATGTTATCCAAAGTAGTGTATGAACCACTTATTGAGTTGTCTTTATTTTTTAATATGCATAGAGACAAGGTATTAAGGACTGATGACTTGGAGCAAATTGAAGCTCAAATTCCTATTACTCTTTGCAAGTTAGAAAAGGTATTCCCTCCTTCATTTATTGATGTCATGGTACACTTGCCTATTCACTTAGCAAATGAAGCTAAGCTTGATGGACCTGTTCAGTATCGAAGGATGTATCCAATAGAACAATGGTTATATTTCTTGAAAACACTCATTCGTAATAAGGCCTGTCCAGAAGGTTGTATAGCGGAGGGTTACCTTACTAATGAATGTATGAAATTATGTTCAAGATATTTGCATAACATTGATATAAAGTTCAATAGGCCAGAACAGAATTATGATGGTGGAGTAAAACTATCTGATGGACGTTTTTCTCTATTTTGCAAATATGGAAGAACATTAGGGGCTCAAAAACAATGTGATCTTGATGTAGATGAATTGGAGCAAGCACATATATACATACTAAAGAATTGTGATGAAGTTCTACCATTTCTAGAGTATGATTTTAATTTGATATCATACATACTTCAACTTTTTGTTTATTTATGATTGTCTCTCATTTCTAATATATATGGTTCAATTTAAATTTGTAGAGAGTTTGCACAAATTCATGTAGATGCTTCTCAACATTTGTCCAATGATGAATGGAATAGACAATTAATCGAGTGGTTTCAAGATAGGGTGAGTAGTCTATACACATCAAATTTAAAATCTAATAGTAAATTTAGTTATAATCAACTTTGCCTTGTTGATAGGTTACACAATTACATAAAGAAGATGATAGTCGGATGGTGAATCTCCTCGCACTTTCACGTGGTCCTACCGAATATGTATTGCATTATAATGGTTATATTGTCAATGGATACAGATTTGACATAGAAGATTATGATAAAAATTTAAGGACTCAAAATTCTGGTGTGGTAGTTGTGGGTGAGACTGATAAACATAGTGAGAACATTGATTATTATGCAGTTTTAACCGATGTTCTTGAATTGCAATTCTTGAGTAGAAGAGTGGCTTTGTGCGAATGTAAGTGGTTTGATGTATATGACATAACAAAAGGAGTGAAAACTGATGAGTATGACATTGTGAGTGTAAATTGGGGATGATATTTGAAAACAAATGAGCCTTTAGTATTAGCGAATCAAGTATCTCAAGTATTTTATCCTAATGATAATTCCAATAAGGGTTGATGCGTAGTATGAAAGGCACAAACTCATGATATGTATGAACTTGTGTAACAAATAGATAATGATGTTACAAATTTAAAAAATCCTACACAAAATAAAATAAAAAGAAATGATTGAGATGAAATATCTGCATATGCTTTAGCATCTTCGTTATTATACATTTCGATACATATTTATTTTATCAATTTATTATTTTGTATATTTTAATATTTTTGGTTATGTATTATTTTTATATATTGTCCTAATTTTGTTGCCGGTCTAATATGAAACCATTAAAGGATGAAAATGAGGTGGCATCTAAGGTGAAATCTACTTCAAAATAAACATTTGTTGCACTAGGAGCTATCGGGAAGGGACGAGGGAGAGGGCTATGATCTATGTGGTCTTTATGGGTGTCTAGAACTGATATTCCATTTTCTCAATCTCATAAAATGGGTATGATTTTTTAATGTTATTGTGTTGTCAATTCGTACAATTGAATTTTATGCTAATTTTCTTATTAATATAATTTTCTTACGCTAGGTATGTAGCAAAAGGACGAGGACGATGTCTAAGATCTATGACTAATGTTCAAGAAGTGAGAACAACAAGCAAAAATCCCTTGGGTCTTTAGAAAGGGCATGTTCCATCTTTTTCATCCACTAATGAAGTTATAAAAGTACATCCAAGAGAATTCCCCAAGTATGATCTATAGTATATTATATTTTGAATTGAGTTTAATTTACTACTTGTATTTTTATTAATGTAATTTCTTTCACTAGGTGCTCAATGAAATGTGCCAGGGCTTATATCCATGCCTTCCTTTGAAGATTTTGAAAATGAGAAGCGATTCTTCAACCAAAATGCTCGTGATGCTTGTCAAGGTTTGTCAAGACCTCTCAAGAGTTTAAGATCCACCACGCAACCTATTTATCAAGGATTGGATACAATAAAAGAAACTTTTTTGATTCGTGAGAAAGAGCATATGCAAACTGATGTTCAAAATTTTCTTTCTCCCCGTGATGTTACAAAGTCAACCCAAACATTTGAAGCAAATATGGTTTCTCAAATATTTTTTTAAGAATTGAATTTTATTTAATTTTAATATTTTGATTGATATGATTTATTGCACTAGGTGTCTTTCAAGAATTACAAATAACAAAGAATCCTCCTTTGGTTCATGAGAAAGAAACAGAGCAAATTGACATTCCAAATGGTCCTGCTGATCAAGTCAAATAGTCCAGCCAAACAGTTGAAACAAGTTTTATTTCATTTCACAAATCTATTTGATTAAAATTTTATCATTTGTACAATGGTCTCTACAATTAATAATTAAGTAAACGTAGGTTCATGTGCTACCGAAAAAGATAAAAAGGGTTCGAGGAAGTAACAAGTGCAAACAAGTTGCATCTCTTGAAGCTGGACAAAAGCTAAAAGTATCATTTTACACTAATCGAACCGTTGAAAATAATAGTAATCTTTTCTAAAGAAACTTGGGAAAACAAGTTCGTCATCGTAATATGTGTCCCTTGGGAGTATCATCATGGAGTCACATTAAGGAAGAAAAGTTAAATCATATGTGGGCTGCAATCAAGTATTGGATAAATTGTTCTGATTTCTTCTTGTGTTGCTTTTTTCTTACTATTCATGGTTAATTATTGAGTTTGTTTCTATTTTAATTTTAAATTGTTTCTCCCATATTGTTCCTTATTTAGAAAAGAGAGTTGAGCTCTCTGTTGACCCTAAGTTAGGGTTATTTGTATATATTCAATGATTATTTTTATTGTTTGGCTTAAAGGTTGTATTGCCTTTTTAGTGGTCCAGATAACCTCTCGATAACCTGCTCTAGGGGTATTCTTGGTATTATTTATTTTTTGCTGACTATCTTTTGTACTTTATGCTCTAGCAGTATTCTTGGTATCTTGATGTAATGAAGGAAGTAAGAGCTCACTACTTTGTAGCCAACCATTTAATTCAGTATAAATGAACTCTTTGTGCCCCCTAATAAAAGGGAAAATAGACACTTGAAGGAGTAGTTTCTCCTTTTGCTTGACGTGTCCTATATTCGTGTTGTAATTGTTTCAATTTCCACCTAGCTCTTTTACTCTGAAACCAAGTAGCTTCTTGGAATGGTTGCACCCCGAGGTCCCTTGTCAATTTCAGCTTATCGATCATTTGGCTCTATTTTTGTCCCTATTTTAAACGTGTTACTGCTCAATTAGTCATCTGCGTATCAAGCTTTTCAACTTCTAGTTTCATTTACTTTGTCAAGCTAGGTATTCTTTTTTTAGTAGTTTATGGCACACGTTTTATTGTAGAACCTCCTCTGTTAAAGCTAACTAAAGTTACCCATCTTAAAGAGCGGGGACGATGAGAGTCCTGTTATTACTTCAAAAGGTATGCCTAAGACTCTGGCAGTACAATGGTTATGTGATGCTATTCCCTTAATTAACATGACATTCTACATACCCGTTGTGAGCATAGCAGTACACCATAATAAAGAGAATTCAATTAGAAAATCAATCAATCAAATCTGAAATGAGTGGGGTATTCACAACTTCCTCATTGTGTTCTCTTACTACTACTCAATCGAAGCCTTGGATCCAATGTTGTTATATCACTCCCACATGGAATTCCTTAGGTAAAGCTCTAGTGAAAGCAGTTACTGAGTGTATAGAGTCTACTATAGGGGAGTTCCTAAGTACAGTTGGCAGATTGCAAGCAGAACAATAAAAGCAAGTTCAGGTGAACTAACTAAGGTATATCTAAGATCCTTCACAAACATCCTAAATAAGACTACATAAATAAGACTACATAAAGTGAAATATCATTTGTTTTTAGAAATCACAGAATTTGCTGCCTTGATCTACTTAAATATGATGGAAGATGTTACGTTTCTACCTCTTCTGTTAGTTCTAGATTTAGGTGATGTGATATTAGTTGTCCTTGAGCTACACAAAGTTGTGACGTTAGACGAAGATGGAAATAAGAATTTAATAGTATGATATATTATCTCTTTTTTCTTCTATTGTTAGTAGTTTCTATGATTATGGGGAGCACCTCTATGTTTGATGAAATGTAGGATAAATTTGTGAGTGATAATGTGCATAGATATCGGGATAACGTTTTGGCATGGATGAACGAGTTGTGGAATAAATGGAAAGGACAATTACATACAAAATATGTGAAGGGTAAGACAACTCAAGAGGCTCTTAAGAATATACCTAAAGGGGTAGACAAGAAGCAATGAGAATGGTTGGTAAAGGAGCATTTTTCTTAAAAATATTTTTAGGTTTGGTATAATTCCTATGTATGTAATTTTTAATTATATGATTTTTTATTTGATAATTTATTTGTAATGTTTGAATTTAATGTTGTTATCCAAATATAGGTGAGAAGCAACAGGAATGCTATAAATAGATCTAAGTTGAATATGCTTCATCATATTGGTAGCAAGCCAATTAGAGAGATAATTTATACAAAGATATTATCATCATATTTATTCTTTTTCTTAATATTGACGACACATTATTTGACATGTTTACATTTACGTATAGGTTGGAAAAGATGGCAAACCACCAAATTTGGAAATTATTTTCTTTGAGACTCGCAAGAAGAACAATATACTTATTGATTCTGAAACAATCGAGAAACATGTACAATTGATTAATTAAATATGTTCTTTACTCCTATATATAATGGAATCTGAAAAAATCTCTTCGCACACTTTGTAGGCTCAAATTCAAGAATTGGTGTAGTCGGAACCATTACTTCCTATAATAGAAATTGTAGAAAAACATTTTGGACCTCAAAGTCATAGCCATGTACTTGGCTTTGGAGG
Organism: Solanum ossicruentum; assembly: GCA_025774065.1. Classification (NCBI taxonomy): domain Eukaryota; kingdom Viridiplantae; phylum Streptophyta; class Magnoliopsida; order Solanales; family Solanaceae; genus Solanum; species Solanum ossicruentum. The sequence goes on from JAOTQR010000002.1 coordinate 11,383,818, forward strand.
TGGAGTCAAAGAGAAGACTTGAAAGGTGGGACTTCCTCAAAAGCAGAATTGTTGGCTAATCTACTTTCAACTCGAATGGGAAATCAATCTTTGAAGGATCACATGTCTACATTTGAAAATGAGATGAAAGAACTGAAGCAATTCAAAGAATTTATTTTAGCACAATACACTGATGTCCAACTTCCAGTTCACGATCAGGAGAATGACTATCCAGATTCCTGACAATATCACGTGAGTAAAAGTTTACCTAAACATCAATTTACTTTGTCGGTTATGTGCAAAAAAGTTATTAGTTCTTGGTTGTTTTCATGTCTTACAGGTGTTGTCTTTTGGAGTATATGTCTATATGTCTACATATAGACATATACATATGAGTAAAATTCTACCTAAAGACCAATTTACTTCACATGCCTACATGACATATATGTATGTATATTCCTCTTGTTTCCATTTTGCTGAATATTGTATAGTTTCTTGTTTTTTTTTGGGGGTTGTGTGTAGGAATCTGAATAAATCTAAGGATATTGATTTCTATTGTATGTGTTTAGCTGAGATTAGTTTTTTTGTTTTGGAATATTGATGGATTTTTATTGTTGACCTTGCTGGAGTTGATGATATAACGTTAAGTAGAAAGAGATGCGCTAAAATATAGTACTTATTTAATAAAAGTGAAAGTAAAGAGGGGGGTTGGGGGATTGGGAAGGGGATAATAGGGTCTTAAAGTATTGAGGAAGCTGGAATTAATTGAGTTTTCTATGATTACTCCAATTTCTCTATGAAAATTATTTATTTAACTACGAGGAAGAAGATTTCATAGTTAAAAATTGATGTCTGATAAATGACTCTTGACAATCTAGTTGATAATTTTATAAAGGGGATATTTTGAAGGAGCCTGTTGCGGAATACTTATGACATACTGAAACATAAAATAGGTAACAAGGAATGCTGAAACTTTTTCCTTCATATGTTTGCTAAGTTGATGATAACTTCCCTCCTTCGCTCTTTCTTTTCTTGTCTTTTTTTGCGTTTTACATGTTTACGGTCTTTTGCACATTGAGTATCTCATAGGAATTCTTGGCCATGAATTTGTTAGAACCTTTTCAGTTTGTTGCCTCTCTAAGGATCCCATTTCTGATCCTTCCATAACTGCTAGGAACTTTTGATACTTCTTAACATATTTTAGGGGCTTTACACCAGGAAACTTCTTATCAAATTTTCTACCACTAGCTGTTGCATTTGCTGCCATTCCAACAACATTTTCGAATTCATCCTTGCCAATTTTCCTTGGTGCAAATTGTATTTCTATTATAGACAGGGCTATGGCAGTAAGCTGAATGTGACTTGACAAGGCACCGGCTTTTGTAGGCCTTCAAGTTGCTATATCAATACTCTTCTCTTTTTTTCTTCTTGTCTCTTATCAAAATGATGTTGACTAGACTCATCAGTTGCCTTAGCTTCAATGATTGACACATTTTTGTCATCATTTATGCAATCGTAGCCATGTTTATGCTTCCATGAACCAGTTTGGTCATCAAACACTACCTTGTCTTTCTTACATTTTTTATATTTTTCATCTTGGCAAACAATTCCCATTTTATTTGAGGTTTGGACCTTAGAAGAGGCTTCTCTCTAGGCAATCTATTAATTAGTTGAGGCAATTGGACTAAAGGACTATCAAGGCTTTCTATTGAAGGTAAGTTGTAAAGGGCATCAACAATAGCTTGCACTAACTTAAATGTTTTATGATAATATATTGTTAACTTTATGGAGTCATGAAGTAATTTTTGCAAGCAACATTTAGAAGTGGCTATTTGTTCTAATATTTCTTTCAGTTTATTTTTATTCATTTTTTGAATGAAAATTTTATTTCTTTTATAGATTTTAGATGCTGAAGTTTACAAGAAGCAAATTTTTGACAACTTAAAGACTGACAATATTTTGCTAGAAATGTTATGATAACATTAGACTATAATTTTGGGATATATGTGATATTTTGTTAAGGAGTTATGAAAACAACATTAGATTATATGATGTATAGATATGGCTGAGATGCTGTCAACTTTCTGTAATTACTACTCTATATCTATCTATCTATATATATGTCAACTTTATTTTTATTACCATTTTTTGGACGTGCAAATTGAATATGAATTGAGTATCTTTGAGTTGAAATATGATACGGCTACGAAATAATTTGTAGACCATCTTACACTGCTGTAAAATCATTTATGAACCAGCCTAAAACTAGTCACAAAATGATTTGCAGGCCAATAACAAATCTGGTCGCAAATGATTTAGGGATCGACTTTAAACTGGTCTTATAAATAATTTAGAGACCAGGTTTAAACTGGTCTGAAAATGTAATTAAAGACCAGATTACTAGTCACTAAATCCACGATTAGGTACCAGAAATATGGTCCCTAAAAGCCATTTAAGGACCAATTTCAACTGGTCGTAAAAACGCATTAGCGACCAATTCATAAGCTCGTCTCTAATGGCATTCACGACGGAGGTTTTAAAGACTAGTTTTTCTGGTCTCTATTGAACTTTAGGGAGCGGATTCTTACTTTTAGGGACCATTTTTTCCTTCGCTATTGAGTAGTTTTCTTGAAATGATAACATGTCCAACAATACCTCTATTATATATATAAAAGCGGGGACTAAGACAACAATCGGGCTTACCTTCATAGTCAATATATTTGTAAAGGAAAAATAGTGTTAGTACATAGCAAGAGGTCATAAGTAACATCCTCGGAATGGAGGACTCACCAACAAGCTTGAGAGGCAATCGTACTAGCCATGTGGAGGAGGAGGATCAAGCAATGCACTAGTTCCTATATGCTGACATCATGTAGGCATAGAGTATGCATTTGTATGTTTGAATGTACTAAGTATGTAGGATGCAATGCAATAAGTGTTAGTAACATAATCAAATGCATAAGTATAGGCAATGAGTGCATATAGCAATATGGCATGTATGGAAGATATTTGTGGTAAATCATGCTTATATGGATCGTAAAATAAGTGTAAGGTGTCACGACCCAATCCTAGGGCCTAGACATGACACGGCACAAGGGGAACCCAAAATGACATCAAGTAAGCCTTATAAAGCATCATTACACATCCTTGGTCGCGGAAGCAATAAATCAAGCATTCAAAGATTGAAGAATAGGGAAAACTGGGCTAAGGGAAAAGATTGCAGAATATCATGGTCAAAAGACAAGAGTTAAACTCATAACATAGATACAAAACATGTCCAACAAACACCTCTACTATATAGATAAGAGCGGGGGCTAAGACAAAGTAATCGAGCTCACCATCATAGTCAAATAAATAATAAAAATGAATGTGTCAATACATGCTAGAAGAAACATAGAATAGGTCCCCAAAGTGAAGGACTCACCAACTTGCTTAAATAGCACTAAACTAGCCACGTGGAGGAGGATGATCAACTTGTGCACCGATCCCTATATGGTGATATCATGTAGGCATAGAGTTTGCGTTAGTATATTTGAATGTACTACGTATGTAGGATGCAATGCAACAGTGAATAGGCATCGTAATAAAAATGCATAATATTAAGCAATAGGCATAATATACAATATGGCATGTATGTACAATGCTTAAGTAAAACATACGTAAGTATTCATGCTCATATAGGATATCATATGTGTAGAAGAGACCAAGCTAACTATTCAAGATATAAACCCCTTAGTGGTTGTGTGGTATAAACACCTCATATGGTTGATGGTAATTACACCTTACCAACACGGTGACGAAGTATAAACCCCTTGCATGGTTGATGAGTATAAACTCCCAACATGGTTACCCGGGCTCTTGTCCCCTGGATCGGGTATATGGTCTAATGCAACACTATATATAGAGTATATCATATACATAATATCATTTCATCATCATAACATCATTCATATTATATCTCATGCTATGGACCTTCATTTCCTCAAGAAACCCTAGTCGGACATTTTATCAAACATCTTGAGGGTGTATAATGGGGATAAAAGACCACGAAATTTAGAGATAAAATCATGCAAGAAATCTATTGCAAAATCATTAATCAATACCTTGCAACACCCCCAAGACATTCAATTCAAAACCCTTCATCAAATCCAACATTAGATCCAAGATTTAGAGATCAAAACATGCTAAAACAACCACACTTTCATGAACTCAAATTACTGTGCAGTAAATTTCTTAATATACAAGATCCACATGTAAAATCAACTTTAAATCATGTAATATTAGTAAAAAGGAGACTTAGACACCAAGGGTGAAAGGACCCAATGGTTTAACACCACATACCTTAGCTTTGGAGAAGTTCTTGGTGAAGATTGAAAATGGAGGCTTGAAGCGTGAATGAAATCCTTAGTTCCGGATGAGGGCTTTGAGGCTTGAGTTTTGAAGTGAAAATATGGCTAAGTGCTAAGTGTTTTGGTGAGTATTAGGAAATGTTTATGAGGATATGAGGGTGAAATGTAGCTAAGTATAGGTAAAAATACGATTGGGAACACTTAGGCCCAAGACTCCAAAGCCTTAGACCGAGATAAAATCACTGGCAAAAAAATACACAGTTGCAATGCAGGCCGCATTGCAGACCTATGGCGGAGGCCAAACTAACACATGTCCGGGATAGTTGCACGTCACGGTGCTATCGCGGATCGTCTTTGGAAATTAAAATTTTGGAAAATTAAAATTGTGATTCGATTGCTCTAAAATTGGGATTAGACTCTTTTTCCCCTAATTTTGACCCTCTGAACAAGAATATGAATGATATCGTGCATGAATTTGAGATATATAGAATTTAAAATTTTGGGGATTCTGAGGCACATTTTCGGGCGCTTTTTGGGGTTGTTACAATATCTCCCCATTGGGAACATTCGTCCCCGAATGTAAAAGAGACGTACAAGACAAGAGTGATCATCAAAAAATCAGCCCCCACAAGAATGAAATATAACATGTAAAATACCACTTTTCAAATTCTCAACTCAAGTGTAAAATCATCATGTGTTTACCAACTTAAATATGAATGCATATGAATGACTTAGGGGCTGAAACATGAGATATGAAATCACATAGGGGACTTAGGATTAGTACCTTAGACTTGAGTGGAGTGGAAAAGATAAGGATATCGCTTTTGCATGGCCGCTTCGGCCTCATTTTCAACTTGTTGGTTCCTCCAAAGGACCTTAACGGATGCCACCTTTTTGTTCCTCAATCACTTTACTTGCCTATCTACGATCTGAACTAGAACCTCCTCATAAGTCAAGATATCCTGAACAACACCTACAACATCAAGAGACACCATGGCATTAGGATCACCAACACATTTCCTCAACATAGAGACATGGAACACTGGGTGAACCAAACTCCTTTCATTAGGAAACTTCAACTCATGAGCTACCTTGCCAATCGTCTCTATCACCTCATAAGGACCAACCTACCTTGGACTCAACTTCCCCTTTTTACAAAAATTGACCACACCTTTAATTGGAGGAACCTTCAGATAGACCTAATAACCCACTTAGAATTCTAGGTCTTTCCTTCTTACATCGGCATAAGATTTTTGACAACATTAGGTTGTCCTCAACCTTTCCTTAATCATCTTAACCTTCTCAATAGCCTCCACAACCAAATCTGGCCCAAATAAAGCCACCACTCTAACCTCAAATAAACCAACCAGTGATCTACAACGTATCCCATAAAGAGCCTCAAATGGAGCCATATATATGCTAGAATGATAACTATTGTTGTAGGAAAACTCAATCAAAGGAAGATGCTCATCCCAACCACCCCTCAACTCCAATATACACACCCTAAACATATCTTCAAGGGTTTGAATTTTTCTTTTGGCATGTTATCCGTTTGAGAGTGGAGGGTCATACTAAGGTGAACTTTGGTACCAAGACCCTTTTGAAAAGTCCTCAAAAAGTGTGAAGTGAATTGTGCACCTCGATCCGATATAATGGACAAAGGAATCCCATGCAACCTCACTAACTCATGGATGTACAACGTTGCATATTCTTCTGCCCCACATGTAGTCTTAACCGGTAGAAAGTGAGCCAATTTAGTCATCCTATCAACCACAACCCAAATGGAATCAAAACCTTTTCTAGTCTTAGGCAACCCAACCACAAAATCTGTATTAATCACCTCCACTTCCAAGAGGGAATCTCTATGTGTTAGGTTAGGCCATTCGGCCTTAGATGTTCGACTTTGACTTGTTGACAACTATGGCAACCGGAAACAAATTCAGTAATGTCCCTCTTCATGCCACCCCACCAATACATATCCCTCAAGTGTCTATACTTTTGGTGAAACTGGTGTGAATAGAATAAGAAGAATTATGGGCCTCATCAAGGATCTTCTCCATCAAACCATCAACACAAGGCAGACACAACTTATCTTGGTACCTAAGGGCACCATCTCCCCCTAGGGAGAAATCCTCTACTTTACCCTCTTTCACCAAGGCCTTCAATCAAGCAAGGAAGATTCAAAATCTTGTTTTGCTATCACCTCATCAACAAAAGAAGACGTAGACCCATCAACAACAACCTCACCATCATCACCGACCTCTTCCAACCTAACCCCAATCTAGCCAATCTATCCACCTCCCTAGCCATTTCTCTACCACCACCATCAATATGAGCTAGGCTAACCATGGACACCGACTCAAAGCATCCGCCACCACATTTGCCTTACCCGGATGATAATGCACACTCATGTCATAATCTTTGAGAAGTTCTAGCCACCTTCTTTATCTCAAGTTGAGATCCTTTTGAGTGAAGACATATTGAAGGTTTATATGATCAATGAAGACATCAACATACACCCCATACAATTAATGACACAAAATCTTCAATGCAAACACCACAACAGCCAATTCAAGATCATAGGTAGGGTAATTCCTTTCTTGGACCTTGAGTTGCCTAGAAGCATAAGCTATGACCTCGCCATTTTGCATTAGCACAAAACCCAAAACAACTCTAGATGCATCACAATACACAATAAAACCTTCAAGCCCATCTGGTAGTGACAATATAGGAGTGGACACAAGTGTGTCTTTCAATATTGGGAAGCTTTTCTCACATTCATCGGTCCACACAAACTTAATCTTGTTTTGAGTCAATTTTGTCACAGGGGAAACAATGGAGGAGAACCCATTCACAAATCTTCCATATTATCCTGCAAGATCCAAGAAGCTCTTAATATCTGATGGGGTCAATGGTCTAGGAAATTTCCTAATTACATCGATTTTCTTAGGATCCACTTTTATACCATCCCCTGACACTACATGACCCAAGAATGCAACCTCCTTCAACCAAAATTCACATTTTTCATATTTAGCATACAATCTCTCCTCCCTCAACCTTTACAACACAACTCTCAAATGACCCATATGCTCCTCCTTACTATGTGAGTAGATCAAAATATCATCAATGAAGATCACAACAAAGGAATTAAGGTAAGGTTTGAAGACCCTATTCCATGAAGATGGTCAGCGCATTGGTCAACCCAAAAGATATCACAACAAACTAATAATGCCCATATCTAGTCTGGAAGGTCATTGTAGAAATATCACACTCCCTCACTCTCACTTGATGGTACCAAGATCGAAGATCAATCTTAGAGAAAAAGCTAGCCCTTGTAATTGGTCAAATAAGTCATCAATTCTTGGAAGAGGATATCTATTCTTTATAGTAACTCTATGGAGTTGCCAGCGATCAAAGCACATTCTAAGTGACCCATCCTTCTTTTTCACAAAAAATACCGTAGCACCCCAAGGTGATTGACTAGGTCTAATAAATCCCTTTTCTAACAAATCTTTCAATTGCTCTTTTAACTCCTTCAACTTTGTCGGGGCCATACGATAAGGGGGAATGAAGATAGGTTGAGTGTTGGGAAGGAGATCTATGCCAAAATCTATCTCCCTCTTAAGAGGAACACCGAGAAGGTCATTTTGGAAGACATCAAGAAACTCGTTTATAATGGGGACTGACTCAATGGAAGGGACCTTGGACTCCACATCTTTAACCCTCACAAGATGATACAAACACCCCCTAGAAATAAACTTATGGGCTTTAATACATGAAACGAATCTATCCTTGAGCACCGTATCTTGACTTTCCCACTCAAGGATCGGTTCATTTGGAAATTGAAAATTGACCCTACGGGCTCTACAATCAATATAAGCATAATAGGCATGCAATCAATCCATCATATGTATGACATCAGAATCTACCATGTCTAGTTCAGAAACATCACAAGGTAACAACTTATGCAAAATGCAAATAGGACAACTCATATAAACTTTCCTAGCAACAATAGAGGCACCAATAGAAGTAGACAGTTCATATGACTCATGCAACAACTCAGGGACAACATGGAACTTCTTAGTAACAAGAGGGGTAATAAAGGAAAGAGTGACACCTGAATCAATCAAAGCATACAAATCAAAGTCAAAGATTTTCAGCATACCAGTAACAACATTGGAGACCTCACCAACCCTTTGCATCCTATGTAGAGCATAACATTGATTATGCCTTGGGGCACCTCCTTGAGGACAACCTCTCCCTAATGGGACTGTATTAGCACCCTAGACCTTGCCATGGTTTCTTGGACAATCGACCTTCTTGTGAACAAGCTCCCCATATTCATAGCATGCATTAGAACCCTTCAAACATGAGCTATTATGACCCTTCCCACATATAGGACACACATCAACAGGAGCTATCCCACTAACACCTTGAGGCCTAGTGAAGTTATTGGCAAGCCCCCTATTAGTAGCATGAGGAGGCCCTGGCCTTGACGAAATTTAGCACCCTTTTGGAATTAATCCTAAAATCAAGCCCTTTTGGCCTCATGCCCCCTTCTCTTCCTCAATTCTCCTCCTCCATTTGCTCAGCATAGGTCATCAACTGAGATAAGTCCATGTAACTAATTAGCATGGCGGATCGATCTTCTTCACTTACCAAGTCGGAGACACCGATCATAAACTTATTCATCCTAGATCTAGGATCGGCCACCAAATGAGGAGCATAATTTGAAAGTTGATTTAATTTGAGGGTATACTCTCTCACACTCATAGCACCTTGTTTCAAGTTTATAAACTCTACCAACTTTGCTTCCCTAAGCTCACGAAGGAAAAACCAATTAAGGAAGGCCAATTTGAACTCCTCCCAAAGTACCATATTAGCAACCCCTTCTCACTCTTCCATTGCTCATACCAAATTTGGGCTACCCCCTTGAGTTGGTATGCCGCTAACTCCACCTTTTCATTCCGCCCAACACCCATAATATTCAAGATTTTGTTGACCTCATCAATGAACTCTTATAGATCTTCATCTACCTTTGACCCATGGAAAATCGGAGGATTCATACTCATGAAGTCTCTTACCCTAGCCCCCGGGGTAGTAGCATGAGGGGCTTGGGCCCTTTGTTGGACTTGGTTGGCCACCACTTGGGTAAGCGTAGTAAGAGCATCCTTGAGCTCACCATTGGTAGGTTGCTCCTCGTGAGTTTGGGCCCGTCTTCTGCTAGTGTTTGGCATGATCTATCATAGAAAGGAATAATCGTTAGGGGAAAACTTACCACAAATCTATAGCACGACTTAGAACATGAAGAAGGGGAGCATTTCCTAAAATGCCTCATAGCCTCCTATACATAGTCGGGACGCGCTTCATAACCATGAATAAGACTCTAAGCGTTGCAGTGTGTTGGACTCAAGCCTAGGACCTCGACATTGGCGCAAGGGAAACCTAAAGGGACACTAAGCAAGCCTCATAAATCATCATTACACATCCTTGGTTGAGGAAGCAATAAATCAATCATTCAATGATTAAAGAATAGGGAAAATGTGGCTAAGGGAGAAGCTTGCACAATATCATGGTCAAAAGACAAGAATCAAACTCATACTATAGATACAAAACATGTCCAACAAACACCTCTACTACATAAATAAGAGCAGGGGCCAAGACAAAGTAACCGAGCTCACCCTCATAGTCGAATAAACAATAACAATAAATGTCTCAATAGATACTAGAAGAAACATAAACTAGGTCCCCAAAGTGGAAGATTCACCAACTAGCTTGAATAGCGCCGAACTAACCACGTGGAGGAGGATGATCAACTTGGGCACCAGTTCCTACATGGTGACATCATGTAGGCATAGAGTATACTTAGTACATTTGAATCTACTAAGTATGTAGGATGCAATAGCAACAATAGATAGGCATCATAATCACAATGCATAATATTAAGCAATAGGCATAATATACAATATGACATGTATATTAAGCAATAAGCAATATGGCATGTACATTTCTTAAGTAAAACATGCGTAAGTAATTCACGCTCATATAGGATATCATGTGTAGAAGAGACGAAGCTAGATGTTCAAGGTATAAACCCCTTGGTGGTTGTGTTGCATAAACTCCTCACACGGTTGATGGTAATCACACCTTACCAACACAATGAAGAAGTATAAGCCCCTTGCATGGTTGATGAGTATAAACCCCTAACATGGTTACCTGGGCTTTTGTCCCCCCGGATCAGGTATTGTCTAATGCAACACTTTATATAGAGTATACCATATACATAAGCTCATTTCATCATCATAACATCATTCATATCATATCTCGTGTTCTAGACCTTAATTTCCTCAAGAAACCCTAGCTAGATATTTTATCAAACACCTTAAGGGTGTGTAATGGGGGTAAAAGACCATGCAGTTTAGAGATGAAATCATGCAAGAAAATCTATTGTAAAATCATTAATCAACATCTTGCAACACCCCCAAGCCATTGACATTAAACCCCCTTATCAAATCCAACATTAGATCCAAGAGTTATTGCTCAAAACATGATAAAACAACTACACTTTCATGAAGTCAAATCACTGTGTAGTAAATTTCTAAATATACAAGACCCACATGTAAAATCAACTTTAAAACATGCAATATTAGTAAAAAGGAGATTTAGGCACCATGGGTGAAAGGACCCAATGGTTTAACACCACATACCTTAGTTTTGGAGAAGTTCTTGGTGAAGATTGAAAATGGAAGCTTTAAGCTTGAAGGAAATCCTTAGTTCTGGATGAGGGTTTTGAGGCTTGAATTTTGGAGTGAAAATATGGCTAAGTGTTTTGGTGAGTATTGGAAAATGTTTAGGATGATATAAGGGTGTAATACAACTATGTATAAGTAAAATTACGTTTGAGAACACTTGGGCCTAAGACCCCAAAGCCTTTGACCGAGATAAACTCACTGGCAATAAAATACATAGGTCCGCATTTGCGGACCTATCGTGGAGGCCAAACTAACACATGTCCATAACAGCTGCACGTCGCGATGCTATCGTGAATCATCTTTGTAAATCAAAATTTTGGAAAATTAAAATTATGATTCGATTGCTCTAAATTCAAGATTAGACCTCTCTCCTACTAATTTTGACCTAAACAAGAATATGAAGTCAGATTTTTTATATCGCGCATGGATTTTGAGATATATGGAATTTAAAAATTCGAGCATTTCAAGGCATATTTTCTGGCACTTTTTGGGCTCATTACATAACGAGTGACCATTTTTAGTGCAAGCCAAGGCCTATCACCCCCTTGGATAGGCGCAGGAGGTACAAACACCTTCTTAAGGTTGATAAAGTACAAAACCCCCAACGAGGTTGATGTGTACAAATGCTTGACAAGGTTGATGGAGTACAAACCCTCCGACTTGAAGCTTGAGAGGAAATTAGATCCAGATAAGGTTTGAGATTTGAATTTAGGAGTAAAATATTTGGCTAAGTGTTGGAATGCGTATTACAGAATGTTTAGAATTATTTGAGGGTGAAAAATGACTAAATATAGATATATTCACGTTTTATGGCACTTAGGGCCAATACCAAAAAGTCTTGGACTACACAAAAATTAACTGGGCAGAAAATACACAAGTACGCGTCACGGACCTATCGCAAAAATCAACTTTGTTCATCTATGCGCCCTAGCCGCGTCGCGCCAGGGGTGCGCAAACCTCCCTGGATATTGCATTCTTGGAAAATTAAAATTGCTAATAGATTGCTATTAAATCGGGGTTATACCTATATTTCACTCAATTTGACTCCCTGAACAAGAATATGAGTCGAATTTTGATATTGCACACAAATTTTGAGAGATAAGGAAATTATGATTCCAGGCACTTCAGAGGCACATTTTTGGGCACATTTTTGGGTCGTTACAATATCTCCCCTTTGGGAACTTTCATCCTCGAATGTCAAAGAAATGCATATGAGAGATGTAAACATGACAAATCCAGCCCACATAGAGATGCAACAATACACTTAAATATCATTTCAAAAATCTCATCATAAGTGTGAAATCATCATAAACTTGTCAATTCAAACATGAATGTATGCAATGACATAAGGGTTGAATTTAAGACTTATGATTATGTTTAGATCAATACTTTAGACTTGAGTGGAGTGGAAGTTAAGGATATCACTTTTGCATTTCCGCTTCGGCTTCCCAAGTAGCACTTTCAACTTGTTAATTCCTCCAAAGGACCTTAACGGAAGCCACCTCTTTATTTCTTAGTCTCTTCACTTGCCTATCAAAAATATGAACCGAAACCTCTCCATAGGTCAAATTATCTTCAATAACACCCACAACATCAAAAGGTACAATAGCATTCGGATCATCCACACATTTCCTCAACTTAGACACATGAAACACTGGATGAACCAAATCCATTTCTCTAGGCAATTCCAACTCATAAGCTACCTTGCCAATCCTTCTCATCACCCTACAAGGACCCACATATCGTAGGATAAACTTGCCCATCTTACCAAAATGGACCACACCCTTCTTGGGTGACACCCTAAAATAGACCCAATCATCAACTTTGAATTTGAGCTCCCTTCTCCTTACATCGGCATAAGACTTTTGATGGCTTTGGGCTGTCTTCAAACTTTCTCTAATCATCCTAACCTTCTCAATAGCTTCCATAACCAGATCTCATCCTAACAAGGACACCTCACCAACCTCAAACCACCCAACCGGTGATCTACAATGCCTACCATAGAGTGCCTCAAAAGGAGCCATACCGATGCTAGAATGATAGCTATTGTTGTAGGAAAACTCAACCAATGGGAGATGATCATCCAAACTACCTTTAAGCTCTAACACATATGATCTAATCATAATCTCAAGGGTTTGGATGGTCCTCTCGTCATGGCTATCCGTTTAAGGGTGCAAAGCCGTAGAAAGCTTAACTTTAGTACCAAGACCCCTTTGAAAGGACCTCCAAAATATGAAGTAAATTGAGCACCACGATCTGATATGATAGACAAAGGAACCCCATGCAACCTTACCAAGTCATGGATGTACAACCTTGCATAATCTTCAACCCCATATGTGGTCTTAACTAGTAGAAAATGAGTTGATTTTGTCATCCTATCAACCATAACCAAATGGAATCAAAACCTTTTATAGTTTTGGGCAACCCAACCACAAAATCCATATTAATCACCTCCCACTTCCAAGGAGGAATCTCTACGTCTTGGGTTAGGCCAGCTAGACTTTGATGTTCGGCCTTGACTTATTGACAACTAGGGCAACAGGAAACGAATTTGGCAATGTCTTTCTTCATGCCTCCCCACCAATACAGCTCTCTCAAATCTCTATATATTTTAGTAGAACCAGGGTGAGTAGAATAAGAAAAACTATGGGCCTCATCAAGGATTTTCTCCCTTAAACCATCAACACAAGGTACACACAACCTACCTTGGTACCTAAGAGCACCATCTCCCCCTTGGGAGAAAACCTCCACCTTTCCCTCTTTCATCAAGGCCTTCAATTCTAACCAGGAGAGATAAAGATCTTGCTTTGCCATCACCTCATCAACCAAGGAAGACTTAGAACCATCCACAACAACAACATCACCATCACCAATCTCCTCTAACCTAACCCCCAATCTAGCCAACCGATGCACTTCCCTAGCCATGTCCATATCACAACCATCTACATGATCTATGCTATCCATTGACACCCTACTCAAGGCATCTGCCTCCACATTAGCCTTACTAGAATGATAATACAAACTCATATCATAATCCTTAAGAAATTTTAACCACCTTCTTTGCCTCAAGTTGAGATCTTGTTGAGTGAACATATATTGCAGGCTCTTATCATCGGTAAGAACATCAACATGCACCCCATAAAAATAATGTCACCAAAATTTCAAAGCAAATGATACGGTGGCCAATTTAAGAACATGAGTAGGATAGTTCTTTTCATGCACTTTGAGTTGCCTATAAGCATAGGCATTACTTTACCATTTTGCATTAGAACACAACCGAACCCAACTCTAGAAGAATCACAATACACAATGAATCCCTCAGGCCCATCCAATATAGACAAAATAGGAGCAGACACAAGCTTATCTTTCAAGGTTCGGAAGCTCCTTTCACATTCATTGATCTACACAAACTTAGCCTTCTTTTGAGTCAATTTTTTCATAGGGGAAGCAATGGAAGAGAACCCATTCACAAATCTCCAATGGTATCCCGCTAAGCCCAAGAAACTCCTAATATCCGATGGGGTCAATGGTCTAGGCCAATTTCTAATCACATCTATCTTCTTAGGGTCCACCTTAATACCATCCCTTGACACCACATGCCCTAGGAAAGCAACCCCCTTCAATCAAAATTCACACTTTTCATATTTAGCATACAATTTCTCCTCCCTCAATCTTTACAACACAGCCCTCAAATAAGCCCTATGCTTCTCCTCACCACGATAATAGATCAAAGTATCATCAATGAAGACCACAACAAATGAATCAAGGTAGGGTTTGATGACCCTATTCATAAGGTCTTTGAAGATGGTCGGTGCATTAGTCAACCCAAAAGACATCACAACAAACTCATAATGTCCATACCTAGTCCAAAAGGCTATCTTGGGAATATCACACTCCCTCACCTTCACTTTATGATACCCAGGCCGAAGATCAATCTTAGAGAAATGGCTAGCCCCTTGCAATTAGTCAAACAAATCACCAATTCTCGAAAGAGGATACCTATTCTTGATGGTGACCCTATTGAGTTATTGGTAGTCAATACAGATTCTAAGAAACCCATCCTTTTCTTTCACAAACAACACAGGTGCACCCCAAGGGGATTGGCTAGGCCTAATAAAACCCTTCTCCAACAAGTTCCTCAATTGTTCCTTCAACTCCGCCGGGGCCATACGGTAAGGGGGAACTTCAATGGATTGAGTATCAGGGAGGAGGTCTATACCAAAGTCTATTTCCCTTTCGGAAGGAATATCAGGAAGGTCATTTGGAAATACATCAAGAAACTCATTTGTAACCGGAACCGACTCTATGGGAAGGACCTTGAACTCCATATCCCAAACCCTCACTAGATGATAAAGACACTCCTTAGAGATCAACTTACGGGCTTTAATGCAAGAAATGAACCTACCCTTGACCACCACATCATGACTCTCCTGCACTAGGACGGGCTCATTTGGGAATTGAAATTTGACCTTACAAGTTCTTTAATCAATAGAAGCACAGTATGCATGCAACCAATCCATCCCAAGAATAACATCAAAATCAACCATATCAAACCCAACAAGATCACAAGGCAATATTTTATGTAAGATGCAAATAGGATAACTTCTATAAGCATTTCTAGCAATAATAGAAGCACCAATAGGAGTAGACACCTCATATGACTCATGCAATAATTCAGGTTGAACATGGAATTTTTTGGCAACAAAAGGGGTAACAAAAGAAAGAGTGCCACCCAGATCAATCAATGCATACACATCGAAAGAAAAGATTTTCAACATACCAGTAATAACATCAGGGACCTCATCAACCCCTTGCCTCCCATGCAAAGCATAAAACCAATTGTGCCTCGTGAAACCATCTTGTTGGCCACATCTCCCCAGAGGAACCGCATTAGTACCTTGAGGGCAAACCTCCTTACCCTTGTTGCGATTTCAAGAGCAATCTCTTTCCTTATGCCCCATTTCCCCACAACCATAACAAGCACCGGTAACCCTCAATTATGGGCCACCATGACCCTTACCACACTTCAGACACACATCAATAGTAGCCACACCTCTAACACCTTGGGCCCTTGGAAAATCATTTGAAACCTTCTTTTAAAATGCATGAGAAGACCCTTGGCTTCGATGGAACCGACCACTCTTTTGGAACATACCCTCAAAACGAGCCCTCTTGGCCTCATAACCCCTTCTTTTCCTCAACTTCTCCTCTTCCATTTGCTCAACATAGGTCACCAAAAGTGACAAGGCCATGTCACTAATCAACATGGTGGACTGACACTCTTCACTAACCAAGTTGGAAACACCCATCACAAATTTGTTCATCCTAGATTTGAGTTGGCCACCAAATGTGGAGCATATTTGAAGGTTGGTTGAACTTGAGGGTATACTCCCTCACATTCATAGACCCTTATCTCAAATTCATAAAATCCACCAACTTAGCTCCCCTAAGTTCAAGGGGGAAGAACTGATTAAGGAAGGCCACCTTGAACTCCTCCCAAAACACCACATAGTTGACTCCTTCTATTCCTTCCATTTGTTATACCATATTTGTGCTACCCTTTAAGTTGGTAGGCTGCCAACTCTGCCTTATCCTCTGACCTTACACCTATGATAGAAAAAATCTTGTAAACCTCATTAATGAATTCTTAAGGGTCACTCACTCACCTTTGACCCGTGGAATTTCGAGGGATTCATTCTCATGAGGTCTCTCATACCGAAAGGCTAGTGTAGTTGCATGAGGGGCTTGGGCCCCTTGAATAGCTTGATAAACCACAACTTGTGCAATCAAGGTGAGAGCATTGCTAAGCTCCCTATTGGTCGGTTGCTCCTCGGGTGTGCGGGCTAGTCTTTCTCTTGTGTTAGGCATGATCTAGCATGGAAAGAACAATTGTTAGGGGAGGAAAGCATACTTCAACTTTATACCATGACTTAGGACCTGAGGAAGGGAAACATTTCTTAAAATGTCTCATAGACTCCTATTCGTAGTTGTGGTGCACAACACAATCATGAATAAGACTCTAATCAACATGGTGTGTTGGACTCTGAGGATCTAACATCCTAGTGCTCTGATACTGTCTTTGTCACGACCCAAGCCTAGGGCCTAGATGTGACCCGTGAATGGGGAACCTGAAGGAACCCCAAACAAGCCTCATAGCATATCATTACACATCCTTGATCACGAAAACAATTAAAATGACACTAAGAGATAAGCATAAACAAGGGAATAGGGAGTAAGGATAAACTTCCATATCATAACATCAAGAAACAAGAGTCAAGGCTCATAGCATAGATACATAACATGTCCAACAACACCTTTATTACATAGATAAAAGCGAGGGACAAGACCACAACTGGGCTCACCCTCATAGTGAATACATAAGTATAGGAAAAATAGTCTTAGTACATAGCAACAAGTCATAAGTAACGTCCCCTGAATGGAAGACTTACCAACAAACTTGAGAGGCAATCATACTAGCCATGTGGAGGAGGAGGATGATCAAATGGTGAACCGATTCTTACATGCTGACATATGTAGGCATAGAGCCTATATTTTAATGTACTAAGTATGTAGGATGCATTGTAACAAGTGATAGTAACATGATCAAAATGCATAAGCATAGGCAATGAGTGCATATAGCAATATGAAATATATGGAATATGCTTGTGGTAAATCTTGCTTATATGGATCATAAATAAGTGTAAGGGGTGACCATTATTAGTGCAAGTCAAGGCCTACCACCCCTTGGATAGGCGCATGAGGTACAAACCCCTTCATGAGGTTGATGCAGTATAAACCCCCTAACGAGGTTGATGGGTACAAATCGCAAACACGGTTGATGGGTACAAACCCCCAATAAGGTTACCTGGGCCTACCATCCCCCGAGCTAGGTGATCGAGGTACCAACCCCTCAACAAAGTTATACGGGCCTACAACCCCCCAAGCTAGGCTTGGTCATCTCCAACACTATAGATATAATATCATGTATATATATACATACACACACATACATACATACACACACACACACTCCTCTCATCAGCATATACATACCTTTCTTTTCATAATTATTTCATCATTGTTCCATTATCATTTCATCATCTTATAGTCATTCAACTCATAATACATGCATTGGACCTTCAATTCCTCAAGAAACCATAAACCGGACATTTTATCAAACACTTATAAGGTATGCAATCCTAGTGTAAACCATGCATTTCAAGAGTGTTATCATGCTAGAAATTCAATGTAAAACCATCAATAGATACTTGATAATACATTCAAGCAATATACACCAAAATCCTTCATCAAATCTCATGTTAGGTCTTAGATTCATAGCCCAAAACATAGTAAAATAGACACATTTTCATAAAACCCAATATAGTGTGCAGTGATTTTTATAATAAATAAGACCCATGAGTAAATCAACTTTAAATCAGGAAAATTTTAAGAAAAGAAAACATGGGCATCATGGGTGAAAAGAACCCATGAAAGAAACCTACATACCTTAGCTTTGGAGATGAACTTGATGAAGATTGGAGATGGAGACTTGAAGTTGAGAGGAAATACTTAGATACAGATGAGGTTTGAGACTTGAATTTAGGAGTAGAATATTTGGCTAAGTATTGGAATGAGCATTGGGAATGTTTAGAATGATATGAGGGTGAAAAATGGCTAAGTGTAGGTATATTCATATTTAGGGACACTTAGGCCCAAGACCCAAAAGTCTTGGACCACACAAAAATTAATAGGGTAGAAAATACACAGGTCCACGTCATAGAGCTATCGGGAAAATCAACTTTGTTCATCTGCGTGCCCTAGCCGCGTCGCGCCAGGGGCGTGCAAACCTCACTAGAAATTGCATTCTTGGAAAATTGAAATTGCTAATTGATTGCTCTTAATTCAGGGTTAGATCCATTCACCACTCAATTTGACCCCCTAAACAAGAATATGAACTCAGATTTTTGATATCGTGCACAAATTTTTAGATATAAGGAAATTACATTTTGAAGCACTTTCGAGGCATATTTTCGAGCACTTTTTGGGGTCGTTACACTAAAGCTCGTCTGACCTTGGGATATTTGATCATACCTGATATTTGGAGTCTATGTACTGGCTGATGATAAGGCATATCCAGTGTGACTCTTCTGAAAGTAAGACCTATCCCCCTTATCCTGCTTGTGCTTGCTAGGCTCGTGCCCTGTTGACTTGGCTTTCTTACTTAAATTCTCTTCTCTTTATATCTTCTTATCCTTCTCAATTTGCTGGGCATATACCATGATTCTGGAGATTTCCATACCAGAGATTAATAATGTTGCCTTGCACTCCCTCTTCACCTTTACCCAACCCCTACAAGAATTTTCTCATCCTTGCCCTCATGTACTAGACCTTCTTTGGAGCATACCTAGACAACTTAATAAACTTGAGGCTATACTCTTTGATAGTCATTCCCTCTTGCTTTAGGTTCATGAACTCTTTAGCCTTTGCCTCCCTCAACTCTTGGGGAAAGAAGTGACAGAGGAAAACACTCTCAAACTTACTCCACTCAGCAGGCTCATCATCCTCACCTTGACTATCTTCCCATAGGTTATACCAAATATTGTCCATTCAACTCCCTCAACCTTATTCACATGTATAGCCCTTAGGAACTTGAACATCTCATTAATGAAGTTCTGTGGGTCCTCCTCAACTTTTGAACCTATGTAGATTGGTGGGTTCATCCTCAAAAAGTCTAGGAGCCTAGTTACAGCAATGGGCTCTTAAGAGCTAGATCCAGGGGCTTGGGGACCTCAACTACTACTCTTGGAGGCCACTAGCTAGGTGAGCATCTTAATGGTTCCTCTGAAATTTGCCTCTGAGATTGAGGCTGGCTGAGCTGGAGGTGTCTGTGGGACTCCAATGGTCCTAGCAGGTCGACCCTGTCCTCTCATCCCAATCTGAGTAAGGAACTCTGGTGGAGGATTCTCAGTGTTAAGGGGCTCAAGCATCTGATTGGGTAGCTGTACGCTTAGGAGGAGGCATGATCTACAAACATGTAATGCACAAATAAGAAAATAATTTTATAGAGTTAAACTCTATCGCACAAACTCGGAATACAAAAGAAGTGTAACCATTATTAATATCCTATAGCCTCCTACTTATGAAGTGTGGTGCACAACATACCCATAAACAAGACACTACTAGACACGACTTCATAGACTCCCTAGGGCACTTGAACTCTGTGTTCTGATACCAAGTTTTTCATGCCCTGTGAGGGTAGCCTTAGCGTGATTGGCACTTGAAGAACCATTGTTGATTTCCTAAGAGAACCACCTGGACTTATCCTCACATCTTACTCAATAGTGGAAGAATACTTAGTAAAATCATTAAAGGAAAGATAACGATCTCATAAATAGTCTCTAAAATACATCAAGTCTAAAAAATGAAATACTCAGCAATACTCTACTCAAGGTCTATGAAGCCTCTACTCTAAATGTCTAGATGGTATCATGAAAATCCATGGCTACTCAACTCAAAGAGAATAGAAGTAACTAATGAAATAAAATAAAGGCTCCTCCGGATAGCATGAAGGCCTCACCAATTCTGGAACTCGGGAACTGTAAACCTCAACGATGCACTTGTCGAAGTCCCCTATCTCCTATATCTGCATCGTAAAATAATATAGCACTAATTAGTGTTAGTACGTGGAATGTATGGTATATAAAATGGATCTAGAAACAAATAAGGTTTAAACTTATTGAACTGACTTGACGCAAGACTCAACTCCTCCTCTCGTAACTTGACTTAAGAAATTTGATACAAGTTAACGTCTGAAGTCATGCTTTAGAACTAGACTCAATATGCAATGAAACTTAGTTCAAAAATCATGATTGGTTAACTCAACCGTGGCTTGGAAGTTTCTCTAATTGACATAACTCCACCCCACTATGAGCTTTGGTGATGTACAACAAAAAGACGTCGTTGCCACGTCATCCTAAACTTGCCAAGGAATAGGACTTCAACCTCTACCTCTCTCTCTCTTGGATCCAAAGAGAATGTCCATCTATTGGGATGTGATCAGCCATAATTGACTGTACGACTATCCTATGTGGGCGATATAGTTCTAGGGTGCTCCTCAATCACTCAACTCGGTACTCAATACTCATTCAGAGATTAAAAGGTTTCATGAAAAATAGCTCAAGCTCAACTCAATTCTTAATAACTTAACTCAATTATTCAGCAACTCAATAACTTAGGACCATCATTCATGCAATGCAACTCAAGGATCAAAATCACATCATGCAAGACTCTCATAAATTATGGTCAAGTGACATCATATCATCAATGCGAAACACTTAAGACATAACAGATATTCATTACGTGCATATATGAAACAAGGAAATATGCTTCTCAGGTTCAACTTTCTTGGGTTAGAAAGTTAGGTTCATAGTTTTAAATCTAGTAAGCAATGAAAATACTAAGTTTAGGGTTAGGGTATCATGAATTCGAAATATATTCATATTTCATGGTAATAATGAAGAAACTCATATATTAACTAAAATATATTCATGAAACTCAGACATGTACAAGAATTTAGGACTCAAGATTCGCAGGATTTAGAATACACAAATTAATACTCATGATCTTAACTCAAGTAGACGAAGGGGCATGTGGATGAACATAATACAATGCTTTAGTAGCCTTACATACCTGGAATTGAAGAAAAGATTCAACCTTGACCTCGAAAATCCTCGCTCGTTCTCTTTCTTGTCCAAGAACTCTAACCTGGTTAGTGCGTTTGGAGGCTTTAGAGTGATGTTTAGAAAGCCCTTTTTCAACTAAAAATAATTTAATTAATCATAGTTTACGTTTATGAGGGGTTGGGAAAAGTATAGAATGCCCCTAAGGAGAAAAGAAAAAAACTACACCTCGGAATACCTAGTCTGCGTCGCGGACTGGATGTGCAGTAGTGTATTTTTTTCAAAAATTTTTCGAATGAGTTTTTCCAATCCCATCAAAAAATGAGGTTGGGTCTCGACCAAGGCACGTCATGCCTATGTCCATACTCTCACTGTTTTCAGTTTTTGGATCAAGTAATTATTTTTTGATCCGGTTGCTCTAAAAGTCCACCTAGACCATTTTCCCTCTCAATTCTTCATGCTGATTGTAAATCTGGTCTTGAATTTGCATCTGAGTATAGGAAGATGAGTTATGCGCATGTCTCTCCTTAAGTGTTACTTTGGTAATATTATCAAGCATTACAGCTCCAGCCCAATGTAGGGACCCAGACTTTGTACGACCTCAATGAAGCATGAAAAATTTGGTTTCGGAAATGTTTTAGGACCAACTACCATGTATGGTCACACGGGCAAGTTCACGGCTCATATGGGGTGTCACGGCCTGTATGGCCACCTGTAAGGCTTCCAAACTGAACTTTTTCTAAGTATGCAATCACTGTCTCATAACTTGATCGTGGAAAATTTCTAATGAGAGTGGTAGGGGCAGTATAACGGCCCAAGTGACACTACACAACCCATGTGGGCTCCTGTGAAGGCGACTTCGTTGATAAATTCCAAGTATTGGATCTTCAAGATCAAGCTAAGTTCACTTTCAAGCCCTCAACTTAAGTTTATTTATGTTTTCGAAGGCCATCATGGGTCTCCTACATCAAGCCAAGTTCAAAGGAATTCATTGGCCAAGTTTTTCACAAGTACCAATAGAAGGGTCAACTTTAAATGTCATATCTATTAGCACAAAAGGAACTGCATGACCGATAACCTATCAAATCGAAGCTCTTTGAATTAGTTTTCCAATGCATCTAGTTTCACATCATTCAGAGTTCGAACAAAGAATTTATACCCTTTTTCATAGAATCTGTCTGGGCTAGATAGGGAGCCTTCACGGACTGTGAAGAGCTTTACGACACACAAAACTAGCCATGAGAAGTTACGGATAAAACCTAAAGGGGATTTTTATTGGGTTTTTTTGATATTTTGACCCATCCCCAAGGCCTTTTAAGACCTTTAACCCCCCTCCCCCACCCTCCCCGCTTTACATTCCTAAACTTCTCCTACAGTAATTCTAACCCCTCATTCAAGACGAACACTTAGTTTCTAAAATAAAACTCTCAAAATTCTCTCCA
>JAOTQR010000002.1:11418624-11449398 GCA_025774065.1 Solanum ossicruentum
AAGAGTACGTTACACAAATAATGAAATACGTATGAGATGAAACAACTCGTGAACTTTATTTAGCAACAAGAACCCATATAACTTGGTATCCACGTATGTATGCAGATTTGAAGGTGACTATATATGAGAGCATATGAACATGTGAAAGAGTGGAGACATGATTAGTAGTTGTGTCTGAGTTGGTAAGTGCCTTTATGTGCCAAGGAAGAATCTAAATTTCATGCCAAGTAATACGAAATTGAGTAGCCTTACATACCTCGCTGTACGACCTCGATATTACCTTGAGATAACCTTCTCTTCCTCCAAATATTTATCTACAACATAGTAGGTGATAAAACTAGCATTAGCAGCCAATAGATACATCTTAGCAACCCAATCTCATTAAAAAACAACATGCGGGCAGCAAGCGTATAATTACAAACCTGAGCGTACTCTTTCAACCTTTCCGCCTATAATTGTATTTTCTAATACTCATTTTCATATACATATCATGTGCAGCTTGTTTTGGTGCCAAAACAGTCTTACAACAACCCACAAAACACAACACATAACAATTCTACGCAACATACAAATAGGTGGCATAACGTTACATCCCTTCGCTACATTTTGACGTCGACAATCCCGAACCTGTTTTAACTTTACCCAAACTGTCCTCAACACATCTATACATAAAAATAGTATTAGAACAGTACCAAATAAGCTATGAAGGATGTGAAGCAATAGCCTTCCATCCATCAGCCAATAAGTTCGTACTAAGAACACAATTGTGATATCCCATAAGAACCCACTTTCGCGGACTATAAAAGTGGTGCAGCAACTTAGTTCCATCACTAACAAACTAAAACTTATGAAATACATAAGTCTTAATTCATAATTCAGCCAACCAAGAAGAGAAAATCCTCTTGAATAAGAAGAAAAGTTCACAACAATCCTTAGGACACATACTGTCCAAATTTTCAACACAAACATAACTAGCATATACTTTTTTTTTGTCATGGGATAAGTATAAAAAATACATGGATATTCTACTTACCTTAGCCTTCAAGATTAGGGTTTCCTTCAAGAACCCGAGAGGGTTGTATTGGCTGCCTGGTGAAGTGAAGTAAAGAGAAAAAGAAGAGTCTTTAGGAAGCTGAAAATTTTGTTCTATAGTGAAATGATTTAAGGGGCTGTTTTTTAGCCCTTTTAAAGGTTCTCTTTAGTCGACTTTCACTTGAACCTTTGACCACATATTAGCATATATCAACAAGCCTGTGATGCAGCAACTTGGCCCTCACACTTGGGCCTAAATGAGTCTCAAACTCGATGGGCCTTGGCTACCCATTTTTTCTAATTCCTCTTCACTTAGTTTGGGCCCAATTAGTCAAATGGGTTGTGATGTACTTGGGCCCTTTTATTATTCATCTTGGGCTGTAAATCTTGTCCAATTGTGATGGTAAAATATGGGCTAAAGTTACACTCTTAACACGGGCTTTATTCATTATCGGACTAGGACAAATTCGACGTTGAGTCTCGTCTCCGTTTAGCTAGCAAATTTAAGCTAAGCAAGTAGGTGACTCACCTTTTAGCTTCCTAAGTCCTACAATCACCTCACTTCTTCACCTCATTTAAGATCATGATCTCTTCAATTTGACTTAAAACTTATTTACACTCGACCCTCATCAACGTTAGACATACATATCGCCTTCTAATTTGAGATTCAAGCACTTTTAAAAATTGGCACTAATTTAACAAAGTCATATCATGTTACATTTGCATAGTACTAGTATTGTAAGATGTGTGGTATTACAATATTATTATTTAGGTTTCACAAATTATAAAGCATAATTTAACCAAACAAATCAATTTCTTTTTTATAGCATTGGGTTTGTCTCAGAAATGCAAAGGACATCTTACATTATTTTATGGATCCCATATAATATCAAAGAAGAAGTAAGCAGCTCAAGCAGATATGTTGACGAAGAGCTGCTTGCTTCTTCGCTCTTCTTAATAAGTAATAATAATTTTCTTTCTAAAAAATATGTCTACAAATATTGATAATCCTCTCATAGAACAAACATAATTATATAGCAATTATTTTTATTAACTTTTTAAATTATATGTCTCTCGTTGCTTTCTTGGTTGCTCAAGTACATCAAATTCTAATATTTTGAATTTGAGATCTTATTTTATTAGTAATTTTAAAGTTAAACAAAGCATATTATTATTTAGGTTTCACAAATTATAAAACATAACTAAACCAAATAAATCAGTTTTTTTTTATAGCAGTGGTTTCGTCTCAGAAATGTAAAGTATGTCTTACATGATTTCAACTATATATATATATATATAAAAGATGCTAGAAGCACACAACAATATGTGTTCTTCTAGCTATTAACAATTTACTTGGGGACAATTTAGATATTTAGGACATACATTTGTTTTTAAGAATGTTGTACTTTAGTTTCTTCCATTTGTAATTTTTTATTATTTGATATAAAATGAGATGGAGAGAGTATTAATTGGTATTTTTGTTCACCGCGATAATGATACTTTACTGACATCACATAGAATTGAGTTTCTTTTTAAGAAATAAATAAAAATAATTTATTTTTTTATTAAACTCTAAATTAGAAAAAAAAGAATATATTCTCTAGCCAGAAAAGGAAAAAGTGGAATCTGGAAAAGTCTTCTCTAAGGGTAATGTAATTGAGTGAAATTCATTTTGTATCGTACAAGAAAGGAATTTCATTTGTGTATGTGCTCCCGATAAAAAGAAATAAGGTACTCTATTCCATTACATATATGGATAGGGTTGAAAAAGCAGACCCAGTCTCTCTTGGAATCCTGAATATGCCAATAAATAATGAATTGTACTGATCCATATATGTCTCTCTCCCATCAATCGGTACTAGTTGAAGTAATGAAAAAATCCCCTTCGGTCAAGTGGCTTTTAGCTCCTGCATCTATTCGATACGCTCCTCTCCTTTCAGTCGGTTTTTTTGTTGCTTTTTGTTGTTTCAAGCTAAGAAAGAGTCTTTTCTCTCGCTTTAGCTCGAGCCTCCTTTTCAGCCACCCTCTCTTTCTTATTTTGCAGAAACAGTTCTCTTTCTACTTGAACAAATCAGCTGCTATATCATATGCGTAAGGAGATGGAGAGTTCGCCTTTCTTGTCTTGTTTGGGAGAGAAGGAGAGATAGCAGGTTGAGAAAGAGATATAAGGATTTGTTGCTTTGCTCCCTTAGTCTCGAAGAGTCTAAGTGGCTAATGCTAGCCTTCTATCTGCCATTTCTTTATATTAGTTAAAAAGATCCTTGCGGCAAGAGGAAATTCCTTTTCTTTTCCTTTTTTACGCACTTTGAAATACCTAATTTTTCTCATTCAAAAGTGTTAAGCTTGACTGTAAGGGTATCACGAACTACGGAAGTCAGAGTCAAACAAAATAGACAATTGATCACCCCTGTTGTCAAACTCAATATCTCATTTCTTCCCCAGTGTCATAGTTTAATTCAGAAGTGTGATAGTTTCATTCCCCAAAAAGAACTCGGAGCCTAAAGAGAAGAGAGTTCAGTCTACAAGAAGCTGGCAGAGCTTTAGCCATTGGGCCACATCCATCAATCCTAAACAGTAAGGGGATTTTGTCCATTTCTTCGAGAACTGTAAGAGCTTCCCCGACAAAGACTGATAATGAAGCCTCTTCGCTGACAATGCGTTTTCGATTGGATGCGCTATTTCGACGAGCCCTTTTTTGCCCTGAACCTCTTTAAAGAACTGTAATGATCACGGGATCTTCTGTTATCTCCCAATCTTCTGCTATCACTTAATATCTATTACTATCAGAGAAAACCCCCTTTTTGGCTTATTCTTACTCTTCTTTAGTTCGCCAGACTGGCTATTATAGTATAACCCATGGTAAGCTCGTCAACCCCTTTTTACGATTAAGGAGAAGAAGCGGCACCTGTATTAACTGTCCTTCTAAGAATGTGTTCCCTTTGAGGAAGTCTTTCATTTAGGACTTTTTTGCTTTTCTATAAGGTGTGCTTCTGCTAGAAGAATGGCTGGACTCCCCATTTGAATGAAAGTCGGCCAAGGCAAAAAATCCATCGGATCACGGAATCGGGTTCTGTTTTCGAATCACTTTGTTGGGTTCGCAAGATGTGTTTTATCTCTCATAACGGCTGTCCAGATAGACTCATTATAACTCCACAAGGAAACTGATTTTAGATGGAGTTAAAGAGCTCTAGAGGGAGAGTATCTGAGGTTCAAAAGTGTGAGATAGAAACTCTTAAGCGCTATGGACAAAGGGTTTTGATTTTGAATTCGGCGGAGGAAGTTGATAGTTTTTTGGGTGTGCTAGAGAGATGTTATTAAAACTAACACAACATCAAATCGCAATGGTCAATTGGATGCTAGCAAATAAACGTTGTGCTTTGTGGGCTCAAATGGGATCTGGGAAAACCATTAGTGTGTTGTTTGCGTTATCTTATATTCAAATGCAAGATCCCCGTCCTGCTTTGGTTATTGCCCCCTTACATGTTGCTCAATCTGTCTGGGCAAACGAAGTAAGACGCTGATCAGCGTTCAAAGATATAACCGTATCTATAATGACAGGGACAACCAAACGACAAAAGCTTTAATAAAAAAGCTGTTACTAATTTCGAAAATCTCTCTTGGTTGGTAAAAGCCTTGGGCAATTAGTGAAATTTCTCCACCTAATATTTCATAGGTATATTGACACAATATGGGTATCATATAGGATTTGGTTGGTCTTTTAAGAAATAAATAAAAAATAATTAAAAATTTATTTATCAAAGTCTAAATTAGTGAAAAAATTATATTCTTTGAGATACTCCGTCAATATATTGATACAATATCACTATCATATAGGATTTGACTATTTTTTAAGAATAAAAAATATATTTTTTGTGATACTCTATCGGTATATTGATACCATATCGGTAGTCTTTTTTATTTTAAGCAATAAATAAAAAATTATTTATTAAATTCTACATTAGTAGAAATATATCTTTTGTGATGCATGCTCCATCGGTACATTGATATCATATCGATATCATATAGGATTGAACCCTTTTTTGAAGAAATAAATAGAAAACAATTAAGAGAAAATTATTAGAGTACAATCTTATTTGTTAAACTCTAACTAAAATGTATTCTTTAATTTTGTGATACTTTGTTCATATATTGATACTATATCAATATCATGTAGGACTAGCTAAGTTTTTTGTGATATTTTATTTGTATATTGATACTGTAGTGGTATTCACTACTAAAAAATTATGAAAAGTGACAGTAAGAAAAGCAATAAACAATGGACAAAGCGACACTATCTGTCGTTTTCGTTCATTTTTTTAAATGACCGATAGTGATTCTATGTCTATCATTTTTTTGACAGATTTTTGCATCAAAAATATTTTTAATTAATAATTAATATATGCAATGATGTTGTTTGTCGCTTTTGATAAAACAAAATTATTTATTAATTAATTATCACGACAGAATACATCACTTATATTTAATTATAATTTTTTAAATTAATTTTTTATTTAATTTATAAATTCTTAATAGTTTTTTAAAAAAGCACGGACAGCATCACTTAATCTGTTGCCTCTTTGGTTAAAATTTGATCAAATTTTTTAAAGTGAAGCAACGGACTTAGCGACACTATCCGTCATTTTTAAATTATGTGCTAGATCAATTGCTTTTTTTCATTTTCAATCCAGCCCTCTCTCTTATCTCCTCTTATTCTCTCTAAAAAGAACCACCCCGCCATCCCACCTCTCCCGTCTCTCCAGTAGCTCCCTCTGCCCACACCCACTGTCCCCCGCCTCTGGCCAGTGGTCCTCTCTCTCTTTTTCTTCTTCTTATTATGGTTCGGGTTTTAAATTTTCAATTTGACAAATTTTTTGGTTTGTTAGATTGTTTATTTCATTTAATTTGTTGAATGTATGCCATTAACGTAGTTAATTTGTATATGTGATTGTGAATTTGTGAATGTTGTAAGAAAGCTGATTATAGATACAAAATATAAGAACAATCAATATGGCTTATACAAATTATATGCACCAAATCTACATAATTTAAAATTTACATAAACGTATATCCATAACTAACTATCAAGTATGCTATTACGTTCCCTTCATTGGAGCATGGAGGTCCTGAATCTCCAATTTGGCGATCAATATTTGAAAACGCTGCACACATAAAGCTCAAGTAAAAGTATTTGCAAGTTGATGTCATATTGAAAAGTGATGACAAACCATCAAACTTTGTTGATTGCAATCCTGAACAAAATGACAGCTCATTTCAATTTGTTTAGTTGGTTCACAATAGATTGGATTATTGACAATGTGGCATGTGGCTTTACTATGATCATAATATAATGAAATTGGATCCGAATGAGGCACATGTAAACTTGAGTAATTGGCCTAAACAAATGATCTCACAAGCAGTTGTTTCCAAGGAACAGTATTCTGCTTCAGCAGAAGAGCGCAACACGATTACCTGTTTCTTGCTCTTCCATGAAATAAGTGAATGACGAAGAAATATGATATATCCACTGATTGAATGATGCATGAGTGGACAACCTGCCCAGTCTAATTTGTAAAATCCTTTTATAAACATAGGACTTGATATTGAAAGAAAAATACCTTGGCTTGGTGAAAGCTTTAAAAAACACAATATTCAAAAAGCAGCTAATCAATGATTATGTCAAGGCTGGTGCATGAATTGAGATAACAAATGATAAGAAACCGTTTAAAGCTTACATTAAGGCAATAGTGACATCATCTATGTATACAAGAATAGCAGCAAAAGAAGTTCCTCATTGATACACAAATAAGGAATATTTGTTAAAGCCAAAGCTTAAAATAACTTAGCAGCCACATCCTTGAGCCCTGGGTGCCGATGAAAGTGAAAAACTCTATTTCCAAATATCCAGTTGATGCTTGCATGTAAGTTGTGCACATCTAGTATATATATAAATAAAATTGAGACCAATGTAACATCCCAGAAATCAGCTAAAGGTCTAAATATCATTCACTTGGCAACCGCAGCAATCAATAAAGTTTTATAACACTACATTCAAGCCATCAACTGAATTTTCCGGACAGATATCTGTCTTGAAGGCAACAGAGTATTGTTGCAATCACGGTAGAGATGCTCCTTTACATTCTCCCCATCGTGCATTTAGCAAACGGACAAAACAGCAGTAGAAACTTCTTTAACTCAATTCTGCATGCACCTTGTTGCTGACAGAATACTCCTACATACTTCCACTGAATTATGAAAATGCCTTTTGATTTTTCATACATCATATTCCACTTATGTGTGGCAATACTTCTCCAAAACTGAGTACTATTTTGCAATGCCCAGTATTTCCACCTTCGAGCCTACAGAAAATGCACTTGTTCTAGGAGCAACAAGCAATAAATAGTAAAACCCAAGTTTTGCACATACTGCTACACGTCCGTCATTCATTGTTCAACCGTTCAGACATGTCAAAATTGAGCCAACGTCAGAATTATGAGACTCAAAAACATAATAGTTGGCAAAGCTTGGAAAAAGAAACAGAAATAATAGTGTTATATCTAACTCATATCAGCAGGCAGTTAATATCAAGAAAAGAAAATGAAAAACATGGGCAATCACATTTCGGACAAGTTTCACATAACCTAACAATATTTCATGCCTTTTTTATGACCATGGGTTCCGAGCCAGCTTTCACGCACCTCAATTAATTCAATGGGAAACTAGCCACTTCCCAATAGCAACAGACACCAAGTAACTCTGACAGAAGCGATTTTAGGTATAAAATTTGGGTCATGGGGAACACGTGGTCATTCAACTAAATTCAGTATATTATTTGTATAATTCTTAAAGAATATATTAAATTTTAGCTAAAGGAATACATTTTCAAAATGATAAGCTGGTTCACCAGTTCAAGGACTCTTTTCTAGCACAAAGGTTGGGGGTTCGATCCCAGGCAACAACACCATTTCGTGTATTGTTTAAATGGTGCATCCATATTCTTGAATTTCTAAATTTGCCTCTAAACTCTCCATATTCTTGAATTCCTAGATTTGCCTCTAAACTCTGTCCACTAAGGCTAAGACAGATGAAAAGAATCACCTAAGACCTCATGGTTGTCAAACACTTCATTGACCACTAGGCCACACCCTTGAGTGCTTTTTTCATACCTTTAGATGCATTAGTTTCTTATCTCATTTTGACAGAGTCTATTATTTCATAGATTGATACATTACATGCAAAGTACACCCTTTTAAATGCTTTGCTGTCATTTTATATCAGAGACAGGACGAACAAGTTTCTGATCAGGTTTGACCACATGAAGAGAAGCGACTTTTTCCTCATCGCAAATCAGAATTACTCCTTTCTTGGAACCTCTTGATATAATCATACCACCAGAAGGTAAATTTTTATGTCTGGTGCATACAAATTTTTCAGAATATCACTTCGTCTCTTTTATACGTTGCATGTAATCTTTCCAATAAAAGGTACACAATTATTTCGAACCTGAGGGGTTAAGGACAACCAAACTGCTTTCCTTTCGGACTGGAGAAACTTGGGGCTAATTTTGGATCAAACTTCTCAACATACCAACTAGTTTGTCTAAAGTTTGCCAGGTAAGTACGCCCTAATACATCCTCCAAAGTAGTGAAGGCTAAATAAAGTAACTGGAGAAATAGATTGAGGAAGGTGGTTTAATAAAAGTCTTAGTTGAAAGATTAACCCTCAACCAAAACCTCTTTGCAGTTGTTCTCCCCAAATATGCAGAGGACAGTTAGTTCTAAAATGGACCCAGAGACCATATATCCATGAGCTGACTAGCAAGTAAAGAAAAAGAACCACTCATGAACAGATACCAGACCACAACTAAGCTTGTGAGACATGAAAAAAAAAGCTCAGAAGTGCATCAATGCAAGCTCAAATTTATCAGGAAAGAGCCCAGATATGTTTCTATTTTGCTGTTTGGAGAATCAGATGATTTGCAGCACAAACATTCTAGCAAAGTGGGACATTTTTTAGAGGTGTATGTGATCTCATTCATCCTAGCTGAGTTTAATCAGCTTTTTAAGAATTTCCAAATAAGGAAGAGGAATTGTGTATTCTGTCATCGTCATGCATTACAAGAAAGCTATACCAAAGAATTGTTCATGATACTTACAGCAATGGTATAAGTTATTTCCTTTTTCTATAGAAGTTTTTAGGGTACAACAGGTTATCTTAGAAAAACTAAAGCAGCCCACAGATCAGAGGTGGTCTTTCTTTCAACAAAGCTTGGACAAAGTTCTGTCCAGTTTTCCGCTTAGTTCCTCTTAAGGAAGAGATTCTTGGATTATAGTGATAAATATTAGAGAAGAATATTATTGAATTGTGTATCTGTATTATTACATTGAGATCCTACTTATAGACACTACATTAAACTCCTTTTCCAACTAGGACACTACAAGTGAGAATGCTGACATGAGGAACGAAAAATCCCATGAAAAACGCGATCGCCTGTTTGTGGAAGGTTTTCAGCGTTCAATCAATCTACACAGAGTGAATCAGTCCCCAAGGAACCCCCAAAAGGGCTGCCGTCAAATGGGTACACGAAAGTGACGAGGTTGCTTTGGCTACGAAACCATGCCTGTCTATTGGAGTGAATTGGATGATCGGGCGAAGGACTTTCCCCTCTTCCCCTCACTCTCCTTTCCCCAATATGAACCTCAAGTCATCAAAGCCTTTCTGACTCGGCCTAGCTCGATCGCCTACACGACTTACTCCTCTTTCTTATTGAACACTCTAGCGGCTGGAACTCATCGACAACGACTCTTACCACTACAACCTAGGCACTCATGCCTTTGAGCTGATATGTCAGTCCATGACTAACACAAAGTTCTACTTTGAAGTGACGCGACTTCGTTCGTTTCCAAGTCGACAATTGCCGGAGGTTGGAATCCAGTAATGGCACATCATCTTACCAGCACTTTCACCTAATTCACTAATGTTAATGACTGAAATATATCAAATAGCAATGGAGACAATGATTCCAACGGTTAAGACCTTTCTTTGATATATATATTCTCTATCCCTAATTGTTGTTTTTCGAAAAATATTGGAAAGAGTTCTTTTTTTTTTTTAAATCAAACTTGCCCAACTGGCTTTTTATCAATAAATACTCAAATCAAAATCCATATACATTGTGGAGGAACCATACTGGCAGCCCAATCCTACCCCAAGATCTATACTAAATCTAGATTCTTCTAGCACTTTCCTAATCTCCTCTTGTCTGGACACTTTCCCTCCATGCTGCTTGAGTGCTCGATAAATCCGACCTTCCGTCTCCTCCACCTCTGGGTGGTCAATCTCCGATTCAAACTCAAACCACAGACCAGCTATTCTTCTCGATGTTCCAGCTAATCCCTTGTGTTCATCTCTAAGTTCATCTTTCTTTGCGGTTCGTTGTTGACCCACCTTCTTCTGCTCCTTGTTCCAGTGAAAATGGCTGCTGTAATGGAGATCTTTGAGAGGTTTGACCTTGTCTACTGTTGAGGAATCCTGATGCAAGCATTCTTTCTCTCCCATTCTCCTTTCTTGCTTTGTAGCTCAAGCTTCCTTCTTATCCATTTTCCGGTCAAATGAAAAGGCAAAGGAGATGACCTTTCCTTCTTTGAATACCAGCAGCCTCAAGATGCGACAAGCTATATCTGTCATCAAACACTACCCTTTTGCTGAAGACCCCTTTTGCTGGAGACACCTTTTGTAAGCTAATTTATGAAATATGGGGGCACTGTAGCCGTTTAATCTTAGTCCTCTCTTCATGTAAATACCATAGCAGTAGACTCCTCACTGTAGCCTGTAAATGTGAAAGTCTCCATGAATGTTGATCTTCTTGGTTCTTATCCTGAAAGTGTAAATTTGTGCTTTGTCAATACATAATATATTTCTGCATGCACTGGGTAATTGCCTGAATGTGCACTTGTATGCCATTTTCTTGTTCCATAACAATGTTTGCTAATTTATCTGCTAGTCAATTGCCTTCTCTGTATATGTGTTGTATACCAATATCACTCTCAGACATGATGATCTGAATCTCCTCTATGTATTCCATGGGACTCTCCAGTCCTTCCTAATCATCTTAAGGACCCCCAGAGAATCCGTTTCCATCTAACATTTCAACAAACTAATCCTTTTGCAGAATCTGATAGCGATTAGAATAGCAATACCCAGCCTCAATATTTTGCTTCATGCCTATCTTCCTAGCTTCAGCATATTGCAGGCCCCCATGTGCATTCCTAATGCAAAAAGCATAGGAACTTTGACCTGGATTACCTCAACAAGCCCCATGTGTATTACATTTAAACCTTCCCTCCACTGGATAGCACCACCTCACAGGATAGAAGTAGAGTTTAGGTTTATAGTGCTGCAATATAGTGTCCATATCCCACCAGTTTGATTCCCAATCCTGGAAATCTCTGCATGCTGAATTGGTGAATTGTTTGCTAACATTGATGAAGTAGACCATCAATTGTCACCATTCTCCCATATCTACTAGCATTTCTCCTCTTCCAAAGCTCCCACATAATTATCACCGGGACAGCTTTGTATATGACCTGTAGCTTAGCAGAGGCTACAAATCTCCACCATTTCAGTATGAGCTGCGGTAAATGTACTCCCTCCATTTTTAAACCTGCACAAGAAGCAAAGTGCTTCCATAGCTATTGGGCTATGAGAGTTGTTAGAAATAAGTGTGGCATGGTTTCCTGCTCATGTCTCTCACAGCAGTAACATCTTGAGGCAAGCTTTATTTTCATTCTCTTCAAATTATCTTCAGTGGTCACCCTTCTCCTCCACACCCTCCATTTGGAAAAAACATATCTTGAAAGGTAACCCTTTAAAGCCATATATTATTCAACCAGCATATCTCTTCCTTTTTCTGCCTCAGATAATTGAAGGCTGATGTGGTAGAGAATGTTCCACTAGGACTAGCCATCCACCATGCTTTGTCATCTGCTCACTACATAAAGATGGGTTCACTGTTTGAGTAATATGCTCAACCAAGCCCTCTGACGGAGCCTTTTTTAATTTATCAATCATCCACTTTCCATTGCAAATAAATTCTCTGACTTCCACTTCCTCCTCCACAACCTTCTCCTCTATAGAATATAAAGCTCCCAGCTTTGTCCAATTATCAAACCACAACCTTTTGTGATACAGGGGTGGTCTTTTTTGCAGTATTTATTCCACATGTAACTTCCCCACATAGAAGATATGGTTGTTCTAAAATTTCAGCATAACTTTGATGTCAAAGCTTTAGTCACATCATGTAGTGACCTAAATCCCACTCCTCCTTCAAATTGAGGGTAACACAAGTCATCCCAGTTAATCCAATCCTTACCCCTGTCACCTCCTACCTTACTCCAAAAAAAGGAAGCAAAAATCTTGTGTATTTGATTGATCACCTTTTTTGAAGGGCATACGACAGAGAGTAGATAGATAGGCATTGACTTCAGCACATGGTTGATTAAAATATATTTATCCCCAATATGAAAGAAACCTGTTCTGCCAGCTTCTAATTCTCTTGGAAATCTTTCTCACTATCTCCTCGAAATAGGCAACATTACTCCTTTCATAAAAAACTGGGCAACCCTAGGTAGATAAAAGGGAAGTTGCCCATTCTAATCCTAGAAATCTTCTTTATCCTGATAGCCACTGCCAAAGGAGTCTCTTCTCATGCATGTAAAAGAAGCTTTTGTTCCTGTAGATTAACTGGTCAGATACCCTTTCTAAATCACTCAGAACCTTCATAATCTTGATAATGGAGGTTTTATCCCCTGCCCCCAAACAAAATGATATCATCTGCATAAGACAGATGATTTATTTAGGGACTCCATTTTGGCATCCCATAACCTTAATAATCCCTGTCATTGAATAGATTGTCTAGGCCTCTCGACATTACCTCAGCAGCAATGATGAACAGAACAAGGGACATAGGGTCCCCTTGCTTGACTCCTCTAGTTGACCTAAAGTACCCAAATGATTGACCATTCACCAAAACTGAATACCAATTACCATATCAATAAGAATTTCTGAGAAGCCAAACTTTCTTAACACTTTGGTGAGAAAAATCCACGAGGCCCTGTCATAAGCTTTGGCCATGTCAAGCTTGACCACCATATTGTAATTTTATTCCTCAAGCTGATATCTCTTATAATTTCCTGTGCCAACAAGGCCTTCTCTGAAATACTCCTTCCCCTGATGAAACCAGACTGATTTGAAGATATGATAGGAAGAATCACAGATATTTTGGATAATAAGACCCAGGAAATTACTTTATTAATAACATACTCAGACTGATTGGCCTAGGTCTATCAAGTGTTTTGCCACTTCTCTCTTTTGCAATAGAGAGTCAGTCATAAACAATTATTGATTGGATAGGTACGACCAATCCATTCTAACTAGAAAAATCTTAACACCAAATTGGTATGAGTAATATATCTAGGTAACTCCCATCCACAAAAGAAAGCTCTCACCACATTTGTGACATCATCTCCAACAATACCCCAGCAACATTGGAAAAATGCCCTGAAAACTATCAGGCCCCCTTGTACTGTCTCCATTTAAATCAAACACAACCTCCTTGACTTCCTCTTTGGTAGGAATATTAACCAACTTCTCATTCTGATCCTCTGTAATCAGTTAAGGGATGATATTCAAAGGAACGCAGTCCCCTAGCCTATCCTCTTCCTTGAACTAATCTTCAAAATAAGACACTGCTTCCTCTCCATTGTTCTCAATAGAATTTATAAGATCTCCTTGTGCTGTGTATATCTCAGGAATATTCAATTTCTTTCTTCTTTCTGTAACATACGAATGAAAGAATTTGGTATTCCTATCACCATTATTGAACTACTTCATTCCAGCTTTTTGCTTCCAGAATTCCTCCTTATAATGATAATAACTTCTCAACTTTGCATTCACTATATGCAGTTCTTCCCTATTCTGAGTTGTGGCATTAATTTCCAATTGTATCGCTTTACCCTTGCTTCCTCTTCAAGATCTGCCACTTGCTAGAAAATGTTCCCAAAGGTGGAGCTACTCCACTTTATGAGTACAAGTTTAACCCTCTTCAACTTTGCTTTAAATAACACAAAAGGATCCCAGCAAATTCCACATTCCAGTTATCCTTGACCACCTCCACTTTATGATGCTTGGTCCAAAAATTAGGAATTTGAATGGCTTCATGACTGGATCTGCTCTAGAGTTACATATAACATGTAAAGGGGCATTGTCTGACCCTTGTCTAACCAAATGATGGATGATACTTGGAAGAACATCCAAAAACTCCTGGTTAACCAACACTCTATCTAACCTCTTGAAGATGCATTCTTCTTCAATTCCTCCATTCCACCAAGTACTACCCGTGAACTTCAGCTCCAATAAGGCACATTTTGCTATGCAATTGGCAAACTCAACAGATTCTGCATTGGTGAAAGATAAGCCACCCTGCTTCTCTTCTTCTGTTAATATTACATTGCAATCACCTCCAATAATCCATGGGATCTGTGTGTGATCAGCAATATCATCTAATTCTTCCCACAGTTCTAGCCTTCCATTGCATTACACCTGGCATATATAGCTTTTATTTTGAATTCCACCTGATTAGCCCTAAATGTGAAAGTGATTTGCTGTCATGTGTCTACCACATGAGTAGATTCCCACTCTTCATTCCAAAACACCCAATTCTTTGAAGAACAATTACAATGAGCCTTTTGGAACACCAACTTTCTCTTATACTGATCCAGCTCTGAGTCACCTTGAAAAGGTTCCATCAGGGCTATAAATGAATATTGCCGTCTTTTATTAAGATCTATAAGTCTGTCAAAGGCCTTTTGAGTCTTGACAGATCTTATATTCCAAAACAATAGTTTTCAATCATTGAGTACTCCCTGAGGACTTTTCCTGACTACTCCTTGTTTTTACCTGAAGAGGCAATATACTTTTATTTTTTCTAGCACCACTCTTCAGGCCTTCTGTCTGCCTAGGAGATAAATCCCCATCCTTGGCTATATCATCAATGCTGGCATCATAACTATCCTCTTCTTCACTGTTTCTCCTTTGTTTTGCATCCTCCTCCTTATCTTGTGAGTCTGGTGGCTCTTGCTCTTTGACACCCATCAGTTTGTCTGGCAGGTTGACCTCATTACCATCAACCTGAATAATATTGACAGATCATGCAAGGCTGCCACCAGTTTCTTAGAGTTGCTACCTTCTTTGTCCTTTTCTTGTTGCACCTTTCCCTTGTTAACCTCTTCTGTGTTCTTTTCTTTACCTTTCCCATCACTGGTCCCCTTTTGTGCTGATCCAACATTATCTTTTGTTACCACCTCAGCCACCTGCTATTCATGACTCTTTATGTTTGCCATTTTGATTAAAATTTTGCATCACCCATTCCTTACTGTTATTTATTTGTGTGACCCCTTGTTGATCCTGCTTCTCACCTTTGTTCCCTATCTCCTCACCCTCCTCTAACACTATAAACTGATTGTTGGTAGCCACTGCAGCTTTATCTTGTTGTTGTATCTTTGGGTTCCAAACTTGCTTTCTTTTTCCTTTGATATTATTCCAGCCCTTCTCCTTTTTGGTCCTTATCAGCCCCTCCCTGATGTTTGTTTCATCCCCTATGAGCTTCTTAATTCCATTATCTCCCTTATCTTCTTCTTGTAAAACAAGTTTGGGTGAAGAACATAGCATTGTTCTTCATCATAGCCCTGAATCTTGCAAGTTTTGCAATATCTAGGAACATAATCATGCTTTATTTTCACCCATCTTTCACAAATGTCCTCAGATTTCTTTTGTAGTTCCACATTAATCCTCTTAGGAAAATCCCTAGACTTCCACTTTAACTCTCGTGCAACTGGACCTAGTCTAATTCCTTGTTGCCATATCAACCTGCAATGGCTTCCCTACCGCAGACGCAAGGGAAAACACTGATTCTTTTTCAACACTGCTAAAAAAACGAAAAAACGATGCTGTCCATTGCTTTTTTCGTCAAAAGTGACGGAGTCACTTCTGTCACTTTTTAAAAGCGACAAATTGCGTCGCAATTTTTTTTTTTATGAAATTAATAAAAAGAGATAGATTTCGTTGCTTTATTTAATTTTTTAATATTTGCGACGAACAACGTCGCAATTTAAAATTTTTTTAAAGAAAAAGCGACGGACATAGGGACCCAGTCCGTTGCTAATCTGGAAATTAGAAAAAAATTGCAAAAAAAGCGACAGACATAGCTATGTCCGTTGCCGTTGCTTTTTCTGCAATATTCCTGACATCATAAACCTGCAATTTCTGCTAAAACATACAAGATACGTAATAACAAGCATAACTAAATATTAAAAATGAATAAATTCATAATTTACGTTGTTTTAAATTGTTTCAATGTTAACCAAAAATTCCAGAACATAAATAAAAAGGAACCTAGGGACTAATTTCAACAAAATCATACTCTCGTCAGATTCATCGAGAGTGGGTGAAGGCCGACGGGTTAAGTTGAGCACTTATCTTTGAGTTGATCAAATTATTGACTCATTCTGTTTTGCATATCAGTCCTTCGTGCTTCAGAATCTGCCAACACCCGTGTAAGTGGAACAATTTGCCGAGACATGGCAGTTATCTGAACTTCATCAATGGCCTCTGCTTGACGTAACGATCCAATACCTTGTAAACCTGATTGGAATCGTCGTATGTCATTCCGGGAGCCCATTCCATAAATTCGTCCCTTATTAAAAGTAACAGTTAGACTCAATATGTATATTAAAAGTAAAAGTTAGAATCAAAATAAATTATACATTAAATAACATAAATAGGCTTGTTTGGCCCTTTCCTTCACCCACTGATCCGACTCATTTTGCTTTTTTCTTATATAATTCTTCCTAAAAACTTCATCACGGAAGGGAGCCCGCCCCAATTGTTTTTCCTATAAATTAAAATACAATTAATAAAATTATACTTTGTACAAATTAAATAATTTGAAGTTTAAGTTTAAACCTAAAATTTTAAAAATCTTATCAGCTCCCTCGTAATGGTACCAACACTCTTTGCACCTCCGATGTATAATGAGTCACCCTTTAGGCTTCCTCAGACTAAGTCTTGAATTGATCGGTACAAATCTTCATATACATTTGGTGACATCCGACTACTAGCTTTTCCATCATCCCTTGCTTTCTTTAACCAGTTAGACAGTCACACACTCGCCTTTCTCTCAAAAGTGGTCGCAATGACCATGTTGTACTTCGGCTGCCAGGTACATAAAGTCTTGAAAAAAGCAAACAATGTTACAAAATAAGTTAAGTAAACAATACTCAAAATATTGTGTAATCTTATATATACCTTGAATTCATTAAACATCGTTTGGAATCTCCCCCCAAAGTGATATGCCTCCCTGTATAACCTCCTAACACTCTCCTGTAGAGCCTTTGCAGCCTCTTTCGAAGGATGCCACCTGGAAGACACATAATAAACATGTTAGCTAGTTCATCTATAATTTATTAATATAGCAAAAATAAATTAATAAAAAAATAAACTTAGGATGATCTATCAGGCTCTATCACAACTCTCCTAATTTTGTCCCTCTGTCCAAGAGCTAAGTCAAGCACATCTTGTGCAGCAGTAGAAGAAGGTGAAGCTGATGATGGAGGATGTGTGTAATCTCGAGTCCGTGGTGGAGTGCCAGTATCAGTAATAGAAGAATCGTCAAGTCTCAAATTAGATAGTTGAGGAGACTGAGATGTAAGAGATAGCTGTAGAAGATGGAGTGGTCGAAGATGTGGATCGATGATAAACCTCTGTAGGTAGACGAGCGATCTGATCATATGAAGTCAATCTGATTGTAAAGAAGAATAAGCGACCCATGGAAGATGAAACTAAAGTATGGTAAGCTAGAGGATAGGTAGGCCAATATAAGTAATATGTGTCGAGCTAGTAGATGGGGAACGCTGAATATCAGGTGCTGAAGAAATATGTCCTGGGATATCCTCAGGATCAATAGGTCTCCTAGACTTCTTTTTAGTCCTATCAGAATGAGTAACCCCAAGATGATCTCGAAATCTATCACCATCACCCAATAACATCTGAATGTAAAGTAACACAAAGATAATATATAAAAAATACAGAATAAATAATTTTAGTATTAGCAAAATAAATTAACTTACATACTAGTTATAATCTACCAGTCTATTCCTCCTTGTTTCATTTTCGTCATCCTTCCATTCCGATTCCTCGATTGTTTCATATTCATTATCTTCCCATTCCTCCTCATCCAATGATTCATATTCCTTATCTACTTATTCCTGAACGCTTGAAATTATTAATTCATCATCAGAAACCTCTTCTAGTATGTGTTTAGGATATTCTACTGTGGTCTCCAACTTAACATCAATTTGTTGAACAAGTGCAAGATCATTTTGGTATGCCACATTTAATACGTTCTCAATTTCAATTCTTCCTACAGTTTTTATCTTAATAACAATCCACCAATCAACTTTATCTCTACGCAAATAGCTTAGCATTTTGGCAATGATAACAGGATCATAACTTTCATATTGTCTGGTGTGCTTAACTTCAATTATATTATATTGCTAGTCCACCCTTGTGCCTCTATATGATGGGTCAAACCACTTACACCGAAACAGTACTATCTTTTTTTAGGCCAACCTAAATATCGAACTTCAATAATCTCTTGAATGACACCATAATATTCAATATTTTGGCCATTACCAACATCACCTTGAATGCAGACACCGTTATTATTAGTTTTCTTGTACATGGAAACTTCTTTTGTTTGAAACTTTAAGCCATTCACACAATATTTACTCATTGAATGAATTTGAGATTTAGGCCGGAGTACGGTTTCTCTCATAAAATAAATACATTATTCCTATTGATTCAATATGATTAGGCTTTCACACTTGCATAATCCTTTAACCATTTGGAAAACCTCGTATATATGGCTTTGTTGCCCCATGTGTTTACGAACAAGCTGATATTGATATGTACATTTTTGTGAGTTAATAAACTCTAATTATTACTACGTAATTTGACAATATAAATTAACACTCTTTTAAAAGATATGGCTGAATTTCTAGACAATTAAGTAAAAACTATAGGTCATAGCCAATTATCTTTCTATAACCGTGAAGCCTCGTTTTGCACGCCTTTTAGATCTTCGACCACTTGGACTAAAAATTGAAATCGATGAAAACATAGGATCACTGTCACCTTCATCATTCCGATTTGACCTATTTCTCCTGCATGGCACTTCATCTCCAAAGCAATAGGAATAAAAGTCGCCAGTTTGTCTTTCGTATGAGCTTGACCCTTCGATCCGTCACCTTTGTTTAATTGATTGTTTGCAGCTTCCAATTTTTTTGTACGTACCAATTCAAATGTATTAATCACAGATTTTATTATTTATATATAATTAAGTACTTAAGTCATAAAAAACATTATCTTTCAAATGAATATATCCACCTTGTTCGAACTAGACCTCCAAGACAGGCTTCTTGTACAAGATGAACCGAAAGATGTTTCATCACATTAAAGAAGCCAAATGAAAACATCTTCTCCAACTTTGTAGTAATAACAAGAATATTTTCCTCCATCCAGTCTAAACTACTTTCCAGATCATAAATCTCTAAAGAAAAGACTTATCTCTGTGATTGACTTCCATATCATGTCATGAAGATGGCTAAAAGTGATAGGAAGCAAAGTTTCCATCAATACATGACAATCATGACTTTTCATACCTATCGACTTTCCTTCATTCAAGTCTGTCCGCTTGCCCAAATTTGAAGCATATCCCTCCGAAATCCTTAAATTTTTAACCCACTCACATGTTCCCGTTTCTCATCCATGGTGAATGAAAACTGGCTTTAGGCTAGACAATTTTACCATTTGGTAATTCCTGCATCCATAATTCTTTCCTCCTACAATATTCTTTTAAGTCCATTCTAACTCTTGGGTCGTCTTTTGTCTTGTCTTTTAACGTTCATCATTGTGTTGAATAAATTGTCAAAATAGTTTTTCTCAATATGCGTCACATCAAAATTATGTCGTATGATATTATCCTTCCAATATGGCTACTCCCAGAATATACTTTGTTTGGTCCAATTGTGTTCAACACCATCCAAGAAGTCTAGAAGGTGGAGCTTCTGTAACTTTAGACAATTGAGAAACTTTCTCTCAAATTTGATGCCCCGTCAGCGACGGAGGTGCGGGATCAATGTCAAACCTTTTTTTTCTGAATGCATGTTTTATCTTTAAATTCATGATCCATTGACAAGAATTGATGATGACAATCAAACCATGAATTTTTCTTGCCATGCTTTAAGGTGAAAGCCTTACTATGTTCCATGCAATGAGGACACGCAAGCTTTCCAGCAGTCATCTAATCAGACAACATATAATATGCAGGAAAAGCATTATTAGTCCATATTAAACAAGCACACATAACAAAATTTTGTTT
Organism: Solanum ossicruentum; assembly: GCA_025774065.1. Classification (NCBI taxonomy): domain Eukaryota; kingdom Viridiplantae; phylum Streptophyta; class Magnoliopsida; order Solanales; family Solanaceae; genus Solanum; species Solanum ossicruentum. The sequence goes on from JAOTQR010000002.1 coordinate 11,439,149, forward strand.
AGTTGATATGTCATAAGTCACTACACCTTCAAACCATAGTTGCTTGAGCACATCTATCAATAGTTGTAGATAGATATCAATCAAACTTTTTGGATTATGGGGATCCGAAATAACACAACTCAAAAATATGAATGCACTTGTCATGCACATTTCAGGAGGAAGATTATATAGAGTAAGAAATACGGGTCAGCACGAATAAGGCGAAGCAGAATTAGAGAATGGTGTGAAACCATTTGTATACGGACCCAATCTGACATTTCTACGGTCTCTAGCAAAGCTGGGATATACATTATCACAATGCTTTCATGCTTCTCCATCAGATGGATGAGACAACACATCCGGTGACCTTCAATATTCACGATACCATCTCATATGTGGAGCAGACCTCATCGATCCATACAACCTCTTCAGTCTAGGAATAAGAGGTAAATAATGCATCGCTTTAATTGGAACCATCTTTCCAGCGGAGTCCTCTTATAGTATAACAAGCATGACCACAAAACTTAGAATTTTTCAAGTCATTATCAGTGTTGTAGTATAACATGCAACTATTAACACAACAATGAATTCTATCATATGAAAATCCTAATTTGAAAATCAATTTCTTTGCTTGATAGGAGTTCTTGGGTATGTTAAACTCAGGATTAACTAACTCACCCAAAAGATCAACCATTGAATCCATAGCCGCATGAGGAATATTTCAATCTGATTTAATATTCATTAATCTAACAGTAACTGACAAAGCAGAACGCGGACTCCCTTCACATAATGGATGGTTAGCCTTTTCTAATTCTTCATAGAAGCGTCTTTGCTTCTTCATTAGGAGCTTCATTAAAAAATTGTTCAAGTTCTATCCCCCCTAGAACTCTGGAAGCATCATTAATCATTTCATAAACCTATCATGTTGATTCCTATCATGTTCAAATCTAATTTGACCATGTGGTACAAGCATATTATATTCATCCATGGGCATCAAATTATAAAATACACCATTCAGTCAATCTATTTCTCCATGGTACATCTGTATTGTCATGAATTTAAGCCTATATATTTTGTATGGGTAGATCATGGAGAAATAGATGGATTGAATGGTGTATTTTATAATTTGATGTCCGTGGATGAATATAATATGCTTGTACCACATAGTCAAATTAAATTTGAATATGATAGGAATCAACATGATACGTTTCAACATTTGAATATAACATGCTTGGACCACATGGTCAAATTAGATTTGAACATGATAGGAATTAACATGATACGTTTCAATATACTAGAGTTCATGGAATGATTAATGATGCTTTCAGAGTTTTCAGAGTTAGGGGGAGGGGGAGGAGGGAGGGGGGTGGAACTGAACATTTTTTAATAAAGCTCCTAATGAAGAAGCAAGACGCTTCTATGAAGAATTAGAAAAGGCTAGTCATCCATTATGTGAAGGAAGTCCGCATACTGTTTTGTCAGTTGTTGTTAGATTAATGAATATTAAATTGGATTAGAATGTTCCGCATGCGACATGGACTCAATGGTTGATCTTTTGGGTGAGTTGGTTAATTCTAAGTTTAACATACCTAAGAACTTCTATCAAGTAAAGAAATTGATTTTCATATTAGAATTGTCATACGATAGAAGTCATTGTTGTGCTAATGGTGGCATATTATACTACAACACTGATAGTGACTTGAAAAATTGTAAATTTTGCGGTCATGCACGTTATAAGAGGACTTCTGTTGGAAAGATAGTTCCTATTAAGGCGATGCATTATTTATCTCTTCTTCCTAGACTGAAGAGGTTATATATATCCATGAGGTTTGCCCGACATATGAGATGGTATCATGAATATAAGGTCACTAGATGTGTTGTCTCATCCATTTGATGAGACAACACACATATGAGATGGTTCCAATTAAGGCGATGCATTATTTACCTCTTATTACGAGAGGTTGTATGCATCGATGAGGTCTGCCCCACATATGAGATGGCATCGTGAATATAGAAGGTCGTCGGGTGTGTTGTCTCATTCATCTGATGGAGAAGCAAGGAAGCATTTCGATGATGTATACCCAACTTTTCTAGAGACCTTAGACATGTGAGATTGGGTCTGTGTGCAGATGATTTCACACCATTCTCTAATTCTGCCTCGCTTTATTCTTGCTGGCCCGTATTTCTTACTCCATATAATCTTCCTCCTGAAATGTACATGACAAGTTCATTCATATTTTTAAGCTGTGTTATTCCGGGTCCCCGTAATAAAAAAGTTTGATTGATATCTATCTACAATCATTGATAGATGAGCTCAAGCAACTATGGTTTGAAGGTGCAGTGACTTATGACATATCAACTAAACAAAATTTTGTTATGCGTGCTTGTTTAATGTGGACTATTAATGATTTTCCAGCATATTGTATAGCCTGATTGGATGACTGCTGGAAAGTTTACTTCTCCTGATTGTATGGAACATAGTAAGGCTTTCATCCTAAAGCATGGACGGGAAAATCTATGGTTTGATTGTCATCGTCAATTCTTGCCAATGGATCACGAGTTCAGAAAGATGAAACATGAATTCATGAAAAAATAGGTTGACGTTGCCCCCACCTCCATCACTGATAGGGCATTAAATTTGGTAGAGAGTTTCTCAATTGCCTAAAGTTACAGAAGCTACACCTTTTAGACTTCCCGGATACGATATTGAACATAATTGGACCAAACAAAGTATATTCTGAGAGTTGCCATGATGGAAGGATAATCTCTTACGACATAATCTTGATGTAATGCATATTGAGAAAAATTATTTTGACAACTTATTCAACACAATGATGAACATTAAAGGCAAGACAGAAGACAACCCAAGAGCTAGAATGGACTTAAAGGAATATTGCAGGAGGAAAGAATTGTGGTTGCAGGAATTACCAAATGGTAAAATTGTCAAGCCTAAAGCCAATTTTTCATTCACCATCGATAAGAAACGTGAAATATGTGAGTGGGTTAAAAATTTAAGGATTCCGGAGTGATATGTTTCAAATTTGGGCAAGCGGGCAAACTTGAATAAATGCAAGTTGATAGGTATGGAAAGTCATGATTGTCATGTATTCATAGAAACCTTACTTCCTATAGCTTTTAGTTATCTTCCTGACAGGATATGAAAGTCAATCACAGAGATAAGTATTTTCTTTACAGATTTATATTTTGGAAAGTTGTTTGAAAGTAGTTTAGACAGGATGGAAGAAAATATTCCTATTATGACTACAAAGTTGGAGAAGATTTTTCCGCCTGGCTTCTTTGATGTGATAGAGCATTTTCTAATTCACCTTGTACAAAAAATCCGCCTTAGAGGTCCAATTCAAACAAGGTGAATGTATTCATTTGAAAGATAATGTTTTTTATGACTTAAGTACTTAATTATATATAATGAATATATATAAACAATAAAATTCATGATTAACACATTTTAATTGTTACATACCGAAAAATTGAAAGTTGTAAACAATCAATTAAGCAAAAAGGACAGCTCGAAGGATCAATTGTTCAAGCTCATATCGCAAGAGAAACTGGCGACTTTTATTCCTATTACTTTGGGGATGAAGTGCCATGCAGGAGAAATAGGTCAAATCGATATGATGAAGGTGATAATGATCCTATGTCTCCACCGATTTCAATTTTTAATCAAAGTGGTCGAGGATCTAAAAGGCGTGGAAAATGAGGCTTCACGGCTATGGAAAGACAATCGACTATGGCCCATATTTTACTTAATTGTCAAGAAATTCAGTCATATCTTAAGTAAGTGTTAAATTATATTGTCATCAAATTACATAGTAATAGTAAGTGTTTTTTAACTAACAAAAATGTGCATATCAATATCAGCTTGTACGTAAACACATAGGGCAATGAAGCGATATATACAAGGTTTTCCAAATGGTTAAAGGAGTATGTAAGTGTGAAAGCCTAATCATATTGAATCAATAGGAATAATATTTTTATTTTATACTAAATTGTATTATTTCAAATACAATTTGTAGGTTTATGATGAATACTCAACTGTTGAATATTCACCATTAGTGAGAGAAATCGCACTCGGACATGATTCAAATTCATACAACGAGTAAATATTGTGAATGGCTTGAAGTTTCAAACTAAAAGAGTATCTATTTACAAGAAAACTAATAATAGCGGTGTCTGCATTCAAGGTGATGTCGATGGTAATGGACAAACTATTGAATATTATGGTGTCATTTAAGAGATTATTGAAGTTCGATATTCAGGTTGGCCTAAAAAAAGATAGGATTGTTTCGGTGTAAGTGGTTTGACCCATCACATAGAGGCATAAGGGTGGACCAACAATATAATATAACTGAAGTTAAACACACCAGACAGTATGGAAGTTATGATCCTTTTATCATTGCCAAAATGCTAAGCAAGTCTATTATGCTCCATATCCATTGCATAGAGATAAGGCTGATTGATGGGTTGTTATTAAGACAAAGAATGTAAGAAGAACTGAAATTGAGAATATATTATATATGGCATACCAAAATGATCTTACACTTGTTCAACAACAAGTTGATGTTGAGTTGAAGACCACACCGGAACATCCTCAACACATACTAGAAGAGGTTCTTGATGATGAATTAATAATTTCAAATGTTCAGAAAGAACTAGATGAGGAATATGAATCATTAGAAGAGGAATGGGAGGATAATGAATATGAAACAACTGAGTAATTGGAATGGGAGGATGACGAAAATGAAACAAGCGAGGAGGAATAGACTGGTAGATTACAATTAGTATGTAAGTTAATTTATTTTGCCAATATTAAAATTATTTGATTTGAATTTTTTTCTATATTGTATTTGTGTTACTTTATATTCGGATGTCATCGGGTGATGGTGATAGATCTCGAGATCATCTTGGTGTTACTCATTCGGGTAGGACTAAAGAGAATAAGTCTACGAGATCTATTGATCCTAAGGATATCCCAGGACATATTTCTTCAGCACCGAATATTCAGCATCCCTCAGCTGCTAATTTGGCACATATTACTTTATGTGTCTTTTGGCACTATGGATCCTCTAGCTTACCATTCTCAGTTTCATCAACCACGAGGTGTTTCTTCTTCTTCACAAATCAGATTGACTTCGTATAATTAGACCGTTCGTTTACCGACAGAGGTTTATCGTCGACCCACATCTTCGACTACTCCATCTCCTAAAGTTCCATCTCCCACATCTCAATCTCCTCACCTATCTAATCTGAGACTTAGAAATTCTTCTAGTACTGATACTGGCACTCCACAATAGACTCGGCATTACACACATCCTCCATCATCAGCTTAACCTTCTTCTACTACTGCATATGAGGCTGCACAGGATGTGCCTGAGTTAGTTCCTGGACAGGGGGACAGAATTGGGAGAGTCATGATAGAGCCTAATGGATCATCGTAAGTTTATTTTTTTATTAATTTATTTTTGCTATATTAATAAATTATAGATGAACTAACTAATATGTTTATTACGTGTCTTGCAGGTGACATCCTTCGAAAGAGGCTGCAAAGGCTCTACAGGAGAGTGTTAGGAGGTTATACACGAAGGCATATTACCCTTGGGGGAGATTCCAAGTAATATCCGCCAAGCGACGTTTAATGAATTCAAGATATATATAAGATTACATACTATTTTGAGCATTATTAACTTAACTTATTTTGTAACACTATTTGCTTTATTCAAGACTTTACGTACCTGCAGTCGAAGTACAACATGGTCATTGCGACCATTTTGAGAGAAAGGCGAGTGCCCGACTATCTAACTGGCTAAAAAAAGCAATGGATTATGGAAAAGCTAATAGTTGGATGCCACCAAATGTATATTAGGATACCAATCAATTCAAGGCTTACTCCGAGCAAGCTAAAAAGCTAGAGGAAGCCTAAAGGGTGACTCATTGCACACTGGAGGTGCAAAGAGTGTTGGTACCATTACGAGAGAGTTGGTAAGATTTTTAATATTTTAGGTTTAAACTTACACTCTTAAATAAATTATTTAATTTGTACAAAGTATAATTTTATTAATTGTATTTTAATTTATAGAAAAAACAATTGGGGTGGGCTCCCTTCCGTGAATGAAATTTTTAGGAAGAATCATATAAGGAAAAAACAAAATGAGTCGGATCCGGATTAGTGGGTGGAGGAAAAGCCCGAAGAAGCCTATTTAAGTTATTTATCATAACTTTTATATAAAATATATTTATATAATGTATAATTTATTTTGATTCTAACTTTTACTTATAATATACATATTGAGTCTAATTGTTACTTTTAATATGCAACATGAGTATGAGCGGCAAATACGAGAGCTTGGGGACTCGGTCCAGCTAACGCCTGAGCAATCCAATCAAATTTGGATGGACAAGGTCATAGGAAAGAGCCATAAGGGCCGAATTTATGGAATGGGCTCCCAGAATTAGATACAACAACTCCAATCAGGTTTACAAGATATTGGATAGTCATGTCAAGTTGAGCCCAAACCATTGACGAGGTTCAACTAGCTGTCGTGTCTTAGCAAATTGCTCAACTTACACATGCATTGGCAGATTCTGAAGCACGAAGGGTTGATGAGCAAAACAAAATGAGTCAACAATTTGAGCAACTCAAAGAACAAGTGCTCATCCTAGCTCATCGGCCTTCACCCACTCTCGATGAATCTGACGAGAGTGATGATTTAGTTGAAAATAGTCCCTAGGTTCCCTTCTATTTAAGTTTTGGAATTTTTAGTTAACTTTGAAATGATTTAAAACATTGTAAAATTATGAATTTATTCGTTTTTAACGTTTAATTGTGCTTGTTATTACGTATTTTGTAGGTTTTAGTTGTTGTTGATTGTCTTGTATTGGATTGTATTAAATTAAATTTTTAATGCAAGTTGGCAGCAGAACCTACAGGTTTTCTGTTGTCAAAAAATTGCAGAAAAGGCGATGAACTAGATCCCTATGTCCATCGTTTTTCTGTAATTTTTTTAAAAAAATTCCAAAAAAGCGACGAGGGTCCCTATATCCGTCGCTTTTTCTACTCTTTTTTAATTTCCAGAAAAGCAACGGACTGGGACCTATGTCCATCACTTGTTCTTTTTAAAAAAATTTAAACTGAGACGTTGTCCGTCGCATGTATTAAATAATTAAAAAAATTAAATAAGCTGAAGCAGTCAGTCGCTGTTTATTAATTTTTTAAAAAAAAACATTTTTTAGTCGCTTTTTAAATAGTGTCTAGCAAAAAAGCGACAGAAGTTACTCATTTTTCCGTCGCTTTTGACGAAAAAAGCGACAGACGTCGCTCTTGTTCGTCGCTTTTTTCGTTTTCTTTAGTAGTGTTAGGTGGTAAACCCGGAAAAGATATCCAAGCTATTGCAGTAGTGGTATCCTCTTCCAGATCAAAAAGTAGATCCCATTTGGGTGTTCTCATCATATATGTCCATGTTTTATGCACAATGTAGAGGGCAAGTTTTGAGAGCAAATTGACATAATCCTCCATATTTGACGCCCTAATCAAAACATACATGTTACTAAGAACGCGAATGTTACATTCTCATTTCAACTCACATTTTTTAGGGATCAGTTTTTGCAACTCCTGAATATCCTGCCATCCATAAGAAAAATTTCCAATTCACGGCATATTGCAGATTTTCATTAACAATTATCTGTTCAACCTCCTCCTCTTCCCATACGACCTTTGGCTCTCCATGTAAATAAGCAATAGGTTTAAGGGGGATGGGCTTTGTATTCGAAGTTTGTAGACTTAACATGTCAACATAGCTTGGCCTAGGCCCTCGCTCACCATTACCTACAGAATGATCAACCTAAGTAGGGGCTGACTGGTGGAATTGGCGGCCATTGCCACCAAAAAAGTGCTAGGGTTTTTAAGATGTCAGCGGCGTTAGAGAGAATTTTTTTTAACTCTCTTCATACTGGAAAGAGTGGACAAGGAACTCAAATATTTTTGTTTTAGAATATAAGGAATTAAAATATCCCTGCCAATGTACTTTGACATCCCACAACTTCTGCGGATCACTTAGCCCCGTTCTTCTTCAGCACAAAATCGCTCAATCAGTGAACTATTACACACTCTTGCAAGGGTGGCTGCTTCTAGGCAAACCTCCTAGCTGTTTCGGCACCCCTACCTCTTTTACGCGGTGAGTTTTAAAGACCTTAGCAGGTATCTGAGTTCTTTTCTAAGTTTTGTTCCTCGTATTTCATGTGATTCCTCGGTAGGTAGGCTTCCATTAGTATAGTGTCGTGTACTTGTGCAAATGAAGTGAAGCGTTTGTTGATTGATTCAAGACAAGTCTCTCGAGCCTTCTTTCTCTCTCTCATTTATTTTACAAAGATGATAAGTCTCGAGCGTAAAACTCCCTAGGGATTTAAAAGAAATTCAACTTTTCCCTAAAGCCAATAAGAAAGGGATTCAAAGGGAAAAAAGAACAAGAAGTGCAGCTATCTCCACCTCATAGCATTCGTTTACCGCACAATATCTTCTGTTCCCTTTGTCACACTCTCAATTAATTGAAAAGGGATATGGTTTAGCCCCTCCACAGGCTCTCAATCTTTAACAATAGGTTGCTTTTAACTCTCCCTTCTCCCCTTTCTTTTGAATGCCAGGGATGCAAAAACAAAGATCATATCTTGATGTGTATACCAAACTGCAATCCAAATAAAGATAATCACCCACCGACCATTTCCATTCTCTATGTTGGGCGACTTTATGCTATCGATTGAGGAAGTTGATATGCCCTCCATCCTCCAGTCGTTGTCCGCTCAACTCCAATACTCAAATCTCGTTTTGTTCGAAGTTTATTAGACATGAATGAACCCGAACAAACGTACCCGCCGCTTTTGCTTTCTGCCATATGGGTTCAGTTTCATAATATTACTCCCTCCATTTCAATTTATATGTCACTTTTCATTTTTCGAGAGTCAAACAATTTGAGTTTGACTAAGAATTTAAGCATGAAATCTTCAAATTTTTTGAAATAAAATACATATATTTTCAAACTATATAAAAAGTACTACAAGTCAAGATAATTGATATTTTAAAATATTTAAAACACATATGAAAATTTGGTGGTCAAAGATAAATTAGTTTGATTCTCGAAAAAAGAAAAGTGACATATAAATTGGAACGGAGGGAGTATTACTGAACTCTATTTATGGAATTTGGTCTCTATATTACAAGCTTCTGTTATTGTGATCTTAATATAATTATAATAGACAACCTACTGTCTTAATAAAGTGAAGTTGAGAGTTGTAGTCTGAAAACTTAGGGATATTTCTTTGATGAGTGAGTGGGTCTTAGAATCCAAAGGAAAGTGTAAGCACCTAAATATAATTTCGATTTTGCTTTCTATATAGAGTTATGACTTTTTTATGATGGAATATACCAAGCAAAATCTTTGTTTTAGAACCACAATTCAGTGAATTAGGCGACAATTGCTTATACAATCATTTTTCAAGTAGGATTCTACATATTATTCCTATTCTAAGTAGAATTGTAAATGTTATTCTTCTTCCTATTCCAATTTTAAGACTCCCTCAAGCTAGTGCAGACAAGTCATATGTACTTAGCTTGTTATAAATGTAATTAATACAAGGACCTATGAAGGGCTTGGTGAGATGTCTGCACGTTGATCATTCGACTTTGCAAAACTGACAGTCAATCTCAATAAGTTTAGTCTTCTCATGAAGTACTGGATTTGATACATAATGCCAATCAACATTAATGTGCTTGGTTTCTCATGAAATACTGGATTTGATGTATAATATTGATAAAATATAAAGTAATAATTTCTGAATTACAGTGTTGAGCTTCTCAAATCAAGCTTGAGAGGACCATTTCAATCCATAAGTAGATATTATTCTTGTTCCTTTTCCTATTCTAACAATTACCCAATCTCAAATTTCTGCTATATTTAGGATCCCACTTGAACGTCTATGCACAAGGTTAAGCATCTCATGGGCCATGACAATAGCACAATAGCCAAGTTCATTCAGGAGTACCATGCACATTAGTTCAACTAATATGATTGCTTCAGCAATAAATAATTGAGAGCTGGGCAGAATAAATACCTGAGTTTATGATGGGCAACTGTGAACGAAAGATCCGGGTTATCACAGCTAAGAGGTATCAACAAATGAGAGGGGACACTGAAAACAGATAAATCCATATGGAACAAGACATTTAGCTACCCTTTCATCTGTTATTTCCAGTCTATCCAACA
>JAOTQR010000002.1:11473154-11511263 GCA_025774065.1 Solanum ossicruentum
ATCCCGATACAGTTTACGGGTGGTACCCCGAGGGGGTTCGTAAAGAACCTAGCATAGGGAAAATGATCCCGATACAGGTATACCACTGATCAGTTGGTCACATATTTACAGCTGTGCACATATTTTACAGTACAAATTTTATAGTAAAGCTAAAGTGATACAAAGGACATAAAGTAAATGATGCCACAGTATAACTAAGGGTGGTCCCTGATCTTCCACAGATGCATGGTTTCGTTTGAGTTGTTACTTATTATACAGTGCATCCTGCCTTACATACTCAGTACATTATCCCGTACTGATGTCCCTTATGGGGGATTCGCATTTCATGCTGTAGGTACAGGTGCTAGTAGATATCCCCAGTAGGAGTACAAGACATTCAGCTGCGGTCACCAAGATTCAGGTTGCTTCAGGGCTTGTATATGTCTAAAGATTGCATGTTTTTATTGCATAGTTTATTCAGGCGGGGCCTGTCCTGACCCTTATCAGATGTTTCTCTTTATTTAGAGGCTTTGTAGACTATGTACAACAATGTGAAGTCATGTCTCGTACTATAGACACTAGGGCTCCAACGGCCTCGTCATTTGCATTTCTTTTTGGCTTGTTATCACTATTTATCTTATTAAAGGTATGTCAAACGTAGAAACCCCTTATAGTATGTATAGAAAATGCATAGATACAGGTTGGTTCTCCCGAGCCTTATCGGTAACGGGTGCCAGTCCGCCCTAACGGGACCTTGGGGCGTGACATATACCACTTTTGGGAAACCTTCTCAACAACTAAGAGATCCATTTGAGGAACATGGAGAATAGTTGAAGTACTGAAAAAAGTAATTAATTAAACTATTAAAGGGTGAGAAATTGAACATCCTGAACGTCCTGCCCGGTGATGAATCTTCTCCTTCACTCTAGAAGTTCTTTGGCCCTCGAATTTGGAGGAGCGAGAAGAGAGTATGGGAAGGTTTGACGATTTGATTAGCATCGAGAGTGCACTCCTTCTCAGCCTACTTCCCGCTTCGTACCTTTCTCCTTTTCATAATAATAAGGTCAAAAGCTGGAGTCGACTCGCTCAGGATTCTGTCTAGCAGTGTGAAGAAGAAATTTATAGGCGTAGGAGCTGCGCGGAGCGGTAGTGAAGCTCAGGAGTCTATCAAAAATCGGGAAATTGGGCGGAGCTTCTTCATCATGGAGTTGTTGCTGAAAGAGAGAACAACAGCCTCCTCTCACATTCGATGCCGGGTCGAGGAGAGATGCCAATTTTGCCTGGGCGGGGAAAACACCACACCACATGCAAGATCTGAAGGAATCGCTTGTGAATATTGGAAATTTTCACTAGTATGGTTTCCTCCTCTTATGGATCAGCAGAGTGTGGAGATAAGGTGGAAGATAGGCTATTTTTTTAATTTAAAAACTTTCTTTTTTCAAACTAACGATCCTCCGCGGTACAAAAGAAGGGCAATGAATGCCATGGCAGATGGAAGTATCCGAAGCATCACTGGATTCCAAACCTTCCAAAAGTGATGAGAAGCAAAGATTCATTAGTCCTCCCCGAATGAGAGTCAATCCTGAGCAGCTTGCGTGCGCTCCCTCTCTCATTGTTGTTCCCGAACAACCCATCTCTTCCTTCCCCTTCGGGCAAGCAACTTTCCTTCTTTTGCCCTCTCTCCTGCCCTTTACTTTAGGGCATGGAATTTCAAAGTGAATGATTGCAACAAAATAAGGAAATAAGGCTATAGCCTACAGGGAATTCCTCTTTATGCACATCCCCTAGAAATAGTATATGGTGATAATCGGATTCTCTTTCCATGCTTTCTTTTAAACAGTAATAGTCATATGCCACAAATCCTATGTTTAAATCTAGGATGGATGGACAAGAAGTTTCAAGATTGAAGGAAAGTTTTGTATGCACAACATCCAAACTGTTGGATTTCGTTCCCCTGCCCGGTGACATCTTTCCTCCTTAAGCCCCACAACTAGAGAAGGAGAAAGAAATACAAGACTATTTGGGTAAAGAATGCAAGAAGGGTTACTCGGAGGGCTAGGATGTCAATCTTCTACAGGAAAGTCAAAGAGCAGGGAAATCAAAGCGAAGAAAGAAGTCGTTAAGGGTTCATTCATAGACAGTAGGGCACTGAGAACTGACGAATTCAAAGAGGGTGAGATTGCCCTTAGGTCTCTGTATTTGATAAAAACTGATTTCCTAAGGTGATTTGGCGTATAAGGAGCTATTGGCCTGGAACAAAGTAGCTATTGTCAACTTTCTCTATATATGGCCTGGCTAGGATTAATAATGAGGAAATTTAGGAACTATTAGCTCTACTCGAGCTACGCTGTCTCTTGCCTTGGGGTTGCTCCATCGGTTGGAGATAGGGGTTCCCTGTTGTTTTAGTACTTATATTCTATTTGATCTCACCTACCTAGCATGGTTTCATTGTGAACTCCATTTCACTTGTTCGTTCAGTCATTAGTTCTTGTCCCCTTTTTGACCAGGAAAGTGAACCTTGCATAAGGATATCCCAGCTCGAAAGACATTTCCGTATAAAAAGATGGTTGGAAAATAAGGTATTTCATTGTCTGGATATTTACTTGATAATTGCACTCCAAGGGTATAACCGCTTATTAGGAAAAGCAAGGTCACGGATTCAGGTCCCTACCACACAACACATAGAGCAAGCATGAGCACGCAGGATACTCCAATTCGATTTTGAAGGTCATTCTCAGTATTTCAGTATTTAGAAACATATAGAAAAAGGTTGTTGGATAGAAGGTTGGATACTTTGATAGTATGAAACCTTTAACCGAATAGGGGGCACCAAGCCAGCTTCCACTTATGTCTCCTGGGTCGGTTCGATTGACCCTTTACCATACCAATCCCACTTAAAAGGCAAGTTTCTAACTAAGAAACCTAAGCTAAAGGGGTCTTGGGCTAGATTTCATGGACGAGGTTGCCGTCCGTCGCACTCACGCTCCTTAGTCTGGTTAGCTCTTCTTGATAGGCTGAAAAAGGATGTTGAAGGAAATGACTATCTACCAGCGGCTGCATAAAGTAACTCCTTTTGAACCAAATAGGTCCTTTATATTATTATATTATAAAGAGTTAGAGGGAACTACTGCAGATAGAATGGGTCTCCCCTCTCCTTTTAGGCTTCATTCCAAACCTTCCAATCAAAAATGAAAGAGGTAATAGATGTAACCTTTTTCGTTTACAAGCAGCCTCCTTTAGTCTTTCCCATTGTGGTGACTGAGTAGACATCAGGAGAGAACGGACCTTATAACCTGCACCCGCTAGACTTTGTAAAGTCGATATTTCTATCGATTATCGGCAAGATAATTGGCACAGGCTGTAAGTCATTCTACAGGAGGTTAAAGCTTTGAGAGAGATGGGAGTGATATCTTTTTGCATATCTCGTATCCAAAACCTCTTAGCAAACTCAATTGTTCCATTTTCAGATACTATTGATTTAGCAAATGAAATGGTAACACTGAGTCTATCCAATAACCTACTTTACTGATTGTCCACCTTCTCAAGCCTCTCTACCATACCTAACGAAATTGACAATGGATGACTTCCATAAACAACAAAAAACGAGGGGTTCTAGTGAAATAGAACCAATGATGTCAAGCTAAGAGCACCGTCATTCCTACAAAAAATTGTAGATGTATAAATCCACAACGAATCATGTCCTTCAAGTCGCACATTGCTTTCTACCACATTGTTTCAAATGAAGTTTGACCATAACATTCCTCTAAGAACTCGTATGGAATTGATTCAATTATGGAATCATGAATAGTCATTGGTTGGGCTGATGTATAAACACCATAATCTATAGTATTTTTTACAGATATAGTATATAGATATAAATAATACTATAGATATAGGTGGATAAAGATTTTTTTGAAGAAGTCTTCCATCACTAATATTAATTTGTCTAACATTATATTATTAATTAATAAAAATAAAAAAAATATATATAATAATCAATAAGATGAATAAATGAATTCTTTTTGATTCTGCATCTTCACGTGACTTAATAGGAGAGAAAGTTTCCAGGTTGGATTTTTGTAGATCAAATAGTACTAGTTGGGTAGATAGAGGTGGTAAAATCTAACCTTTGCATCGATCTTCTTTAGCAGGGCGGGTCGCTTGAGTGTCAAAACCAAGCGGTGGTTCTTTTTCCTTGGCTTATCAAACCAGCATATGTCCATTCCTCCTTTGATGACTCCCAGTAGAGAAAGCCTCAATTTTTCGATGCGGATTGAAAGGAAGTTGGGGATAGACATAGACCCTTCCGCCTATACGGATTGTTGGAAATATAGCAATATTTTTTGTATTTTTTATTTCTCGATCATTGGAAGTAATCTTCACTGGCATAAGGATCTCCTCATAGCAATCTTCACTGGCACAAGGATCTCCTCACAGCAACCTCCATTATGATAGAAAGAAACAATGAGTTTACGAAGGCTTCGAGTTGTGCAAGAGAGGCTAATCACCAGACTGCTCTGGAATAGGTTAATCGCTAGAGACAATAACGAGTGAATCTAGTTTCGAGAGCATGCCTTACTTTAATAAGGGCCGTTCAGCCACTTGACTCTAGGGAGAGGGGGTTTGGCTGGTATCAAGCTTTAAAAGAGTTTTCTTCAAGTGAGCAGTCTTTCTATCTTTTTGCGTTGCATGCCCAAGGCAATGCTTTTTGTAGATAGATTGAGATGGATTGATCTTCGCTATCGTTCCTCCTCCTTGTACCAGTTGATGCTGGGGCAGTGCTTAATATGAGTTTTCTCCTGCCCCAAACAACTTTGAGGTTCCCATCGATTACAAAGGTTTCTACCACTGAACTTGCTTATGCTCCCCTTTGATAGAGTGTTATTTCTACAAATATGATTGAGTAGGAAAATGTTGAATTGGCTAAAAGCGGCCTAATATCTTTTCAATTGAAATCCCAATCAAAGACAAGTTCTACCAAGGCCAGGATCTGAATGAGAGGATTCACTTTCTGAAATTCAAATTGACATGATTCCTCCTTCAGTAGCTAAAGTTGAATGGTCAAAGTCTCCTTTAGGTTCAGTCGAAGAGATCGAAGCGAAGTCATCAATTCAACTATTCGAATGGTCTCCCCTAAAATTGACCTCTTTTCCAAATAAACCAAACCTCGATACTACATTCATCAAAAAGAGATGCCCATCTCTCTAGGTTGCACAACCCCTTTAGATCGTTTTATTCGTTCTTGAAAAATTACCCCATCGGTGCACTCCTTTTTTAATGGACATTCTTAACCGTGCTCTGAGGGTTAACACCCCATCGATCAGATCGTGAACTCTTTCAGACCCTTAGTTGAACTTGGTTGGGGTAGAGTTTCAGCCTACCTTCAACTGAATATAAAAAACCTTAGACCTGGCTAACCTGCTGACATCCTGGTGAAGAGAGTCATTATTTGTGTTACATCTTCGAATTCGAGAGAGGAATTTCCTCTTATATCTCAAATTATAGGCATTAGAGAGATGAAGAGAAAGTAAGAAAATTAATGCACATGCCCCTCATTTGCCCTTTACTAATATAATAGAAGGTAAGGCAAAAGCAAGAGTGAAACTATGAGCTAAAAGCAGGGTCCGGGGAAAGAATCCCCTTCGTTACATGATTTCTTTAATGCACCAAAATCGAACTTCTTTTATACCCCTCTCTTGTTAGTTGCTCCTCTTTCTTCCCTGAGTGATCAATTTGAGGATATGTTGCTAAAACAAAGGGGCAACTATCTCCTTCCCGCTTCTTTCTTGGACAGAACTCTCCATCGAGATTCCGCCTCATTTGCAGCAAGCCTTGGCTCGCCTGAATGCTGAGTCTTTCTCTGTCGTCAACTCGACGTCGTCATCACAAGAATTTTTACTCACTGGGGCTTATCAAATCTTGTCATGGGAAAGGGAAAGAAAGGAAGAAATAAGAAAGTGATTGAAAGGGCGGGGCTGAATGCCCCCCCCCTCTCCTCAGCAACAAGAGTCGATTATTGAATAGCCTTTTAGTCGGCTTTCTTTAAAGGCAGGACTGGATAGACAATTGACGGGAAGATAGCTTCGATTTGCCTTGTCCAGGTGAGATATTTAACATCCTTAATGCCACTTGACTACAAATGTTATCTCCAATAAGATAGATCCAGATCCTAATGCTTTCATCATTTATCTGATGCTTCGGGCGGAACAAAGAGGAGGCGTGGATCAATCAGCAAAATGTTTGTGGGGCTTTTCTCTTTATTCTTACAGAGTTAAATTCCATTGTTTTTACTTCCATAAAGTCCCACCTAAAAAGAAGAAAGGAGAGAAAGATTCTTTCCTTATAAAGCAACCTTTCGTGCTAGTCCATGCGAGATAGACTGATAAAGCAATTCTGCTTGGAAAAGAGCTCTTGCATCTCAAATGCCTCTTCGTGTTTATTGCTTTTGGTTCACATGCAAACAAAAAAGAACCCTTCCTTGGTCCACTCTCCCCATGACCGCATGTGGAGAAGCCCCTTAGCAGGCTTGGAAGGACTGGAGTCGTTCCGATAATTCTTATGGATGGAGAAGAAAAGGGTCAAGACATGGTGCTGTGCTCAAGAATTCTTTTTCCATGGTAGATTGAATAGCCTCTTCCCTAGGTCTTATTCCTTAGCTGGCTTCGTTCAGCTGACATTTCCCTTAGGGCTTAGCTCCTGGCTGGCCTAAACGATGCAGAAGAACTCCTTTCCCTAAGCGTGGTGACTTATTATTCCTTATTCGAATCTTCTGACATCTAGTCTTCACCGGCTAGCGATGTGACCTATTCCCTACTCCGATATAAAAGCAGTCGATCGGTTGATTTCTTCTCTTGGAACTGCCTAATCTGATCCCTTTCCTTCCCTTACCCATGGTTTGCTGAATCGGGGCTCTCAACATGTTCGAAATTCATAGCTGGAAAAGGAATAGTCGTCCCAGTCTAGTCGTCGAAAGGCAAGTCTTCAGAGATAGCATCCGCGCGATCAACACTAAGTCCAGTCTTTGTCAAAAGCAGAATCCTAGGTAGATAGTGATTCACCATACACATGAATGCTCGAGGAAAGTCTTGATCTTGATTCATAGCTGCCCCAGAGTTCAAAATGAACACATCCATTCTAGTCAAGTTGATCTTCAGAGATGGGCAGTTCGTTCAGTTTAATAGATTAATTAATTTACTTTTTTTGTATTGTCTAAACTAAAGCAAAAAGTTTATTAAATTGATTATTATGGAAATATTTTAAATTTCAAACTTTAATTGTCAAGTTAGAGTCAAATATCATATCAAATATTGAACCCAGCGAAGGAAGGATAATCAGAGTAGGAGCAGTTTGGTAACTCGCGAAAAAGAAAAATTTTATCAAAATAAAGAAATTTGAATTCTGCATCTCCAAAGCGAAAGAAGTTCTGATCACAGACAACTTCTAAAAAAAACAAATTAGGGAAAAAAGAGCATTCGTAGCATCCATTCCTTTTACTTGCTTGCCTCTATTGATTAGACCTCCTAATCCTAGTCCTACTCCTTTTCCTTCAGTCCTAGTGCTAAGAGGGCTTATTCCTTATACTTAAGCATTCAGTTCCCTTTCAACCGGTAAAAGCTTGGTCCCAAAAAGCATGAGAGAGTAGACTCAAGAAGAGCAGTGAATATGGAAACCTAAGACTTATTCCAGCTAATTGCTAAGCTAAAATGACCTTCAACAAGAAGATTCAATAGCATCCTTTCTTCTTATTCCGGAAAAACTAGCTGCTGACTTAACCTCCCCTCGGGTCTATACGCTGTTTGTTGTTGTTTTTAGCATCGGCGATTGAAAGAGAGTAGGAGCCCATTCTATTCTTTCTATCTATCTCAGAAAGAAAGTCTCAACCCTTTGGTATGAAAGTAGGCCCTAGCTTCTCAATAAGTCATTCAATGAACTAACTATACTTAAGATGTGAGCTACACCTATTCCTTCTTTTCTTATCTCTTCCCTTTCGACATCAAGGTAATTGACAAAGGTAGTGCTCTGAACATTTTTGCTGAAGTTGAAAAGATAAACATCTACCCAGTATACCAGCAATCCTTCTATGCGAATACCCCTTTTTTACTCTCAACCATTACCGAGAAGAGAAAATACTCAAGGTTCTATATATTCTTTCTTTATTCAATTCATTCCTATCCTTTTTGTTTCAGTCCTGGGTTTCCTCTACAAGCCAATCGATTGCATTCTTAGTTAACTGTGGGACCTGCCCTTTAGCCATCTATCTCAAGATATGGAGGGCTTATCAGTCACAGAATTTAAAGCCCCAAAAACAAGGTAAGAAAGGTGGAGCGGCCTCACACAAAAAGATTTGTCTAAGCAATCTCTTTGAGATTTTCAATAAGTCAATACCAAGATTTGCTTTCTGTGCCTTGATAAAAATTCAGAAGCTTTTGGCAAAGAAGAAGGTCCCTGTTCCTATGGGTTCACGTGCTAAGGCTCCACTAAAAAATGCTCTTTTTCAGGAGAGAGGTTTAAGGCGCATTAATCACGTCTTGAAGGAGGGAAGTAGTAGGGTAGGAGAGGTAAAGATAGATCGGAATAGATAAGTAAGAGAGAGAGCGATACCAGCTAGCAGAACAGATGGAATGAGAAGGAATCCCCAGTTAGTGGTAGTTGGCTTGGTGAAATCCGATAATTGATTGTCTTTAGAAAGTCGAAAGGCATCTTGCCCAACCTAGACATTGTAACTGAAAGTCCTACCTACTTCTCTTCTAGGCTTAGGGTAGTCCTAGACTACCTTCTTCTTTACTAGCTTGGGAAAGACCTGCGGACTATGGATTCCACTAATAGAATGGGACTGTAACTAACCTTCCATGGTCTAGGTTCAAGGACAATACAGATTGTGGCTTGGAGTATCTAAGGAATGGTAGTCGTTTAGTGCGACAGCACTCTGGCTTCATGGACCTAATTTTTAGGATGGACTCGCTAGTGTCCCAAGGCTGACACTAAACACTGAATTGCCCACAACACTACTTTTCCACAGGACTGAATCCATAGAAACCTTGGCCATTACTTTAAGCGGCGAATAATTGGTATGCAGGATCGGTTGTAACGCTTTCACATGAATGTGAATCAAGAGATTGGCTTTCAAGGCTTTCCAACTAGCCATAGTACCATTGCAAGTTGTACTTCTTCTTTAATTAGTCGTACCAACTTATTCCCACTTTGGGAAGGGAACTTGGTTGGAATTCCAATTTTAAAGAAAAGACATGCGAAAGGCAAGACATTGAGAAGGGCTTGTTCTTGAATTAGATGGAACATTAGCTGTCTTAGGTGATTTATCATTGCCCCCAGTTCGAAAGTAGGGCTATTCAAAGCACAGTGAGGCAAAGCGAGTGACAAGTATGCAATCCCCAGTAAAGTAAGCTAAGTAACGACTATCTACAACCTCTTCTTTCATTTGTCCTGAAAACAAGCTATTTGTTCTAAAAGAAAAGAAAGCTAAGATGCTTTTTTCACAGCAAGAGCGGTAGCATCAACAGGAAAGTTATTTGGCAGTTGCTGTAGCAGCTCCTTCTCTAAGACTATCTTCAATAGCAGCGCTTATTCCAACAACACCAACAAGAGCGGATACTTACCTAAGAGCAGATATGCCGACATCTTTCCACGTTCAAGCAGCTAATCAGTAAACGACTTCTCTGTCACTTGTTCTTATTCTTAAACCCTTCACGCCCCATAACTGTCATAGTTAGATATCAAGGTTCTCCCACTTAATGATAATTACTTTCCTGGGGCGATTGTATAAGACGAATGCAAGCTGTAGGATATTAATGGATAAAGTAATAATCTATCTCTAGCTCTGGACTAGCTATTCCGCATTGCCCTTTAGTGTCTTATTATAGATCTTTATTGAATCAAAAATTTAGTACTTTAACAATATGAATTACCAAATCTATAGGCTATGTCAGTAGTCATCACCTTGTCTGACACTTCCGTCTTCCATTAGCATTGCCTACTCGTAAGACATATTATACAAAGTAACCAGATCCCCTCACTCGAGTTCTTTGCATTGAGCTCGCTTGGTTCATCTGTTCATCGGTCATTGAAGGAAAGCGTTTATGGCTAGCATAATGTCTTCTGCCTATTGGTATTCTAAAAATGTTCTCTTGCCCCCAGGTGTTTGTCATGGTCGCGGTAAAGGTTTGTTGGAGCCTGGTCGAGAAGTTTAAATATTGATCCTGCGTGATCAGGGACAAGAGGTGGAAGAGGGAAGTTTCATCATGGATATAGGTTTCCTAATGAAAAGGGAACAAGGGATCTAAAATTACCATTTAAGTAATGTGTTTTCATTAGACTAAGGATAGAATTCTCCGAGGTTTAGGAAAGTGGAGATAGGGTCAAAATCCCAAAGGATATTTACAAAGACTACTAAAAAAGAGAACAGACATGGCTTGGTGTCAGGAATGGAAGAATAGCAAGAGACAGGGCTAATCGTTGGTTTTGTCTAATATATTAATTAGAATTATGATTGATATCCTCGAGGCACTTTTCCTTAAGAGATGGGATAAGAAAGAGAGAGAGCTCGTGGCTGTATATTTTTTATCAAATTGATTCCTAAGAGGAACAAGATTGGTAAATGTCACTATGCGTAACACATTTATTTGGAAGTGGAATGAAGCACTTTACACTTTCATTTGTAGCTGGATTGGTCCTTTGGTTGGGCTAACTTGAATCAGTTTAGTTTTTCACTAAGCCTCATCTGAGTGCTATATACTATTAGCTCCTTGATTACATATCAAATAAAATGAAGAATTTTCTTTCACTGCCTACAGCCCCTCGATATTAGTAGCTAGTAGCTGTGGAAGTTATAGTAGTTCTAGCAAAGTAAGCTAAAAGATGACCAATCCCCCCATCATGATTCATGATTGGTGACGACTTAGATGACATCTGATTAACTAGCGCAGGAGAGTGAGTTCCCGCAGGTCATTTTTTCTCTTATGAGGCAAGTTTTTAGAGCACAACAATGGCTTAGAATGGGTACCACCATCTATGTTCAAAGAACAGATGCAGCTAACCAATGGGCAAGCAAGTTCCGTGGGTTAGAAGGCAGCCTTTAAGTGATAGGGGGCCATCATTTCATACAAAGGAAAGCAAGAGGATGGTACTATCATGTCGATCACATTTGATTGAGAGTTCTCACCTCTTTGAGCTTAGTTCAGCAAGAAGTCATCCTCGAGGAAAGAATGAGTCTTCGACGAGCCGGTACCCACTACCTGTTCCATAAACCTTTTTTCTCATAGGTCATAGGTAAGTGTTAAATTAGCCTGTTGTTCCTCTCTCATTGGTCTAGCTACTTTGTTCCTCAAATAAGTCAGATTCGGGAGCCCCTATCAATGAACAGGGGAATGGAACCATAAATTAAGGTGATCAACATTCCTCTTCTGGTTCATTGACTATTCTCACCTTCTACCGGTCAAGTTAGTCCGCCCCTCTCCTTTACTAGAGAGCTAGTCCTCATTCTTTATTGATCGGATACGAGATCTCGGTATATGATTATTGTTGGTGTGGGGAGGGAAAGTGTCACATAAGTTTACCCATTTCCGAGTGACATAAGGGAAAAGGGGTTTTTCACAATTTGGTTTGGACCCAGCCTGTAATTTTAGTGAGCAACCAAACTTCTCTTCTATACTTGGGGAGTTACATTAGCGCTTAAGAATCTTTCTTTTATAGGTGAATCTCGATGTCTATTTCTAGCTAATCACGAAAGGCTCGTAACTTCGCCCCTCTCAATCAATGATGTTCTCCCTCTATTTCCTTCTTCCGGTGGTTGAGCGAGTCTGTTCTTCATCCTTTTCAGACGTTAGCACTTGGTTGTTGCCAAACAAACCTAGTTCCGGTGGATGGGGGAAGAAGAGGAATCAAAATCAGAATTGAAATCTTATCTAACCTTATAGACTAAAAGGAAGGGATGAAGGAACTCCATCCCAGGTTTCCCTATTCGGGAATCTCTGGATCTATGCTTATTTTCAACTCCCCGAAGCATTTCGTGGATTACTATGCCCTTCCTCGTCTCTGGGTGCCTAGGTATCCACCGTAAGCCTTTCTTCATTTGAACCTCGCCCTTCACTTTTAAGGCTATGCCATCCTAAGGTTCTGCTAAATGGATGAATCTTGTCAACGTCCATGAATGAGAAATCATATATCGAACCGTCGAGTCGGAAAAATTGGGTGCTATCATAAGCTTTGTATCAGCTAAGTTCACGAGTTGGAGATAAGCGCACTCGAACCATTGACAACTGCCACAGGGTAAACCACCGCCTCTTAGGTCCCCCGACTGATTCAACCATAGAGGCCAATGATAGACAATAACCCCTCCCCCCCTCCCCGAATACAAGTTACAACTTTTATCGTACTGTGCTCTCCAAAGAGCAACTCTTCTCAAAATCTCACTCAATAGGTGCTGAGTTGGAATCCCATTCTAACTAAGGATTCTTGTGGTTCCGGAGGATCCAACTACAGGAGAACCAGGAACGGAGGGCTTTCCCCCCCTTCCGCCCGACTCTTTGGTCTTAAGAACGCTGGTTTTAAGAATGAGTCATTGCCCTTCTCCGACCCTGGCTGCCCAACTTGAGAGCGAAAAGCTAATGCTTTCCACTTATTGAACAGGGTTCAATAGTCGGTCCGTGACCCCTGGGTGCTGAAGGCATCCTTGGGGTGATCTCGTAGTTCATATGGGGCGGAGATGATGGGGTCGGTGCATGGATTTTCCTTCCTTTTCTTTTGTCATATTTCGCTCTAAGGGTTGAAGGGAGATAGTAAATGAAGCTGTTCGCAGGGGCCAACTTGATCCTCTTCCCCAACGATCTCAGATGAGGGAACCCTGGGAGAGCTGCCGACTCAAACTACCATCCATGTACGATCCATACTAGATCTGATCAACTGCCCATCCTACCTCCTCTATGTTCTTGACAACCTATCTTTGTCTGAGTAGAGTTTTTCAGTGGCACGTTTCTGTCCTCTTCCCTATTACTTAGAAAAAGTGAGCCACCGATTCATGTACAAGATACTATCATTATCGCCTGGACAATTAGACATCCAACCCATAATCACAACGACCCAATTGCAAGAGCTCCGCTCTACCAAATGAGTTATAGCCCTTATTGCTTTGCTTGTAATACATATTTTATTATGTAGCTAAGTTGTTGTCAAGGTAAGTAGACGATCGAATGTCGTAAATCTTTGATCGGTATTACTTCTCAGGAATATGATATTTAGAATCCATCCCTGGATTCTATTTTGTTTTCTTTGGGCCTGCCGCTTTCTCAATCGAAAAATGAAAGTGTTCATATAAGCATATTGAATGATGTTATCTATTACTTACGTCATTTCTAGTCGTTAGTCATCCTTCATAAAGATAGTTGGCAGAGTCGAGATCCACTGTATAAGTCTTCCTTCCCCCTTCGAGCTTAACTATTATCTGACTATCGAGGATGAACTCAATAGTTAGAATAGGTTGAAAGAAGATTATTCCCCCTTTGTCACTCCCTATACACGACCTTTGCTTGAATAATTTCTATTCGACTGAACATAGAGATGACATTCTTTTACGGTGAGAACCCACCAGACTCGCCCGCATGGCCCATTTCATGGTGAGCCATAGGAAGGCATCTCACCTCTGGTATTACCAAAAAAACTACCAAGCACAGGTGAAGGAATGAGGTTCAAATGGATTTTCATTTCTTTACATCTTATTGAGATTGGCTTTGTGTTCTATGATTGAAAGGGATGATCGGATCCAATCGAATTAGCTAGATTCTACTTCTCCGAGGGAAAGCACGAAGAATCCTTAACTGATTCTAAGGGATGTGAGATAGTAAGTGGAGTTGTTTACTTATTAGGAATAGTTTCCTCAAATTCATTCCTGGGTGAAATAGAAAGAGAAAGCGATTCTATTGCTTGAATTCAAATCCACTATTTTCATATTGAACTTCGCTCTGCTTCATTCGTTCCATTCAAGCATCTATATAGCAAATAGCATAGGGCCCTAAGCTGGGGAAGGGATTGCACACTTCAATCAATAGCAATACAAATAGCAATATAAATAGCAATATAAAAAGTAGGCACGTCCAGATCTGTTGCGCTTGAACATGGTGAGGATTTTCATAGAATGCAAACCACTGAGTGTACTGGCTAGATAGAAAGATGTGATAGTGTTCTCCTTAGTCATGACACGCTCAAGTAAGTGTGAGCGCAACACCGGATCAATAACTATATCGACACATTACCAAGACACACGGTGAGATCTAGTAAGTAAACCCATGGGCCACCCAAGCTGCACCCAACTAGGGAATGGAAGCTCTGCCATGCTATAATGGTCGAGCTCACCACACGGGGATGCGATACCGCCGCTTCTTAGTCTTAGGTGCTCGTGTCTACTAATATTATATAATCCAAAATAGAAGAGTTCCTTCTACTTCTTTTTGCTTTACTTCGCTCTGCTTCGTTCGCTCCCTTTCGCTCGTGCCAAATCCATAACCTTGGTAGAAATAATTGATTTAGCCCCTCCCGTAGGCTATTCTTTGCTATAAATAAGGTACTTAGCTAGATGGTTTTTTTCGAGATCTAATTTCATCCTACATGGATGGAAGGGTGACTGGTAATTCCATTTCCACAGAAAAGACTTTATCACTCACTCAATCTTAAAGGGTGAGACGACAAGTTTTTGTTTTCAGTCTTAATGCAGGAGCGGAAAGCAACTTGACTCCAGGGGATGCGATAGCGCTGCTTCTTCATAGAGGAACCACACCAATCCATCCTAAACTTAGTTGTTAAACTCTACTGCGGTGACGATTCTGTAGGGGGGTCCTGCGAAAAAATAGCTCAACGCCAAGATGATAAAAAGCTTAACACCCCTTATTCTTATAACTTTTTCAATACAAAAAAGATTCTTTTGTTCTCAAAATGGGCATTTTAGGCCTCGAAGTCGCTCGGCAAGTCTTGCCACAGGAAAGGGCATACGTCATAAGGGGTCAACTTCCTCAGTCAGAGCTAATCCGTCAAATGTTTTGACAAACAACCCCTCTTATGTGCTGCTACCGTCTCATCCTTGATAGAATGATCAGTGCAAAGATTTTGAAAGTCTTCCGCATAATAAGATCCTACACCGAAGAACTTTAGAAAGTTATCTAGGATTCTGAGATCCAGCGTGGGCCCTAGAGGGGGTTGTAATTCCAGTGGGTTGGCAGATAGCCAATGTTTTGGAGGAGTCAAAATCCTCTGATGGTTCTGTTTCAACCCCCATTTCTAGTTTCGATCTTTCTGGATCGTTACAGTCAGTGCTAGCCCGGTCTATAGATGCTGGGATTCGTAGAAGATGACTGTAAGACCTTTGGCCAGGGCGAGTGAACTAGGTTTTATCTATCGATAAGTACTATCGTATTTTCATATATATACGTTACATGAAAATTCATACATACTATGAGTATGGTCTGACTTTAGTGCATGGTTCATTTTTTTCTACCAAAAAAGAGTCTTTACGCGTCAACATTACGCAGGCGATGGTAGCCTTTCCTAAAACAAGGTGGATATCCTTAATCCTAAACAGGTCACTCCTACTTTCTTGTGTTAGCCTTTGCTTTTTGGATCGTCTTCTTCCCATATAGATATTGACTAGAACGAGTTCGCTTCATGACTTGTGACATACCAAATAAGGGTTTGTTAGAAGAAAGATCCTATAGTGGATAGCTATAGCCCTTTGTATGGGTTGATTGCTTGTTTAAGGCCATAATGTGCTCGCTTGAGGCGGCAAATAGAGATAGAATGATTTTCGAAGATGAATTATCAGTACCTTGAACTGTACTATCAGAACTATGCTCTGAGGATTTTGTTAAAGTAACCCAGTCAGATGTCTCTGAAAGGGTAGTCATCTCCCCCGAAAAGTATCACGACCATAAAGAGAAGAAAGGGGAGATTGCATATTGATAATAGAAAATGGCAATCTGTTGATTAAATACACTGCACTAGTGAATGCTTTAACACATAGATGCTTTGGTACTCCATTATTTATCATCAAAGTCAAAGCCATTTCTTCCGGTGTTTTTAACTATATGTCGGTGTTTTCTTCCTAACACCCCATTCTGCAATGGAGTATGAACACATGACAGGTCACGTTTGATTCCGCACTTCAGGATCATGAAATCAAACACCCTTGATACGTATTCTCCACTAGAGTTCAGACCACAACTTCTTGATTTGGAGATTTTCAAAATTTTCCGAACTTTCTATATATTAAACTTAGAAAGAGCTTAGGACTTCTCTCTAAGTAAAGAAAGCCAGATGTATCTGCTATAGTCATCCACTTATAATAGTAATTAAAGTAGCTTGCACCTATGAATGACTGCACTCAAGTAGGACCCCTTAATAAAATTAAAGTAGTTGTCTGTGATATATCCTTAAATTAGCCGTAGGTCAAATCACAAGTGGACACTAATGAATGAATCAGTCCAAAGACAGGCACAATTGGATTCTTATGTTTAATCCAGGAGAGTACAATTGCCAACTGTAAACAATCACATGAATTGTTCAACCCATCAAAATGAAATGCACGAATATACCCTAGACAATGGAATAAGTCTTGCACTATGTGTTGTGTATGTCTCAGGCGACGGCAGGTCCCATTCCTTATCCTAATAAAGCAGCTGAAAAAAAGAAATATAGAGAAGAATATTCATATAATAAAGCTTTCCCAACTGGCCAATGATCCTTCCCGTGCGCTAATCGTGGATAAGACAGTCATCACAAGAAAAGACTACACGAAGATGGTTAGCTACAAGGTGACTAACAGAAATTGATTTTTAGGAGGAAAATGGAATCTATCATGAAGAATCCGGGATGAAGATATAGACACCCAATATGAAAGAGGTAAGAGAGTTCCATCTGCAATGTTAACAGAATCTTTGATAGGTAAAGGAGGCAGAGAAAAAAGCTAAACATCTTTTTTTTTCGCGCGAGAAGGAAAGCACTTTTGGTGGATGACGGTATTCCTTTGGATGGTTTAACGTGACTAGCAGACCAAGTCGTGCTCAATCAAATAATGGACTCTGACTACGCTTTGGATCGTCTCCCCTGCTCAATGGAAAGAGAACCCCATTATACACTTCATCAAGACAAAAATCATGCCCTTACTCCAAATACCATTTGCCTTTTCCTCAGCCGACCAGCAAAACAATGAATTCAACCGCAGATACACTTTAGCTAGCACATGCTAAAAAGAACAAGTAAATACGCATCTTGTGCTTGACTTTATCTGTAAGACAGGTGTGTGCAACTACTTGGTGAGGAGACAAGATCGGAGAGAAGAAATTCTCGCGAATAAGATATAAGACTCAAACTTATCCTATATAACTCTTATCTATGACAAGCCTTGGCTCTTTTACTTATGGACTCTTCGCTCTATCTGTCGATGCTCTAGCTATCCGAAAGCTAGGAGCAGTTACTGGCCTGGATTGATTATAAATAAAGAAGCCAAAAGGCCGTTAGAGAAAGGGTTCCATTTTCGAGTCTGTTTCCTATTCTTCCGACCTTGAATCTATGTTTCCCCTAATGCCTCCTTGCTGCTTTCAAAGCTACACTAGCTTCCTTCCTTCATAAGCTAATAAGAGATTTAATTATTCTACACCGATTTTACTATGCTTCTTATTAGTTATATTAACTATACTCTCTGGGTTGATTTGCCACAACAGAAGCCTTCCTCTTGCACCATTCCTTTTGAATACCCAAAAGCAGACTACTAAATCGACTATTTCAACATATTGTTTGCACTAGTCTCATAGCCATCTCTTTTAACATAACCTTTCGGCCTCTTCCTTTATGCTTCCCTCAAATCAGTACCCCCTCGGTCGTCCCTTTATTCAATATCCGTCATGCTAAGAATAGGGGGAAGTCGAAGAATACGGGCTTTGTTTCGTTCAGGTGTCGAACTCTTTTATCTTCACCAAGATGCTTTCTCAGTGATCTTTTCTCATCATAAAGTTGATCTCCTATCCTCTACTGACCCACCCCAATCAACATTACTATAGATTTCAACTCTCCCATGGCCATGATTAGTATATATCATACCTTTGCCAAGATAACCTTTGAGGTACCTCAAGATCCTGTATACTACATGTAGGTGTGATTGACAAGGAGCATGCATATACTAGCTTACCAACCCCATAGCATAGGTAATGTCAGGTCTAGTGATAGTAAGATATCTAAGTTTTCCCACAAGCCTCTAATGCCTGCATCATCCTAGGGTTTTTTTCTCTTTTCTTCAAGTTTATGATTTTTTTTCTTGGCTAATTGCGGCCTTGCAACCTAACATCCCTGTTTTCTTCAAATCAAGGACATAACTTGAGAGATGACTCTACTTCTTATAGATCTCGAAAACCTCTATGTCCAAGAAATACCTTAACATGCCAAGTTTATGTCGAAGGTGCGGCTAGGTAAGCCTTCAATCTTGCAATCTCATCAACATCATCACCAATGACCACAATATTATAAATATTTACTATGATCCGGCTCACTTCCTCACCCTTTATTACATTACAAAATGTGTGTGATCAAAAGCACACCTTTTTTAGCCAAACAAAACTATGGCCTTACTGAACTTCTCAAACCACGCCCTCGGGGATTGCTTCAATCCACGTAGGGATTTCTTCAATCTGCATACTTTATGTGACTCCCCATTCCTTCCATATCCGGGTACTATCTCTATATACACCTCCTAGTGCGAGTCCCCATGCAAGAAGGCATTGTTCACATCTAATTGATACAATGGCCATGATCTCTATGTAGCCAAGGAAAGTAAGATTCTAATAGAAATGACCTTTGCCTCTCAATCTCCCCGCTTGGCTGGAATTTCACTGTGTATACCTATTTACATTTAGATCCCACAGTTTTCTTTCCTAGAGGTAGATCAGCAATCTCCCATGTCTCATTCTTCTCAAGTGCACTCATCTCCTCCATCATCGCCCTCTTCCAGTAAGGGGCACACATGGCTTCCCTTTTTGTCTTTGGTATGGAAACCGAATTACAAGTGGATATAAATGCCCTGTAGAAGGATGAGAATTTTTGATAGGATATATAGTAGTTCAAAGGGAGTTAGGAAAATGCTCTTTTTCCCCTTTCCTGACTGCAATCGTATGATTAAGATCAGAAGTTTCAGGGTTAGTTTCACTCTCTTCATCTTGAGGCATATTGACATTTCCCAATTCAAGGGAAAGATCCTCCCTCTTAATAAGAGGAACATAAGAGACAACTGGTCCTCTCTTACCTCGTTGGGTCAGTATGTCTTCCACTAATTGGTCTTGACCGCATCTTCCCCTGAAGGAGTAATAGCATTGTTTTCTCTATGGGAAGATGACATAGGGATTCTAAAAGACGACTGATCACTTGACTCAGGTTCTTCTTGTTGATGACTCAAGGTTTTAGTTGGGTCACGAAAATCGGGATGATTTCAAAATCAAGTAATATCCAAAGAGACAGACTTTTTTTTGTAATGGGATTCAAAGCATTTTATGATGTCAAAAAACCAGTGAAGACACATCTCACTGGTCTAGGATCCAATTTCTCATGAGAGGTCCTGATTACATAGACATAACACACACACACCCAAAAATGGAAGATATAGATCAAGAATCTATTAACATATTTACGAATCCCAATCCTGGAAATATAGCATCCCACTTTTCTTTACTACCCAGGACTTCGATACATTTAGAAATTAGGTAGAAGAATTTTTATCATTAGGATTTCACACTTGTACAGGTCCCTTTCAATACCACGGAAAGCATCCCTATTAATCAGGTAAACCTAGGTTAACACTACTTCAGACCATCAAGACTTTTGAAAAATTATCTCAAAGGGAGGATAAAATGAACCTCATCCTTAGATATTTGTTGATAAACAATAGTAAGATGAGAAAGAATCCAATAAAGTCACAAAATCATTATAACCCGATAAAGAAAGAGTAGGGGCAGGCCCCCGTACATCAAAGTGAACTAACTCAAATAGTACAATACAATGACTCTCACTATAGGAATATTACTTTAGAATATGCTTAGCCCTCTTACATACATAAGACTGCAACTCAGACACACCTGATTCAGATAAACTAAGAACTATGTCTCGTATCTTTGACACATGAAGATGCCCTAATCTATGATGCCATAACTCAACTTCATTATAACAAGCAGCATTTAAGGCCTTTATGGAGGACATAAGACCAGAAGTCTCAAGGATGTTTTGTAGAGCCCCTTGTCCTCACGTCTACTCCCAAGGATCCCACGTCCTCGTGTCCTGAAAAAGACACCGATCAGAGACAAAAGTTACACTGGAGTTCAGGCTTTTTCTGTTAAGGAGTGAAAGCCACTTTTATGCCCGAAACTCCCATGTAGTACATTGGTTGTTGACCAAATTTCTTTTCTTTTAGGCAGAACAGCTGCTTTGGTTTTAATAGTTTCCTCTGAGTCGAATTCCTAGAACAGTTCCCGGGGATGGACTTCGTTACTGGGAAACACATCACAGGAACTGTCGGTCATCTCTTTACCCAGGGGCATGTTTGAGCCAGCAGTTCGGCATTTCGGTTCTCAAGAAATGCTCTTTCCAGAATAAGTTCCTCGAGTCAAATGACACGGAGTCAGAAGCGAAGATGGAAAATGAAGAAATGGCTCGTAGCGAATGGATGTTCACCCCAAAGTGTTCCCGGACTAATTATTGCTCTACTATGGGATTCCCAACTGTCTCAGTATTTTTCGATCCATTTTCTCTACCACTGAATTAACCCCTATCGATTTCATATTCAACTGCCTGAAGTTTTTCACAAACACGGAATCAAAGGTTTAACCTCGACATACACTCTTGAATATTTACCCCTAGAGGCTTTGGCAGATTACTTATCCATTTGAAAAAAATCGTTACACTGATGCCACTTCATACCTCAAAAGAAAGGGGGGAAGGGTGCCGAGATCCTGGGCTCCATCATGATCGAAAAGAGATATTGGTTCGAGTCCAATTCATGATTCCACTCCAGTTTTTGACTCATTCACATTTCCATTGAAATGAAATGAACCATTCATTATAGGCTAGAATACGCCATTAGGCAACACGACTCGCAGTCATTATTCTTTTCTAATTATTGGACAAAATAGAAGGTTCCTTAGAAGGAAGTCTCTGACTTGGGTGAGTAGAGAGACCTTCGGTTCCAGAGCTTACACCAGAGAAAGCCATTCCACTTGATCAGGATAGATCAAAAGGGGTATATCCCTCCGAGATATAGGAGGTGGAGTCCCTTTTAGATTGCTGGTGCAGATGATGATGAGTCAGGCTCAATGGAGCTCACACATCTAGGACTAATCCCAAGCCTCCATGTAATCCATAGGTTGAGCCCACCTAGGTCCTTCACTGCCAAGTCAGTTCATATAGAAGAGATGACCAGGAGCCAACCACAAAGATGGCAGGGAACAAAGTGGATGGAACGTCGAATACTAGGAGTCAAGAGGAAACCCTTGTGTGAAAAGGAAGGCAAAGAGCCAGCTCGCATAAACTAGCTCACAATGCTAAGAGCATAAGCAAGATCAGGTCTAGTTCAAGTCAAATACTAATGGAACTGGTCCGTATTCGAACCGATTAAGCCGTCTTCAAGCTTTAATAGCGTGACTCTTCTTTATACACAGAAGTCTACTTTTCCACAAGGCATGCAAGTGAGGAGGGATAGCTATATGGCATACCTTTCATCCGTTACTTTCTTCTCTTATGGGGACCTCAATAGTTCTCTTATATACGTATATATGATACATGTGGCTACTTAAAGTAATCGAAGGGAGAATCCTTTTTTCTTTAGGCAAGGGAAATGATTGCATAAAGTCCCAGTTTTGATTGAGCAGGAGGTCAAGCCAAAGCTTCAAAAGCGTGAAGCCGTGGAGAAAAAGAAATTATTGGTCTTTGACCTTCTTTGGTCAATATCTAGGCGCATAGCCAACTTGAAAGAAGGTTTTTATGAAAGAACTGGTTCTATTCAAATTTCGTTCCAGTGCGGGGGAAGAACAGCCAGTGGAGTGGGATTGCAGTAGAGGTCCTTTCTTTCTTTTCCTATTTAAGAAAAGAAGGTTTCATCTATTGGAGGCATAACTGCAGCAGTTAGCTCTACTCTAAAGGTAGTTTTGGGTGAGAATCGATAGTTGTTGGATAGTAGTAGAGGTGTGACTTTATTCTTTAAAAGATTGCTAGACTTGGCTAAAGGTAGTGGGTGCGTTGATGCAGAGAAGTTGGAATATAGTCAGTGTGCCATGAGTGACTCCTTGTGCACCGTTGATCAAGGCTATTTGAACCATGAAAGATATCAGGTTCTCGAAAGTGAGTGAAAGTAACCCTAACCTAGAACGAAGACTCAAAGCAAGCATTTGAAAGTACACGATAGTACCATCTCTTCGCACTATAAGAGTCGCTTCCCAGCCTAACTGAGTAGTCTCCCGGCTTCAAGTCACCTTTCCGAAATTGGTATCTTAAAACACTTCAAAAGGATTTCTCCTGCTCTACTATATAAACTATATAATAAAGAAACTATATAAGGTGAGATAAGGTAAGGCCCGAGCGAGCGAAGGAGATCATCTGGCAATACAGCTACATGGAAGGGCTATTCTAGATTGAGAGGGATAACTCCCAATATCTAGAGCCCTACCAGCGAGAAAGGATTCTATGGAAGACTAGCGAGGAAATTCCAGGATCAGGTAAGAGTACATACACGAGAATATCTAGGATATTCTAATCAGTCTATTTCACTACTTAGAATATGGGAATTCTGCCTCTGCTAGCTTGGAAACTAATTTACAAGATCTTGTCCTAGAGACACATATTTGATTTTAGGAAGAAAAAAAGATAGCCTACTTGAAGCTAAGTCCTTTGGCCATAAGAACCTGAAAGATAGGCAGATGGTTTTTGGAAAGTTGTCTGATTAAACTTGATTTAAGAAAGGAAGTTTCGCTTCCCCTAACAGTAGCGAAGTGAGCTGAGGAGAGCCAATTCAATAGGTAGAGTAGCAATTGCTTCACTAGCTCTTAGAGAAGACAGAGCGGGGAGGGAAAGTTTATTTACTGTTATTGTAGTACAAATTTTCATTTCCTGTTCGATCTTTCAATAAGTAGTAAGCTGCGGGCGTAGCAAGACTTAACATTGATTGAAGCAGCTATTGGAGAGAAGGCACCAGTCAAACTTACAAGCACCGGGTAGTATGCAGTGGCAATTTTCAATCATGCAGTGTGTACTCTTAGTATGACTTTTAGCGGTACTCAGTTGTCCTCATTCTCCTCTTTGAATTGCCCTATTGAGTCTAGGTCGGTGCTTGCAAAAATGTCGAGCCGATGGGGTCAGGTACCAGTAGTTACAATAGCAAAGGGGGGCTGGACACTAGTTGTGCGAGTGGAATGATCCAACTAAACCTAGTCAACCCGAACCATTTTGCGGTTCTAGAGGACCTTGAACAAGAAGAGGCAAAGATGCCAGATCTAGACACTGTTGAATCGAAAGAGATTGCTCAGGATAAGTGTTTGGGTAGCAAAGCCGAGGAGGGTGTAGTCAAGGAGAGAACTCCCGAGGAGAGTGATTTGGCTCATAGAAGCGAGGGTCAACTATGCCCGAAGGGGGCATGCTGCACGACAGGCAAGGTGAATCGTTGCCGCTACCTAAAACACCCATTCCCCTAAGAAAGCTCTGCCTAGTCAGAATCTTATTAAAAATGGAAAGCGTTCCAAGAGAATGATGTCATTTGTAAGCGAGGGAGGGAAAGTGTCACAGCAAGGCTTTGCGGCGAAGAACAAGTACTGTAAAATTACTGAAATAAAGGTTGGTCATAAGTTTGGAGGGACAGCGCCAAAAAAGGAATGGATTGACGTACTAGCTGTTAATACATAATTGAACCGCCTTCCCGGCGAATATAGAGTACCTATCATGAAAATGGAACCCTAAGCCTTCAACTGGACTTCAAAACAATTACTTGGATATCCCATCCTGGGTTTCCGTTGATAGAAGCTATTGCATTGTTTTCCCTAATGATGGGCTTTGTTTGTATTTTGATCAGCCTCTTCTTCGTTCCTTTGTTCCTATTTCTTGCTTTTTATTCTGGATTCATACATAAAGGGGGGTTCCGTGGGCAGTTTTCTGCTTCCCTTTTCCATAAACCATACCCTAGATAGACTAAAGGGGACTTATGAACATTGGACCTTTCTTTTCTTTCGAGATTGGATTGATCATACTTATATTCTTTTTAACTTTATAACCAGTGGTTTATAATTCCACTGGCGCCATAATGAAGTCGATACCATAGTAGCCTCCCCGTACCCATTCCACGTTTGTGGCCGGATCTAAAACATATGGATATCGACCAACCTGCAGCCACATCGTATAACTTTCACGTGATGCTAAAGTTAATGAGTGTTTGATCTCGTAAACATCTACGCCATGAGGTTGCACAGATAGGTACATTAAAGAAATCCTATATTTGTATGTGAGTAGTAAAAGTATACCCAATCTAGCCACTGACTCATCCAATTACAGAGAACAGTGCGTGTATTGAATTATACCTGAAGTAACTCTTCCGGAGCCTTTCGTAAATAACCCTTTAGATAATGATTGAGAAGCATTCCTCTTCCAAGAAAAAACTCAAAGGCTAATTTCCCATTAGTTTTTTGTGAATAGCCTTGATGCGTTCCCTGCGCTTACTCTGAGTCGACATAAGACGTGATGATAACCGACAACACCTAATCATTGAAGTACGCTCATTGTACACTGTACCACAATCTTCTATAGCATGGGATAGGCTGACAAGACTAGAATCACTTATTCCTCTTCATTGACCATACCCTATTATCTTTATCTTATTCCTCAACATGGGATCCCCGTCACACTTAACTTTTTTTCGAGACGATTACGATCCTTCGCATTCCTATTAAGGTTAGATTTCGATAATCATCAACTATAATCTATATCAAGGATGCTAGAAAGATTTTGTACAAGCAAAGCAGATGAACTACATGAGGATGTAGCTTCTAATGAACTAGTTTTTGATACGTAGAGAAATAGAATCGACATATTAAACTTCTGCATAGTCTTTCACTGAATGAAGATGCGAAACCTCATCAAGTTATCTACAACCCTTGTCAGCAGGACTGCCTCTCGAAGGTATGTCTGCCACCCTTACCCTTTATCGATCTACATCTACGCTAAACGAATCAAAATGCCGAACTGCCTGCTTATAGCTCGACCGTCGGGCATAAAGGTTGAGGCAATTTAACTACTACATTTCTGATCAATAAAAACATATGCAATAGGCTCTTTGAAAGCCATTGGAGCTAATTGGAGAGTAAGCTACTAATTCTAAAATTGGAAACAAGTTCCCTAATTCTGATACTTCCCTTGTAACTCTTGCTTTTGGCTCTGCCTTTTATTTAGAGTGGAATGCCCTTGGCCTACTTCAAAACCATTGGAACGAGAAATTGGGCCAGGTATTAGACTTATTAATCGCACATAGAAGTCTGTGTCTTACCACAGGGCTTGTCTGGTAGTTACTCGCTCGAGATTTTCTTTGTAAAAGGTTGAATAGAATAACCCAGTTGAAGCATAATGATCATACGTCTGTAATGCATTGTATGTCCTATAATAGGTCCCATTCTTCTACTCTTTCCAAGAAGTCGATGACTATTCATAGTTGTTACCTTGACACCAAAAAAGACTTTGACCCAATGCTTTATTTCTGTCCTAGTTGATCTTGATTCGACATTAGAAGTCTATTTATTTTTCCCCAATAACCGAATACTTTTGTCTGTAAATACTGCATATTTGATTCCATCTATAAATCTATTTTCTTTCCTATGAGTGAAAGTATCAGTAAGAATGCTAGTTCTTACTCTTCATTATGATATGAATGTACTATATCAATTCGTTATGTATGGATGATGAGATTGCACTGATACAGAGCCAATTCCAATAGGCTTATTGGAGGGTCCCATTGGTGCGCAACCAGTAGGAATTCAACCTATGAATTCGCCAATTTTGAGTTGGGCACTTTAACCATTTTGCCATGGATGCAAGAAGACTCAGCGAGTTAAATAGGTTTTGGTATTCCTTCTCGAGCTTTTGTTTCTTCCGTTAAAGGAGATTTGAAAAAAGATGGAATAGGAAGACGTGTTTCCAGAACGAACAAGATACAGGTTGAAAAGGGGGAGTTAGCAAAGTTAGACAAGATTGGAATGGGCATAGGAACATGTATTGATGTACAAGATTGGCTAATTCTCCCAGGTTGATGCAATGTATTCCATAAGTTGACGAAAGACTTTATTATTGGTATATCGATCGGTCCAACACGAATTAAAATAGTAGCCGGTTCGACAGAAAGCTTTTGAAAATGCAGTGCACCCAGGTAAATAAGGAACAAGATGAATACAGAGGTTAAACAAGCATCCCACACCCAAAAAGTGCCCCACATAGGTTTTCCCCGAAACCTCCCCAGTAACTAAGGTAACCAACGTAGAAAAAGCACCTATTTCTGTACCGAT
The DNA here is from genome assembly GCA_025774065.1 of Solanum ossicruentum. Classification (NCBI taxonomy): domain Eukaryota; kingdom Viridiplantae; phylum Streptophyta; class Magnoliopsida; order Solanales; family Solanaceae; genus Solanum; species Solanum ossicruentum. Next base: position 11,499,695 of record JAOTQR010000002.1, read on the forward strand.
TCTAGAAGAGCGAAGAAAAAGGGGATGTTTTGTTAATAGGAAGAAAAAAGTCTTTATAGCCATAACGATATAAACAAGAATACTCATCCAAGCCGCAGGAACATGTACATATGGAATATGAGAATTTCCACCTTGTTGAAGATCTAGTGGTGCTACCCGAAGACTTAAATGAATAGCCATCGCTGTTAAGAACAACTGAGATCAAATGAGAATTTGCGCATCGCTTTTGGTCTTTGACATAAAAAATTAAGGTTGAAATAACGAAAGGGATATGTGAGAATTTGGTCTTAGCTAGTGGAACAAGAAAAACATGGATCTATATTCAATACGCAGTCAAAGGATTTCTCCCAGAGAATCATTCCCCTTGCTTTCTTTTTGCTCCGCTCATGTGTGGCAAAAGAAAAGCGTTATTGGATTGGAATCTCTGGTGTCTGAGGATGGGGATAGTGTTGTCGTGGAAAAGAGAGGCTTGGGCAGCAAGCTGAATTCAAATACCCGACCAGGACAGCGAGTCTTTCTCTTTCTCATCTTTATTCGTAGTCTTTTAGGTCTGACTGAAGGTAGGCCAAGTGAGTAGTTTGCCTATTTAATCTCAGCAAGAATGCCCAAAGAGGGGATCTGATCGATGGATGCTGATGGTACGCTGGGAGTGGAACTTCCTTCTAAGAAGAGAAAGCATAATTCCCAAATACGATAGGGTTGTCTATTGCTAAAGAAATGAAAATAAAAAAGTTCAAAGTTGGTTCGACAGATAGATAGGATGAAGGATATTTCCCCAGCATCCCTTGTGCTGAAGTTGTGTGATTCATTTGATGTGGAATTAACCCATATCAACAGGTTTACCAATCGACATGCTGATTCTTTGACCAAGTTTGAAGATGATGAATAAGATCAGCAAGCGACGAACTCCAGCTCATGGAACTTGAAAGATAAGCTATTCCTGTAAGAAGGAGATTGGAGACATGTTGTGATTCAAGAACTCAAGCAATCAGTGTTGTCAGTGCACATGGCCAAGAAAGACTTGAAGTGCTTCACTTAATTATGTGGCAATTTTGACTACAAGATGTCTGATGGGGTATTAGCTTGGTTCTTGGCATTGAAGAAGCAGGTAGTTTTTCCTTACCTGCCAATTGGGTGGATTGCTTTGAATAACTATGTCGCTAAAGCCCTTGCGATTCGACTTTCCTTCTTTGATGGAGAGAATGCGTTGGTATAGAATCTAGCAACAATCCTTCATATACAATTCTTAGACTGAACCCTTCATGGGCTGGGCTGCCTACGTAGCTCTCAGAGGCGCATAAGAGAATGAGGTCACCGTAGTTCATTTCTAAGATAAGATCAGATAATACAAGAATTTAGAATACTTTTGAGATCAAGAAGGCCATAACTAAAGAAAATAGAGCAATTACAGCAAAGCCCAAGATGGCATAACCAAATAAATGTTTAGCTAATGATGGATTTCGAGCTACCTTTTCCAATTTCGACTGCAGCTCCAACCAAAGCGATTGTTGCAGCTCCTGCACCTATGAACTTAGCTCCTTCTAACATCTCGTCCTTTCTTTCTCTCTCATCACGCTTGATTGATTATGAATTTATCTTCTCTTATGATGTCATCAAGAAGGGTTTCATAGATTCTTAGCTCTAAACAAGGTAAAACGTAATCGAAAAATAGAGTACCCTACGCGCCTGCTTCAGTTTCATTCAATAAGAAGCTTGCTTTGCCCTGTAGCTATAATCTATCTCTTTCTCTATGATATTCTATATTCTCTAAAAAAAGGAATTCTTCATTTTGAGTATGTCACCTTTGTTTTCTGTTGCAGGACCATAGATTGTCCCTTACTTGCAACCCTTCTTTCAATACAATACGCCCTTGCTCTTGTAAATAGATAATCTCAAAAAAAATAGTTAAATATAGAATCAACTCCGCTAAAAGGGTAGCTCCCTTGTCGACCAAGGAAAGCGGGTCAGTTGATTGGCAAGCCGACTGATATGGCCCTTTCGGTTGAATTGGATAAAGCTAGTTAGATAGAGCAAGTGGAGCTGAACATATTATTAATGTGTGCTCCTCTGTACTTCACTTCTGGTAATCTCAGGCATATTACTAATAGATAATTTGTTCATTTTTGATCGAATACAACTCTTCCTCTCCATATTAGTCAAGTGGACGGGACCCTCCTCCCTTTTCTTTTCCCACTGGACATGTGTGTCCCAAAAGGTTTGAAGACCTTCAGTTACTTATGTGAGCTCCGCACCTACTTTTTCCAGTATGGAAATCCTCTTCGTGATTTCTAAGAAGTGACAAAGAAAGAATAGTAGAAAGGAATGTCAGATTGGTATGGGTCGCGGGCGGGCTTCCCCAGCTCAAAAAATGCCCGTTTGTTGATGATCTACTAGTTGATTCAAGATCTGGAAGTGAGCTCCCTTGGTCGGGAATCCAAAATGACAGAAGCCGCCATACCTCTGCTTTGCCGCAGATCCACTTTGATTTCGTTCCAAACCTCCCCTTGACCCAATTCTGATTGTGGGACATTCAATGCCGCTTGATGTAGAAAGATGGGCTGGGAAAGTAGCCACCTCTTCGCTCTCCTTCAGCTGATTTAGATCCTAAATCCTATCTAGGTGCACAGAAGCTATCCTTTTGATTCAGGGGGTCCTTCTATGCAGTTCTCTCGTCGTGAAAGAAGTAATAGTATATCTGATCTAGCAACACATTCTAGACACAGATTATTGGTATTGGATGTATCATTAGGTTGTGCCGAGTTCCGTTTTAGGATTATAGGGAAGCCGCCCTCCCACTCTCTCTCATTTATTCAGCAAAAAAACTACATAATGGGGGCCCTTCCGTTCAAAGGTAGCGAATCAACTTTTTTATGTTTTCTGGGGGGGGGATCCCTTGCATTACCAAGTCCAAAGTAGAACATACTTGTATAGCAAACATGCAGAAAATCATTCTTTCCAATTCCAATATGTTTTTGCACAACTTGTGGATTTTCCTTGTTCATTTAAAGCGGAAAGCATCCTTTGGAGATCTTCCAAGGAAGACTCCTGATCTTTTTTTCATCCTTGAAAGAATTTGTCTCGAATGACTTTTGTCAATTCTCATTTGATTTCATTTTTATTCAATAGCTATATCCCTTAATTGTGCATGTTGCTCTGCATTGAACTTGTTTAGTAGCTTTCGAATGGAGCCTTCCCTAATTACTTATGTTCTTCCTTAGAAAGTCAATTTATTAGAAAAGCCATTTCGCTCCGCTCAAGTTCAACGTTGATAAAATTATTGTCCATTGTTCATATAGTATGGATTTAGACTAGGAAGAGACGCTTCCCCCTTTCTAGAGGTGTTCTAGGTGGGAATCCCAGATCTAATGGTTAGTCATCACATTCTGCTATTTGCACGAACCCTGCGAAATACATATACAAAAAAACAATACACGTAGAAATGGAAAAAGTTTTCTCAATCTTAGGTACCTTAAATTATATATATTTAAAGTATAAATGAAATAAAGTGCAAACCAAAATCAAGACAAGTAAGAACATGAAATCCTGATGTATTTCTAACTCCAACTCGCACACTAAATAATTATACAATAGAAAAAAACCATCTATAGAGCTTTAGCTCAATCATATAGCTAAAAAAGTTGAAAAAGCAATCGCAGAGAGAAATTAATAGAAGTTTATTCAGTTTAATAGTTTAACTAATTTCTTTTTGTATTATTTAAACTAAAGCAAAAAGTTTATTTAATTAATTATTATAGAAATATTTTCAATTTCTTTTTTTGTATTGTTTAATCCCAAATTGATCACCCGAAATTGAATTTTGAAGTGGAAAGTCAGCTCCAGTGCGATGTGGGACTAATTATTACTCTAGACCAGGCGAAGGGGAAGAGAGAGCTACGCCACTTGAATCACTCTGACTTCCTTCTCTTTGGTGGAGTGTGTGATGCCCCAAAGGGTATCACGAACGGAGGAAAGGAGTTGCTTGGCTGAGACACGGGATGATAGGGCGGGAACGGTCATTCTAACTCTTCTCGGGGGATTCCACCCACAAACATAAAGTTTATGGCTGACTGATATTGCCCATCACCATTTAGCTATTGCATTTATTTTTATTGTTGCTGTCCATATGTATAGAACAAATTTCGGGATTGGGCACAGAAAGATCTTTGAAATCCTTGATAGTCTAGAAAGGGAACGCGAATCTAGCTGCCACTTTCTCTATTTAAAGAAAAAGAAAGAGGGTGCGGGTCAAATCCGCATCTTTGCGCCCTTTACTTACTTCAATGGATGGTGCATCTGATACATGATTGGTTAATGAAGATTCTCAATAGCATCTGTAACATCTAGAGGCTTACTAAACAGAATTTGATCAAAAATGAAAACTTTGGATATTTTTCTTAGAAGAAGATAAACTACCTATAGATTTGTATGTAAGTGCATGATAGGAATTAAGTTAAAGCAGAAACCAATCCAAGACTTCTCATTACTCATTCCCAGTTCTTTCGAAACTTTTCGATGCGGGAAGGCCTATTTGCAATTGAAAAGGTAGTACTAAAGGGATGTACCATTAAAGTAAATGCCCTGCCCAATTGAATCAATAGGTAAAATAGCCACGAGTGGTTAATAAGAAGGATAAGATGTACAGAAGGACTGTCGGAATAGAATAGGGTCTTTGGCTGCTTTCAAGACGGCTTACCGCATAGATGCTCTCGAAGCTGATCTGGTAGTCGCTAGCAGAGGAAGACCCTAGTGCTCCATGGTTAGTGCCTCTCAGGGGTCAGGCTTAGACTTGAGATTCTAAGGGCTGATTGATCAAGGCCCAGTACAAGCTCTCAATCCAGTCAAGAAGTATTGGCTCTTTCGCCTGAAATGGCACACGAGGGAAAGCCAGTGATTGGGAGGTTTTCTTTTTTAGTTCTTGCATTCTTGGTATTGTGTCCAAACTTACTACCTGTGTATACAAAATTCAGATCATTGATACATTGCTGGTACCAAGGTTTATGTTCACTACAAAGAGATGTAGTAGAGCATTGCCCGGGGGACGATTTTAGAAGTCTGACCTCTTTCACAAGTCAAAGTTGGGGCTGTGGTAGAGAGGAATAAGCGACTAACCCATCTCGTAGTGCAAATTCTAAACCAACTATTCCGAATTCAAATAGAAAGCTAAAAAGAGTACCTCTATCGTACTCCTGATTGGTACTTCCACGTCCTATCCCACTTTGCAGACAAGGATCAAATATCCGCCATGTTGGAACCTTTCCTTTCTCCTACGTAGTTGAATCTGAGACTAGAGAATCATAAGTAATAAGGTCAAATGCGTATAGTAGAGCGGCTACTCCAAAATAAGATCTTAATGGCGCTCGGGAGACAGTCAATAGAGAATGGGGCCTGAGTTCAGAGTCATTCCATTCAAGAAAGGACTGGACTAGGGGAACATGTTATTGAGCCTTATGTTCGAATTCCATCCTTACTAAAGTGACTGAGAGAACAAAATCTTCTTCAATATGAACTCTTCCTTTCATCATTATATAAAGAATTTATTTAGTGGTGTCAGGTATAGGTTGACCTATGGCTCTATACTTCACTTATAGAAGAAGCCTAAACCTTTGCTGAAGGATATGGGTTCGTGTTCAAAAAGCACATTCATTGGCGCATCTAACAGACGTGGCAACCTCATTTCTAATCTGGCTAAATAGCCCCCCTCCCAACCGAAATCAGACTTTTGAGATCTAAAAATTACCCCTTTTGTTTTCATATTTCCCGGGACTATTAGACTAAAGAGATCTCTTGCTAAACCCTCGTATGCTAGGATGATTGGCAAGACTTTCAAACCTTTCCCAAGAATGACAAAAACTCTTTTTTACATTCAATCCTCTTTTTACAACCTAAAATGATAGAACCACACGGAGACTGATTGAATGACCAGAGCATCCAGAATTTCTTTTTGGCAGTAAGGACCCCAGACCCCATATAGACATGGGCCTTGAAAAAAGGCTGGATGTACTGAATCCAAGATTAAGCCGCGAGGGCTTCTTTTATCACTTTCTTCTTTTGTTTTTCCAAGACACCAGGGATTTTCCGATATTTCTTTGGAAGTCGAACCAGGCATTCACCAATGAGATTTGTTTATACGGCAGAAGCCATTGGTAAGAAGCACCTATTCTATCCTATGAAGATAATGCTCCTAATGAAGGACCACTCCTAAATGCTAGTTCGAACTAAGCTCAGTTGGAAGAAAGGGGGAATTCTACTCTATCAGTAGAAAGAACCCCGACACCTGTGTTCGCAATACCAAAATAGTCATTTACGGATCCAGATTGAGTTCTAACAGCTGCCTCTATGCCTTTTTCTCACACTGGACCCTTAATATCTTTCTTGATAGGAGATCTTGCCCGGATGAATGGACTCTTCGGTCCTATTCTAGCTCCAAGAGAGTTTGGAAGAGAAAGACAATGATTAGCTTTAAGTCGGACTATTGAATCCTTTTCTTCTGTGGTGAGGTTGACCAGTTCGCTTTCCCTTCTGACTATGCTTTTCGGGGCTTTTCATAGCTTTACCAAGAAAGAAGATGTGACCAAGGAGTTGAAAGAATGGCTCCTGCTGAATCAGCCGAGAGTTCAAATTCCTCCCCTTGGGCATAATCCTATGAATTTCATTTTAAGGCAAGCTCTTGCCTATTGACTATGCTTGTCGAGCCCCTACTTTCTATTCTAGTTTCCCCTACTCTAGTTAGTGACTTCGCTACACTTGTTTATAGTTAGAAATTCCAACTTGAATGCCCTAGTACTACTGACTTTGCACCAGAAACAATTGATGCCTTTTTTTGGCATCCCTTCTCAGTCATCTTATTCCTTGCCTTAGTAATGTGCAATCAACTACTTGGCACCTTCTGTTATTCTCCTTCCTTTCCTTTTACATCTGAGGTAGTACTAATTAATGCTTGAATTGCTCCTATTAGAAATACGGCTACTCTTGGGTATGAAAGAAGGATATCCTTAGCCTGGGCACATCCCATTGATAACTTTGTTTAGCCTCCTTTACTATGTCAATCCCTCCGTATTGGTTATGGCTTAAGATGATCCTCTCTATGGTACTTCACCTAGTGGCTAATCTCAAGTCTCTTATCTCGATCGGATGGGCCTATGTCATTAGAACAGGTGAGAAAGACCTCCAATCACTGTACTAGCAATTCAAGATGAACTCCTTCCATGCCAACAATAATAGTACTAAACTTTCAAAAGAAGAGAGATGAGATCAAGCTTTGAAGTTGGTAGCTGAAAGAAAGCAGTTAGTAAAGGTCAGGCCAGAGCATAAGGAAGGAAGCTCACTCAGAAGCGAATTCCGACAACCATTTTAGAGTACCAAAGCTCAATGGCATTGATCATTCCTAGGGTCAGAAGAAAGAAAATTCCTAGCGCCCCGGTCCCTCCATTGACTGACTAGCTTAGAGGGCATTCCGCACAATGACCAGTGCAATTCGCACATCTGTCAATAGAGGGTTCAGATAAAGTAAGAAGCTCACAAAGAGGGAGTTCCCTGGCTAGTACCAATAGATAGAGCTACTAGTAAGATTAGCAAAGGCGATTGAGAGTGGAAGGAGTTAACCTCTCAGCCTCAAGGTGAAAAAATATAGCAACTGACAAGGAGTAGCTGTATAGGTACCAGTTAGGGTGCCAATCTAGTATAGCACTGCTAAGAGGACGGTCAGTCTATAGCGAAAGCAAAACTTCTCACATATCTAAGACTCTTTGTTCTCATGAACTTAACATGATTGACTACATTAAATATAAAGGAGAAAAAAAGGATTTCTCCTCCTATTCAACTACCCATCCAAGAGCATTTGGCTTCAGAATACTTTTTTCTTCTTTCTTTTATCACTTAGGAGCCGTGTGAGATGAAAGTCTCATACATGATTTTGAATGAGAAAAAGAAGTGATGAATCCTCTTTTTGACTCGGACTCTCCCACTCAAGTCATTGATTTTCTTTCTCTTACTTCGAAAATAGTTGCTTTAGCTTCAGCCACTCGAATTTTCGATATTCCTTTTGCTTTCTTATCAAACGAATGGCATCTTCTTCTGGAAATACTAGCTATTCTTAGCATGATATTGGGAAATCTTATTGCTATTACTCAAACAAGCATGAAACGTATGCTTGCATATTCGTCCATAGGCCAAATCGGATAAGTAATTACTGGAATAATTGTTGCAGACTCAAATGATGGATATGCAAGTGTGATAACTTATATGGTGTTCTATATCTCCATGAATCTAGGAACTTTTGCTTGCATTGTATTATTTGGTCTACGTATCAGAACTGATAAAATTCGAGATTATGCAGGATTATACATAAAAGATCCTTTTTTTCATAAATTGTAGTATCATGCGCCAATACTTTTAGATTTACAATCCTATTTCTATTATCAAAAATGTGGTTTTAACCCACTTAAAAAGAGTTTAAAAGGTCATAAAGAGACCTTAAAAATGAGTTTTATAGAGGCCAATTCTTTTTTCCAGTCGTAGTATATGGTATTACTGGTCTTAGTCTAAGGAATTCCATCCCTAACGAGCTAGAAGTTATATAAGTGCTCTTAGCCTTTTTCTTGACAGTAGGATTTGGTAAGTCAAAGACTTCAACCTTCTGCTCAACTTGTCTATTGAATCAGCTCTTTTCCAGGAGTTGGCAAAAAGAAAAGTGTTAAGCATATCGGTTTTTCAGAATGATTTGATCTATTAATGGCAGCTATATAAGATAGCCTCAGTTCGTACCTTCGGAACAACCAGAATAGGAATAGTGGAGCTAAGCAAAGGAAAAGATCGACCGAGAAGGGGATTAGTAATGGAAATTCCCAAACAAGATAGGATCACTTCTAGCGGGATGGAACTCTACAGAATTGATGGACGGGCTTTCCTTTCAAAAGGAAACAAAGAAAAGAAAGAGATATGTGGCAAAGAATGAATTGATACAGGTGTGTAGTTCAACTGAGATAAAACAGAATCAAAAGGGCTAGGAGTCCAGTAACGAAACTAAAGCTTCACACGGGTCTTACTTGTTTCTTTCCAACTTTCAAAGGGAATAAAGAATGATTGTGAACTATAGATAAACTCATTAGCGGGGAATAACAACGACTAGAAGTATGAAGAAATCTGAGAAAAAGGCGGAGTAGGTAGTCTTCAAAAAACTAGGGTTGCTTTCTCTGTTGGCTTAATTGCCCACTAGGTGGAGTCAGGCCGTTGGCTCTTGATTGCTGCTTGATTAACTTTGCCGGTTGCCTTAAGCTTTCAATTCTGCACAAAGCGCAGGCTAAGCCTCCCTTTTGAAAGCTTAGTCGCTGCGAGACCTATCAAGTTCCAACTTGATCCTGCAAGTCTATAGTCTATACTTCTTCAATACGAGCACAAGCCATGATAGCAGCAACCAAGTGAACGGCCCACATCTTAGGAGCTTTCCAGTCTTCGTAGTCTATAGAGTAACAATTCGTAATGGAATCAACAATATAGTAATGATCGCTGAACGAACTGCTTTTAATTTCTCTTTGCGATTATCGCAAAAAAAGTAATTAATAAACTAAACGCCCGGTAAGATCAGATTTCTTAGAACAACAAAACAAAATTGAACTACAAACCTTTTTTCTCGAGAGAGAGAGGCGAGTACTAACGAATCAGATGTAACCCACATGATGACCAGAAGACGCATTCAAGAAAAAAACTTCATCAGTGATTCAATTCCTTCAATTCAACTCCTTTCCTCCATTTGTGATACCCTTTGGGGCATCACTCACTCTACCAAAGAGAAGGAAGTCAGAGTGATTCAAGTAGGGGTAGCTTTCTCTTCCTCTTCGCTCGATCCAGAGCAATAATTAGTCCCACATCGCACTGGAGCCGACTTGCCACTTCAAAATTCAACTTCGGGTGATCAGTTTGGGATAAACAATACCAAAAAATAAATTTAAAATATTTCTATAATAATTAATTAAATGAACTTTTTGCTTTAGTTTAAACAATACAAAAGAATAAATTAATTAAACTTCACGCCCTTTTCAACAAGAAATTTTCATACACCTAGAATCATTCGAGAACGAATTTAGCGAGACTAATCTAATCTTATTCAACCTTAGATGGGAATTAGGGCGAAGCCTGGGGCGGTCTGTGCCTTGTTAACACGCGGCACACCAACTTGAAGTATGATTTTCAAATCTCTCTCTACCTTCACAAAACTTCTCGACGCACCTCTATCAATTCCTTCTTTGCCTCATCTTCTTCTCATATGAAATTTCTTTTTCAATCGACTTTTTCAATATTCAATATTTATATTGACAACAGTGTATCGAACAAATAGAATTCATTGTGATAAATGAAGTGGATCTCTTTCGTCTTGTTTCTATTGATTGAGACCTAGCCTCTTTCCTTTGGTTCGGAGCCTTGGGTTATACACTTTTCCTTAAGGAAGAGGTTTTGCCCACTTCAAAAACATGTACTCCATCGAAGGCAAAGAGGTTTTCAGCAACCTTAGAGCTAGTTCAACTTGAAGACTATCTTTTTCTTTATACAGAATTCCTAGGAGTCCACAAAAGAAGGCAGTACCAAATAAACTAGAATAAGGATGTTTTATACCCATTCAAGGGAACTAGCAAAGAAGCAATATGTCCAGTTACCTTGTCTTTAGGATTCTTATGATAGAAGGCGAGACTAAGCAGAAATAAAAAGTCTAGGTAATTCTTTATCCACTCTGCCGGATCAATCACATTTGAGACCTAAGGAAGGAGAATTAGCGGCATCTCCTTCGAGAAGAGCCCATATTCTTTCAGTAATACTATGAGATAGATTAGGAAAGACTTCGTTTTCCAGGTCAAGGTTTGCATTTAGCTGAGGTAGAAGTTCGTTAGCAAGTGGAAAGTCAAAAAGAAAAAAAGGCTTACTTGAATTCCTTCTAATTCAATGATTATAGGTGCATCCCCATTTCCTTCCGCCTTATTTCCATTTCCCCCTTTGGCCTCTCCCTCTTCGAGTGGTCTTCACTTCTTAAATCCTGCTTCTCTTCTCCCTCTATATAGTGCGGGTAACTTGCTTCTAAGCCACTGGCAGGAACCAAATAAGGAACAAGAGAGAGAAGCAACTCAATTTCAAAGGTTAGGCGTGATAACCACTCATGCAGAAGGAGATATTTGGGATAAAAGCCCAATCTCATGGTGTTTTTGTTAGGAGTTCCCCTGTGCTTAGGGGTCAATTACGGGAGGTAATCGGTTGATCAACTCATTTCGGGGTTAAATTGTCGATCAATTCTAGGCTGAGCTTCAGTCAAGCCCCAAAGTCCCGTAGGGCGGACCAGCATCCTTTGCCGATAAGGCTCGGGAGAACCAACCTGTATCTATGCATTTCTATACAAACTACAAAGTGTTTCTACATTTGACATGCCTTTAACATGATAAAAAAAATGATAACAAGCCAAAAAGAAATGCAAATGACTAGGCCATTGGAGCCCCATTGTCTATACTACCAGACATGACTTCACTTTGCTGTACATAGTCTACAAAGCCTCTAAATAAAGAGAAACATCTGATAAGGGTCGGGACAG
>JAOTQR010000002.1:11516915-11553678 GCA_025774065.1 Solanum ossicruentum
ATATTATCATCAAATAAAGGGTTCATAAAATCACCATATATTAACATACCTGGAGAAATCATTAAGGAGGAGAGGAAGGTTGAGCATATGTAGGGAAGGCCCCCAAAATCAAAAAACACATACCATGGTGGTTGGAGATGGAAACCTTGTGGAAAATAAGGAGGAAGTTCAGAACCCTAGATGTGGAATCTTCTTTTTAAAGACTTGGGTGACTTGGGAGTGTTTGGGAGAGTTTTAGACTTATGAACTTTTGAGAAATGAGTTGAAATGAAGGAGTGGAGTGTGTATAAGACCAGAAATGGGTTATTTGGGTGTTAAAACATTATATAATAGGCATCAAATACTAAAAAATGACAAAACTGCCCCTTATAAGATTCCATCGGATAGGAACATGAGAATCCAGTTTACAAGTCGTGGTCTAACTTATGGGCCATAGGTATAGGATTCTTCTGCTATCATTTTTTACCCTCATAAACTTTTCTCTGATTTTTCACCTACAATAGGACATAACTCATCAATCATTCTCCCATCCATCTGATAAATCGTATACCTAACTTCAGAAATCATCATTTTCATCAAGTCTAACCTTAAATCCACAAGAAATAGTTACGACCTATGGAACCACTTGTGGCCTTTAAGACCCGTCATAAAAACTGACACTTAAAAACTTTCATGACCCAAGCATAGGGCTTAGAGCTGACATGGAAAATGAGTAACCCAAAAGGACATACAAACAAGCCTCTTAGCATATCATTCTCACATCCTTGGTCACAAAAGCAAAATAAACATCACTGATATAATAAAAGGGAAACAAGACTAAGGGAAAGTGTTTGATAATCATAAAAGCACAAAACAGTCAAGCTCATGGCGTAAGTACATCAAAATATCCAACAACATCTCTAACATGGAATAGAGCGGGGGAAAGATACCTTCAAGGTCCAAGAATCTTGGGTCTTGGGCCGAAACCTTCTCACACATTAAAATACCTATACTTAGCCATTTTTCATCCTCATATCATTCAGAACATTCGCTAATACTCACTCAAACACTTAGGCTTATATTCTCTAAATATTCAAGTGCAAAAACCCTCTCTGGATCTTAAGGATTTCAACCAAGCTTCAAGTCTCTATCTCTAATTTTCATGAAATTCAACTCCAAAGTTAAGGTATGCGGGTTTCTTTCATGGCTTCCTTTCACCCATGATACCGAAACTTCTTTTTTAAAAAAAAATTGCATGATTTAAAGTTGATTTATTCATGGGTCTTATCTATTATAAAATTTACTGCGCACGATGTTGGAGTTTATGAAATTGTGACTATTTTATCATGTTTTGGGCTATAAATCTGACATCTACTATAAGGTTTGATGAAGAGTTTTGATGTATATTGCTTGAGGATGTTTCCAAGTATCTATTAAAAGTCTTACATTGAAATTTCTAGAATGATTTCACCCTTGAATTACATGGTTTTATACTAGCACTAGACGCACTCTAAGGGTTTGATAAAATATCCGGTTATGGTTTCTTGTGGAATTAAGGGTCCAATGCATATCTTATGAGTTGATGATTACATGATGACAGATTGATTATGGAATGATAATGAATATTAATGTATGTATATGAGGACTATATGATGATGAGTGGAATGTATATATATGATGTTAAGATGATGAGAGGAAGGTATGCATATGATGACTATATGATGATTAGAGTAACGTATGTATATGATATTATCTCTATAGTACTGGAATGTAACCATACCCTACTCGACGGTTGCGTGTCAGGTAACCATGTCAAGGGGTTCATACCTTGATAGCCTATCGGGGAGTTCATATCGGGTACTCATTACCTATGCTTATGCATTTTGAATATGTCACTAATATGATTGCATCCTACATTCTTAGTACATTAAAATGTACTAACACATATTTTATGCCTACGTGATATCCCATGTAAGAACTGAAGCTCCTATTGATTCTCTTCGTGGCTAGGAGGATTTTTCAAGACATCTTATGGTAAGTCCTCACGTCCGGGGACAATAACTATTTTCTCTCAAGCATATGTTTAGACTATGTCTTGTATGCTAGATTGCCCATTGTCATTATTATGAGGATGAATCTTGTTGCTTGTCTTCGCCCTCGCATTTATCTCTGTAGTACAGGTGTTGTTAAACATGGTATGTATCTATGCAATGAGCCTTGACTCTCTTGACTCTTGTTGTTTATGACATGAAAGGTGTTCCCTTAACCTTGGTTATCCCTATTTACTCTCTTTTGTTCTTGTTTTAATTTCTTCCGTGACCAAGGATGTCTAATTATGTGCTACGTGGATTGTTTGGGGTTCCTTCGGGTCCCCCATTCGTCGGTCATGTCTAAGATCTAGGCTCGGGTTGTGACAAAGTTGGTATCAGAGCACTAGGTTGTTAGATCCTCAGCATCCAACACACCACGTCGATTAGAGTATTACTCATGGTTATGAAGCGCGCCACAACTATGAATTGAAGGTTATGAGGCATTCTAGGAAATAGTCACTTCTTCATGATCCATGTAGTGTGATGGAGTTAGGTGCCCTAGGGCTTTTTGCTATTCCCTAACATTACATTTCAGGAAATGTCTCAAGCTACTTTAGATGGTGATATGACGAATGCAGAGGTTTGTAGTGCTCTTTGGGTGTTGGCCAAAGCGGTAACACAATTGGCAACTCTCCTCTATCAACAAGTGAGTGCTCCTACGACTTCTAATAGTAAGAGGGGAGATAAGGAGGCCAAGAGGGCCCGTAGTGAAATAAAGTTCCAAAGTCGCAAATATAGAGGTGGTGGTGGTGCGGTGCCTTATGCTAGGTGTCAAAGATGTGTTAAAGGCCATGATGGCTTATGCTTGCGGAGTACCAATGCTTGTTATGGTTGTGGAGAGGAGGGAAATAAGATGATAGATTGCCTTCACAAATGTAATAAGGGTAAAGGAGGTGATGGTGGAGTGACTGATCCCAACTACCCTACGTGTAGGATGAACCATGACGGCCTATGTCAGAGGCATTCTAGTGCTTGTTTTGGATGTATTGAGGTGGGTCACAAGGTAGTTGATTGTCCATATGCTCAAGGGAGATGTAAGAGTGGTCAACATTTAGCTCAAGGTGGTCATGATGATCAAGAGGCTCAAGCAGGGGATGAGGCTCTCTTCGTTAGTTGGGGGAAGAATCCGCCCGAATCGGATTTTTTGAGGAACGTATCGAGAGAGAATTGGATTTGGTTAGACACACAATGTTGCTATCGGTATGTTGAAATTTCCCTTGGCTTTGATGTTTCTTCATTGAAAGGCTAGTGTGCCACTATTTCTTTCATTCTTCTTTTGGTTGCTAGTGGGTTTCATATGTGTCCCGAGCTCTCTTTAGGTGCCTGTCTCAGTGGTGAGTCTATGGTTGTTTGGAAGTTCATAGGTGTTATTCCGTGTTCTTATTGCATTAGATCTTGCCTTGTAACTTGTAAGGTTAGTATGGTGGATTTTGATGCTATGCTTTAGATGGATTATTTGTGTTGTTGTTGAGTCCCCATTGAATCTAGAGCTCGTAGAGTCATATTCCTATTCCCTATTAAATACGTGTTTGAGGGGGGACTTGTAACGTGGATGCAAAAAGGTAAGTCCATTTCTTATTTTAAGGTATAATTGATCTCTAAGGGTTGCCTCCATATTCTTTTTTCATAGGGCATTGTCTTGTGATTTTGGTTGAACATTGTTGTTTGGATTGGAGGTCTTAAGGTGGTGCTGTTACTTGCATATTGTGTCTTCTTTGATTGTAGAACCCGTAAGGTTGTAATATGATGATTAAGAATGGTCGATCTATTTGGTCAACTAAAATGGGTTATTCATTTCTCTAAGCTTGATCTTTGGTCCGGGTCTTGTTTCCAAGTGTTGATGAGGATATGTTATATCTCTAAGTGTGTTCTGGATTAGTTTTGAGTATGTCGTAGTTGTTTGGATGACTTATGCACTAGATATGATTATGGGTTTCATGAATAGGGTCTTTAGTCCCTACCTTGTTATGCTTGTAATCGTCTCTAGTGATGACGTATGGATTTATTTAGAGCTTGCGAACCATTTGTGGGCAGTGTTGCAAAATCTTAGGGTAAGATATGTTGTATGCTAGGTATGTGAAGTGTGAAATGTGGTTAAAGGAGGCTACCACCCTAGGTCATGTGGCGTCAGAGGATGGTATTAAGATTGATCTTAAGGAGATGTACGTGAATAGAAATTGGCCTAGACTCTTGACTCCCTTGGATAATAGGAGTTTCTTGGGCTTAGCGAGATACCACCGGAGGTTTGTGAGTGGGTTATCTTTTATTGCTTCTCCCACGACTAAGTTGATCCAGAAGAAGGCTATGTTTGTGTGAACCATTGAGTGTGGAAAGAGTTTCCACCTTTAAAGGATAAGTTTGTGCCCGTTCCTATTTTGTTTCTATCGAAAGGGTTGAAAGGGTTTATTGTGTATTTTTATATCACCTTGATTGGTTTAGGTTGTGTGTGGATGCAAGACAGTTAGGTGGAAGTCTATAGTTTTAGATAATTGGAGATGCATGAGAAGGATTATCTTATCTATGACCTTGAGTTGGCCGCCAGGGCTTTTGGTTTGAAAATTTGACGTCATTGGATATATGGGGTGCATGTTGGTGTGGTTTACTGTTCAGTAGAGTTTCTTATATGTGTTCACTCAAAGGGATCTCATTTTAAGACAAAGTAGGTAGTTAGAACTTCTTAAGGATTATGATATGAGTGTGCATTATAATCCTGGTAAGACTAATGTTGTGGTGGATACTTTGAGTAGGGTGTCTATGGGTAGCTTGGCTTATGTTAATGGTGGTGTTATTGTTGTTGATGGTTCTAAATCTTTTTTCATTGATAAGGTAAGAGCAAAGCAAGGTATTGATCCCTCCTTGTTAGAATTTAAGGCTTTTATGAAAGAGGGCAAGGTGGAAGTTTTCTCCAAAGGGGCAGATGGTTCCCTTAGGTACTAAGGTAGATTGCGTGTACCTTGTGTTGAATTCTTGGTGGAAAAGATCCTTGAAGAAGCTCATGATTATTCTTATTCTATTCATCCCAATTCTACCAAATGTATAGAGACTAGAGAGATAAGCATTTCTAGGGAGGCATGAAGAATGGCATTGCCGAATTTGTCCCCAGTTGTCATAGTTGTCAACAAGTTAAGCGAACATCGAAGGCCAGGTGGCCTAACCTAAAACATAGATATTCCTACATGGAATTCAGAGGTGATTAATGTGGATTTTGTGGTTGGATTGCCTGATACTACAAAGACTTTTGATTCTATTTAGGGTTTGGTTGATAAGCTGACGAAATTGGTTCACTTTTCACTAGTTAAGACTAATTATGGTGCTGAAGAGTATGCTAAATTGTACATTCATGAGCTAGTAATATGATTGAGGATATTCTTACAGCTTGTATAATGGAGTACATGAGTAGTTAGGATGATCATCTTCCATTGATTGAGTTTGTGGTTTGTGAGTCTTCATAGAGTGTTGAGGAAGATTAGTGAGGTTGCATCTGAATGGGAATTGCCTTTGGATATGGTTATGGTTCGTCTAGTTTTTCATGCTTCTAGGTTGAAGGGATGTGTTGGTGACTCTAGTGCCATATTTCACGTCCCAAGACTAGGGTCTAGACGTGAACGGCGAATGGGGAATATGAAGGAACCCCAAACAATCCTCTTAACATGTCATTACATATCATTGGTCGTGGAAGCATATAAGAGACATAAAATAGTAAAAGTAGGGCAAAAGGACTAAGGGGAAAGCTTTCTTAATATCATAAACAACAGACAAAGAGTTTAAATCATATCATAGATACATAACATGTCCAATGAACACCTCTAATACTTGTATAAGAGTATGGACCAACACAAAGCAACCGCGCTCACCTTATAATCAAAATAGAAAATAAAGAAAAGTATCTCATTACATAACAAAAGGAACATAGAATAAGCTCCCTGAAGTGGAGGACACATTAACTATCTTGAGTAGTACCGAACTAGCCATGTGGAGGAGGAGGATGATCAACTTGGGCACCGGTTCCTACATGGTGATATCATGTAGGTAAGAGTGTGTGTTAGTACGTCTGAATGTACTAAGTATGTAGGATATAATGAGACAAAGGATAGGCACCTTAATAAAAATACATAAAAATAAGCAATAGGCATAATATTACAATATGACATGTATAATGAATGCATAAGTAAAACATGCTAAAGTAACTCATGCTCATATAGGATATCATATGTGTAAAAGTGACCAAACTAGATCTCTAAAGTACAAACCCCTTGGTAGGTTAGTGATGATAGTACCCATCATGGTAGTGTGTGTGGTAAAATCCCTCATCAAGGTTAGTGATGTTAGCCCATCACCCAAGTGTGTGAGGTAAAAACCCCTCATCAAGGTTAGTGATGATAGCACCCATCACCCTAGTGTGTGAGGTACAAATCCCTCATCAAGGATAGTGATAATAGTACCCATCGCCCTAGTGTGTGAGGCACAAACCCCTCATCAAGGTCAGTGGCAAACTCACCTACCACCCAATGATGCTTAGCTAGTCGTTTCGGATGATCAGCCACACTGGGACTGAGACACGGCCTGGACTCCCATGGGGTACAGCAGTGGGGAATCTTGGCTAGATTTTGAGATATTAACATATCAACTAGGTTACACGGATAGGGCATGGTCTAATACAACACTTTATGTAGAATATAACATATACATAAGCTCTTTTCATCATCATATAATCATTCATATCATAGCTCATGTTTTGGACCTTTAATTCCTCAAGAAACCACATCCTTACATTTTATCAAACACTTAGAGGGTTTGTAATGTAGAATAAAACCATGAAATATAGAGATGAAATCATGCAAAAAAATCCTTTGTAAAACCATCAATCAACATCTTACAACATCCTCAAGAAACGTACATCAAAATCGCTCCTCAAATCTTACAATAGATCAAAGATTTATAGCTCAAAACATAGCAAAATAGTCATAATTTCACATAGCTTTAACATAGTGTGCAGTAATTTTCACAATAATTAAGACCCATGAGTAAATCAACTTTAAATCATGCAATTTTGAGGAAAAGGAAGCTTGGGCATCATGGGTGAAAGGAACCCATGAAAGAATCCCACATACCTTAGCATCGAGATGAGCTTTGTGAAAATTGGAGATGGAGACTTGAAGCTTGAAGACGAACCTTGAAGGAAATCCTTAGTTCCGGATGAGAGTTCGAGACTTGAATTTAGGAGTGAAAATATAGCTAGGTGTTTGAGTGAGTATTGGGGAATGTTTAGATGATATGAGGGTGAAATATGGCTATGTATAGGTAATAAACAAATTTGCAAATACTTAGGCCCAATATTACAAGTCTTGGACTGAACTAAAATAAAACAGGCACAATTTTTACATAGAGGCGCATCACGGAAGTGACATGGATTCCTCCCTCGAATTCGGACTTTGAAAAATTATAATTGCTAATCCTTCGCTCTTAAGTCGGGGTTAGACCCTTTTCCCCTAATTTTGACTCATTGAACAAGAATATGAAGTCAAATTTTTGATATCGCGCATGAATTTTGAGATGCATGGAATTTAAATTCTCGGCATTTCGAGACACATTTTTAGGCATTTTTTGGGGTCGTTTCGATATCTCCCCTTTTGGAACATTCATTCCCAAATGTAAAAGAGACGTACAAGACAAGAATGATCATAAACACATCAGCCCCAACAAGAATGCAACATTATATTTAAAACACCATTTTCAAAATCTCAACATAAGTGTAAAATCATCATAAGTTTACCAACTTAAAGATGAATGCATATGAATGACCTAGGGGCTGAAATGTAAGACTTTAAACCACATAGGGGACTTAGGATTAGCACCTTAGGATTGAGTGGAGCAGAAAAGATAAGGATACCGCTTTTGCACGTCCGCTTCGGCCTCCCATGTAGCACTTTCAACTTGTTGGTTCCTTTCAAGGACCTTAATAGATACCACTACCTTGTTCCTCAATCTCTTCACTTGCCGATACAAGATCTTAACTGGAACCTCCTCATAAGTCAAGTTATCCTCAACAACACCCACAACATCAAGAGGCACAGTAGCATTAGGATTACCAACACATTTCCTCAACATAGAGACATGGAACACTGGAAGGACAAAATTCATTTCACTAGGAAACTTCAACTCATAAGCTACCTTCTTAATCATCTTTATCACTTCATAATTACTAACATATCTTCAACTCAATTTCGCTTTTTTTACAAAAATGGACCACACCTTTCATTGAAACTTTCAAATAGACCTAATCACCCACTTTCAATTCAACGTCTCTTCATCTCACATCGGTATAAGATTTTTGATGACTTTTGGCTATTTTCTACCTTTCCCTAATCCTCCTAACTTTCTCAAGACCCTCCATAACAAGATCCAGTCTCAATAAAGCCACCTATCCAACCTTAAACTAACCAACTGGTGATCTACAATGTCTCCCCAAAGAGCCTCAAAAGGAGCCATACCGATGCTAGAGTGATAGCTATTGTTGTAGGCAAACTCAATCAATGATGTTCATCCCAACTACCACTCAACTCCAATACACATGTCCTAAGCATATCTTCACGGGTTTGAATGATTTTTTTGGCTTGGCCATCCATTTGAGGTGAAAGGTTGTACTAAGGTTAACTTTTGTACCAATACCCCTTGGAAAAGACCTCCAAAAGTGTAAAGTGAATAATGCACCATGATCTGATATGATGGACAAAGGAACTCTATGCCAGCTCACTAACTCATAGATGTACAACCATGCCTACTTTTCATTTCCATATGTAGTCTTAACCAGTAGAAAGTGGGCTGATAACATCATCCTATCAACCACAACCTATATGGAATAAAAACCCAACCTAGTCTTGGGCGACGAACCACAAAATCCATATTAATTACCTCTCACTTCCAAGTAGGAATCTCTATTTCTTGGGTTAGGCCACTCGACCTTTGATGTTTGGCATTGACTTTTTGATAACTATGGCAACTAGGAATGAATTTGGTAATGTCCCTCTTCATGCCTCCCACCCAATACACATCTGTCAAGTCTCTAAAAATTTTGGTGGAACCACGGTGGATTGAATAAGAAAATTGTCGGCCTCATGAAGGATCTTCTCCCTCGAACCATCAACACAAGTCACACACAACCTACCTTGGTACTTAAAGGCCCCATCTCCCCCTTGGGAGAAAACCTCTACTTTGCCATCTTTTACCAGGGCCTTCAATTCAAGCAAAGAGGAGTAAAGATCTTGTTTGCTATCACCTCATCAACCAATGAAGACTTAGACCCATCAACAATAACCACACCATAATCACCAACCTCTTCCAACCTAACCCCTAATCTAGCCAATCGGTGCACCTCCCTAGGCCTATCCCTGTCACAACCATCAATATGAGTTAGGCCACCCATGGACACCCAACACAAAGCTACTGTCACAATATTTGCCATACTAGGATGGTAATACACACTAATATCATAGTCCTTAAGAAGTTCTACCAACATTCTTTGCCTCAAGTTGAGATATTTTTGTGTGAAGATATATTGGATGCTCTTATGACCGATGAACACATCCACATGCACTCCATACAAGTAGTGACGCCAAAACTTTAATGCGAACACAACGTTGGCTAACTCTAGATCATAGGTAGGGTTGTTCCTTTCATGTGCCTTGAGTTGTCTAGAAGCATAAGTTATGACCTTACCATTTCGCATTAGCACACAACTTAAGCCCACTCTAAAAGCATCATAATACATAACAAAATCCTCAAGCCAATTCGATAGTGACAATATAGGAGCGGACACAAGTTTATCCTTCAATGTTTGGAAGCTTCTTTCATATTCATTGATCCACACAAACATAAACTTCTTTTGAGTCAATTTTGTCATAGGGGTAGCAATGGAGGAGAACCAATTCACAAACATTGTATAGTAATTTTCAAGGCCCAAGAAACTCCTAATATCTGACGGAGTCAATGGTATAGGCCAATTCCTAATTACATAGATTTTCTTAGGATCCAGTTTTATACCATACTCCAACACCACATGACCCAAGAATGCAACCTCCTTCAACAAAAATTCGCACTTGTCATATTTGGCATACAATCTCTCCTCCCCTAATCTTTGCAACATAACCCTCAAATAACCCATATTGTACTCCCTACTACGTGAATAGATTAATATATCATCAATGAAGACTATAACAAACGAATCAAGGTATGGTTTGAAGATCCTATTCATTAGGTCCATGAAGATGGCCGGTCCATTAGTCAACCCAAACGACATCATAACAAACTCATAATGTCCATATCTAGTCCAGAAGGCCATCTTGGGAGTATCACACTCCCTCAGCCTCACTTGCTAATACACGGACTAAAGATCCATCTTAGAGAAGAAGCTAGCCCCTTGCAATTGGTCAAAAAAGTTATGAATCCTTGGAAGAGGATATCTATTATTAATGGTGACCTATTGAGTTGTCAGTTGTCAATGCACATTCTAAGTGACCCACACTTCTTTTTAACAAACAATACGACCCTAAGGTGATTGATTAGGTATAATAAATCCCTTCTCCAAAAAATCTTACAATTGTTCCTTTAACTCTTTCAACTTCGTCGGCTATACGATAAGGGGGAATGGAGGTAGGGTGAGTATCGCGGAGGAGGTCTATACCAAAATCTATTTCTCTTTCAGTAGGAACACCGGGAAGGTCATCTGGGATGACATCAAGAAACTCATTTACAACCGGAAATGACTCTATGGAAGGGGCTTTAGAGACCATATCTCTAACCCTTATAATCTGATAAAGACACCCTTTAGAGATCAACTTATAGGCTTTAGTGCATGAAATGAATCTACCCTTGACCACCATATCTGGACTTTCCCACTCAAGGACGCGTTCATTAGGGAATTGAAACCTGACCATATGGGTTCTACAATCAATAGAAACATTGTACACATGCAACCAATCCATTCCAAGAATGATATCAAAATCTACGATATCTAATTCAACAAGATCACAAGGCAACAACTTATGCAAAATGCAAATCGGACAACTTCTATAAACTTTCCTAGCAACAATAATGGCACCAATAGGAGTAGACACTTCATATGACTCATGTACCAACTCGGGGTCAATATGGAACTTTTGGTGAACAGAGTAACAAATGGAAGAGTGGCACCTGGATCAATCAAAGAATAGATACTAAAATCAATGATTTTCAACATATCAATAATAGCATTAGGAACCTCACCAACCCCTTTCCTACCATGTATAGCATAAAATTAATTGTGCCTTGAGGCACCACCTTGAGGACCACCTCTACCCAGTGGAACCGCATTTATACCCTGGCTTTTTCCATAGTTTCTTGGATAATTTATCTTCTTGTGACCAAGCTCACCACTTTCATAGCATGCATTAGAACCCTTCAAACATAGGCCCTTATGATCCCCTACAAATTTAGGACACACTTCATTAGGAGCCACATGACTAAGAATATCAGGCTTAGGGAAGTCATTGGCAAACCCCCTATTAGTAGCGTGAGTAGACCCTTGGCCTTGATGAACTCTAGCACCCTTTTAGAATTTACCCTCAATCTAGGCCCTCTTGGACTTATGCCCCCTTCTCTTCCACAACTTTTCTTCCTCTATTTTCTCGGCATATGCCATCAATCGAGATAAGTCCACGTCACTAATTAGCATGGTGGACCGACATTCTTCACTCACTAAGTCAGAGACCCCCATAACGAACTTATTCATCCTAGATCTAGAATCGGTCACCAAATGAGGAGCATACTTTGAAAATTGATTAAACTTGAGGGTATACTCCCTCACACCAGCATATTGTTTCAAGTTCATAAACTCCACCAACTTAGTCTCCCTAAGCTCAAAAGGGAAACACCGATTAAAAAAAGCCAATTTGAACTCATCCCAAGCACTACATTACCGATTCCCTTCTCACCCTTCCATTAATTATACCATATTTGGGCTACACCTTTGTGTTGGTACGCTTCCGACTCCACCTTTTCATTCTGCCCAACTCCCTTGATATTCAAGATCTTGTAGACCTCATCAATAAACTCTTGTATATATTCATCCACGTTTGACCCATAAAACATCGGAGGATTCATACACATGAAGTACCTTACCCTATCTCCCAGGGTAGTAGCATGAGGCTCTTGGGTCCCTTGATTTACTTGGTTGTCCACAACCTAGGCAAGCATAGTGAGAGCATCCCGGAGCTTACCATTGGTAGGTTTCTCCTCAGGAGTTTAGAACCTTCTCCCTCTAGTGTTAGGCATGATGTAGCATAGCAAAGAGCAATAGTTATGGGGGAAACTTACCACAACTCCATAGCATGACATAGAACATGAAGAAGGGAAACATTTTCTAAAACATCTCAAAGCCTCCTATACATAGTCATGGAGTGCTTTACAACCATGAATAAGACTCTATCAATGCGGTGTGTTGGACTCCATGGATCTATCAACCTAGTGCTCTAATACTAAGTTTGTCACGACCCAAGCCTAGGACCTAGACGTGACACGGTGAATAGGGAACCCGTAGAACACTAAACAAGCCTATTAAGTTGTCATTACACACCATTGGTCACTCAAGCATATAAGTGAAATCAAAGAGTAAGAATAGGGAAAAGGAACTAAGGGGAAAGCTAACATAACATCATAAACAGTAGAACAAGAGTCGAGATCATATCATAGATACATAACATGTCCAACAAATCCCTTTAGTACTTAGATGAGAGCGAGGGACAAGACAAAGCAACCAGGCAAACCCTCATAGTCAAAAAAGAAAATAAAGAAGAGTATCTCATTACTTAATAAGAGCAACATAGACTAAGATCCCAGAAGTGGAGGACTCACCAACTATCTTGAATAGTACCAAACTAGCCATATGGAAGAGAAGGATGATCAACTTGGGCACTAGTTCCTACATGATGATATAATGTAGGCAAGAGTATGCCATAGTACAGTTGGTGTACTAAGTATGTAGGATATAATGCAACAAGAGATAGGCACCTTAATAAAAATGCATAATAGTAGGTAATAGACATAATATAACAATATGACATGTCTGATCAATACAAAACTAAAACATACTTATGTAAATCATGCTCATATAGTATATAATATGTTTAGATGAGAGCAAGCTAGATTTCCAAAGTACAATCCTCTCTGTAGGCTAGGGATGATAGCACCAATCACCCTAGTGTGTGAGGTACAAACTACTCATCAAGGTTAGTGATGATAGCACCCGTCACCCTAGTGTGTAAGGTGCAAACCTCTCATCAATGTTAGTGATGATAGCTCATATCACCCTAGTGTGTGAGGTACAAACCCCTCGTCGTAGTTAGTAATAATATAATCCATCATCCTAGTGTGTGAGGTACAAACCCTCATCAAGGTTAGTGGCGATCTCACCTACCAACTTGGTGTTTGAGATATTAACCCCTCAACTAGGTTACCTTGATCGGGCATGGTCTAATCCAATACTTTATATAGATTATATCATATACATAAGCTCTTTTCATCATCATATAGTCATTCATATTATATCTCATTTTTGGAACTTCAATTCCTCAAGAAACCACATTCGGAAATTTTATCAAACACTTAAAGGGTTTGTAATGTAGTATAAAACCATGAAATATAGAGATGAAATCATGCAAGAAAATTCTTTGTAAAATGATAAATCAACAATTTGCAACACACTCAAGCAACATTCATGAAAACCCCTCCTCAAATGTTATAATAGGTCAAAGATTTATAGCTCAAAACATAGCAAAACAGTCATAATTTCACATAGCTTTAATATAATGTACAGTGATTTTCATAATAATTACGATCCATGAGTAAATCAGCTTTAAATCATGCAATTTTGAGGAAAAGGAAGGTTGGGATCATGTGTGAAAGGAATCCATGAAAGAAATCCACATACTTTAGCTTTTATATAAGCTCTGTGAAGATTGGAGATGGAGACATTGAACTTGAAGAAGAACCTTGAAGGAAATCCGTAGTTCTGAATGAGGATTTGAGACTTGAATTTTAGAGTGAAAATATGGTTAAGTATTTGAGTGAGTATTGGGGAATGTTTAGGAAGATATGAGGGTGAAATATGGCTGAGTATACGTGACAACACGTTTCAGAATACTACTAAAAAAAGGCACCATTTTACACTGCAATGCGGATTCCTCTCTAGAATTCGCACTTTGAAAATTTATAATTGCTAATATTTTGATCTTGTAATCAAGGTTAGACTTTTTTCCACCTAATCTTGACCCCTTGAAAAAAAATATGAAGTTGAATTTTTGATATCGCACACGATTTTTGAGATATATGGGATTTAAAATTTTGGGCATTCCGAGGAATATTTTCAGGCACTTTTTGGGATTGTTTCACTATAAAATTCCTTGAAGTTATGGGTATGGTGATGAATGAGATGACATATGAGAAGGTCCTATGGAGAAATTGTGTGAATATGAGTGATGATTTATTGATAAAGATGTGGTGTTTCTTAAGCCTCTATGGAAGTTTCGTCTAGTCGAAAGCGTCTCTCGGGGAGCGGGCATGGAAAAGTAATACCCTTATTTCTTTCATTCAATTCAAGCTTATGACAATATGTGAAGTCCTTTCATGATTCCAATCCTTATGTTTCAGCCCCTATATCATTGCATACATTTATTATTATATTGAGAAAGTCCTCGATAATTTTGCACTTATGATGAGATTTTTGAAATGGTGTTCAAGTGCATTGTTGCTTCTCTATGTGGGCTAAATTTGTCATTTTTACTTCTCTCATATATGTTTCTTTGAAATTTGGGGACGAATGTTCCTAAGGGGGAGATATTGAAACGACCCCAAAAAATGCACGAATGTGCCTCAAAGTGCCCAGAATCATAATTTCCATATATCTCAAAATTCATGTGTGATATAGAAAGTTCAACTTCATATTCTTGTTCAGGGGGTCAAATTTAGGGAAAGAAAGGTCTAAACCCTATTTTAGAGCAACCATATCAAAATTCAAAAATCGTAAAATGCCATTTCCAAAATGTACTTCGCTTTACTGGCACGAGGCGCCAGAGTATATTTTTGATCAATTTTTTTAGTTCTACTCCAAGACTCTTGGGTCTTGAGCCTAAGCCTTCCCACTTATGAAAGCACCTATACTTAACGATTTTTCATCCTCATATCATTCAAAACATTCACCAATACTCACTCAAACACTTAGGATTATATTTCTCTCAAGATTCAAGTGTCAAACCCTCTCCGGATCTTAAGGAATTCAACCAAGCATCTGGTCCACCTCCAATCTTCATCAAGTTCATCTCCAAAGCTAAGGTATGTGGGTTTATTTCATGGGTTCCTTTCACCCATGATGCCCAAGCTTTCTTTTCTTAAAAGTTGCATGATTTAAAGTTGATTTACTCATGGGTCTTATCTATTACGAAATCCACTGTGCACTATGTTAGGCTTTATGAAATTATGACTGATGTACTATCTTTTGGGCTTTGAATCTAAGATCTATTGTAATGTTTAATGAAGGTTTTTGATGTATATTGCTTGAGGGTGTTACCAAGTATCCATTAAAGATTTTACATTGAATTTTCTAGCAAGATATCACTCTTGAAGTTCATGGTTTTACACTAGCACTGCACACCCTCTATGTGTTTGAAAAAATATCCGGTTATGGTTTCTTAAAGAATTAACAGTCTGTTGTATATCTTATGATTTGATTAAAAATGATGATTATATGATGATGAAACAATTATGGAATGATGATGACAATTAATGTATGTATATGAGGACTATATGATGTGAAAAATGTATGTTTAAGATGTTAGGATGGTGAGAGAAAGGTACGCATATGATGTATGATGATGAGCGAAAAGGTAGATATATGATGATGAGAGTAATATATGTATATGATATTATCTCTATAGTGTTGGAATGTGACTATGCCCTACTTGTGGGTTGCTTGCCGAGTAACCATGTCAAGGAATTCGTACCTTGATAACCTATCAGGGGGTTTGTACTCCGGCACCACGGGTGGTATTGTTTGACTATCCATCAACCTGTCGAGGGGTTTGTACCTTGATAACTTATTGGGGGGTTTGTACTTCAGAACCATGGGTGGAAGGGTGCGACTTTCCACCAACCATGTTAGGGGTTTGTACCCGTCAACCTTGTTATGGGGTTTGTACTACATCAACCATGTTGGGGGTTTGTACCCATCAACCCATTGGGGGGTTTGTACCTCAACAACTTCATGAAGGGGTTTGTATCTAATGCAGCTCTCCAAGCGTTTGATAGGCCTTAGATTGTACTAATAACGGTCACTCTTTACACTTGTATTATGTTCCATATAAGCATGATTTACTACAAGAATCTCCCATGCATACCATATTGTTATATGTTACTCATTGTCTATGCTTATATATTTTGAATATGTCACTAATCTTTTGTTGCTTTGCATCCTACATACTTAGTACATTCAAATGTACTAACATATATTTTATGCCTACATGTTATCACCATATAGGAACCGAATCTCTGATTGATTCTCCTCATGACTAGGCAGATTGTTCAAGATATCTTATGGGGAGTCCTCAAGTATGAGGTCAATATCCATTTTCTATCAAGCAAATGTTTAGACTATGTCTTGTATGCTTGGATTACCTATTGTCATTATTATGTGGATGACCTCGGTTGCTTGTCTTGACCCCCGCTCTTATCTATGTAGTAGAGATGTTGTTGGAAATAATATGTATCTATGCTATGAGCATTGACTCTCTTGACTCTTGTTGTTTATGACATGAAAGGTGTTCCCTCAGCCTCGATTATGCCTATTTACTATCTCTTATTCTTGTTTTAGTTGCTTTTATAACCAAGAATGTGTAATGATATGCTACAAGGATTGTTTGGGGTTCCTTCGAGTTCTGCATTTGCCTATCACGTCTAGGCCCTAGGCTTGGGTCATGTAGCACCGAATAGGATTATAGGTGGGAGGAATATCCCAAAGAGCCCTTACTCGTTCCTATTAACTATGTGCCAAATATAGGTTCATGTTTATGCCCCTTTGTGGATGATTATGTTATGTATGAAAAATCCTTACCGAAATGGTATATCCAATAAGGTGAGGTTACTTTTCCGAAATGTAAGGCTCATAAAGAGAAGCATGGACTACCTTTGGAAACTAGACCAGCCTTTCTTCGATGTTGGGTATACATCCAAATTCCAAGTAATAACTCACTTGGTCTTTTTGAGGTCACATCCTTGCTATGTTTAAAGGATTATGGAAATTCGTGCATCATAGGTTTTATGTAATATTAATATATTACTCTTTCTTGAGAATACACTTCTTTCTACACATGTGCCTTTGTCATCTAACATTGAATGTAGGTTTAATGAGTTTATATGCATTGCATGACCACATACTTGGTACATTCAAATATACTAACTCATACTCTCCTCCTACATGATCTAACCATGTAGGGACCGGTGAATATCTTCATCCACCTATTGATTGTTAGCTTGGATTATGAGATATTATTTGTTGGGAGTCCAATTATCCAAGGACAAGCCACCTTCTATCTACCTATTATGCTATTTCCACTTATGTCTTTACTTTGAGGGTGAGCTAGGACATGTCTTGGCCCCTATATTATTCTATTACATAGACGCATTATTGCACAACATGTAAAAACTATGTATGAAATTGTGTTATGTTATGCTACTTGCTTATGGAGGTTATGTTTATGGCTATATATTGAAGGTGATGAGATGATGATGTGTTCTTGATGAGATGTGGAAAGGTGAAAAGTCCTAAGTACCTTCTATCCCCATAGCGCGAGTTATACTTTCTTGCTCTGTAGTTCTTATGTGCTATGTGGATTATGCTACTCCCTATCCCTATGAAATCCCTAAAAAGTGAGTCATACTTTCTCATTCATTTGACCTATGTATTTATTGCCTTACTATGCTCTTCCGAACTAATGATATGTATGTAGTTTCTATGATGCTTGCTGGGGACTCTTGAGGCCATGTCCTTTGTAGGACCTAGGCCTAGGTGATGATAGAAAAGCTCCACCGTGCCATCCTTCACCAACTACTTCAATTTCATCAAAGCGAGGTCAAGATCTAGTTAAGATTTGACTTCTTCAATCAAGGAAGACTTAGAACCATCTACCACCACCGCAACTCATTTTCGGCTTCATTCAATCTAATCCCCAACCTAGTCGACCGATGGACCTCCCTTGCCAATTCTTTCTTGCCACCCTTAGCATGATACACACATTCCATGGACACACTACATAGGGAGTTGGCTACAACGTTACCTTAGCGCGAATGGTAATGCACGCTCATGTCATAATATTTAAGGAATTCCAGTCACCTTCTTTCCCTTAAATTAAGATCTCTTTGGGTGAACAAATAGTGGAGACTCTTGTGATCGGTGAATACATCTATGTGGACCCTATAATAATAATTACACTATAGTTTTGGGGAAAATACCATGACTGCTAGCTCAAGATCATGGGTAGAATAATTCGGCTCGTGCACCTTGAATTTCCTAAAAGTATAGGCAATGACTTTGCCACTTTGCATCAAAACACATCGAAAACCAATTCTACAAGCATAACAACACACCACAAAACCTTCTAACCCTTCCGATAGAAAAAAATAGGAGCGGATGTAAGCTTATCATTCATAGTTTGGTAACTTCTTTCACTTTTATTGGTCTATACAAATTTCTCCTTCTTTTGTGTCAAATTTGTCAAGGGAGAAGCGATTGAGGAGAAACCATTCACGAATCTCCAGTAATGCTCCATCAATCCCAAGAAACTCCTAATATTCATCAGAGTCACACTTATCAAACTTAGCAAATAAGCTCTCTTCCCTCATTGTTTGCAGCACTACCCTTAGATGCTTGGAATGCTCCTCTTTACTCTAGGAATAAATCAAAATATCATCAATGAACATCACGACAAACATGTCAAGGTAAGGTTTAAATACAATATTCAAGAGATCCATAAATATTTCCGAAGTATTGGTTAGGCTGAAGGACATCATCATAAATTAAAATGCCCATATCTTGTATGGAAAGACATTTTGGGAATATCATACTCCCTTACCCTCTATTGATGGTATCCGGACTGAAAGTCAATTTTTGAAAAGAGGTTAAAGCCTTTTAGTTAATCAAATAGTTTATCTATCCTTGGTTGGGGATGCTTGTTCTTAATAGTGACATTATTAAGTTATGATTAGTCGATGCATATTATAGGTGAGCCATACTTCTTCCTCATAAACAACACTGTGCACCCCAAGGTGACTTACTAGGCCTTAGAAATCCCTTCTCTAATAAGTCTTTCAATTGGTCCTATAAATCTTGCAACTACGTCGGAGCCATTAGGTAGGGAGGAATAGAAATGGGTTGAGTATCGGGGAGCGAGTCTATACCAAAGTCTACTTCCCTTATAGGATGAATATCAGGAAGTTCATCAGGAAAGACATCAAGAAACTGATTGACCACTTGAACTGAATCAATAGAAGGGACTTTAGACTTAACATCCGTAAAGTACACAAGATGATAAATGCAACATTATCAACATCCGAGTCTTAAGACAAGATAATCCTACCCTTGACCATCGGATCACAACCTTCCCGCTCAAGGACATGTTCATTGAATAATTGGAATCTAGACTTGAAATGTCCCCAAAAAATGTCTGAAAATGTGCCTCAAAAGTGTCTGGGATCATAATTCTCATATATCTCAAAACCTACGCACGATATCAAAAATCCGACTTCATATTCTTGCTTAGGGATCATTTTGAGTGGAGGATGGATCTAAACCCAATTAAAGAGAAAACATTAGCAATTTTGATTTTCCAAAAATGTATTTTTCAGTGTTGTTTCCCCCTCGCTTCTGCGATGCGCACTGGTATATTCCTGTGCGCAGATCTTTGACTTCAGTACAAGACTTTTATGTATTGGGCCTAAGTATTCTCAAACATGAAAATACCTATACTTAGCCATTTTTCACCCTCATAACATTCAAAACATATCCCCAATACTTATTCAAATACTTAGCCAAATATTTAACTCCTAAACTCTAGTCTCAAAACCCTCTCTGGACCTAAGTATTTCCTCTCAAGCTTCAAGTCTCCATCTTTAGTAATTATCAAATTCATCTCCAAAGCTACAACATGTGGTTTATTTCATGGGTTCCTATCACCTATGAACCCAAGCTCTCTTTACTCAAAATTGCATGATTTAAAGTTGATTTATTCATGGGTCTTATCTATTATGAAAATCACTGTACACTATTTTGGGGTTCATGAAATTGTGATTGTTTTGCCACGTTTTGAGCTATGAATCTATGGTCTATTGTAAGATTTCATGAAAGTTAGTGATGAATATTGCTTGAGCGTGTTACCAAGTATCGGTTGAAGGCTTTACATTAAATTTACCAGTATGATTTCACTCTTGATATGCATGGTTTTACCCTAGTACTACACACCCTCTAAGTGTTTGATATGGCTTATTGAGGAGTTGAGGTGTCAATGCTTGTCTTATGAGCTGAATGACTATATGATGAAAGAATGATGATGAAATGCATGTATGTTTACGATGGTTATATGATGATAAAATGAGAATAGAATGATCGTGAAATGTATTTATAGATATGATGGCTAGATGACGATGAAAGCGATGAATGTACAAATGATATGATTCTATACAGGGTTGTCTTGTGACTATGCCTTACTTGGGGGTTTTGCGCTGGGTAATCGTGTCAAGGGGTTCATACCTTGATAACCTATTAGGGGGTTTGTACTCTGGTCACCACGGGTGGTAGGGTGCGATGATCCATCAACCTTGTGGGTTTGTAGCCCATCAACATATCTGGGGGTTTATACTCTGGTCACCACAGGTGTTAGGGTGCGACTATCCATAAACCATATTTGGGGTTTGTACTCATCAACCTTGTTGGAAGGTTTTTACTCCATCAACCATGTTGGAGGTTTGTTCCCATTAATCCATTAAGTGGTTTGTACCTCAACAACCTCATGAAGCGGTTCGTACCTCATGTGCCTCTTCAAGAAGTGGATAGGCCTTGGATTGCACTAAGAAATGGTCACTTCCTCCATATATGTTATGTTCGATGAAATATGATTTAACTCAAGCACCTTCCATTCATGACATATTGCCATATGCTCATCTAATATCTAATTAAGCATTTTGATTATGATGCACATGTATTGTTGAATTGCATCCTACATATTGAGTACATTCCAATGTACTATACTCTATGCCTACATGATCTCAACATATAGGAATCAGTGTACCGCTTCATCATCCTCGTCCTCCACGTGGCTAGTACGACTTCTATCAAGCTTGTTAGTGAGTCCTCCATTCTGGGGACGTTACTTATGATCTCTTGCAATGTATTAAAACATCTTCTCTGTGACTTATATATTGACAATGAGGGTGAGCCTAGTTGCTTTGTCTTGGCCCACGCTCTTATATATGTAGTAGAGGTGTTGTTGGACATGTTATGTATCTATGTTATGAGCTTTGACTCTATTGTGTCTTGACATTTATTGTATGGATGTTTACCCTTAGTTCCAATTCCCTTTGTTTACATTTATCTCTTATTTTCATTCTAATTGCTTCCGCGACCAAGGATGTGTAGTGATATGCTATGAGGCTTGTTTGTGGTTCCTTCTGGTTCCTCATTCACCGGTCACGTCTTGGCCCTAGGCTTGGGTCATTAAAAAGGTGGTATCAGAGCATTAGGTTGTTTGATCCTCATAGTCCAACACATCGCGTGGATTAGAGTCTTATACATGGTTGTATCGTGCACTACAACTATGAGTAGGAGGCTATGAAATGTTTTAGGAGATGTTTCCCTTGTTCATGTTCTATATCATGCTATAGAGTTGAAGTAAGCTTTCCTTCTCTAACACTTGTTCTTTTTCAATGCTAGATCATGCCTAATAAGAGAGGTAGATGAGCCCGCACACCTGAGGAGCAATCGGCCAACAGATTGCTTAGGGATGCTCTCACCTTGCTTGCACAAGCAGTGGATAATCAAGAAAACCACGGGGCCCAAGCGCCTCATGCTCCTACACCATTTTTGGGTGAGAGACTCCATGAGAATGAATCCCCTAGATTACTGTGGGTCTAAGGTAGATGAGGACCATCAAGAGTTCATTGATGAGGTCTGTAAGATATTGGCTATCATAGGTGTGAGAACGGAAGAAAAGATGGAGCTTGCAGCCTATCAAATCAAAGGGGTAGCACAAATATGGTACAACTAATGGAAAGAAGGGAAGGAAGTCGGCTATGTGGTGCTTTAGGAAGAGTTCAAAGTGGCTTTCCTTAATCAGTTTTTCCCTCTTGAGCTTAGGGAAGCAAAGTTGGTGGAATTTATGAATTTGAGACAAGGGTCAACAAGTATGAGGTAATATGACCTTATGTTCAACCATCTTTCAAAGTTTGCTCCATCCTTGGCTTCCGACCGAAGGTTAAGAATGAACAAACTTGTGATGGGGGTGTCCAACTTAGTGAGTGAAGAATGTCGATCCGCTATGTTGATCGATGACATGGACTTATCCTGTTTGATGTCCTATCATAAACAATTGGAAGAAGAGAAATTGAGGAAGAGGGGGTGTCATGATGCTAAAAGGGCCCATTTTGAGAGTAAGTTCCAAAAGGGTGACTGGTTCCATAAAGGCCAAGGGTCTTCTTATGCATTTGAAAGGAGGGTTGCTAATGACTTTCCAAGAGCCCAAGGTGTTGGTGTTATGGTAACTAATAAGGTTTGTCCTAGGTGTGGAAGAGGTCATAAGGGTCCATGTTTGAGAGATACTAATGCATGCTTTAGTTGTGGTAGGTAGGTCACAAAAAGGTAGATTGACCTTGAAATCAAAACAAGAGAAAAGAGATTTGTGCACAAGGTGCTAATGTAGTTCCTTTAGGGAGAGATGGCCGGCAAGATGGTACCCCAAGACATAACTGGTTCTATGCTTTGCATAGGAGGCAAGGGGTTTATGAAACCCCCGATGATGTTACCAATATGTTGAAAAACTTTGACTTGGATATGTGTGCATTAATTGATCCAGGTGCCATTCTTTCTTTTGTAACCCCCTTTGTTGCCCAAAAGTTCCATGTTGATCCCAAGTTGCTGCATGAGTCATATGAGGTGTCTACCCCCATTGGTGCATCTATTGTTTGTACGAAAGTTTTCTAGAAGTTATCCTATTTGCATTTTGCATAACATTTTGCCTTGTGATCTTGTTTAGAAGGACATGGTTGATTTTGATATTATTGTTGGAATGTATTGATTGCATGCATCCTATTCTTCTATTGATTGTAGAACCCGTAGGGTCAAATTGTAATTTTCAAGTAATCCTATCCTTGAGTCGGAGAGTCAAGATGTAGTGGTTAAGGGTAGATTCATCTCTTGTATTAAAGCCCATAGGTTGATCTCTAAGGGATGTCTCTACCATCTTGTGAGGGTCAGGGATGTGGAGTTTAAAGTTCTTCCCATAGAGTCAATTTTAGTTATAAATGATTTTCTTGATATCTTCCCAAATGACCTTCTCGATGTTCCTCCCAATAGGGAAATAGACTTTAGCATAGACCTCTTCCCCGATACTCAATCCCTTTCTATTCCCCCTAATAGTATGGCCCCAGTGGAGATGAAGGAATTGAAGGAACAATTGAGGGACTTGTTAGAGAAGGGATTGAGTAGGCCTAGCCAATCACCTTGTGGTGCACTGGGGTTGGTTGTGGAAAAGAAGGATGGGTCCTTTAGGCTATGTCTTGACTACTGGAAACTCAATAGGGTCACCATCAAGAATAGGTATCCTTTTCCAAGAATTGATAATTTGTTTGACAAATTGCAAGGGTCTAGCAATTTCTCTAGGATTGATCTTCGTTCCTGGTATTATCAAGTGAAAGTGTCGGAGTGTGACATTCCCAAGATGGCCGGACTAGATATGGGCATTATGAATTTATGATGATGTCATTTAGGTTGACTTATGCACCGACTATCTTTATAGACCTAATGAATAAGGTCTTCAAGCATTACCTTGATTCTTTTGTTATGGTGTTCATTGATGATATTTTTATCTATTCTCATGGTGAGGAGGAGCATAGTGCTCATTTGAGGGTTGTGTTGCAAAGATTGAGGGAGGAGAAATCGTATTCTAAATATGAAAAGTGTCAATTTTGATTGAGGGAGGTTGCTTTCATAGGACAAGTGGTGTCGGGGGATGGTATAAAGGTGGATCCTAAAAAGACTAATGTGATTAGATATTGTCCTAGACCATTGACCCCGTCGGATATGAGTAGTTTCTTGGGCTTAGCGGGATACTATTGTAGGTTTGTGAATGGGTTCTCTTCTATTGCTTCCCCTATGAAAAAATTGACTTAGAAGAAGGTTAAGTTTGTGTGGATCAATGAATGCGAGAGGAGCTTCCATACCTTGAAAGATGTACTTGTGTCCGCTCCTGTATTGTTACTTCGGGATGGGCTTGTGGGATTTGTTGTGAATTGTGATGCTTCCCAGGGTGGTTTGGGTTGTGTGTTGATGCAAAATGTTAAGGTCATAATGTATTCTTCTGGACAACTCAAAGTGCATGAAAAGAACTAACCTACCCATTATCTTGAGTTAGCCTCCATTGTGTTTGCATTAAATAATTGGTGTCATTACTTGTATTGGGTGCATATTGATGTGTTCACCAATCATAAGAGCCTATAATATGTCTTCCCTCAAAAGGATCTCAATTTGAGGCATAGGAGATGGTTAGAACTTCTTAAAGACTATGATATGAGTGTGCATTAGCATCCTAGTAAGGCAAATGTGGTGGCAGATGCTTTTTGTATGGTGTCTATGGGTAGTATAGCTCGTACAGGTAGTAGTGATAAGGAGATGGCTAGGGAGGTGCATCGATTGACTAGATTGGGTTTTAGGTTGGAAGAGCTTGGTAATGGGAGTATTGATGTTGTTGATGGTTCTAGGTCTACCTTGGTGGATGAGGTGAAAGAAAAGCAAGATCTTGATTCCTCCTTGTTAGAGTTGAAGGCCTTAGTAAAAGAGCGCAAGGTGGAGCTTTTCTCCCAATGGGGAGATGGTGTGCTTATTTACCAAGGTAGGTTGTGTGTGCCTTGTGTTGATGGTTTAAGGGAGAGAATCCTTGATTAGGCCCATAACTCTTCTTATTATATCCATCTCGGTCCCACTAAAATGCATAAAGACTTGAGAGATATGTATTAGTTGGGAGAAATGATGAGGGATATTGCCAAATTTGTTTTTGATTATCATAGTTGTCAACAAGTCAAAGCCAACATCAAAGGCCGGGTGGCCTAACCCAAGACATTGAGGTTCCTACTTGGAAGTGGGAAGAGATAAGTATGGATTTTGTGGTTGGGTTGCCCAGGACTAGAAAGGGTTTTGATTCCATTTGGGTTGTGGTCGATAGGATGACGAAATCGACTCACTTCCTACAAGTTAAGACCATATATGGAGCTGAGGATTATTCAAGGTTATACACTTAAGACTTGGTAATGTTGCATAGGTTTCCTTTGTCCATCATATCGGATTGTGGGGCACAATTCACTCCTCACTTTTGGAGGTCCTTTCAAAGGGGTGTTGGTAGTAGAGTTAAGCTTTCTACGGTATTTCACCCTGAAACGGATGGCCAACCTGAGAGGACCATCCAAACCCCTAAGGATATGCTTAAAGCATGTGTGTTAGATTTGAAAGGTAGTTGGGATGATCATATTTCATTGATTGAGTTTGCCTATAACAATTGCTATCATTCTAGTGTCAGTATGGCTCCATTTTAGGCTATCTATGAGAGACATTGTAGATCAATGGTTGGTTAGTTCGTTTTTGTTGAGGTAGCTTTTTTAGGACTAGATCTTGTTATGGAGGCTCGTGAGAAGGTTAGCATGGTTAGAGAAAGGTTGAAGATGGCCCAAAGTCGCCAAAACTCCTATGCCGATGTGAGGAGAAGGGATCTTGAATTCTATGTTGGTGATGGGTTTACTTGAAGGTATCATCCATGAAGGTTGTCGTATGTTTTGGCAAGAAGGGCAGGTTGAGCCCAAGATATATCGGTCCTTATAGGTTAATGGGAAGGGTTGACAAGGTAGCTTATGAGTTGGAATTGCCTAGGAAAATAAATTTGGTTCATCCGGTATTTCATGTGTCTATGTTGAAGAAATGTGTGGGTGATCCAAATGCCATTGTACTTCTTGATGTTGTGTATGTTGTTGAAGATGATTTTACTATGAAGAGGTTTCGGTTCAAGTCTTGGATAGGCAAGTGAAGAGATTAAGAAACAAAGAGGTCGCTTTCGTTAAGGTACTTTGGAGGAATCAATAAGTTGAAAGTGTTACTTGGGAGGCCAAAGCAGACAAGCAAAAGCAATATCCTTACCTTTTCCACTCCGCTCAAGCCTGAGGTATTGATTTAAGCCTTTATATGATCTCAAGCCTTAAGTTCAGCCCTCATGTCATCCCATATGTTCATGTTTAAATTAACTAAGTTCATGATGGTTTTACACTTATAATGAGATTTTGAAATGATGTTTAAGAGCATTGTTGCATTTCTATGTGGGATGAAGATGTCATGTTTGTGTCTCTCATATATGTCTCTTTGACATTCGGAGATGAATGTTACCAAGGGGGAGATATTGGAACAACCCAAAAATGTTCCCTGGAAGTGCCCTGAATCGTAATTTCCATATATATCAAAATCCATATGCGATGTCAAAGATCTGAATTCTTAATCTTATTCAGGGGGTCATTCTGAATTTAAAATAGGCTAACCCCGATTAAAGAGAAAATAATTAGCAATTTCGATTTTCTAAAAATGCAATTTCCATTATTGTTTCAACGACGCGCACGGGTACATTTCTGTGTGCAAATTTTTGACTTAGATCGAAAACTTTTAAGTCTTGGGCCTAAGTGTTCCTAATCGTGAAAATACCTATACTTAATCTTTTTTCACCCTTATATCATTCTAAACATTTCCATGAACTTCCTTCTCGCCCTTGATTACAAAGCACCACAATCTAAAACTATCAAAAGAAATTGAACATGATTGTTGCAATTGTCCATTCCATAATGTCACAATCATAGATGTCGTCACACGAGAATAAGTGGAGGAATTATTAGAGGCATATCTGGGGGAGGGAGAAAAAGAACTAACATAGAGTATGAAATCCTTGTTGATCCTTCTCCCCTCTTGCTCAATGAACCAACTTCAGGCCTTGTTCGTCCTCCGCAAGGAAGGAACGAGTCGGCTCCCCTTTTCATCTATTGGTAGCATAAATAAAATAGATTCAAATTGACAAACCACCAAAAGAGTGTGAAAAAGGGGGAAAGTGTACATTACGCCATGTGCAACAAATAAAGTACAAGGATAGCATCGTACCCTCATAGTTCTCAATCTTTCGCACATCTGGATTGGCACAAACTCACTCGATTTTATTGGCCTCATGACTCATTCCTTTTCTCAATTTCTCCTCCTCCATTTTCTCGGTATAAGTCATCAACTGAGACAAGTCCATGTCAATAATTAGCATGGTAGACCGACATTCTTCACTCACCAAGTTGGAGAGCCCAATCATAAACTTATTCATCCTAGATCTAGGATCGACCACCAAATGAGGAGCATACTTTGAAAGTTGATTGAACTTGACGGCATACGCTCTCACACTTATGGAACTTTGCTTCAAATTCATAAACTCCACCAATTTAGCCTCCCTAAGCTTAAGAGGGAAGAACCGATTAAGGAAAGCCATTTTTAACTCCTCCCAAAGTACCACATCACCATTTCCTTTTTCCTCCTTCCTTTGGTCTTACCATATTTACGCTACCCCTTTGAGTTGGTACTCCACCAACTCCGCTTTTGCATTCGGCCCAACACCTATGATAGTCAAAATGTTGAAGACCTCATTAATGAACTCTTATGGATCTTCATCTACTTATGACCCATAGAACACTGGAGGATTCATCCTAATGAAGTCCCTTACCATAGCTCCTAGAGTAGTAGCATGAGGGGCTTCGGCCCCTTGGTTGACTTGATTGACCACAACTTGGACAAGCATAGCGAGAGCATCCCAGAGCTCACCATTGGTAGGTTGCTCATCGGTAGTTTGGGCCCTTCTCCCTTGAGTATTAGGCTTGATCAAGCATAGAAAAGAACAATCATTAGGGGGGAAACACTTACGACAACTCTATAGCATGACTTTGATTAGGAAGAAGAGAAACAATTCCAAAAACATCTCATAGCGTCCTACTCATAGTTGTGGTGCACAACACAACCATAAATAAGACTCTAAATGATGCAATATGTTGGAATCTGAGGATCTAACAACCTGGTACTCTGATACCAAGTTTTTCATGACCCAAGCCTAGGGCTTAGACGTGACACGACGAATGATGAACCAGAAGGAACCCCAAACGACCCTCTTATCTTATCATTACACATTATTGATCATGGAAGCATTTAGACATACAAAAGTAGAAATAGGGCAATGATGCTAATGGGAAAGCATGTATAGCATCATGATCAAGAGACAAAGGAGTCAAAGCTCATATCATAGATATATAGCATGTCGAACAACACCTCTACTACATAGATAGAGCGGGGGACAAGATAAAGTAATAGGGCTTACCCTCATAGCTAAATTAAACAATAAAGAAGAGTGTTTTAATACATAATAAGATAAACTTAGACTAAGGTCCCCAAAGTGGAGGACTCACCAACTAGCTTGAGTAGTACTGAACTAGCCACGTGTAGAAGGAGGATGATCAAATTGCGCTCCTGTTCCTACATGGTGATATCATGTAGGCAAGAGTATGCGTTAGTACGTTTGAATATACTAAGTATGCAGGATACAATGCAACAAGAGATAAATGACATAATCGATATGTATAACTTAATCAATTAACTAACATATAATAAGATGCCATACATCAGTTATGCTTATAGTAAAGGCATGCTTCATATATTATAATACAAGTGTGAAAATGGACCATACTACGGTTGATTGTTGAACCCTACATCATACAAGAGAGGTACAACAAGAAGGTGATTATTACAGACGGGTTATAGTGATTGAGGTACAAACTCCTCAATAGGTTACCAAGGTACAAAGCCCTTGATGGGTTCGAAGGTGGTCACACCCTACCTCCCATGGTTCCAAGGTACAAACTCCTTTATAGGTTTGAGGATGGTGACATCCTTCCTCCCATGGTGCCAAGGTACAAACCCCTTGGAAGGTTTGGGGGTGGTCACCCCCTACCTCCCATGGTGATTGAGGCATACCCTCAATTGGCTATGGTTAATTCAACAGTATATAGAGAAATACCATATACATAATTTTCTTCTATCATCATCATAACATAATATAAATACTCTTCTTTCATCTTCATGACATCATTCATAACACTAGACATGCATTGAGCCTTTAATTCCTCAAGAAACTGTAATCGAACATTTTATCAAACACTTGGCGGGTGTGTAGTGCTAGTGTAAAACCATGCAATTCAAGAGTGTAACCATGTAAGAAAATCCATTATAAAACCATTTATCAACACCTTGTAACATCCACAAGCAATATACATCAAAAGTCATTCTCAAAATCTTACAATAGATCTAAGATTTGTAGCTCAAAACATAGCAAAACAATTATACAATCACGTAGCTTTAACATAGTTCATAGACAAGTTCATACTAGTAAAACCATGTGTAAAATCAACTTTAAATCTTGCAAATTTAGTAAAAAGGGGGTTATGGCACCATGTGTGAAAGGACACAATTTTTGAAACCCACATAACTTAGATTTGGAGAAATTCTTGATGAAGATTGAAAATGGCGACATGAAGCTTGAGGGAAATCCTTAGTTCCGGATGTGGGTTTGAGACTTGATTTTAAGAGTGAAAAATTTGACTATGTGTTGAGTGAGTATTGGGGAATGTTTAGGATGATACGAGGGTGAGAAATGTTTAAGTATGGGTATTTTAGTGAGTGGGAACACTTAATCCCAAGACTTAAAAGTCTTGGACCGCCAAAAGAATAACTGGATAGAAAAATATGCACGTTTGCACCGCGGACAGGATGCGAAAATGAATTCCCTTCATCTGCGCGCCCTTGGTGCATCGCGCCAGGGGTACGAAGAGCTCTCGGGAAATAGCCACTTGAAAAATTAAAATTGCTAATCTTTTGCTTTAAAATCGGGGTTAGACCCTTTTCCTTCTAATTTTGACCCACTACACAAGAATATGAAGTCAAACTTTTGATATCACGCACGGATTTGAGATATATGGAAAATACAATTCCAGGCACTTGCGAGACACATTTTCGGGCACTTTTTGAGGTTGGTTCACTGTTCGGCGAAAATAAAATCTCCTTTTGATAAATATATACTATGATGGAAAAAAATCATCACAATAACTCATAATGCCCATATCTAGTCCGGAAGGCTGTCTTGGGAATATCATACTCCCTCCCTTTCACTTGCTGATACCCGGACTGAAGATCAATCTTGGAGAAGTGGCTATCCCCTTGCAATTGGTCAAACAAGTTATCAATCCTTGGAAGAGGATACTTATTCTTGATAGTCACCCTATTGAGTTTCTAGTAGTCAATACACATCCTAAGGGATCCATCATTCTTTTTCACAAACAACACTGAATCGCCCCAAGGTGATTGGCAAGGTCTAATAAATCCCTTCTCTAACAAGTCCCTCAATTGTTCCTTCAACTTCTTCAACTTTGCCAAGGCCATATGGTAAGGAGGAATAGAAATGGGCTGAGTATCAGGCAGGAGCTCTATGCCAAAGTCTATTTCCCTTTCGGGAGGAACACCGAGAAGGTCATTTAGGAAGACATCAAAAAACTAATTTACAACTGGAACCAACTCTATTGGGAGGACTTTAGGCTCCACATCCCTTACCATCACAAGAAGGTAAAGATACCCCTTAGAGATCAACTTATGAGATTTATTTCAAGAGATGAACCTACCCTTAACCACCACCTCTTGACTCTCCCACTCAAGGACGGGTTCATTTGGAAATTGGAATTTGACCCTACGGTTTCTACAATCAATAGAAGCATAGTAGGGATGCAATCAATCCATCCCAAGAATGATTTCAAAATCAACATGTCTAACTCAAAAAGATCACAAGGCAACACTTTATGCAATACGCAAATAGGACAACTTTTATAAATGTTTCTAGCAACAATAGATGCACCAATTAGAGTAGACCCTTCATATGACTCATGCAACAAATCGGGGCCAATATAGAACTTTTTGGCAACAAAGGGGGTGAAAAAGGAAAGACTGGCACCCGGATCGATCAATGCATGCACATCAAATCAAAGATATTCAACATATCGATAACAATGTTGGGCATCCCATCAACCTCTTGCCTCCCATTCGAAAATATAATTGATTATGCCTCGAGGCACCATCTTATCGGCCACCTCCCCCTAATGGAACTATATTAGCACCTTGTAGATGCACCTCCTTACCCTTGTTGAAATATCGAGGGCATTCCAAAATATTGTGACCCATCTCCCCACAACTAAAACAAGCATTAGTGTCCCTCAAACATAGGCCACTATGATCCCTACCACAGTTTGGACACCCAAAAATAGGAGCCACACTACCAACACCTTGAGGCCTTGGGAAATCATTAGCAAATACCACCTTGGAAGCATGAGAAGGCCCTTAGCCATGGTGGGACCACACACCCCTTTGGAACTTATCCTCAAAACATGCCTTCTTTGCCTCATGACTTGTTATCTTCCTCAATTTCTCCTCATCCATTTACTCAGCATAGGTCATCAACCGAGATATGTCCATGTCACTGATTAGCATGGCAGACTGACATTCTTCCCTCACCAAGTCGAAGACCCCAATCAGAAACTTATTTAATCCAAGATCTAGGATCGGCCATCGAATGAGGAGCATAATTTGAAAGTTGATTGAACTTGATGGCATACTCCCTTACACTAATCGAACTTTGCTTTAAATTCATAAACTCCACCAATTTAGCCTCCCTAGGATTAAGAGGGATGAACCGATTAAGGAAAGCCATTTTGAACTCCTCCTAAAGTACCATATCACATTTCCCTTCTCCCGTTTCCATTGTTCATACCATATTTGGGCTACCCCTTTGAGTTGGTACTCTACCAACTTCACTTTTTTATTCAGCCCAACACCCACGATAGTCAAAATCTTATGGACCTCATCAATGAATTCTTGTGGATCTTCATCCACTTATGACCAATAGAATACCAGAGGATTCATCCTTATGCAGTCCCTTACCCTAGCTCCCGAGGTAGTAGCATGAGGGGCTTGGCCACTTAGTTGACTTGATTGGCCACAACTGGGGAAAGCACAATAAGAGCATCCCGGA
This sequence comes from Solanum ossicruentum, assembly GCA_025774065.1. Taxonomy (NCBI): domain Eukaryota; kingdom Viridiplantae; phylum Streptophyta; class Magnoliopsida; order Solanales; family Solanaceae; genus Solanum; species Solanum ossicruentum. Next base: position 11,549,449 of record JAOTQR010000002.1, read on the forward strand.
GCTCACCACTGGTAGGTTGCTCATCGGTAGTTAGGGCCCTTATCCCTCGAGTGTTAGGCATGATCTATTATAGCAAAGAACAATAATTAGCGAGGAAACACTTATGGCAACTCTATAGCAAGACTATGAACAGGAAGAAGGAAAATAATTCCAGAAATGTCTCATAGCCTCCTACTCATAGTTGTGGTGCATAACACAACAATAAATAAGACTCTAATCAATGTGGTATGTTAGACTCTAAGGATCTAACAATCTAGTACTCTGATACCAAGTTTTTCATTACCCAGGCCTAGGGCTTAGACGTGACACAGCGAATGAAGAACCCGAAGGAACCCCAAATGAGTCTTTTATGTTATCATTACACATTATTGGTCACGAAGGCATTTAAATGACATATAAAAGTAGAAATAGGGTAATGATATTAATGGGAAATCTTACATAGCATCATAATCAAAAGGAAAAGGAGTCAAAGCTCATATTATAGATACATAGCATGTCCAACAATACCTCTACTACATAGATAGAGCAGGGGTCAAGATAAAGCAACCAGGCTCACCCTCATAGCTAAAGTAAACAAATAAGAAGAGTGTCTCAATATATAATAAGAGAAATTTAGACTACGGTCCGTGAAGTGGAGGACTCCCCAACTAGCTTGAGTAGTACCGAACTAGCCATGTGTAGGATGAGGATGATCAACTTGAGCTCCATTTCCTGCACAGTGATATCGTGTAGGCAAGAGTATACGTTAGTATGTTTGAATATACTAACTATATAGTATGCAATGTAACAAGAGAAAAGTGACAAAATCGATATACATAAATTAAGCAATTAATTAACATATAAAAAGATGGCATGCATGAGTTATGCTTGTAGTAAAGGCATGCTTCATATATTATAATACAAGTGTGAGAATGGACCATAACATCTTGATTATTGGACCCTACCACCCATAGTGATTGATGTACAAACCCCTCAATAGATTACCAAGGTACAAAGCCGTTCATGGGTTCGAGGATGGTCACACCCTACCTTCCATGGTGCCAAGATACAAACCCCTTGATAGGTTAGAGGATGGTCACACCCTACCTCCCATTGTGCCAAGGTACAAGCCCCTTGGAAGGTTAGAGGATGGTCACACCCTACCTCCCATGGTGATTGAGGCAGACCCTCAATTAGCTATGGTTAATTCAACACTATATAGAGAAATACCATATACATAATTTTTTCTTCTATCATCATCATAACATCACATAAATACTCTTCTTTCATCATCATGACATCTTTCATAAAATAAGACATGCATTAAGCCTTTAATTCCTCAAGAAACTGTAACCGAACATTTTACCAAACACTTGGCGGGTGTGTAGTGCTAGTGTAAAACCATGCAGTTCAAGAGTGAAATCATGCAAGAAAATCAATTGTAAAACCATCGATCAATACTTTGTAACACCCTCAAGCAATATACATCAAAACTCATTCTCAAATTTTACAATAGATCTAAGATTTGTAGCTCAAAACATAGCAAAACAAATACAAATTCATATAGCTTTAACATATTTCATCAACAAGTTCATACTAGTAAACCCATGTGCAACATCAACTTTAAATCATTCAAATTGAGCAAAATGGAGGTTTGGGCAACATGGCTGAAAGGACCCAAGACTTAAAAGTCTTGGACCGCCAATAAAATAACTGGATAGAAAAGTATACACGTCCGCGTCGCGGACAGGACACGAAAATGAATTCCCTTTGTTTGCACGCCCTTGGCGCCTCACGCTAGGGGCGCGAAGAGCTCTCGGGAAATCGCCACTTGAAAACTCGAAATTGCTAATCGTTTTCTCTAAAATTGGGGTTAGAATCTTTTCCCCCAAATTTTGACCCCCTTAACAAGAATATGAAGTCGAATTTTTGATATCACGTACGGATTTAAGATATATGCAATTTATAATTCCGGGCACTTGTGAGGCACATTTTCGGACATTTTTTGAGGTCGTTTCATTGGTCGGCGATAATAAAATCTCCTTTTGAGAAATATATTTACGTGATATTGTGATGAAAAAAATCATCACAAAAACTCTCCGCAAATCCTATCAATATTCAAATGAAGCATTTTCAAACAAGAGAAGATCACTGATGGTGTTTTTTAAGAACAAAATCAATAAATAAAAATGAAAGAAGAAGAAATTTTGCAAGTTAAAAAAAGATTAGTATAATTCCGTACCAATAATTAAAGCAGAAATTGACGAGGATCAATTTTTTAAACTGCAGTAACTAAAGCAAACGAGGAATGATGAAATTTAATTTTCGTTTCTATATTAGTTTTTAGCAAAATAAGTTATTTAGTGTATGATAAATTTATATTTTGAATTTCAATTATTATTGAGATATTTTAGGTTATTTTAAATTTTCAATACTGCAGATTTTTATTTTACATTGTCTAGTTAAAGCCCTCAATGATTGATAAAATTATTGAAATTTATTAAAAGTCATTTCAGTCCATTGAGATCTTCTTTGAAATCTTTTTCTAGCCTATTTGGTCTTTTATAAAAAATCATCAAAAATATATTTATTTGGATATCCGTTTTACAACTATATATATATATATATATATATATATATATATATATATATAATTCTTTTCTATTGAACCTAATGTGAAGGAAAGTATTAAATGTCCATAATTCAAATAATTTTATTCATTGACCATCAATTTTTAACTCAAAGTAACTAAATTTTTTTATATACATCTCAATGATATTTAAGGTTATAAAGCTATAATTAAATAAGAATGTAAAACCAAAGGTGTTTATCTGAATAGGATTTCAAAAATTTGAAGAAGTTGTATGCATTTAATTAAAATAAAATATGGTTTGCTTGCTTTTTTAAAATATTCTAGCTGAACCAGATACATCAATGGACGGTTATATGTTTTTAACCCCTAACTCCTTATTTAATATGAGCATATTCGCACAACATGTCATTTAATATTAAAATATGTTAATCATGTTAAATTATGGTTTACTTATTTTGCACATTTGATTATACAGTTTTAATAAAAATTACATATCAATCTTGTTTTTTTTTTTATGCACTTACTAAATATAGCCCACTCTTTGCATATTTTCCTTTAGTGTGTTATTTAATTAATATTTACCAACAGCATCAAGTACTTTTGAGAAGAAATATTTTTCAATGTGGATATTAGAATGCACATAATCGTTGATACGAATTTTATATACTATTTGAGCATTAAACATTTCGTCTTACCTGACCCTGATATAATATATCTTTACAAACTTTGAAAAATTTATGACTACATCAAACCATAAATAATTAAGCGTATATAAATTTTGTTAGGTTATATAAATTTATCAAAAAAGCGAATAAATAAATTAATATTACATTCTTTATAATTGAAGTAACGAATGTTTATTTAAAATAAGAATGATAATCTTAGCATAGATGCACATGTTTGAGAAAAAAGAAATATTTGATAACTATCTCATTTTATTTCAAAAGTGAACATTCACGGCACATAATAGCCATGTTTGATAACACTAGCACTTAGTTTGGATGGTTGTTATGTGTTTTTTTATAATGTATTATATTATGTTGTATTGTATTGTATTGTATTATATTGTACTGTATTATTTCAATGAATACAATGTTTAGATAGATTGTATTGCTCCTCATCATCACATAATGTCATTCATCCATAATTTAAAAGAAAAAGTACACAAAATAGACTTAATTTGAAATTATTTACCCTTAATGTATCCAATCCAAAGTATTTATCCTTAATAGATTCATGACCCAAATATCATAAGTATCCAACAACACCTCTAAGACATGAGTAGCATGGGGGCAAGACAAGTCCCGAGCTCACCCTCAAAGTATAAAGTAAAGTAATAGTGTCTTAATATAAGCAAGATATGAGATTGGATATCATCTCCTAAATGGAGAACTCACCACAACAAATGGTCTTCACGAATCAAGCTAGCAATGTGAAGAAGGATGAATAGGAGATCTAGTCAATACATGGTTAGATCATGTAGGTAAAAAGTATGTATTAGATTTTTAATGTACTATTATGTGGGGTACAATGCAATAATAGATAATAAGCTTAATTAAAGATACATAAGTATATACAATAGAAATAATTTCAATATGACATGCATGTGAATGCTTTGATAACATTATTTATATGAGATAAACATAACATGCTATCAT